>CM066581.1:8072500-9272500 GCA_033816785.1 Picus viridis
AAGGGTGGCAGGAATTCTGCTTTTAAAGAGGCACATTTGGCTAAAACATGCAACCCCATGTCCCACATGTTAACCTTGCACCTACTTGAGTGGGGCACTAGCTTTGGGAGTTGCTATGGATCCCTGTTTCACTCCACTGAAATTCAGACCCCTGCATTTGTAGATGCCACATGGGCTGAACCCAAAATACAAAGTTGAAGTCTTTAGCTATAGATTTTAGTCCTAGGGTGTTCAATATTAATGAAAACTTTTATTACATGTGAAAAGCTACTGACAGTAATTTACATTTCTTCCTTCCTTCTCAGACAATACTTTGGGGCACCACAGCAATGATAATCTGAATTCATAAGTGCAATGTGATAAAAGTTACAGCAAAGTCTGCTTCTTTCAAAAGTCCCTCAAGTTTTCCTCACAAGAAAATGCAATTTTTCTGTACTTCCCTGTTAGCCTTGATTATCCAGATTTCTACTACTTTTGAAAGTAATTACTGCCTTCATTTGGCAGGATAGCTGATGGGATACATTCTCTCACAGTAAAATTAGAACTGAAATAAAAATTCCAGTCTGGTATCTTGCTGGCACAACCAGTACAACTCATTATCTCATACTAAAGGCAATAATGTACCACCATTTATTCACACTTATTTGTGTGTGTTTCTGGAAAGAAAAAAGAAAACCCTCACATATTTCTCTGCACAAGACACATGTCTCTCTCTAATTAGCATTCTTGTAATCTTTTCAATGTTTTTCACAATATGGGTGACAAAAAACTTATTCCTGACTTTAATTCCACTGACATTAAAGGTGTTAATTCCATTTATAGACAAGATTATTAATACTGAAGGGAACCAAACACGACAATTTCTCTGATCATCCACTGCCAAGATTGTTTCTAATTTTGCTGTGGTGAAACCTGGGAAATATGTTGCTCACACTTCTCTGTCTCGTTCCTCTAAGATTATTAGAGAGGATTTGGCATAGTCTGATTTTATTGCTTTCATTCAAAGACCTCCTCACCTTCCCTTGGCTCACTTTTATTTCTTTCCTTCTTTCTCCCACCCACTCCCAGTCATAATGTCTTCAGTGAATTATGGTAAGCTACCCAGCTCTGTGGGTTTAAAAAGGACTCTCAGAAGATAAAGCCTTCCTTTTTTTTTCTTTTTAAAGAAGAAAGCAGAGCACATGCAGGGTGCTTGAGAAGGATGTGAAAAATGCTCTCATCTGAGGGCAATTTTTTGGCAACAGAATAAATTAATAAAGAACAAACAGAATGAATTAGCAGGTCATCGAGGTCTTTGCAGCCACATAACATAAGGAGAAAAATTTTGAGGAGTTGTTAGGTTAGGTGAATAAACTGATAAATTATACATTCAGGCAAATGAAGAGAGTCACCACTTGCTTGATCCCCCTGCAATTACTAAGTCAAATTATTTGTTTGTTTGTTTTAATTTATATGTTTTTCTTACATCTCCTAATTTTCAGTGCCTACTGCTGATTGCCTGCAATGAGTCTTGCATCTCCCAGAGCCTGCTTTCAGAGTTGTATATTTCCGGCTCCAAACAAAGTGTTAAAGCAGAGTCTCACAGTCAGGTCTGATACACCTCATACAGTTACCCAAAGCACTTCACCCAGCATTAGTGGAAACAACAGTCTAGTGCTGTGTGGGAGAAAATAATATGAGATCTTTTTTTTACCTTGCAATGATTGGATGTGTAAAGTAAGTATTTTACAAGCCTTGTTATTTCAGATTACTTAGAAACGTGAAGGAATTGTCCTTTCTTTGAGCTTTCAACTGCTTTATTGTTGCCAGATCTGTTGCTGCTGATGCAGAAACAAAGTGAATACATCAACAAATCAACAAGGAAAGATTTATTTTTCTTGATAAGTTAAATGAATAGAAAGTGACCCATCTACAGTGGTCTCATGCCAAAACTGGGAGTTGAAAACAAACTGGATAGAAGGAACATAACACCTCGCTGCTACAGTTGAAGTATTCAGAAATTCACCATGTGCTTGACACATGCTAAAGGTCACAGACAGCCAATGGCAAAACATAAGAGAGTTTCTAAATGTTATAAATGATCATCTTCCAGTTTAAAAAGGCACTGAACCCAACACATAATAGATTTTAACAGTGGAAGGACCTAAAGTATGATTATCTTCTAGGCTGATCTTCTGCAGTAAGTATTTGGACTGGTTGCAAGTGATAAAAGATGAATTGCCCTGTTTTCCATATATCATCCAGCCTCAGATAAACCATCATTCTCCCAAAAGAATAGGGAGTAGATAACCCTCTGATAAAGTGCACGTCAATGCAGAAAGCATCTGCCTCCAGACAGTAGGCAAAAGCTATGGCCGATTCCTTCCCTCTCAGCCCACTCCATAGCACCCTCTTCTCCACCCTGCCTCTCCATCTCCCACACACACTCTTCCCTTAGCCCTTCACTCCTGACACTCAGAGGTTGATAAATCAGTTCAACCTAGTGATCTGTGGTGGTTGCTGGAGGCATGAGCAGGATGGGAGCACAGAAAGAGGGAGGAGAGCCGCAGACAAGATGAGGGAAGACAGTACCAAACACCAACTGAGACAGAAGGACGTGGAAAGGCAGAAGGCTCACCCTCATGGAGGAATGTGAGAAAAATCATGTTAACTTTGATGTTTACAGATTGACATCTCGCTCTCCTTGCAGGGGTCAGGTTGGCATATGAAAGGAAACTGGAGTTAAATACCTCCTTGTTATTATCATATGCATATTAACTTCTGCAGAAGAGTAACTCCTAAGACTGTTAAATACATAGGTATGTGTGACCAGGTTTATTTACATAAGTAAATGTCTATAAATATTGGAATTTCACTTAAAATGTCAAAAGTTCATATTTCCATAATAAAGTATTTCCAAAATGAGCCCAAATTTACTGTGCTTTTGTGTGTAGTGCTCTTGAACACTTGACCCCATGTTCTCCCTCAGCTCATTTTTTCCACAGTATGTCTAGCTCTTCCCCCACTGTCTAATTTCACTCTTTCTGTACTCACAGATTATTCTCTTCATTAACTAAAAGCTGGATCAGAGTTAATTGACGCTAGTCAGCTGGCTAATATGGTATTTAGACTGTCCAGTCCATGAGCAAAATCAGACATAATAACTGATGAGCTCAGACTTCAGGAAGGAGAAAGAAGAAAAGGTAGGGGACTCTAACTTAAGGATCTATCTTTTACTTATCCATCAGATCTCACATACATTTTGAAAGCAAATTTAGGTGGTTTTGGTTGGGTTTTTTTACTATTTTCTATCACTTCAACTTAAAACTGTCAAACAGGTCACAGAAGGATGAAAATAATGCAAGAGCATGATGGTGACATAAATTGTTTCCTCTGAGTTTTCACCTAGTACAAAGGTACTGTCTTTTTCTGGGTTCATGTATTATTTTTCCCCCTTTCTTCCCCCCACCCTCCCCAGTCTTTACAACTCATATCAGCTTTCCAGTCAGGAAAGAAACCACTAAATCATGGGCTTTGCTCTTGATTTTGATTTAATTCCTCCTTGATGCAGCACCAAAACCTATTCCTGAAGTTACATTATGGCTGCAGGATATGACTCCAAGTATGAGTAAAGTATGAAGCTCATGAAATGGAACAAAGTGCATTAGAGAATAGTATGTTGGCATATGCATCTCTCCATTATATTAAACAATAGAAGTATGTAAAACATTCAAATCAGGTTTTTCATAGGGGAAAAAAACAACCAAACAAACCACAACTACTTTAGAATAGAATAGAATAGAATAGAGAATAGAATAGAATAGAATAGAATAGAATAGAACAGAACAGAACAGAACATAGAATAGAACAGAACATAGAATAGAACAGAACATAGAATAGAACAGAACATAGAATAGACCAGACCAGACCAGGCTGCCAAATTTGAAAGCCATGCAGGCATTTCTTGATTTTTAAGCTTTTTTGGCTATTTTTAAGTTTGAATGGGAACTTAAAGCAAGCTTTAAAAGAATGCATTTATTTTCTGACACCTTACTTTACAGTAAGGGAGAGAAGGAAAAAAAGACCAATAAAAAAGAGGAAAATAAGAAACATTCTCTTTTTTTTTTTTCCCCCACAAAAACAATTCTTAAGAATTTTGGATAAGTACATCTTTGTATTATTTCCACTAGATTTCTTAAACAAGACTTCTATCCTTGCATCCATATTGCAAGTGAACTAATATCCAAAATAATCTTCTCAAATTCTAGCAAAAGGGTTTTCACAAGACATCGCTCATCTGCAGTTCCATTGCCTTTAATTATAGCCCAGAGTAAGAGATTATAATTTCTTGCTCCTGCCCTCCTCTTATGAGAAGGACTGAATTGCCTGCAATTAATTGGGTCATTAAAGCACAATTAGGCCACCTGCATACAAACATTGAGGTCTAAAAATCAAATCAAACCAAACCATGTATATCTGGCTGCCATTTAGCACTGAAAACATCTAAACCTACCATTCATGGCCACGTTTCACCAGAAAGTTTGATACTCACCCAACCTCTGTTGATTTGACCTTTTTCCATCAGATATCCACCATTCAACAGATACTTCTCACAGTATAACAGGATACAACCATCCACAAGTAACATTTCTTGCTGCTGCTACACCATCATGGCCTGGGAAGCTGGATGCCTCAGGGTAGACATGCTTCCGGGTACTCTTGTTGAAGATTCACTCTGTTGTGTCCAATCACTGAGAAATAGAAAGCATACAGCTGAGGTGGGGAAGAGCTGGCATCAAAGTCTACTTTTATATCCTATCTAAAACCAGTTGGATGCTAAACTCAGAAATAAGCTTTAGAACAAGAACAGGAACATAACCTTCCTATCTTAAAGTGGATGCCACAACTGCCAGGCTGCAGAGCTATGCTCCCTGTTGAATGCACTTGCACACAGATGCATATCCCTCTGCGCTTAAATGAAACAAGAGCACCAACAGGGAGCCCACTGTTTAAAAACTAAATACATAAACCCATGTTGGACAGAATTCTAATTCTTGACAGAGATCTAAGAGTCTGAAATTTAAGGTAAAGATTCAGGGTCTTTATAACTGAACTGAAATAACTTCACATAGTCCAAGCACCAAAGAAGGAGCCAGAGGGATGTACAGCTAATTATGCAGCATCCCACTGACTGGACAGAGTGATACAACTGTCAGGTCCTGGAATGCCTTCTCTAGAGCATGCTCTTAGGCCTCTGCTTTGCCTGATCACTGCACACAGAGCTACCCCCTGCACTGACACCCTGCACACAAGCACCTCCTACCACAATCCTTTGTCAGAATTAGCTTTTAATTAGCACACTGGGGGCTCTCAGACAGTTGCTTTGGCTGGTGAATAGGTGAAGTGGGCTTATAAATCCTCAGCCATCTTTGCTTCCTCTTCAGGCACTAGCACTGTCATTCACCTGGGAAAGAAAGAAATCAGGTACTCTCTGTCATCCAATAACATCTGAGCTACTATGGAAAATGTAAAACCTTTGTTTAAAAGAAATTCCCTGTTAGAGTTCCCCAGAATGTGTCAGAACTGCATTTCATATTATAGGAAAATGTTTCCTGCTTACTCTCTTCCTAGTGGGTTTACTAACTGCCCAACTTTCTCACACCTCCACTGACAATACTCCTTACATGTGGCTTTCTGACAATTTCAGTGAGGCTTGTGTTTTTGCAGGATTACGGTTGAATAATTCAACTCTTTCTCTACTTGATGCTGTTGCATTAATTTAATCAAGCTGGGAATTTAACATAACAAGCAGTAGCAATCCAGACACTTCAGCTGATTCTTTATCAGTGCTGTACCTGTTTTACTCTAAGTAAACACCCACACCCTAAATGTGATTTTAATTCTCAGAAGTAAATTCAAGGAAATAATTTAGTACTTCCTGGTGGTCTTCCAGAAAATTAACATCTCTTCATCGTCCAAAATGAAAAAGAAAAAGTAAAAAAACCCAAACAAACAAACAAAAAAACCCCTCATCATTTTAATTGTATCTTGAGTGCCTTCCCTCCACCTCCATTCTGAATTTTTAGGTGCAGTTTTTATTGCTCCTCTTTTCTACAAATTAGAGCAAGTGCTTTAGTGGCACAATCAACTTCATGTATTATGGAAAGTGGCCTGTTGGAATACTGCCAACTCGATACTTCATTATGAAAGCAAAGAGACTTGCACAAATACTTACTCCTCATGAAATCTGCAAATTAAACCCACATCAGCCTTTTAACACTAAACCCTATTAGTTTTTCAGTGCAACTTGTTTAAGCTGAACACAGGCTGCATTTTGGCACCATTTCCCTATTTTGTTTCATTTCATCACATATGTCACAATTAATCATCCAAAGCTATGAAATGGTCAAAGACAGATTACTTGGAGGCTTTAAACAGTGGCTTTTAATACTGAGACAAATCAAGCTTCTTTTTAAAGTCTACATTCAGTGAAGAACTGCAAGAGGAGAAACTCCAGCAGACAATAAACTGTAATGAAATTAAAATCTACTGGAAATTAACCATTCCCTTTTTGATCTTCCTTTTTTCAATCTAACTACCCTGTCCAGCACTCTTTGTTTGCTACCATGATTAAACAGGACTTTGCCTGCTGCTCACATAGTGGAATCATTAGACATTTTTCAGGCTAGAAATGTGGTTATAAGTAATTAATTCTTTTTCAAATGTGCACCTTCATTTTGCATTTTTTCATGTTCAAAACAGTGTAAGACATGATCAAATTGGTAATGATGTTCCCCAAAGAAATTATGCCACTGCTTTAAATTTGCCCACCAAGGAGGCTTGCTGTCCCACAAAGATCTTCCTAATTAACTCCCATTTAGGCTACCAATTACAGCGTGGCTATTTCCTGAAGATAATTGATCAGAGCACAGAATCTTCATTAAGCACTATAAGAGTTCTTCAGATTTGCATGGGAAATGTCTACCAGCTGCAAGATGCAGGTAATTGCAGCATTATCTCTCCAAAGTAGGCAAAACACAGCTTTGTTTTTTCAGTTAAATCCACACTACTCTTTAAAAAACCAAGAAAGCTGTATTCAGCTTCACACAAATGCAGCACTCTCTGTAGTGCTTTCTAGCAGTTCACAGAAGTGCAAGAATTGAAGCAGAAAGTTATTACTAGAAATAATACTGTACAAGTCCCTTTCTTTCACATAAAATCTCAAATTATCTTTCCCAATAGTCAACACTTATTCTATAGTAATCTGGTTTCACCTCCACCATTACCAAAACTAATTTAGAGAAATACAGAATTCACAGGTGTTGCAAACAGAGCACTCAATATATTAGGTTTGGGGGGGTGTTGAGTGGAAGATCTTTCTTTTCCTTCATCTTTCTTGTATTCTAATTATTAATGCAGGTTCAAAGATATTAATGTATGTTCAAAGACATTACATCAAACTTTTACTTGATTGCCACTGATTTAAATGACTGTACTTATTTTTGAAAGCTGCTTACAAAGTTTCTAATCCTCAGGAATCCTCTTGACAGCAATGACATGATGGAGGCAACTGGAAGGATCTCTGTCTTCCACAAAGCAATTAGTTAGTCAGCTCGGAGAGGGATTTTCTTATTCAAATCTAAGAAGAAAGAAAAGAGAATGCAAAAGCAATCAGTACACCATGGCCCAGTGGGCTAGTGTTGTTTACATAGCTTAATCAAATTCAAATCCATAACACATCAGTATCTCTTTTTTCTTTTACCCTGAGGTAATTCAGTTCCACTGAGGCTGGGGGAATCGTCCTTGATGTGCAGCACTGTTGTGACAGTGCTGCTCTAGCCCTGCCTTACGTGTGAGATTTATTAGCAGCATCATTTCCTCCCTCAATCTCATCAAACACTTCATAACTCCCTTTTCCATGCAAATAACACTCCACAAGAAAAATTGAAAGTGTCAGGGGTCAGATTTTCAGCTAGGATGAAGGAAAGTTGATCTGCTGAAGCATCAGAGAGCCACATCTACTTACACAACTGAAGATATGCCTTCTGCATGGCTCTTCTCTTTTCTCAATACATTCTCTCTCATTTGAATTGTGACATTTCAAGTCTCATAAAAGCAGATCATGCTTCCACTTAGCACATTCAATTTATACCCAAGATCTAGCTCAACTAACATTTTGCCTTTAGACAACCTTACCACACATTTTGGCAGATAGCACAAAACCTGATCTAGTTAAGATGTCCCTGCTACTGCAAGGGGATTGGACTAGAAGATCTTTAAATGTCCCTTCCAACAAAATGCATTCTGTGATTCTAATTCAGTGATTAGTTAACAGAAACCTGTGAGGGGAACATCTCTCCCATGAAGAGAGACTGAGAGACCTGGGGCTGTTTAGTCTTGAGAAGGACGAGAGGGGATCTTATCAGTGTCTATAAATATCTGAAGGGGAGGTGTCAAGATGAAGGTGCCAGGCTCTTTTCAGTGGTGCCCAGTGATAGGACAAGGAACAGCAGGTACAAGCTAGAAAACAAGAGGTTCCACCTTAATACAAGGAGACATTTCTTTACTGTGAGTGTGACAGAGCACTGGAACTGGCTGCCCAGAAAGGATGTGGTGTCTCCTTCTCTGGAGACTTTCAAAATCCCTGTGCAGCCTGCCTTAGGTGATCCTGCTTTGGCAGAGGGGTTGGACTCAATGATCTGTGGAGGTCCCTTCCAACCCTTAATATTCTGTGATTCTTAAGCTAGGTATTTATCATCTGTGAGCAGTTGACTCTGCATCATTAATTCATGCCCTATTTCTTTCTTGCATTCATTACTGTGATCCTTCTTAACTGTTCGTCCAATTCTACATTTTGATTTGGAAGTTTACTAGTCTAACCTGGGTTTGCTTTATTTCTGTTCTACTTACTCCTTGTTCTGCTGTTTAAATACAGAGGCACTCTTAAGAAAAAAAAAAAGTTGTAGGGATTTTATTCTGATGATACCTGGTTCATAGAAGTCAGTGCTGGTTGATAACTGGTTTCTTCAAACAACTCGTTTCCCTTTGCCCCACCACAAGTATTAGGAAAAAAACTTCCCACTTTATGAATTCACCTGAAGCTCCTTTTACTGCTGAACAGCTGGTTTGCAATGTAAGCCTTTTACAAAGTGAAAGGCGATTTATGCTATTTAGCATTAAATAATGGGTTTGTGTTACATCAAATGCACGGATTAAAAACCTGAGTACAAAGAACTCATTTGACATGCAAGAAACCTTGGAAATCAAATATAAGGTGAAGTATGCTCACTTCTGGTTGAGAAGGCTTCAAACACCAGTTGATATTCTGACTTGCACAAAACTCTTCTCTTTGCATTTAACGTTTACAGTAAGCAGCGTGTTGTGAATTCAAGGAATGTAAACTTCAAATTGCAGCTGTAAATATTTACTATAGATTAGATATATGAAGAGAATGATCTAGACACTTTTTTTTAAAAATAAATCCCTCTGTTTGTATAGCAGCAATAACACAGGGCACCAGCATGTTTCCACAAGGAATGTCACAGTTGCTGTCACTGCTTCTTCACTACAGTAACACAGTTTCTTACTGATATCACATACTCAGATAAAATACAGCCTAGTAAGTGAGGTCTGTAGCCTTTCTTGGCCTTACCTTTCTGCTAACACACAACAGCAGTAAATACACATGGTATGATTCTCACCACTGTTGCACTGCACTTTGTGGGGAGTAACAGTACTGTTACAATGGCACATTAGGTGACTTGCTGAAGCACCATGGTGTGAGAACTGTGCCTATGAAACAGAAATGATAAAACCTCGTGCAAACTCCTCACAGTTCCCTCCTCACACAGGAGTTTTCTCCCCATGGATTCACACCACTGAGATGAGTGCCATGAAGGGCTGGGGGTGGTCTTACCCTGACCCAGGTCTGAGATGTGGATCTACAGCCTTGGTTTCTGTAGGGCTTCTTGCTAACGAATAAAAGATGGAGGAAATGAAGGCAAGCAGCCTGAGGGCCACAAGTTAGACATAACCTCTGGAACAATGCACAGAGCTGTTACTCCAAAAGGTACTACACTAGCCCTAGCAGTGATACACTCAAACAGCCTAATGTTCATAATACACAGAAGGAATTATTAAGAGCTCATTTATCCTGACTTTCATGACTTACCACCTTTCTTGGCACCCTTTGCTTCCATTGATAAGCTTCAGCTGTAGCAAAATAAAACCTTCAAGCTCAAGAAAAATGACTCTCTTCTTACAAGTGCTATTGTCCAAATATGAACTGCAGTAAAACAGAAAAGACAGAAGCAGGAAAATTTATACAGTACTGTAGAAATTCTCTTATTAACAGGATTGTCCCTGTCAGGCAACACCACACACACCTCCCCTCCCCTCCCCTCCCCTCCCCTTTCCAAAAGCTGTTTACAGACATTTCCAAAGCTACTTAATGGATATTTTTCTTTTTTTTAATCATGTCTACAATTACACTGCTCTTGCTAAATGGAAAGTTTGATGTTAAACATCTCCTGTTTTCATTTAGTGGAATGTCTTCTTTGTATAATCCAACTGTTTCTGTTCCTTGGAAAGTATCCTATTGGGGGTTTAATTTAATGTCTCTAGGTTTCACCAGTTCTTAGCTGGGACAAAAATTTGCAGCTGCATTTGAATGAAACAAAAAGGAAAAGATTATATATTCTGAAATAATTGTGGTACAGGGGTGTTTGGTCTTGTTCCTAGATTCTGCTCAAGACATTGACACATGGGTTGCCATATCGTGACACAGACCTGCTCATAGACATTTTCAGCAGCAGCAGCCAAAAATAACAAATAATGGGCCACTCTGTGGCTTTCATTATGTCTGATCTCACACCCTGACAATTCAAATCAGACCAAAAGTAGACCCATAGGCCATCAGGGTTCATAAAGATATATCCAGAGATAAAGAACTCATCATGCAAATGTATTCCTATTTTACTTTGTGCCATTGATTCTTGAACACATGAGAAAACACAGAAATTAGTTCCCTACCTCTATGTTTAAGGATAGGTTTAATCTTTCTGGCTGCTTCTAGGTTTAAAATTTTGGGGGAAGGTATGATGGGAATAGCAACCTCCAATGACACTTTATCTCTTCTTAAAATGTTTTAGAGATTCATGGATTGCATCGGGTTGGAAGGGACTCTCAAAGCTCATTTTGTCCAACTGCCCTGCAGTGAACAGCAACACCTCCAACTAGATCAGGTTGCCCAGGGACACATTGAGTCTGATCTTGAATGTCTCCCAGGATGGGGCCTCAATCACATCCCTGGGCAGCCAGTTCCAGAATTTCACCACTCTCATTGCAAAGAACTTCTTTCTGATGTCCAACCCAAATCTACCCTGCTCCATTTAAAAACCACTGTGCTTCATTTTATCATTACAAGCCCTTCTAAAGAGTCCTTCCAAGTCTTTCTGTAGGTTCCCTTTGGATATTGAAAGGCAGCTACAAGGACTCCCCACAGCCTTCTCTTCTCCAGGCTGAACAGCCCCAGTTCAAACAGCCTGTTTTCACAGAAGAGCTGCTCCAGCCCTCTGATCAACTTGGTGGCCCTCCTCTGGACCTGTTCCAGCAGGTCTATGTCTCTCGTGTTGGTGAAGAAAATACAGCCTCTAAAAGGTGCCTGTCTCTCTTTGAGAAAATACAAAGCTTGGGTAAATACCTTAAAAAAAATTGTATCCCAGTGCTGAAAAAATATGTGAAATGCATGAAAAACTAAAGCAATGCTATGGCTCTCTGCTTGTGGAATAAGATTCATCCTTATGAAGCAAATACAGCTCCTAACCCCCATTTACATGGAAATGGTTGAGAGTTTTGCAAAAGCTGCATTTCCTGGGTGATATTTTTCCTCTTATGTTACGACCCCACATCACAGCACTTCTTATATTGTGATACACAAACAGCTGCTCGAAGTTTTCCAACAGAGTTTGTGCAATAGAGAGATACTTTGACATAAAACGTGCAGTTTCTTTTACCAATGGAATGATGACTATTCCATAAATTATTCCAGTCCAATTGCAGTGCAACAGCTTTTACTCCACAGCTGATCCTGTGGGACATGCTTCTTTAAAAACCTCAGTCAGACTTTTTATCTTGTGTTCTAAAAATACACTGACTGCTTTCATACACCGGAAAACAAAAGTACTCCCTGCAAATTCCAACCACAACTTAGAAGGGTGCAAAAGAGGAAAATGGAGTCTTATTTAGAAAAACATTAACTTTGAAGTCTGTGAAGAATTTCCTTCTTTTTAGAGATTTTTAAACACAGTGCCAGGAGTCATCCCTTCTACAGCTACTTCTCTGAAGTAGCTCCAGTTGCAGTAGATGTAACTTCCTCCATATATCTCTGCCTTAAAAGCCTGACAAGGCTGTCGCCAGAAAACCTCAAGAGCCAAAGGTCCAGATCTTCAAAGATGGATCAGAGAGAGTACGACATCTTAACAGGAACTGGGTGCTTTTGCAGTTGTGTGTCTAATTTGTTTATCATTTAGAGTAACCATTTCTTGTGAAAACATCAAAGAAATTGTAAAGGAAAAATCACCACGCTGGTTTGAAACCTGCCTGTTCGGAGTCACCTTTTACTGCAGTCAATGCTCACGCCACACAGAAACCTTTGTGAAGCATTACCAAAACAGCCCATCAAATCAGGTTTGGTGATTTGCAGTGTTATTAGCATTAAAAAAAAAGTTCCCAGGTTTAAATTCTTGCATATGAATACAAGGCTTAATTTCTTAATTTTGGTAGCTGGTCATGGCATTAATCAGGTAGAAGACAGGTGGAATTAATTCGGCTCAGGAGCTAATAATCCTTACACATAAATACCCCTGGAAAGGAGAAAAGAATTGTAGTTGTAGAAGAGACAACTCCGTCACAGCCACCATCTTGTGCCCTTCTTACGTACACTGCATAGTTTCCTATGGAAAAGGCTCTGCAACTACCTCACCATCATTTAGCACTTGAAGAGCATGCTGGTTTTAACTTACTCTTGATGCTTTGAGTTTAATTTCGACACCTCCAGCAATGAGCAATATTGATTTCCGAGCAACTTAAATTCCACTATACTGGTGCAAACAGTTCTAAATTCTCACCAGGCAGTCAAAAAAACACAGTGCTGTACTGGTGCCAGAGGTGCTGCAAGCCACGCTTTCTTTACAGGTTACTGCAGAGTGCAGAAAAGACTACTACAGCATCTCCTACCACCTCAAGGGAACAAGTCTCTCCAGCAGCAGCTGTAACACACCGAGCAAGCATGGTAGAAGCCTCTAAAACGCTCTCCCAACTCTCATCCTTTTTGGAAGGACTAGAAAGACCACTCCTTTCTCCCACCTTTTAATTTGCACGTCTATTTCAGGGGAAAAACAAAACCGGATTCCCAAGGTCCTTACCATCTGCCTTGTACCATCTACTCTTCAGTTCAGATGTGAAAAAAGGAGCTATAGCCAAACTCCATGCTTGTTTACAGCAGTGTATTTTCACGTTTACTCATTTATAACTAAATCAAAGTTTTCTGCCACGGCATTCTGTTTACTTGACTCACTTGGCTCCCTTGACAGTGCCTTTAGTGACACATCCAAATGTTTTGTGGTTGGTAGCTGATGTCTCTTAATCTTTACTGACAGCTCAGCTCAATCTCTGGTGTTTTCCAGGCTTGGATAGAAGACAGAAAATAAAATCACTTTTTTTTTTTCCTCCCTCTTCTCAGTTTCATTGACATTTCCCCTCTTTTTTCTTTTTCTTTCACCAAAGGCTCTTTTCAACAGAGGTTCTCTGTTTTTCACTTTTAATGATCGAGTTTTCAAACTCTGAAATTTAATTGCTCTGTGGCCTAAGACGTTTCACACCATTTACACTTGCTTAGGAAAAAGGTTTCCGGTGACAAATACTTTAAAGAAATTATTGACTTGTTTGATGCCTGATGAAGTAAAATTGCTGTAAAAAGAGACAAGCAACATTTTCCCCTTTCTTTTGCTTCATCTCCTTGGCTTTCCATTTTAGAAGGGAAATAACAGCTAGAGAAGGGAGCGACCCTGAATGAAAAACATGCTGTAGAATGCTCTCAGAAGATGGTCTGTGAGACAGACCCCCAGTAGTTTTGAACAGCTCTGGTCACTTGTACTCATACAATTGAGAAGAAAGGAAGAATTTATCAAGCCGACCTTAGCCTCCTTGCTCTGAGTGCAGAGACCTATCCATTTCTGTCTCTTGGCTAGTCTTTGTAATAAATATAAGCTTGGTGTGTAATGAAAACCAGCTGAGTGTTTCTCAAGGTACAGATACTTTCTTTTCTTCTGATTCCAGCTAAGATTGCTCTTGCTCTTCATAATCTCTCACAGCTGCCAAAAATCCATCTTATCGTTGCATGAGGTGAAGTTTCCATTAACAGCTATTATGGTAGCAGAGGTCAGGCGTCCAGTGTCAAATGAGCTGCTAAAGAGAAACACTGCTAGAAAATGCAGAACTGGAGACAAAACCTCAACTGAGGTGTGTTTTGCTATTAATTGGAATGGGTTTTATGTGCAGATTTGGCTGGGCTGTTGATAGACTGGTTTCTGACGTCCCTGAAAAACAGAGGAAAACTTGGGATGCGGAGACTGTGGGAAGATACATCCACTTGGCTGACTGAAATGGAATTTTAATTGTTTGGGTGATGCACAGTTTTCAGTATGTCAGGCAACCAGACTGGCTGTCCTTTCAAGCTGGAGGACTGTAATGAAGGAAGCTCTGAGCATAAACACCACTTGCAATTTAAACAAATCACTGCAGATGAAGTTCCTGACTCCCAGTCACCATAAGGGAATAAAATAAAACCAATAATCCTTAGTTTCCAATCACTTAATGGAAAGCAAGAAGTTTCCCCTCAAAAGATACAACTCCATCTCAGGCATTTTAATTTTTGAAAGATCTTCCTCCAGTAAAAGCACCTAGATTGAATATGCTCTTTGTTGATAGTAAATGACAGCATTTTAATACCCTTCTAATACAACGATAGCATCATTTTCATTTGGAATTACCCACCTGGAAGTACAAGCTAATTGGAAAACATTTCAAATACTAACACTGTGTATGTATCTTTATAACTATCTATCTATATGATGTGTATCATATGGGTGTATGCACTGTGTGGGTGCCAAATGCTAACTGTCAGTGTGCTGCACTCTGAACCAAGTCAGAAGTATACAGATGAAAAACTGAAGTTAGGCCATGCTTTACAAACCACTTCAACTTTAAAATAATGAAAGGCATAATTAGTTGGAAGACCATTACAAAAGTCTTGACTATCATGACATATTTTTTAAAATCACTTTTGACATTTGAGAACAGAAAGGAATTTAGGACCTGCAGAAGAGGCTGGCTTTTTTTTCTAAGTTTCTCAGCATTATTCTTTCTGCAGTATCTCAATATTGCAGCCCTCAACACGTTCCAACGTGCAAAGATTCCCACAGGCCCCTTACCATCCATTCTCAAGGTCCTTAAAGGTACACCTACAGACAAAATAGATCCAAAGTTGGCAAACTCTCCTCAAGGATCAAGGGACAGTACTTCCTTGTGTGGACAGAGCAAAGATGTGGGCACTTAAGAATAATTTACACTCTAAGTATGGTCCACAGATACAGTGTAACACATGGAGTTCCTATTTCTCTCCCTGAACTGTAATTTGAAGTATTCACTGTACCAAACAACACAAAAACTATCAGCCACCAGCAATATTGCCTTAATCTTGGCATCATCATGCAAAGCCATGAGCACCTTTCCTCTACCAGAAGGCCACCCTGCAAGCTTGTGGGTCAGGCTCTATGGAAGATGTGACTTCTTTTGTCCACTGCTACCATCTTCATGTGGCATGGAAAAGTACCTACCACACAGAGATGTTCACATCAACTTGAAAATAAGAAAAAAAATCCCTACTATATTTAAACCACTACAAAGCTACAATATTATTCACAAGAAGAACATCAAAACCTATCTTTGCTGGCTGCATCTGTACCTCTAGCAGTAAACTGGATGAAATCCAGTACCAGTGTCCAAGACTCTATCACCAGGACTTAGAGAGCAGCTTCCATTCAGGAGCAAAGAAGATCTCTTCCAACCTGGTCTATTCTATTCTATTCTAAACAGGCAGGTGCACAGCGACAACGTCATGACACCAGCCACCCTGACCCCAGCATCCCATAGGCACTGGCACAAAGGGAGACATATGGGATCCAGAAGGTAACCAGGAAGTGAAGGGCATTTCAAGAAAGGCACTAAGTCATGGGTCTGTTTCAAAAGGATGTCAAGGAAGGCACTATCTTTTAAATGGATTAATGAAAACACTTTCCATTTGTCTCAACCACACAAACCCCTATTTTACAGAATGCATGGTGGACTTACAGACACAAAAGCGGTTTGGGGTGGTTTTTTCTTTTCTTAACTGGGAAAAGATTTACATATATGTCAGGATGGTGAAAATCTGTTCTCTTTCAAAGTATACTGATAATAGGAATAGCAGATTAATGAGCATCTCAGTTGAATTAATGGAAACAAGGCATGAAAGTGAAAATGTACAGTACTGAACCCAAGAAGATATAACTCTATTTAGAGGTGCACTTTGAGTAAATGTGAGTGAGCAATCGATCACTAAGAACATTTCTCAAGATGTTTTTTACATCAAAACCAATCTTCTGTAGCCTGTGTTCTGCTGCTTAATGCTGGAGTCCTCCTTAAACGTAAGGCTGAGATTACAGAAAGGTAAAACATCAGCACTTGTACTGCCCTCTCCAAATTGCAAGCAGAAAAGCGGAAGGCATGGGTGCATCTCTGACAACATAATTTGCAAGGTTCCTGTAATTTTGCACGTTTCTGTCTTCCAAGTGAAAAAGGAAAACCAAACCCATCCTGAAAGCAGAACAAGAAGGGGCACTAATGCCTTTACCAGCGTTGCCTGAGGAAGACTGCCACAGCCTTTGGTGATGGCAATCTTTCAAGTTGATCTTAACATCCCAAGGGTACATCTGATCAAGTTTCGCTCTTGTCTTATCCTCTCACTCTCATCATTTCTCTCTTCTTCATAAAGATGGGGAAAATTTATCATCCTGCTCGCAAACAGATAGAGGAAAAGACATCTAAGGTGGACATGGCCCCTGAGAAACTGCCATGCAAACCAGTCATGGATGTTGCTTGCTCCCTGTGACAGGACAAGGACCAATGAATCATAGTATCAGTCAGGGTTGGAAGGAACCACAAGGATCATCTAGTTCCAACCCCCTGCCATGGGCAGGGACACCCCACACTAGATCACGCTGGCCAGAGCCTCATCCAGCCTGGTCTTAAACACCTCCAGGGACGGGGATTCAACCACCTCCCTGGGCAACCCATTCCAGGGTTTCACCACGCTCATGGTGACTTCCTCCTCATGTCCAGTCTGAATCTCCCCACCTCCAGCTTCATTCCATTCCAGGCTTGCATGGCAGTTTCTCAGGAATGGATGTAAGCTGCAGCACAAGAAGATCCACCTCAACACAAGGGGGAACATCTTTACTGTAAGGGTCACAGAGCACTGGAACAGCTGCCCAGAGAGGTTATGGAGTCTCCTTCTCTGGAGATTTTCAAGGCCCATTTGGATGTATTCCTCTGTGACCTGAGCCAGATTGTATGGTCCTGCTCTGGCAGGGGGCTGGACTTGATGACCTCTTTGGGTCCCTTCCAACCCCTGACATTCTGTGATGGTATCAAACAGCAACAACACAGGTAATTTTAGACAGTAACTGAAACTTAATAATAAAAAAAAATATTCAGGATAATTAAACTAAAAATATTTCCTTCATCAAGATGTAATTGTGGACAGAGCCACAGGAAGCTGTAGAGGCAAAAGCATAAAAAGTCAAGCAAGATCCATGATTTTAAAAAAATTCAAAAATAGAAGTTGAAATTAATGTTAAAAATGTTTGGCTTTTATCAGCTCATGTATGTTACTCACACACTTAGTAATACACATTTCTTTGGAGACTCTCACCAAACACCAGCAGCTGTAAATGACAGACTTTGGGTCTGATTTAGTCTGGCAGTTCCTATATTCCCCTCTCGTTTCTCTCTTGCTCACAGCATGAATCCACCACACTCGTGTGCATCAGAGCAGAAATAACAGTATTTCCAGTTAAAACTGTTACACAAATTAGGTTCTGCTTTGTTGGTTGCTGTTAAGTCAGGAAATACTTATTTTTATCTGAGATTTTTTTTTTGTTTGTTTTATAAAAGTAAGATGTTTCCATCCACGTTTCTTCGCCAAAGTATTGTTCTCATGAAAATTTCAATGCATGAAATGTGTTGACAAAACACTTTGAATTGAAAAAACATTACCACAGTTGTGGTACAGATGTCTTATCAACATA
The DNA here is from genome assembly GCA_033816785.1 of Picus viridis. Classification (NCBI taxonomy): domain Eukaryota; kingdom Metazoa; phylum Chordata; class Aves; order Piciformes; family Picidae; genus Picus; species Picus viridis. The sequence goes on from CM066581.1 coordinate 8,090,887, forward strand.
TTATCTTCCACAGATTAGGGTCCTTTCACCAAGCAACCTCTTTTTTTGGTGACTTACTGTCACCAGTCATCAGTTCTGCTGTTCAACCAGCTAGTGCTTCACAAGGGCAACGAGGCTGGTGAGAGGCCTCGAGCACAAGCCCTATGAGGAGAGGCTGAGGGAGCTGGGGTTGTTTAGCCTGGAGAAGAGGAGGCCCAGGGGAAAGCTTATAGCTCTCTACAACTACCTGAAGGGTGGTTGTAGCCAGGAGGGGGTTGGTTTCTTCCCCCAGGCAACCAGCACCAGAACAAGAGGACACAGTCTCAAGCTGTGCCAGGGGAAGTTTAGGCTGGAGGGGAGGAGAAAGTTCTTCACTGAGAGAGTCGTTCGCCATTGGAATGGGCTGCCCAGGGAGGTGGTGGAGTCACCGTCCCTGGAGGTATTTAGGAACAGACTGGATGCAGTGCTTGGTGCCATGTTTTGGTCATGAGGTCTGTGGTGACAGGTTGGACTTGGTGATCTTTGAGGTCTCTTCCAACCTTGGTGATTCTGTGATTCTGTGAAGAGATGGCTGGGCCCTGGTCTGCAGAGGAATAAGGATGTATGAAATATCCCATGTAGTTTTTCACTGGTCATCACATCCACACTTCCAGACAGATTTTTCACTGGGGTACCTTTGGGTTCCTTTCCATAGATAATTGCATTTCCAAGTAAAACATGAAATGTACAGTTCTATATTAAAAAAAACCCCAACAACTTTGATATGTAATTTTCAACATGTCCTACTTACTATTATAGACTTAGTATTTCCATGTGTGCTGAGGGGATGATATTATATCTGGGTTAATCATATATACACTGAAATACATAACTGAATCTTGAGCATCTGCAAGATAGTTCTGACAGGCCTGGCAAATAACCTGGGAGCTCTACCAGACTCTGTTTCCAAGTTTAGTCACTGGAAAAGAAAAACATCTGATGCATTAGGGCAGCAGAGTAAAAGAGTATGTACTGACAAGGGCTGAGCTGGTTTTATTCTTTATGTAAGTAGAAAGTTGCATGGCTTATTTTTCTGTCAGTGAGCCAGAAGTTCATAGGTAGTGAGGCTAAGTCGATCCAGAGGTTACTGGAAGGGAATTTCACTCACACTGCAGCGTGTCCTCTCAGTACAATGCTGGCTCCTTCTAGCATCTTCTCCCTTCCACCTCCTCCAAGATTTTCATCATTATTGCTACACTCAATAAGGTAGCAACAAGCGTTATTTTTTCCTAGTCCAGCAACAGTAAGTGTTAAGTAGATGATAGTTCCAAAATGCAATGTGTATATCATATTTTGTGACTAACAAAATCTCCCAATCAGGACATTTTGATCTTCCAGTTATAACTAGGGACTTTTTCAGGAAATGATCTTTTTACATGCTCTCATAAACTCTCAGAATGTCTGGTTTTGTTTCTCTCTTTCTCCTAAAGAACACCAATAGTTTCTCTTTGGTTTTCCAGTGTATGTTTATGGAGCTGATAAAGATTGCAAGATGTATTGAAAGAAACACTTGGTTTACTTTATTTTACGCTGGCAGTAATAAGAGAATGGAATCCACTCTAAAACTAGGAGAGAAATAATTGGCATGTCCCAGTGATATTATATTTTATACATATGCATACATGAATGCATGCACACACAGATTAGGGGGGTTAATTTTTTTTTATGGGTACCTTTCTGACTTGCAGCCAAGCCGTGTAACTGCTAGCCAGTTCGTGCATTTAATTGCATCAGCATATAATGGCAGACAGATTTTCTTGTCTTCTGTCCTGCAGCATGAGAGGAAGCATTCATAGAGTAAAGGAGAGCAAAGGTAAGGGGAGCAAAACCCCCAACTTCCATTGGATGACAGAGATAGATTAAAATGCACACCCATCTCAATGACATGCTGGAACGTAGCATTGTGCCCTCTGTATAATTTATAGAACACATGCCTGAACTAATAAATGCCTCAGGGAATAGTTAGTGGTGAGTGGAAGCCTTGCTTAAGTGCAGTGGTTACATTAAAAAGAGCCTAGACTAGCTAATGTTCTGGTTTAGGAATAGGCAACGAAACAGAAGCCACAGTCAAAAACTCAGAAAATTTGCTGAACTTTCAGCCTGCTTTGTGACTCTGTCTCCCTTTTCACACACACACTCCAACCAGGAAAGAAAGAAAATTGCTCAGGGAAACACATATTTCTGTACTGTTATTATGCTCAACATTCAGTGAGGCATGCAAAAAAATTAATGAAATACACATTATGCCTTTTAGACTTCAGACTTAGGTTAAAGAATCAAAAAGTTCAACATCCAGTACGTTGAGTTGAAGGTAAGGTCATTGCCTGCCAGCAGGCTATGGCTGACTAATTAAACATTTTTATACTACTCATCTGCTGCTGGGGAACATGTCATTAAAACACAGGAAACATTAATCTACAGATTAATGCTATAAAAAGAGAACTTTTACACAGTCTTTACTTCCAATTAAAAGAAGCTTACAAAACATTAACTCTTAGAATACTACAATAGCACCACCCAGTCAAAGCCCCAAAGGTGGATGTTTGCCCTGCCCTGCTAACTGCCTATTTCTTCCTCCAGTCACACTTGGTTTTGCCCCAATGGAAGGGTCCTTACCTGAGTTACATTCACTCACAGCCTCTATACTGATCTGATCTCTTGCCTGCATAATGACAGGTCTTAAATTAGGGAATTGGTTCTGAGTATTTACAACATTTTGACTATTCAGAACAGATTTCAAATACTTCGCAGGAAAATGGTGGGTGAGCTCTCTATAAATCCCTGTCTTAGGGTAGTCAGGAGCACAGCACATATAATTATCAATTATTTATTTATTTTTATCAACCACTGTGGTCCATCTTGAAGCAATTGCATTTCTGTGTGAAGGCCTCTCTATGCTAGCTCCGTCTGCTCATAAGTCCAAGTAATGTTTCAGACTGGGTTTTAGGGTGGGGAGAAGAGCCTAAAGGTCATTTATGGATGGATACAGTTTTCTGTATTCTTGTCTATCCACAAGAACTGCACAATTTGCTATTGGTCTTGCAGCGTTTTTTAGTTTCCTGAACCTCTAATTGTCTCACTGAATCCCCCCATTTATTCTCTTTCCTTTCTGTAAGGAGCTATGTTTAAGTTCAAACCCTTTTAGAAGGGCTTTTTAACCAATGAGATAAGCAGTACCTGGCTGAAAAGTGCAGCATTCATTGTCTTGGATTTTACAAATCTCCATTTGGTATTCTCATTTGTATGCTACTAAATTTGAGGAGCCCTTTAATACTTTAGGGCATTTGCTTCCCATTGGTATCTATATATTAATATGCTTCCCATTGGTATCTATATATTAATATGTGTGGATGAAGACATGGAATATTTATAGGTATGCTCAGTCTGCAAGTTTAAACATTTAGTAGAGTTCCAACAGTAGCATATTATCACTGCTTTCACTTTTCAATTTTTAGTTAATAAAAGAGTCTGCCATCCAGGCCTCAATGTTACACAAGCATTTAGTTAAACTAGTTAAACAAGATCACATAGTTGCAGGAACCACACTGGAAATATTTACAGTAAAACTCACCTGGCTTGAAGTATTGTTCCAAAGTTGAAACTCAGCCCAGTTTTGAAAGTTCACAAAGGTTCATTAGCTTATTTGAGCAAAACCTAGGCTCATTTTCAAGTAAACTTTGGCTGATATTTAGTTTTGGATAAAGGGCACAGCATGACAGTGATATGATTAAATTGCCTTGAATGCAAAACCTCTCTTCACTCCTGTGAAGTGGAAGAGAAACATTATTGTTTTGGTTACCCATTCAACACTCATAAAATCACTTGCTTGCTTTCAGAGAGAGGTTTGTTGCCTATGCTCACAAATACCCAACTATAGCATTTACACAGTCCTCTTAGAAGTAAATACATAATATGGGCAAATGAAAGAATTGCTGGTTATTTAGGCAGTTAAAATGTCTCTTAAGCTGGAATGATTCTACCTTAACATGAGACAGAAAGGGAAAACAGCATCCTCTAAATCCTTACAGACTTAAAAATCTATTCCACTTCATTATCATCACTTAATGGATTTATAGATTAATTGTTTCTTATTGTCCATTAACCCAATGACCCAGATTTTTACCACAGCTCAGATTCAAACAAAATTTTTTCTAATCATATGGAAGATCCTTAATTGAAGTTTAAGGACACACTGTGAAAGCAGTTTGTCCTATTATGCCAGATTGCATGTTACTAATCTGCAGAGAGTTACAGCTAGTTTGTCAAGATTAAACAAGGGAAGAATGAGAAAGTATTACCTCCTCTGAGGCTTCAAATCAGTTTTCAGTCTGCTGCAATGACCCTGGCCACCTTCAAGGTTCCCTGGAGAAAAGAAGGAAAGGAAATTAATAAATAGGGATTCATAAAGATGACTGCAGATCTAAACAGCATCCACTGCTCTCTCTCTCTTTTTTTTTTTTTTTTTTCACCCCTTAGTATATTGTGAAGAAAGAATGTCTCATCCATATGAAAATATAATAAAATACACATGTTTCTTTTATATGTGGAAAAGGTATGCAATTAGGTTTAGTTTAAAACAAGAAAAAATGAAGACTGGGTGGCTGCATGCTCACATTACAAGAGCAAACAGCACTTCTTTCTTTTTAGACAGGCTCTTTAAAAAAATTCTAGTAAAAACAACAGATGGGCTAATTTCATTTAAGCTAAAAATAGCATCCACTCATAGAAACTTACACTTGAATCTCACTTTGCAGGGAGTGTCAACTATACATTTAGAGGGATTCACCTTTTCCTTGGCTGCTTGGAATGGTGCCTTATGCCAGACAGATCACTTCACATCACAGAAATGAAATTCTTCATCCCAGTCTCCTCTGGCACCTTTGCCTAGGAATCAAACACATACCTTTACTGCTTAACAAATCATCATCTTTACCTTTGCTGCTTAAGAGGACCAGAAGTCTCATTTGAGTATTGAACTGTTGTCCACATGATTTTTACTTCACTCTCTGGCTCATCTTTGGGCTCTCACAGACACTTATTTTCAAGACAATTGTGGAAGAGAAGACTCTAATTCTAACGTAGTGTGGACACAAAGAGCTGCTGTTTCATGACTCTAGGGCTAAGAAACTCCTCCATGGTTTGTGCTTAATGTTATAAATACAACTGACTGGATTTGTCCAAGGCACAGTAATATTTTCAGGCAGAAAGGAAGACCTTCAGGAGAAAGCCTTGCTCTGTGATCTTCTGGGATATTAGAAAACCTGATACAAGTTCGATACGGACATCTTCACACATGATCAGGTCCCATTTCCACACAAATCGCTTCTCTACACTGCCTCTAGCAGACGTGTCATGACACATCATGAAAACTTGTGGATACTGTTTGATGAAGTGCAAAAATGACTGAACTTCTATTTAAAGCACAGATCTACCCAAAAAAAGTATAACCCACCAGGTTTGTTAAATTCTCCTACTCTGCTCTAAGCAATTTTTTCCATTTAAACAAAGATTTTTGCTTTCTTTCAGCTCAGTCTGGAAACTATCTTTCCTGATAGCTCACCACAGAGCAACTGTAGCATTTTTAAAGTACAATTAAGGTGCAGCTGAGGAATACATAACTGTTACGTTACTTTGTAGGTATAGTTGCAACACATCCTATCAGGGGAAGAAAAAGGGGAAAAGGGGAAAAAAGGTCCCAGCACTAATAAAGCATCATTTAAAAAAGCTACACTGACTCACTCTAGAAAAACAAAACACAACACAAAACGTAAAAGCTATGTTCTCTCCTCTATTTTCCCAATACAAGATAACACAAACAAACAGTATCTGGTTTGTGTGGCAAGGTTTTGGTAGTGAGGGGGCTACAGAGGTAGCTTCTGTAAGAAGCTGCTAGAAACTTCCCCTATGTTCAATAGAGCCAATGCCGGCCAGCTCCAAGAATGACCCATTGATGGTCAAGGGGGTGGTGGGAGAGGGTGGGTGGATAACACCTTGGGGCAACAACAACAGCTGGAGAACAGACTGTAAATCTGTGGGAAAAACCACTCCACAGACAACAAGGTTGGTTAAGAAAGAGGGAAAAGGAGGTACCCCAGGCACTGGAGCAGAGAATCCCCTGCAGCCCACAATTAAGACCATGGTGAAACAGGCTGTCCCTGTGCAGCCCATAGAGGTCCATGGTGAGGCAGAACCCACCCACAGCCCATGGAGAATCCCAGGCCAGAGCAGGTGAATGCCAAAAGAAGTTGTGACCCTGCTGGAAGCCCATGCTGGAACAGAATTCTGACAGGACCTGTGGAGAGAGAGGAGTAGGAGCAGGTTTGCTAGCAGGACCTGTAGCGCTACAGGGAACCAACGCAGCAGCAGTCTGTTCTTGAAGGACTGCAGCCTATGGAAGCAATGTAGCTGGAGCAGTCTGTGAAAAACTGTAGCCCATGGAAAGGAGTCGTGTTGAAGAAGTTGGTGGAAGACTGTCTCCTGTGGGAGGAACCCAGTGATGGAGCTGGGGTAGAGTATGAGTCCTCCCCCTGATGAGGATGGAGAAGCAGAAAAAAATGTGACTGCAACCCCAGCTCCCTGCACTGCTATGGGGCAGGAGGTAGAGAAATCAAGAATAAAATTAAGGCCAGGAAGAAGAGAGAGATGGAGGGAAAGGTTTTTTAATATTTAGGAGGATTATTTGTCATTATTCTATTCTGATTTGATTGGTAATAAGTTAAACTAGTTTTCTAAGTCTTCTGTTTAACCTGTGATGGTAACTGGTGTGTGATGTTCCCCTTTCCTTATCTCAACCCATGAGCCTTTCATTATATTTTTTCATGCCTCTCCAGATGAGGAGGGGAGTGACAGAATGGTTTTGGTGGGCACCTGGCATCCAGCCAGGATCGACCCACCACACCATCCAAACAAACAGACTTACAAAAGTATCAGGAGGAAGGGAAAGGGCAAAAAGAGAAAGGGGAAGGCTGATGTGAGAAAGGAGACACACCTTTTTCGAGACCTTAAAGCACTTTTACTTATAAAAGATAAATGAAAAAGATAAAACAAGGTCAGAGATATAAATATTCCATCTTTGTAGCAGGTTCCCCTATGGGATACAAATGCCTTTTAAGTTATTTTACAGAGCGTAAATAGTACTAGGTAGCCTAATTTGTATTTGTAACTTAGAGTATTGAAGAATCCATGAGTGAAGAAGGAATGTAAACTTAGAATGTGTGTTTCAGAAACATTTGTTTGGGGGTGAGGGGGAAGCTAAAAAAAAAAACTGAAAAAACTGTAGAGTTGCTACTGTTGCTCAATATTAAATCTGAGCAGCTGGGTTCAAATGATTTATGTGCTGAGTTATTAAAAGTAAATCAAATAAACACATGGGAACACTACTCATTCCCTTCGCTTTCATTAAATCCCCCTCAGGTTATTTCTTTTATATATCAGCAATTTAACCAAGCAGACTGCAGGGCTGTTCAAGTGTCACACTATTATTTTGGCAGATCCAATCAGCAATGATAGAGGGGAAGACTTTTTTTCTGACACACTCACAAAGTATTTTTGAAGTGTTTATTAGCCATGACAAGTAGTGTTAATTAATACTGAAGGACCCTTCCAAAAATGACAGCATTCTCAGCATCTTGAACCTTTGCAGGACACGTTTCTGAGATGCTATCAAATGTATTTATACACACAAAACTTCAAACACATTTTGAGGGTTGCAGCCATGTAGTCTTACTATGTTTGAAGCTTCCAAGTTTTACAGTGATTAAATTTCAGAAACACTTATCTCAATGAGACAGAATATCTGAGAATGGCTTCAGTGTAATTCAAGTTAAACAAATCTAAAATATCATAAACACTTCCAGGCACTGCCTCAAGCTTTTCCCTCAGTATGATTTCATTGTATGGAATATTGCAAAACGTAACCTAAATTCCATTAATTTTTGTTTAGGATATCTTTTGGGTTATGTTCTCCTCTGTGCAAACTTTCTCACACAGAGACAACAAAAAAAATCATTATATTCTACTTTATCCTACTCCCAGTTATGCTTCTCAGGATTCATGAAAGCTCAGTGCTCTCATTCAGAGTGTGAGACAGACTGTAGAGGACTACACCTTTTTGGACTGCACTTCTTGCAGGTCCATTTATGGTGACATTCAAAGAGCTCTCCCACCAGCTCTTTCCTTGGGTACACATTATCAATGTTAGACTAAGCTGCATCTCTTATGAGCTTCTACATCAGATTTATTTCCTTATCTCTCCCACAGACACAACAACAAGAAGAAAGCATTTTGCTTCCAGTTGCCTTGAATGCAACCTTCCTATTTGCTGTGAGGAGTTCAATTATTCTGGGTGGCAGCAATTACAGATTTACAACAGAATTTCATTTCCTTTAAAGCCCTACAATTACAGTGGTCTGATATGTCCCTTCAGGTATCAGGTAAACTTAGTTTCAGGTACAGACTTCCTATATTACATTTAAATAATCATTAGATAATGCATTTTAAAACACTGATGACCAATATAAGAGTGTATGCCACAGAAAAGAGGGCTATATTAAGTAATAATGCCACCTAGGAAAGATTATTAGATGAACATAGATCACTTGCTAAAAAAAAATATGAACTTGCTGTTATCTGAAGAGTTCAGATGATTAACAAGGGAAACTCAGGAAGCTTTCCTGAGTCACTAAGGTGAGCTGTAAGTTACTGAGGATCTGGCACTGGACTCAACAGTTTAGTGGGTTTTCATGCTAACAAGCCTAACATCATGAAATGTAAGGCTCCTTCAAAGCACAAGTACAACTTGTGTCTGTGTGAAAGGGCAGAGAAGGGCAACGAAGCTGGTGAGAGGCCTCAAGCACAAGCCCTATGAGGAGAGGCTAAGGGAGCTGGGATTGTTTAGCCTGGAGAAGAGAAGGGACAGGGGAGACCTTACTGCTCTCTACAATGGAGGTAGACAGGTGGGGATTGGTCTCTTCTCCCAGGCACCCAGCACCAGAACAAGAGGACACAGTCTCAAGCTGCACCAAGGCGAGTTTAGGCTTCAGATGAGAAGAAAGCTCTTCACAGAAAGAGTTGGCCATTGGAATGTACTGCCCAGGGAGGTGGAGGAGTCACCATCCCTGGAAGTGTTAAAAAGGGATTGGACATGGCACTTGAAGCCATGGTTTAGTAGTCATGACCTGTTGGGTGACAGGTTGGACTTGATGATCTCTGAGGTCTTTTTCAACCTTATTGATTCTATGATTCTATAAATAAAATCCACTATGTATCTGACCATCTAGCTGCCTACCAAGTTATGTTCATTCTGAACACCTGATTTATGCATGTAGATCTGTATAGGTAAAAAAATATATGCCATTTCAATTTACTTGGGGGGGGGGGGGGGCATGTCAGTAAAACTGTACCACCCCCACATTTTATGATGTGACAACTGCTTTGCAAAGGATCCAAATACTTCGACACGCTGCTCTGGAAAGCCTACCTGCAAAACTACACCATGGGTCTTCCATGGGGCAATGCTACTTCATTTTTTTGATCCTTGAAAGCAACCAGCAGCCTCATCTTTATCTGTATAGCTCTAAATTACAGTGGTAGCTATAATCATTATGTCATTCTGACAGAAAAAAAGAGAAAAGCGTGTTAGCTGAGGTACTTACCTCTGCTTTAAGGATGGAGGTCTTGGATAAGCCCAGTTGGACTACCAGCTCATTTAAAGCTTGCTGCTGAATTTATATTGAGTGTTAATGACTTCCAGCTAATTCCAAATTGGAGTTAAGAGCTTACAACAAAAAACGACTCTTGCTATCCCAGAGGAAAAGTGGGAGTGACATGATTATCTGAGGCTATTTGTTAGGGCTGAAAACCCACTTAGTGGATCAATAAATCAAAGAGTGAGTGAAGCTGGTTTTGAAAGTAGGTGTGTGCTCTCTAGTACTAAACAGGTGTCTCATATGAGGGAATGGTGTGGGTTATCATGGGCTGAAAGAAATCAGCAGAATTGCATCCTGTAAATCCCCAAAGCAGCATGACACTTGCTCTAACTTTGCTATCACCATTCCTTCCTGCATGTACTCAGTAAAACACTCTTACATGTGTACCTTATGCAGCACGTGTCAACCTAACATGCATGTAATATTTGGTATGTTTTAATGCAGTACACTAGTGATATATAGATGTACGAGTGTGTCTATAGGCAGAAAAAGTCAAGTGCTGTCAGGAAACATCAAAGACAGCTCAGTACTCATTTTTAGGATATTTTCTGGTTTAAGACAGAAAATCCACACCAGTGAATTGTCAAAGAAGAAAAAAACTGATGGATAGGACAAGAGGAAAACAAATTTGCTTAGAAAAAATGAACAGAAAGTGAAGCCAAACACCTCATCTTTCCTGAGCAGTGCATGGCATAGCACAAGGGCACTCCAGAGACAGCTGCTTTTTACAAGTCACATACAGTTCACCCTCAGATGTGTACAAAACCACCACAGGAAATGCTGAAAAAGCCACACACATTACCCTAAGGTTCCTTCACTATCTCATCAGTCAATCAATCATCTTCATTAAAAAAGTGGCATCTAAAGAGCTATCAGTAGATCTGTCCTAGAGCCTTTTAAAGTATTTTTTTTCATAGAATCAGTCAGGGTTTGAAGGGACCACAAGGATCATCCAGTTCCAGTCCCCCTCCCATGGGCAGGGACACCCCACACTAGATCAGGCTGGCCAGACCCTCATCCAGCCTGGTCTTAAAAACCTCCAGGGATGGGGCCTCAACCACCTCCGTGGACAACCCATTCCATGGCTTCACCACTCTCATGGTGAAGAACTTCCTTCTCATGTCCAGCCTGAATCTCCCCACCACCAGTTTCATTCCATTCCCCCTAGTCCTATCACTACCTGAAATCCTGAGAAGTCCCTCCCCAGCCTTCTTGTAGGCCCCCTTCAGATACTGGAAGGCCACAATGAGGTCACCTCGGAGCCTTCTCTTCTCCAGGCTGAACAGCCCCAGTTTTAAACTACTGAAGTATGTAAGTCTGTGTTTTACAAAAATGGTAGTAATAGCAAAGAAAATAGGTTTCCTCTCTGACAACATACAGTAATTTACACAAACTCGAATGGCAATACGTGCTGAGATTTGCTGCAATCCTCTGAGTGTTCACTCAGCAGAATTACTGACTCAATAAAATCACATTTTCTTCAAACTCTCACCTCATGACGTGCTTATGCATTACAGTGGAATTCAAGGCCAGAGCCTATTATATTCAGTGTGAAACAAATAAACACAGAACAAATAGGCAGCACACAAACTTACTTCTCACATCATAGATCTCGTAAGACAGAGCACATGTGTATGTCTCCTTGTCCCAAGAAAACTGTGTAACGAAGCAGCTTGGCACATGATATTTGAGGTAAAGCCAGTTCCTAGATCATGCCCATTAATATCAGCATTATGGCTCCTTCCTCCATATTTGTCCCTGTTCATCCCAGAGAGCAAACTTTTGAGCTCAATCCCAAGAATCATCCTTAGATAGCATTTTCCAGACATTTTCCAGCCCATGACATCAGTTTCTAATAATGTATTTAGTATAACCTCAGTGAAAGGAAATCTGTATTCCCAGTAAATCAGAACATGTCCCAGAAATCTTTCTGAGCATTCAGATAATATTAAAGTGGGAAGTGAAAACAGGGTGAAAATGCAGTATACTTTTAGACAGCTACAGGAGTGGCTCAGGATCAGAGAAAGTCAGGTGCAAAATACTTAGCTTAGACCAGGAAAACTGCCTGCATGATAGCAAAATGAAGAATGATTAAGCAGGAGTTGGTAAGAGGAGAATTTAAGGAGTGCCATGGGTCACAAGCCAGACAGAAATCAAAGTTTTGTGCTGTAGAAAGTGGCAGGCACCGCAGTGCTGTGTATTTTACATAACTGCCTGTGAAAGACTGAAGAAGGGGCCCTTCCAGTGACTATGCCAGGAGGCATCTGGATGCTTGCCCTGGAAACACCAAATTGGAAAAGAAGTTCAATGTTTAGAAAGGCGAGACAAGAATGAAAAAGGGTGATGAATCAAGGTGAAGGGAATGAGCAGACAGGAGAGGAAGAGGGAGAAAATAGAAAGGAAAGGATGAAACTGAAGGTACTTCATCAAGACGAGACAGGATAAAGGTGACAGTGGCATTCAAAGAAGTCAACTGAAAAGAGAACAGCTATTAAACTATTTAGAGTTATGCAATAAACAGACACAAAGCTATGGGCTTAAACTTCAACAGTGAAGATAAGTTGTGCACTGGAGGAAAGCTAATAAAGTTATCTGGCAGGCCTAGGGAGAGCGTGGGCCTTCCATCACTAGACGCCCTTAAGACAAATGTGTTAAGAGATGCAGGTGTACTTGATTCTCCTGCTGGGGCAGGAGAGATCTCAGGAGGCATCTTCCAGCCTTAAATTCAATTATCTCATGATTCTACAAAACCATTGCAATCATAATATTACTCATCTCTTTAGAAACTATGCAGCCACCACAGAAATAAAATAGAGGGAGAAGAGGGGTGATGAGTTTTTTAATAAGTTTCTTGTGATGGATCTGAAAGAAAGTCCCTGCTAAGGTCCTGGGTGCCTATTAAGGAAAGATCCAGAGGGAAACAGCTATAACGTTTCCCATTTTGTCTTCTCTTTTAACCCCACTACTATTCTTCAGATTTCATTTTCTTTGCACTAATCTTAGTGCATCACATCCTCCATAGCAATCTTCAGATACATCCCCTCAGAATATTCCAAGAGATTCCCTGCATGATAAGGAAGTGCCAGCAATCTTTTTCTTTCTTTCTTTTTTTTAATTGAACATGCTTTTGAGTTAATAATATGCTAAGGGAGCAGCTGCACTCAGCAAAACTCCAGCTATAAAACCCTGAAAAGCTTGTGTTTCTTTCACATCATACTGCAGCCAAGCCAGCTGAGTCTACATCTGCCTCAAATCACTGGCAGGTAAAGTTTGTGTCTCGCTACAGGGATGTAGTCCCACTGGGTTATTTTATTTATTTCAGGCACAGCAAACTGAAACATTTGGTTTAGCTTGAATTCATGTCCCTCCCCAAAAGTTCAACAGGGCTTTTTTGCATTGTCTGGTTTTGATGTATATTTTTTTTATCGTATTGCAGCAACAAACAAAAGCCATAACCTTGATTCGGGATTACAATGGTCATTTGTGCTGCTAGGGGTTGCAAGGGCTGTGACACATAGACATGTATGTAGAATGTATCTTTGCTTTTCTCTATCCTGAATGAGCTCTGCTGTTGCCCTTTGAGTTCACACTGCCTCAAATAATTTCAGTTCCCCTACATCCTTTCTGTATTGATGACACTGCCTGAGTTTGTGTTTACAGGCTGTCATTGAAAACATACCATGTTTTTACCAAACTGCTTTCCATCTCTTAAGTGATGCATGCATTTGATTTGGGGAGTACTGCTCGATAAAGTCATAACATTCAAGGCTAAAAATTCCACTTAAGCAAAACACTGACCATATTTTATAACATCTCTCTTTGCCCTGCAGTTCTTCCTACTCATTCTTTGCTGTCTTTTCGGCTCCCACCTCTTCCTTTCATCTGCTCCTAGTCTAGACTCGAGACTCATAGTCACACAGATCTGAAGGCTGGCTTAAATATGTTTCTTCCAGTGATCCCTTCAGCATTTCTGCCTCCTACTGTACCTTCTTTAAGAACAATGCCTCTTTCTCCTCCTTCAAGAGACCTCAGATAAAACTATTTATGGATTATTTTGATCTGCATATTTACAGTTTTGGGATTGTGCCTTGCCCTTAGCCTTCTACATGACCCTACGGTGTTCTGAAGTTCCTGAGTCAGTGTATTTAGCCAGAATAAATGGTATAACATAAGAGGAAATAAACATCAGTAAGTACTCTGATCAATTAAAAAAAAAACAACAAACTGTCAGAAGACATTGATGTCAAATATTTGATTGTTCCTTAACTACTTTGGGAGGACCAAGAAGGAATTATTTGAGAAAAAGTTCTCATTTAACTTATTTTCAGTACATGAATGTATGCAAGAAATCAGTGCTCAAGCCCAGGGGAATCACAGGAATTGCCTCTTTTCTGACATGGCATCATGATTCTTCCCTGAGGTTGTTCATCCTGGAGAAGAGAAGGCTCCAGGGAGACCTAGTAGTGGCCTTTCAGTACCTGAAGGCAGCCTAAAAGAGGGCTGCAGAGGGACTGATTATAAAGGCCTGTAGTGGTAGGACAAGGGGCAATGGTTTGCAATTAGAAATGAGTAGATTTAGATTGGATGTTAGGAACAAGTTCTTTACCATGAGGGTGATGGAACACCGGAACAGGTTGTCCAGGGAGGTGATTGAGGCCCCATTCCTAGCGATGCTCAAGGTCAGGCTCAACAAAGCTTTGAGCAGCCTGATCGAGTGGAGGATGTTCCTGCCCACTGGACTGGACAACCTTTGGAAGTCCCTTCCAACCCAAACCATTCTGTGATTCTATCCCTCATTAATATTACTATTTTAACCATAGAGTCACAATAATTTTTTGTTTATAACATCAAGAAAAACATCTTGTTGCTCTACTCTGTAACCCATATTATCTTCTTCAGCAAGTATCTGCAATAAATACTTGACCTCCTTTTTTTTTTTCTTTTCCTTAGTTTACCTTTAACCAGCTCCTGATATATTTATAGAAGCATTACCTAATATCTTCCATATAGTATTTCCTGATTAATAGACTTCTCTTGTTAGGACCTCTGATTTTGTTCCTGTAAGCTTGTGCTGGCTTTGCTTATACTTTTTCCTGCTTCCTCTTGGATTATCAGGTTTTCAGTACCCTGATTTATTGACAGCCATTTGTTCCTCCTTTCATTTTTGCAAGTCAGATTTGTTTGCCAGAACGTTCTTGTTTCCTTTTCTCCTGAGTTTCCTTTTTTCCTTAAGTTTCCTTTCATAGATCCTAACCTAGCAACTCTGATTTGCTAAAATAGTCTTTCTTGAATCCCTTATGACTATCTGGTTCTGATGACATATACTTTTTCTTGCTGTGGATAAATAGCTATTAAGGATGGGGCTGGGAAATCACTGTACTCGTATTGCAAACACAACATTTACAATACTACACCTTGTATTCTTAAGTGTAAATGGTGAAACATATCTTACTGCCTGGTCCCTTGAATTCATAGGACTCTGTTTTCATGTTGCAACTCACTTGTGTTGGCGTAGTAAGATACCAAATATAAAGCAAATTAACAAAGGGTGGGTAAGAGGCAGTTCTTAGAGATATGAAAGGAGAAAGGTAGATATTGCCTGAAAACTCCTTCCTTGAGTACCACCAGTGTATTCACAGTGTGGATTGCAGAGCATTTGCTACAGTTTGCTTCTTAACCTTCAAAAATGCTCTTTCTAATACCTTCAACCTGACTACACAAAAGGTTCACAGTATTTATTTGCTTTCATACACTGAAAAAGTACAACAATTCCACAGATGGGCAGTTTCATGTGCTTTCCATTAACCCTTTTTCTTTTAAATACACCTTCTTTGCTCAAGCTAGTTTATGCTGGTTTGGATTTACGACATGATGGTTTATAAAATTTCTGTCAAACTGTGTTACTGTTTGATCATTATAAGAACAATCAGAGTAAGTGTTGCCAGTTACAGTTTTTCATCCCAGCCAAGTCACAGCATACATATGGTACAAGATGTAAAGCAACTCAAAGACTGATTAGCGTGCAAAGTGCAGTGCAGTGGTCTTTACTATCCATCATTAATGTCACAGTGGATTTTAAGAAGCAAGAGGCTTTTCCCCGTAGCCAAAGCAGTCTTGAACATAACCACAGGAAAGAAAAGCCAACCAGAAATTATGCAACATGTGTGAGCATGGTCTTCAGCCATAACCCCCGTTTCAGAAACTGAAAGATTGTCCCTATCACATTTTCCTGCTAACTCCTCCAAAAGTTTCAGGAAACATATGTCAGAACAGTTTTCCTTAAGATGGAGCAATGAACTTTTCCACGCGCTTCCTGGAAAAGCTTCACTCCTTGCAAACGTTGCAGCGTCTGCCCCAGAGCACCTCAAGCCCTATTCGAAGTTTGCAACAAACACCATCTTTGGAGTTCTTTCTATAAAGAATGTGGATATCAGGCAAAAGTTAGGGTCACAAGCAAACAAGGCTAGAAAACCAATCTCCTGAAGATTCTTGAGACTTTCTGGTTCTCTTTCGGCTTCTGAGCTTCACAGACAAATGTTCAAGGGTTCTTTATGATTATGCTTTGCCTTTTTTTGTTAAGCAGGCAAAATCTAAATTCACACTAATCTAAATTCACACTAATTTCCGCATAGTGAAGACTAATCTGATTTGGTGCCCACCCAGAAAATGCTATCTGTACTTAGCCTCTTCTCCATGCACAGACATTAAGGGGGCCCACGTGCTCAATGGCCTAGAAGGCATCTCTGCAGCAGGAACTTTCACAAGGTGGATCCCCATGAAATTGCTCACAGAAGGACCAATTTTAAATATTTTTCCTGCTAGGCAAAAATCTCACTTCAAGCAGCCAACACATTCGTGTGCTTGACAGGAATGAGCAACAATTTACAGTGTGTTCCCTGCTTCATTGGTTAATACAAGAAACTGATATTTATGCATGTCAGAACTTATACAGAGCCATGTCACCAGAGGAATTGTTTGGGGAGCACTTTAGCAAGCACAGCTCCACCACAGGCTTCAAAAAGTGTGCATATAACACCGTTCCTTTAGGCAGTCTGGCTCTCTGAAATTGTTTAGGACACACTCAAGAACATTCATGACTTTTGGGAGGAGGTGGAAGAAGACAGAGTTCATAGGAAAGCAAATTAGTAAAGAAAGCTCTCAAATTACTTCTCTCTTAGATGATGTTCTTGAAGTGATTAATGAATCATAATCAAATATATGTGATTAACAGAAGGTGAATCCAAATTTATGGAGACCAAATGAATATAGTGGCTTGTAGCCACATCACTCTCTGTTACAAGCCAGTCAGACCTCCCAAGTTAAGCATTGCTGAGCCAAGTCTGAATTTAAATAGGAGATCCTCCAAGGAAAACTGAGTTCATGTGCTGAAGGAAATAGTACTGGTAGTCCTTGTCTGTCTGAGTTACTACTGAACTAAGGCTCTTACATGATGCCAACAGCACAGGATGGAGGTTGTAGAAGAAACTCCAATCTGAATCCTAGCTCCTAGTAGTCATTAAAAACCTTTCAGCAGTTTTGGAAAATTAATGATGTTCATGCAGCCAAATTTCATGCTAGATAATTATAATACAAGAAATATCCTGGCAGTTTGAAGCAGATAAAGTGTGTCCTTTCACTGGCTCCCCACTGACTTTCATTAAGCATCATTATAAGGAGCTGAGAAATTCTATACAAAAGGTGACTTCACTCATATTTTAGTGTTAAATAAAGAGTACTGTGCTGGAATCACATAGAATCATAGAATCAATAAGGTTGGAAAAGACCTCAAAGATCCTCAAGTCCAACCTGTCACCCAAGACCTCATGACCACTAAACCATGGCACCAAGTGCCACATCCAATCCCCTCTTGAACACCTCCAGGGATGCAAGTCTAAATGAATTTCTTTAACCCTCATTTTACACCTGTGATTTGTTTTCTACTCATGAAGAATGCATTGAGCAAATCTATTCAGTGGTCTCTGTCTTTGCACTGGATGAAGGTGAGTCTTAGAGTAATTTCAACTGGAAGGGACCTCAGGAGTCCATGGTAGAACAATCACCTGCTCAAACTAGAGATCACATAGAAGTTACATCCAGGTGTCCAGAACCCCAATGTAATTTCCAGGCACAAATCAGCCTGAATTTTACATGTTATGTGACAAGAAAGAATAGCTAGGGAGAAAATTCTGCTATTTACTTGTTTTGAAAAAGTCCTGTGCTACACCATTCTGCAAGTCCCTATTCAAATTTTGCCCCATTTGGTTCACACAGGCAAAGTTAGTGTAACGATGATTATTGTTAGGGCCAGAAGCTCAGAATATTCACTGGAAAGAGCCTGTGAAGCATACAAAGAAATTACAGAGAGAGAAATGAAGAAAATGTAGAAAACAGCTAAAATTTTGTAGCATAGTGATAACGTCATGAATAGCAAACAAGTTCTCTGGCACACTTCTGAAACCTGTTATGTAAGTAAAGTCTTAGACCTGGTGCAAAGTGTAATGCCCATAACCAGTAAATTTTATTAGATTAGTAGCTGCTCCTACTAATGGAAGACAATGAGCAGCATCTCAGGAGAAAGGGGGGAAAAAGTTATGCAGAGAGAAAAAGGTAGAAGAGTATTTGGAGTTGAATACTAAACACTATTGAGATTACTTATGTTCAGTATTTGTGTCCTTTATATAACTGCAATACATGGAATATTCATTTGCTCATCCTTTATTAGTCCTAAAAGTGTGCTCCTCACTCAAAAAGCACAGAAAGAGCAGAGAGAGTCTGGACTCTAAGCTCTATCAAGCAGACTTGGAGGAGCCAGAACGCACCAGGAGTCTGTGGGATGGGATCATTCAGACTGGTTTTGTGCATGGTTGCATGCATTTGTTGCTTAATGGTTCTTCAGATTGTTGTTACTGGGGAACAAAAGGAAGTTTTTAGGAGTGAGAAAAGGATGATTCCTTTGGCTATGACTAATGTATGGTGAGTAATACCTAGCCAGACGCATTTCCTGACTTAATACTAGGGAAATAAGTACAGTGCATCATCTTCCTGCCTGCCCAGCCTGGCTGGAATGGGAAGAAAATGGAGAAATGCAGGCCAGAAGGACTGTGGATGATGGGAGACAAACACAACAGGGCATGCAACAAACAGGACTGGCCAAAACAGAGTTTGTGAGGAGTGGGATTCTGGTAGCCAGACCAATCAAGTGGCCTAGGAAGGAAAGCAAAGTGAAATGAGTAGAAGTAATATCTAACCAGTATGGGGCAGAGAACAGCACAGATCACGCAAGTAGTCAGGCTCTTCCCACTAACACAAAACACGTAGCAGCAACAACAGCATGCTTTAATCCAAATTGGCTAAAGTGAATATATCTGATTCTTTCTATGCTTCCTCACATCTATGCAATTAGATCTCTACTTCAACTTCCTGAGACCTTGACGTGTTCTTTGAATGAGCTCAGCAGATCTTTGGGGCACACCTTCCTGACAGAAGCTACAGTTGACTGTTACGCCTATGAAAAAGTGATGACTGCCAATGTTTACTACTTCTTACCTCCTGTGCCATTTGGAACTGGTTCTGTTCTTTGCTTTTGGTCTCCAAAAGAGGTAACCTGCAATTCATCAGCTTTGGGGAAAATGTGTGATCTCATGAATCCTGGATGTTGTAAAATATTGGGGTTTTGGTGAAGAGACAGAGGTCTGTACGCCATTAAGCTAGTAAAACTTGCAGTTTTCCAGGGGTTTGCCAAGCAAGCCTTGAATGCTTCAAATCTTCCACAATCTGTTTGATATATCAGGAGGGAGATGCAGTAAACTAGCCATGAGGGTAGCTAGCCCAGATCACAGCATCAAATGCACGACATTTATGCACTATAAACTTACTCTAAACTCCATGCTACGACAAGTATTGTAACATTAGAGAGGGCAAAGTTGGAGAATACTGATTGTGACCATGTGTGTAGAGTAAGGATAATTTATTTTTATCATTGTGTTTCTGTTCTAATGCAATTCTACCACCCAACACACATGCATGTGGATGTCTAAAGCATTATTTAATATTTTAAATAGCTGCCATAAGCAAGAGCCAGAAAAAGAATAGATGTATGTTTGGTTTACAGCATGTTAGGAGTATAAAATGTATCATGGGTGGGGAAAAGTTATATTCCTTTCACGGATTCTTTGGATCAGGTTCTCCTCTCTACCCCAAGGTGAAATTCCAAGATTCATTCCATAATAATAATGAGGCATCAATACTTCTGTCTCAGTTTTCCAGAAATTGGCAGCTTTCAGGAAGAAAGAATGAAATCTGTGACAGTACCCCTAGAGGACTTCTACTCCTCACTACTATGGGACTGAATACACTGCAGAAAAATGTAGACATTGCAACAGGATGGCAATCAGAAAGGAAAAAGACAACTTTCCTAGTGACAGAAATGTATTGCTTTGTAGCTCTTCACTAATGCAAAGGCCTTATGCAAGGGTTGAACACTGTACTTGCAAAAATATTTGAACAGCAGAAGTTGGGCATTCAGCTGTGAATACCTGCATTTGATAGTATGGCTCAAATCTTTGTAAATTCCCCTAAGAGGATGGACCTATTGGAGGATGAAAGCCCACAGCTTCCACTCAAACGCTTCTATCAGAGACTCATAGTCCTTCTCAGCCATCACCTACAGCTCTAAACAAAATCACTGTCAAGAGAAAATGATAAGGCCCATTGTCAAGACAAGAGCAGCACACTTTAATGTAAAGTGACTCTGTCTTGTTCTGCTTCTTAAATTTATGTGCAATTAGATCTTCTTTCCAACTTACTGAGATCTTGGAGACCTTGTTATTTGGATGAGCTCAGCAAATCTTTGAAGCACACCTTCCTGACAGCAGCCACAGCTCACTCCTACACTTAAGTGGTGAGTGACAACTACATTATGCCTGAAGCATAACTCTTCTGGTTGCGCTTTCTCTCTATGATCCTCCCAGCAGATATTTAAAGAAAAACAAAAGTCTGAAGAGAAAAGCTGATCATTGCAATAGCTACCTCCCTTGTGAAAACCCTGCTTCAAATACCTTTTCTTATCCATCATTTGGGCTTGGTATTGTGCTAAAGCAGTGCCTCTTTCACTTCCTGTGAAAAAATGCAAAGGTCTCCATGGGGGGAGGGGAATCTTCTGCATAAGCTCCATCTTTGTTGTTGTTTTATTCTTTCTCATCTCCCTATCCAGAATTTTTGTTGTCAGGCCAGCCCTGGACTGCAACATCTATGCAATATCAGTTCCAGCCATATTAAAAATCTGCACAAGGAACACTGGGTTTTAGCAAAAAAGGTGGAAGGAGAAAGGATTTTGGCCAGCAATATGAAAATGCTGAACTTCTACCCTAAGAAAATGCCATGGGATATTTAATCATGAGGCAGAAGCAAAGACATTTGCATGTTAGCCAGTTTCCTTACCTTTTGAAGGAGGAAGGACAGAGTCAGTGCTGCCAGAAACTGATCTTTGGGTCCAGATATTGTGCATCTTCTAAACTTGATGACTAGGTCTCCGAATTATTCCCTCCAGGCTCAGAGTTTTAAAAGGCCATCATGTTTTCTGCCAGCTAGTAATGTCAGAAACAACAACAGTGCTGTTAGTGTTTAACAGGTAATACTGTTTATTTCATGGAGCATGTTTTGTTCCAGATTGGGACTGAAATCGATTAGTGTTAATGATTTAACTTGTTGACAAATAAACATTTGAGGGGAAAAAAAATATCTAATATAATGCTGGCATACCAAAGCATGCCTTTTGCTTTGCCTTGAATTTAATTTCAGCTATTTATTACATCACTCTTTGCCAGATTTGGGCAGTAAACTACTTTCATATTCAGAAGAATGTTTCCATTTAAAATTTACATTTAAAATTGCAATAAGATGCTGGATCTCATTCTTTTCGAGGAAACTGTATTGCATTACAATAGCTACACTGCTAGAGAAACTGTGCATTCTGCTTCCTACATCACTTTCAATAAGCTGGGTGCATTACTCACCCATTTTATCACGGGGTGGTAAAGTTAAAATTAGCATAACTCAAAGTGTCACAAACCACAGCTCCAACATGGATTGGTTAGCTGTTAATTACTTAAATACTGCGTGCATCCTGTGAATAATCAATTTCTTACCTACAGACATGATATATTATTGACAGTTTGGAAGACTAACTCTATTGCTGTCCAGCATAATTCTGAAATATAATTTATAGTGGTTATTTGGAGAACTATATCGAGTACATTAAAGCCATATGGTGCTGTGGTTTCATCCCCAAGAGATGCCTCATCAGCTAAGAGAAGCATTATGATCAATATGTATATTACTCATTTTTAATAGAGTGTACTAAGCTGCAGAAGATTACTGTTCCTGCCAGTTACTTGAAAATATGAGGTGCAACAATTATTTTAAGATTGTTGGAGAGTTACAGTATTCTCAGGATACAGAAAACGTGTCTTTGTTTTGTGGTGTTTAGATCCCGAAGCATTCGCGCGCAGCTGAAGTCCCTCAGAAAACAGTGTGACTAACTAGACAATGCAAAACCTATAAAAGGTAAAACCTTCTTTGAGTTGTAACACTCAAACAATTTGCTAAATGTGGCTCCTCAGAAGGAAAACAAGGGGGAAAGACGACAACGCTTTGTCATTTCTCTTGGCAAGAGGACGTAGCATCTACCACAACTATGCCTATTTCACTACTAAAAATAAAAAGTGGTAAGCGCTCTGCTTGCTGCAGCCTTGGCAAGACAGAGAACGTTGGATTTGTTAAAAGATTCATGTTATGTACGCTCCTTCCTCAATACACTTAGAAAAACACCACGTAATTACCAAGCACTGCATTAACCTCTGACCTGGAAGAAACATTTGCAACTGCAGACAGAGTAAAGCTGCACGGCTTAGCTAAGGATGCAAAGCCACAAGCTTGAGAGGTAAAGATAATTTAAGAAACACAAAAAGCCAGTCCACGAAGTCAAATTTCAGTTGAAATGTAATCAGATGAAGAAAGTGAAGGGGAGTAATTCATAAACAGCAGAACTGCAAATACTGCAAAATTGGGTAGGAAAAAAGACTTAATAAGGCCACAAGAGGGACTAGGGGCAAGGAGAGGGCAAAATAAGGAACAGAAAGGTCTGTGCAGCAGTGATTAACCCATGAAGAGTAGCCCTCAGACAACAGTACACTATCAACACGCCCTTCCTCCTCCTAGATCTAAGGTTGATCTACCGGCATTGTATATTAATCCACAATTGTTCCTCGGTCTTTCAGTCAGAAATGCCAAAGTCTGCTCCTGCTCCATCCTCAGCACCCATATCCTGAGCTTGGCCTCATACTCCCATTTCCCTGAAGCTGGTGCCGAGGTCCACCATGCATACACGCTAAAGGGGTCAAGGGACTCACTCTGCCAGCAGCAGTCCACCAGTGCAGGCAGCATCATATCCCTCCCAGGTGCACCACTGCAGTCCACCCCTCCTACTCAACTGCCATGAGCAGAGCTGCACCATGAACATGTAGGGGAGGAATTCCTCCAACCCTGAAAGACATGGGTAAGGGGTAGGATTAGAGCGATTACAGTGGGACCAGTGATCTAAGGACCAAATAGAGAGTTCAGACTTATAACCATATTTACAAATGCATTTGCACTGTGCTCCAGCCAAACTGATAAATCCTTGAGTGGCAATTCAGGTCCTTTCCACTTTAAATATCTGATTCAACTAAAGATTTTTATCCTGAGTTGCTTTACTTGGAAATGGAGAGAATTCAAAGCAGCTCAGCAGCCACTCAGGCATACTTAGCCAACTACCTTCATTCTGAAATATTATCATAGAAGTATGGTACCAGGGTACTGAGAAAACCACAATAGAAGCACCATAGTAAAAACACTCATATCCCTTTTTGACTCCTGAAGACCTCAGCTGGACTTCAGCTTGCATGATGAGCCACAAGCTTTTCCCATGTTTGTGTTCCTCACCAGAAACTGCAGAGACAGTGGTCTGCAATTACTGACTAACTCACCTGATAAACTGGGAATGCCATGGTTCCCTGGGCAGTTCATCAGATACAAAAACCAGGACTGCCAGATTAGAAGCACCACTGCTCTTGTGAGGATGGCTGCAGTTTTTTTCAAGGTTCTTTCTTTTACGGAGAAAAACATTCACCAAAACATCCTCCTCACATGTACCAGAAACCCACTCAACAACTGGAAAACCACTCTTACAGACGGTGTGAGCTAAAGTTAAGCAGAGTTTCTAAGCATGCACACATTTTTCCAACCAATTACGTGCTCTCCCATAATCCTCAGTTCCATTTATTTCCAAACCTTCTCTCCCATCTGCTCCCTTCTGCATGATCTATATATTATCTTATGCTATTTATCTCTAACAGATTTTTGCTTCCTCTCTCTGTTCCAGTTAGATTAATGATGCCAATATTCTCTGTGTATTTCTGTCTCTTTGTTTTCCTCGTCACACATCTTGCACTCGTACAGACATGTTCAAATACTTACAACTCCCTCTGACCCTTCCACAACAGTCCAAGTTTTTATTCCTGTCTCACAAATGTTCCCTCAATATTTCTTCTTCCTTTAGACCCAGACTGATAGTTTGGTGCTGAATCACAGTTCTTCCAATCCTGTCAGACTCTGTCCACCTTCTTTTAGCTTCCTTCTGCCATTTCTGGCTTTGTTCTTTATTCCTCAGCTAGAGGTTCTTTATCAAGATCTACCTCCTAAGACAGTTTAATGCTCTAGTGCTGCTTTTTTCCTTCTTGCAATGTTCTGTGCCCTGTGAACTATTCATTAAATATGTCTACACAACTGCTGCATTAAATGCCTACTGCACACCATTTCAAAACACATTCAGGTTTTAATCTAGCTCATGTCCATGGACCAAATTTCTGCTTGTGACATTACAAATGTCCCTGCAGAAACTACTTCTATTATCCTTTTAATTCATGAGTACTGGTGTGTTTTCATTTGGAAGAAGTCCAGTAATGTTCTTTTTAATGGTGGAGCATGCTTTCTTCCTTTGAGAGATAAAATAGTCAAATTGTAACAAGCTGTTTTGCCTTGCTGCTTCTGCCTGCCTCTGGTCCAAAAGAAGAAATCATAATAAAGCAAATGTAAAAGGGTGGTGCCTCCACCTTTTAAGTATCTGCAAAGGCATAGTGGAGTTAAAGGCAGCAGTACAGAGAGTGGCTGCTAAAGTGAAGGACCAGTTGCTTTAAGAGACCATAATGACTATGTCTCAGTTTGAAGAGAAAATGACTGAAAAGAAACATAATCAACTTTTGCAAGTTCATGGATTCATAGAATGGTTTGGGTTGGAAGGGACCTTAAAGATAATTTAATTTCAAACCCCCTGCCTTTGGCAGGGACACCTTCCACTTCAGCAGGTTGCTCAAGGCCTCATCCAGCCTAGCCTTGAACATTTCCAGGGCTACAGTTTGGTAAATACAACCTTTCTGTAGCAGGCTAAATACCAGTGAGCAACAAGGCAGCAAACACACATACACCTCACAACAATGAAGTTTTTGTTAGAAGGAAAAAGTTTCCACAAGTTGTAGTTTGAAATAGGCACTGAGAAATCAAAATACATTACTAGGTAGGTCTACACCATTGAAACAGCTCTGTTAGTGAAGAGGTAGTCCTTTCATTGCTATTTACCAGCACATACTGTTAGCATGGTATTATTTCACCAACATGAGCCAACCTATGTCTTGGCTCCTGAATGCAGTCTCTCATTAATTATTTTACCTCAGTTACACTTACACAAATCTGGAGTAAATTCAGGGAAGAAAGTGGAGATATTTCTGATTCTAAGCCATATAATTGGGGTAAGATCTGACCACCCAATATGCCTGTAGAGAAGCCTTTATGCCCATTTAGGCATGACTTGCATGCATTTAGGCAGCCAGCTTGCACCTGGCAGGTCTATAGTTACTACCGCTTCCTTTTTACCCATGTCAAATCTTCCTCCCCTCAATAAATGCACTTCATGTTGTTTTGATGGATGACAAAGAGTACGTTAAACTCTTGCTCCAATTTTATATATAGTTGTTAAACATCAGAAGAGAGAGTGGCCAAAAGAGTTCTGCAGATCATTCTGCAGATCATTAACTGGTAATCGAATCTGCCCTGCTCTAGGTGTCACATCCAAGAAAAGACCACAAAATCAGAACCGTAGAGCTCTGACCAGGGGAGTGCTTGGTGTTCCTCTCCTTGCCCTCTGTGCAAGCATTGTGGTAGGCAGCCAAGCAGAAACCAGCGTTTTACACAAAACGTCTCAGAACCTGATAGCAAATCCAAACAGCTCTTCAGTGTCACACACTCTGATGTGGTCATGTAATTTTCATATTATGATAATCTGGTTTCCATCTAACCTACTAATTCAACCCTTGTTTCGTTTCAATAATTGGCTCTCTGACTCCCCACCCATGTTGAGGACTATGCACACAGCTCTGTTGCAAGGATGTCATTAACCTAGACAAAACGTTAGGAGAAAAGAACAAAGAGAACGTTCCAAGGAAAAGAAACAGTATTGACTTTCATGGGAGCTTATCTCATTATATGTGTATTTTTAAATTACATTTTTGAACATTCAGAAAGATGGATTATTTCAAACAGTGGATTATTACAAACACTGTTTGAAAGAATCAGATTCGACACTTTCTTTCGGGCAGCAACGTTTGGGTTTGGTTTTCTGGATTTGGGTTGGTTGGGGTTTTTTTTATATATACAGTTATGATTTTCTTTCCCAAAAGTCTTGCAGATAAGCAGGCTAGCAGTGGCTATCAAACAACTGGCAAGGGACTTTTAGATCAGCAATGGTCACAATAAAGACAGCAAGAATTACAAGGCTGCATTACGCTGCCAGGGACACTGCTTTTGTAGCTCTGTAAGGCTGTGTCCAGTCCAGGAAAGCATCTTCAAAATAATGTAGACATTATGTTCACTTGCCAGCTCTTGTCTTAAAACATCATTTTTCCACTAGCAGTGTTGTGCAAGCAGCATTCAGCATATGTTCCTTTTAACCATGCTGTGTCTGTCCTCTGCAAGTTTGGGGCAAGGTTTCTGTGTACCCAAACATTCCCAGCTAGAGGCTGCTTCGTGGTGCAAGTGATGTTACAGAATGCAAAGAGCCAGGGGCTGAAACAGAGTTAATTTTAATTCCTCTAGGCTGGTATAGTATTGTGTTTTGGGTTTACTCAGGTGTGTTGGATTTATTTAGGTATTCATTTAGCAAAGTGCAATTTCCACAGAACACTTCAAACTTCACAAATGTTCTTTTTGATTGCAATTTTCGAGGCCGGCTCTGTTAAGCATTGTAACTGAAAGGTTTCCTTATGCTCCCCCATAGAAAAAAGTTTTTCTTGTTTTCATCAAAATTTTCCCTTTTCCTTTTGTTTGTTTTCCATCCCATAATTTAAACCAATAGGTGAAAGCTTTGCTCCCAAATAACTTTTGTTATGCTTCCAACATCACATGCTTTTTCGACATAGTAAAGCTAATCATGTTTTAGATGATTTTGTGAGCTTTTTCTTTAACTCAGATACAACTTCCTTCATATTCCTCATCATTTTAGGCTTCCTCCCTTGTCTTAGCCTCAGATCAAATTACTCTTACCAGCCAGTATGAACCTTTAGCAACCCCTGAGTCCATGTATTAAATGCAAGTGATGCAACACATTTGCCCACATCAGAAAAGACTGAAAACTGGATGGTTCTGAGCTGAACTTTGCTACTCATTTTATCAGGGCTTCACCTAAACTTGGAACTGATTTGAGGAGAACCTAAAACTCAAGGCACACATGGTAAAAGGTACAGGTGGTATGGAAAGTTTGTAGCTTCCAGTACAGGAGTTAGGGACCAACACAAAATTTTTTGCTCCCACGGTACCTAGACTGCTGTGTTTGGCTACAGAAGGGAATTCTTTATTATGCTTCTTTGTGAATGCACAGCAGTGGAATTTGGGTATAAAGTGTGCAGATTAAGTTATCAGAGCAACTGTGTAGAGCTGACTGTCAGGTGTTGAAAATCAGACACAATTCAAAGATCCTTCCTTGAGGAATTTTGTGATGCAAGAACTGTTAGACATTGAGGGCACTTGAACTGAGACTGAGCTCAGGTTGCTCTGGAAGGCACTATGAAACTCAAGTGCCAAACCTGTAGGAACACCATGGACTCTGACATCTCCTGGACATAGACATTTAGGGTTTTACATAGCCCAAGAACTTAATGGCTTGTATAAGATCCCTGACTGTTCTGCACCCTTTCCATACAAACTTCAACTTCCTGTGCCCTCATCATTTATCTTTCACTGGTTTCAAGCTCTTGAAATCCACCAGATGTGAGCACTGACAAACAAATCCACCTATCTCAGGCAGATGAACCAAAAGCAAATATGAAAATAACCCTGCCTAGAAGTTTCCCTCTGGTGTATCTCTCAGGCAATAAAAACTGCAAGGCAGAAAGTCTACTTTCTTATATTTAAGCTTTGAGCTAATTTTTCTCAGTCTCATTTCTAAAAGAGGTGAATGGGCTAGCAAGAGAGCTTCATAACACTGTCAACTCTACGCTTTCTACTCACTACAGCAGCTGGTAAGAAAAACTAGTTCATGCTTACCACAGGGATCTGCCTACAGCTCTTTGCTTGCTTTACCTTCTACAACAGACAGCTTGTTGCTATAGTTTTATGTCAAATAAGCAAGCATTACTCTCTGGTCCCTGGATTCCAAGACCTCTGCATCCTCTACTTGGGCTTGGTCCTGAACCACCCTTGCCAATTTCTGTAGAGCCCACAAGCCAGCTGCTGCAAGCACACTCATCTTGTTTACTCAGCTTCTGCTCCCCTGTTTCCTGAGCAAAAAGTCAGTGCCCAAAAGCTTTAATGGCTGATCCCTATTTAACCTGCAAAAGAGCAAAGGATAAAGCATAAACAGCACTTGTTCTACCAACCACTGCATACTGGAAATCACATACTGCCACTATGTCATTAATAGGATTCATTAGGGTTGGGAAGAATAACTAAAACAACCTATAATTTCTCTGACAGCCCCAGCTGAAGGGCAAATTTCTTCTGTCTTATCTACCCTGTGGAGCTTTAATTGTATATTCAATTCCCAGAGGCCCAAATTATGCTCTCAGCTACAACTGTGATATAATTAAAGTTAATGGAGTTGCTTAGGTCTAATTGAGGGCATCATTTATTTCAGCAAATGTTATATTATAATAAATCATTGAGAAGGATTCTAACCACCGCTCAGTTTGCAGGAATATGAGTTAGAAGTCTTTAAATAAAGCTCCATTGTAGCTGATAATGGTACTCCTCTCCCAGAATCAATGGCTAAATAGTAAGTATATAAGAAGTAGTGAACTTGCTACTCTGTTATCAGCTTCAGTCACTCTCCTGGTTTTTTTGTGGCTTGTCTGGGTTTTGGTTGCTCTTGGGTTGTTGGTTTTTTTAATCCATTTATAATTGGCATCATGCAAGGAATCCTATTTACAAGCTAGTATCTAATGAAGAAAGAGTGCCATGTACATCACACATGGTGTGCAGAAACAGATGTTAGGTCCTGCCTCTGTGTGTATGCATAGCAGAGAGAAATGGGTTGCCCCCACCTCAATTAATATGCTGCAAGCAAAGGTATCAATCAAGCACCTGTGACAGGTTTCATCCAACTTGCTTAGGTGCCAGGAACAGTAAAGCCAGGATTAATCTGCCCATGTGAAAGCCTTTATATGGCAAAGCATGACTTTAGAGCCTGAGGTGAGCTGTGCCAGCTTCTCTGCAAAAGCCACAGTGCCCAAAGCATAGTTCTTTACATCTCTTTTCTGCAGCTACACCATTCAGATTAGGGTAGATACGATCTAGAACATGCAAAGTGAAAAGCTTTGAATGTTTAACTGCCACATCAATTTATTCTACATGAACTTGGTTGGAAACCTGTATTACCTTGTTCTCACAGAAAATCCCTTATCACTATCACAGTTCTACAGGTCTCTGCCTTTCCATCCCTTTAACTCATCAGAGGCCCCTCAATCTAAAATGCCATTAAAATAGAAAGCCTACACTTCAAACACTGACAGATAATACTGAGATTTGGTGCCTCAAATGCATTTAATTCTTAATTGTTATTACTACTTTAGCTTTAAAAGTAGCTGCTTGTGTTCTGGTGATTATGAAAGACTTGGAAGAGGTAACAGAGTAATTGCAGTGTTCAATGTAGCTAACGCTCAGGAGATCTTCTCCCTCATATTTAATTTTGTCTCAGATTGTCTTTTTGATTCACTGCGTATTTTCACACCTTTAGAGACAGAGTATTTCTCTCTGGGCCTGAAATAGTTAGAACCACTTAGTTTTGGTGTGCAGCTGTTTGATGGCTTTACTCTCTTTATCTTAAGTTCTCTTTATGTGCTTCCAGTTGGTACAAGAGGTTTCCGAATTTGCTGCTGTCAAGAAGGTCACTCTCCTCTGGGCTTGCTGTTACCACAGGGAGTCTTATGAGTTGAAACCTTGTCCCCAGCTATTAAATACGCTTTCTTCTTTAGTTCTCCAGTAAGCACTGCTCAACCACACTGGAGTTTTTACAACACATGTCTGAATAGATGGACTAATATTTTCCCCCCTTTTTTCCCCCTTTTTTTTTTTTTTTTTTTCTCTGGGAGGGACACAATACCAGCTTTCAAAAGCTAAGCAGAGGATTATCTTCTGTGCCTGGGACTAATAATTGTGCCTCTAAGAGTCGTTTGTCCCATGCTTATCCAGTTCCTAAGGGTCTCCAAACGTCAAGCTCCAGCTCACTTGTACTCTTGTTTACTGCCCGAAGGCAGGAAAAAGGCAGATCAGGATGCAGCTGAGATGAGCTGTTTCAAGCTCTATTTGTCCTTCTGTGACGAAAGCTTGGGCCTCTGTACCACTTCTCCTGAAGGGAGTAGGCAGGCAAAACATTTAAGGATGCTTTCACAAGGGATCTGTCTTAAGTATGCTGTTGGCCAGCAAATTGGAAAACATATTATGTCTACTCACCCACTTTTGTTTTTCTGTTGATATTTTGTACTGCCTCACATCACTACAGCTTTTGAAGATTTCTTATTTAAAGTATAGCCAGCAGTAGGAGACTGCCTGTCTGGGTCTACTACCACTGAGCAGTTTCTCAATCCTCAAAGGTATTTTAGATTAGTGTCTCTCCCTCTCTCTCTATATATATAAAAATGTATATGTATGTGTATATATATAGGCAAAGAGAGAAGGATATAAAGGTATGAAACTGAGACATTACTTATTTTAACATTATGGCTCTACACTATTTTCTGTCAGAGTCCATTATTTTTAACTTCCATTCCTTCTTCCTCTCCTGGTCTACACTACTGTAGATTTCTGTACCATTCACTTTCAGGCACTTCTGTTGCTGGGGACTGTTCAGCTCCGCACGCATCAGAGATGGCTTCCCAGGGATTCCTCCTCTTTTTCCTTTGGTATTAAGATAACTGATCAGTGTACTTTCAGTTATGTTCTTACAAGTTTACAACAAAAAGTCCAATCTGAGCACTTACAGGAAAGGAATAGTTATTTTCTCTTCACTGGCTGAAGTACATTACTATTCTGTTTGCTGCAGACATCTATGTGGGCTCTCAATAGGTTCATCAACTGAATAGCCGCAGCCTACATCCTTCTTGAACTGCTTGCACACCAAAGAATGGCCCTGCACAAACGGTTAAGCACTGGCCCAAGTAGATAGCTGAATCACACGGCCCGTCAGAAGACTGTGCTGGCAAAAATGATGCGGAATTCAAATGTCTGGCCATGGAAGGAAATGAGCCAGCAGCAGCTGCTAAAGCCAAAATCAATGGGCTCCTCCGGGATCCAGCAACATGGCTGGCATGAGCTAGACCTGCTCCACCATAAATTAATGAGTCCTCTGGGAGCTGTAGTCAGCTACTGTCTGTGAATCACTCCAGGATCTCCTGTTCCCCTCTGCAGACAGTGTGCATCTTCTGTGGCTTTTGATCACATGAAGATTTTGGTATATGACTCAGAAAAGAAGAGAGCTAGGCCAACTCCACACTGACATCCAAATACCACACTCATCTTGCTGTATATTTATCCATCCTTCATGCTAGATAGAATGACTGAAATCAGACACTTCTGTGTTCAGATTATTCCAAGTAAAAGCACTGGTATTCTCTGGGGAAGATTTAGCCCTGCTCCATTTTCTAACATTTAGCACACAGTGATCATGACAACACTCCTTTTCTGAATACTTTGAGACACAGTTCAGGAAATGGAAAAGCATCTCTTAAACTGATGGTTTGTTTCAGCAGCTTTTTTAAGGCACCATCTTCAACACAAATCAGTGCTTCAGTGAATTATACTGAAGTCAGTTGGGTTATTACAGACTAAAGCTAATTAATTGGTACCATGGGGCTTTGGATACAACCACGCAAGAAGCTGAAAAATTAAAGGAGCAGGAGAGCACCAATTGCAGGCGCTCACTCTGTATTTGTACACTCCATTATATAGCAAATTTTAGGAGGGACATGTGACATTGGAAGTGACTACAGATAGCAGTGTTTACTGTCCTCTGATTTGATTGATATTTTCTGGAGAGTTAAGAAACAATAAGTATAAATAGATTGCACTGGGCTTGTGAGACCTTACATGACTTCAGAGATGTTTGGAAGTGCTGCCACTCCTACAGACAGGAAGAGATTATTTGCTTCATTTATTTTTTCAGTAACTGTCTATTCACTCAGGATTGTATCAGACTGTCACTGTAGTGTCTAGCCATTTTCCAGGGAAATTAAGTGTGAGCTTGCCATTTTTTTTTTCTCAACCTCTGAAACTCTTTTCAGAGTCTTACAACCAGAAGAGCATTTAGTCTAAGAATGCTTGAAAGGACTATCATGGGAAAGCTAAGTTGAATAATCAAGTTCTTGCATTGAGTGCTTGGTGTGGCACACATGCTGGTCATTCTTGTTTTGTCTGGCAACAAGTTCCATAGTCTTAGTCCAGCTCCTGTGAACATTTTGTTTCCTGTGGTTATGAGTCTTCCCCTATGTTGTTGACAGCTTCATTTTTCCAGAGAAGCAAAGCTGTAGCATGAGGTCATCTTGGTTCATCTGCTATCCCACTACAGAAGGAATGGAAAGATCCAGACTACTACAGAGAGTATTGCTGTATGTTAGAACATACTTAGAGACATAATGTGTGATAGATTATATATACTCATTTCCCAGGAGAAAAATTATAATGCATTGACTTCTAGCTATAGAATTAATAAATGTCCAACTGTGTCATCATTCTTTCCAATTTTATCCAGCCTAACAGGCAGCAAAATCACTTTTCTTTTCAAAAGGAAAATTCATGGATCTAAATAAAAAGCGTTTCTCAGATTTATTCTAAGGCACTAATATCACATAACTTCAGTCAGCATTCTTGAGGACAATGTTTATCTTTTGTTTGTACAAGACCTGCCTTGTACAGGCACAGTGCCATCCAAGTTTCCAGCTAAAGCTCTTAGTCACCACTGTGATTGGACAAATTATCGTTATTATTGTTCTTACTGGAGTGTAGCAGAGTTTCCCACAAGCACATCTCCTTCCTTTCATTCTCCCTGCTCATGAGCCTTTCTACCTTGAGTGAAGTACATACACATAGCAAGACAAAGGTGCAAGGCACAGGAAAGTATTCACAACTGGTTGGCCTGCGATGAATGCTTAAACTCAGGAGATCAATGAGATATTTACCTACAGTGGGCCAGGATTTCACTTGTCAGTTTACCTAGTGATCTACAAGGCCTATTATAATGCAGCTCATGGTAACTTCAGACTCAGCATCTACAATTTAACAGTGCATTTTAAAGCACCATGATGCATCAAGAGTTAAGGGCAGGGATGAGCCCATTGCTATAAATGGATTCACTGACTTCTCTTACCCATTATGCCCCAGTGCAGGCTGGAGATGGAGGCTGTGTAGAGGAAGGATGTTGACTTGCTGGAACGTGTCCAGAAAAGGGCAACGAAGTTGGTGAGGGGTTTGGAACACAAGCCCTATGAAGAGAGGCTGAGGGAGCTGGGATTGCTTAGCCTGGAGAAGAGGAGACTGAGGGGTGACCTTATTGCTCTCTACAACTACCTGAAGGGGGGTTGTAGCCGGGCAGAGGTTGGCCTCTTCTCCCAGGCAGCCAGCACCAGAACAAGAGGACACAGTCTCAAGCTGCGCCAGGGCAGGTTTAGACTGGACATTAGGAGGAAGTTCTATACAGAGAGAGTGATTCTCCATTGGAATGGGCTGCCTGGGGAGGTGGTGGGGTCACTGTCATTGGAGGTGTTCAGGAGGAGACTTGATGGGGTGCTCGGTGACATGATCTAGTTGTTCAATGGGTTGGACACGATGATCTTGAAGGTCTCTTCCAACCTGGTTTATTGTGTTGTGTTATTGTGTTGTGTTGTAGAGAAAGGGACTTACACCTCCCACGGCACTGTGGAGAGTTGTTCCCATAGCCCCACCTGAGCTCCCTGAGTTCAAGCTGAGCAGCAAAATGAAGGTGGGTAAGACGAAGCTGAACTATTCACAGTGTACCAGTCTGCGTGGTGCCCTTTTAGCTGCTATTTCAATCAAAACAAGCCCTTACAAAATGAATCACTGCCTTGACTATTGAAATTTTTAACCTTTGCTTAACATTGCTGTTCATAATTAGATTTCACAGAAAGGCAGACTGGTGGTTTTCTCTGAGCCTGACATTTTTATCATGTGAAATATGTTGGATCAGGTAATCATAAGGCCTTAAGGTCAGGTAACATGACTGAATTGATGTTAGTAATTAAATGTGTGATAAATAACAGTATCTGCTGTAGCTAGAAAAGATCATGTAGGTAGCTTCATGTTCTGTTTTATAAATCATATTTAAAAAAAAAAAAAATAGAAGTGTATGGGTTGTTTTATATTAACCACGGTGGTTATATGTGCCAAAGATTTATTAGTCCAGTCTGTCTTATGGTGAGTGGCTGCAGTCCAGATTCATGTGGTAGAATAATAAAAAATTTTAAATGGCTGTAGAAGTTGATGGACCAAAATGGAGTTAGTAACTCCATTGGCTGCCAGTGATGTCATAGCCATGACTGCAGCTCCATATATGTTTGAGAGGCTTATTCCCCTTAATTTCCACCTATATTCTAACAACAATCAGACACTCTGCGCAGCATGTTTCTAAGAAATCACCAAACCTCCTTGGTGAGTGGTGTCTCTCAGTCCCTTCTACTTCACCTTGAGCCCAGGGCCTGCAACTACTGAATTTCCCTGTCTCTCGGGGCTGCTCTGCCTTTGCCCAGGTGCTTCGCTGGAAAGGAAAGACTGTATTTAGGGTTAGGTCTTAAGCAGGCTATGGAAGAGCTTTCTGTTCCAAGCACTTAGCATGAGACCCTGCAAACACTTAAACACAAGTATAATTTCCCTTTTGCAAGTAGTCTCACACACTTCAATGTCACTATTATGTGAACAAAGTTATAACCCTGCTTGAAAGTGTTCAGGAGACTTACTTTGTATCTTCTCAGAGGCCAAGAATGCTGACGGCTCTTAAAGTCAAATGAAATAGAGACATGCATGATTTGGACTACGGTCAGAATTTTCCCTAATTGCTTTAATCAAATTCCCACTAGGCATTAAAATTAAATTGTCTACGTTAGCTGAATTCCACTGGTCATTACTGGCTGGCACTGGTTCACGTATCAGATTTTCTTTCCCTTGTTATTCTTATGCATGGGTGTATTACATATGGGCATTGCTGGGATGTCTGGTAGCCTCCCAGAGAAGGTGCCTGAATTTAATGACTGGAGTTTTATTACTATGCTGTTTGATGGTTCAAAATGGCTGCAAATTGAATTTTTGCTCTACCTTTCTAGAGTATCCATGTCATGCAACCTGTTTCATGGACTTTGAATGGTACCTTGGATTTCTACCACCCTGCCGTGTAGGCTCCAAAGGGTGTATCGGTCTGAGAGGTTTCCTTATAAAGGCAAAAATCTGCAAATGATAAGCAAAATATTATCCTGAAGGACACACCAAGTCTGCAGTGCTAAAAACTCCAGCTGACAAAATACACATTAGTCTTTTGATTGTTACAACAATAAATAAATACAATCACAAAGAAAATAAATTCTTCAAGGTTTTTTTCTCTTAAAATCTGCCTCCTATTAGTGTTATTTATAATTAATTAGCATTATCAAACCATAATACATTGCTATTAAAAAAAAAAAAAAAAAAAGGGGGGGAGGCATTCCTTTTAATAATGTGTTTCTTAAAAGCTTCTGAAGGAATTTTGGTGTGGGCTCTTTTTTCCAGCAGAAACTATTTCCAACCACAGCGACTGGAAAACAATCTGATTTCTGCGCCCAAAAAGCAAAGAGCTCTTGTGTCAATACCACATCTCAGCGCTCCCTGAGGAGCAGACACTTTGTCTAAATTGAATTACAAATAATACTCTGATGCAGGAAGTAATAGTCTAGTAGCAGTTTACTCTTAATGTCATAGTTTTGTTTATTAGTTTTGGCTGTTTGATAAATAGAGAGAGGTTTTAATCTAACTTAATAGTTCTTTGCATAGATAGAAAGCCATTACTGGTGCAGCCAAGTAATATCCCTTCCCACGGGGGACCCTGTCAAACAAGGAAACAATATCTATTTAATTATTTTGCTTTCTGAACACACTGCAGCCTTGGGTATTGACTTAATGTTTTTCTTCAATAAATGTAGCATGTATTATGGTACCAAGTTTAATGAACCTTTTCTTTTAAGCTGAGAACTGAAGGATTCTTTATTAAACAGACATGTAAAAAAAAAAACACACAACTGTATTAGCTTTCTTCTATATAGTTATGATTCTTCTTCCAGCTCTGTAATTTCATTGTAATTTTAGAGCCATACTGTAGTGAAACTCCAGGGATTTCACATGCACGGGTGTTTAATGCTCAAAATGTCTTTACTTGTACATTACTAATCACAAAGGATTTGAGTTTCAAAAATGTTCCTTTAAGCCGGCTAGAAAAAAAAATACTCTCCAAAACACATATGAGAGGCCAAATTATCACGTATAAGCTCCTATTAGAAGGTTAGTAATAGTAGTAGAAAATTACTCTTTGGTTATTGCTTCCTGTGCAAGGGAGTGTTATTCATAACCTAATGGAGACAAATCCATTGCTCAGCGAGTGCTGAAATGTTTGTGACTGGAGAAAGCCAGGCATTGGATGCTGACCCCACCATCACTTAAAAGCCTCCGTGAGGCCATGTGGTGGCTGTGCTGAGTGTGTTTTCTGACAGTACTGAAGAAGTAGTCTGCAGAGCTGGTATGCCAAGTATCTTGAAGATTAATCTGTATTTATGTTCACAGGGATTTCGCATTGCATTGATAAGAGGACAAATGACAGCCTGTGATGATATGGTAATCTCCGTGATATAAGCACTTACAGTTTGGAAACATTTGTGTTTTAAGTGGTAGCTGTATCTATAGTCATGGCTGCCAAAGAATTCTCTTTATCTGCTGTTTTCAGTCACTCACTGTTTTTTTCAAAATGGATATTTTAGCCTGATATGTTCCATGCCAGTTATGCTGCTTAGACTCAGATGTTCAGGACTGACCAGTGAAAATTTTGAGAAGTATCTTGTCCACAGTTGCCCTCCTTCTCTGCCCCAACTACTTTTTGAAGGGATGTAGTACTATTATGATGTGAAGAAGAAATTTAATTTATAGACCAAGATAAGTACTGCACTCAATCTCCTGCCTGAAAATCCACCCAAATATGAATACATCACTTCAGGCTTAAGACACATTCAGTAGAGCTTCTTAGGGGTTACTCACTAGAAAGTTTTCACAGACAACTTGATAAGAGCAAGCTGCTGCTCCCAGTAGTCACTGGTGTGCCAAAACAAACAGGAATGGACCTGAGCTGCGCTGGACAGCCCACGTGAGTCGCATGAACAACAACTTTCTACCAAGAAATACAGCAGATGTTGCTACTACGCACTCTCATCTCAGAACAATGCATCAAACTCAGAGTAGGAGACGACCTTGAGCTGTAATCCAGCTCTTTCCACTAATTACACTTTCAGTACTATGGAAGAAGCTCTCATAAAAAGATCTGGCAAGTATTTTTATTATCACTGTTATTATTGTTTGCCTACAGTTCTGCAAGCCCAGAAAATCATGAGTTTCCAGATAGAAACCCAGGGGAAAGGGTGTGAGATGGGGCACTCGGCTCAAGCAAAAAGATTAAACATTTTCACAGAAGGTAGACTTCCAGTGGAAATTTCATTTGCTCAAGAGAATCAATTATAAAGGAAGCCTTTTCAATCAACTCTACTCATTAGCTTTTGCTAGAAACCGATTATTAGCAGCTACACGATGTTATTAATGAAGCACCTGAAAGGCTGGACAGGAGAAACTGACTGTAAACTGAACCCCTGTTTCTGATATGGCCAGTGACTGCCATGCTTCTTTTGACTATATGTTCTCCTCATGAATTTGATGCAGCATCTATATAGATCGCTGTGCTCCTCTAGACCCAGAATGGAAAGCAGATTTTCCAGTTCCAAACAGGTCTCCCTCTGATGTGCTACAGAGAAGGCACTGGAGTTCTGCTGTGCAGGCTTCCAGGGTATCTCTACAGCTGTGTGAGTGTGTCTGTGTTGCCTGCCCAGCCTTCTCTCAGAGGTACAATGGATTCTACCACACCTTGCTGCTTACTAAGCCACCTCCTTCTAGTGATAGCTACATATTCTATGACATGCTGCCCTGAATTAGCTGCTTCCTTGATTTGATATGGCTACTCCTACTTTTCCATGTGGACAAGATGCTATTCTTTCAGGAAGACAATAACTGACCTCAGTCCCACCATCAGGGCTGGATGCTAAAGGGGTGAGATGAAGAGCAAGAACTCAGGAGCTTTGTCTTCCTCGAAGAGACACTCCTGGATCTTGCTGAGGAATTGATTGTCATATGTCACGGGAAAACTAACTGGAAGAATCAACTCAAATATACAGCACAAGTCATCATGCAATTTACAAAATCTACTCGAGTTACATTCAAACTGTTCTAAACCTTTCTACAATATTGACACACTTCTAGTATTCCTTTGGAAATAACTCCATAAATGGAAGGGTAAAATGGCAGCTGACAGATGCAATCACCTACATGCATCAATCAATCCCGTCATAGGCTATATTGTGCTATTTGTCAAAGCCTGCACCAAACCCTAGAGACAACTGATTGAAAAACCTTGGCACAAAGGACAAGGAAACACCAGCTTCATTGTTTTTCTGTAAAATGGGTCATTCTAGAGTCTGACATAAAAAAAGAGTCCCAGATGATTCTGAAATGTCATCACATTGCTCAGTTTAACTGCTATGACAGGGATAATGCCAGTCTAGTAATCCTTTTCCCCAATAACCAAATAGCCTTCATTTGAAATGACTTATGGGCTTTGTTTAACCAGAAATGTTTAGAGAAGTAACAGGTAAACCTAATGAGCCATTCTGCATACATATGACCAACAGAGTGACCTAAATCAATAATATAATCAGTTTCTCTCCAATTAATCCAACTCCTTTGAAGTCCAGCTAATGAAGAGCACCAGTTGTTGCTGTGTTCCTGAAAAGGTTACCAGGATAAGACTTGGCTCTCAAAGTACCTTCTTGGTTCATAAAAGAGGCCCTTCCCTTGGTAGCTGGTTTCTCTTCTTACTGATTACCTGCTACATGAGAAATTTCAGTCTGGCTTCAGGCCTGGACCTGGCCCAGAGGCTTCTGTCAGCAGGGTTTGTTAAAATTTACTTATTGTAATTCAGAATCCCATTAAACCAGGTCTTTATCTGGCTCACGGCATTGGAAGCATTTGGTACTGTTGGTCAGTGAACATTGGACCACCTTCAACACCTTATGAAGCTTTCAGTTTGGAAGTTAACATGAGGCAGGCCCCACTTCTCAAAGATGTAAGTGTATGCTTAAGTCCTAAGGTAATGAACGGGACTTAATACCTGCTAAAAGTTAAGCATGTGCTTATGTATTTTTATATATAGGGTAGAATTCCCCTGTGCCTGTAGGAATGGAAGTGCTCAAACGGTTTGGAGCCTCGGAGCTTTATTTCTCAAAGAAAAGAGGGGTTGTGACTTTTGCAAAACAAAAAAAACTTCACACCCTTTCTGAGAAAAAAAATATGCATTTTTTATGAAGGAATTTTCACTGCAGTGTGTCAGGTTTAGAAGTGTTTCAAGGCTTAATAATTTTTTAATAAATAGAACTGTGAAAAGTGCAAGTCAAAGTGGACTTTCTTCCAAGGCTTGGTTTCAGGGAATAAAACCAGATCCCTTTTGGATATTCCTTAAAGACCCTGTTCATATATGTTATGCTGACATAAGTTCATCCAGAATCCACCTGGGTTTTTCACTAGTCCATAATCTGGGATTTATTTCACAGCTTATCCCAATCACTGCAGTTCGAAGATGAAATCAGGCCCTTGACCAATGGAAGAATAATTTTGTTACTCCTCTAGTATTCTGTCTCAATATATAGTTCTGCCTATTCTGTCTCAATTCATGTAGTTCAAATATAAACAAAGGCAAGCACATTTAACCTCTCTTTCAGATAGTAAATTATGCAAAATCATGAGCAACAATTTGGGATATAAATGCCAGAATGCAATAAAGAAAAACTAGAAGTTAACCTCATCACAGATAGTTCTTTTGACAATAGCTTCGCATAACTTGCACGTTCATCACACACAAAGAAAAATCAAGGCATTTTAATTGAATAGATTTCAATTAATGCTACATAAAACTTGCCTTCCAAATGCCACCTCTGCTTGCAAAAGAAAGAATCAAGGCATATCTGCCAGTTCAGATTTCATCTCTAGAACAAGAAGGCTGTCTTTGTTTCAGGCTACACGTACTAGTATGAAAAACCAGATTTTCTGAGCAGTGGGGAGAAAAACCCCCAAATCAGCTAAGAGATTAAAGGTAGTGCTTTACAAAATACAAGAGCCAAATCCCAGCTTCCTGAGTCTCCTAAAGGAAAAATCAGTATGTTGGCTAGTCTACTTTTCATTATCACTTCATGGTTTAGAAGTTGTTGTTTTCTTCCCATGACTCCCCTCCATCTCCCTTTTATTTTATGTCCTTGGGTCCAAAATCTGTTAATGCATTTATCCTACACTTTAGGGACGTATTCAAATAGCAACAACTTGTATGAGTGCTTTAAATTATCCTGAAGAATGCAAGCACAATTTAAGATGCTTCTGGCCTAAACCATTAATGAGGTTACACACCATTAATGGTGGAATTTGCCTGCACAATTGACTCTAAAGAAGCGTGGAATATACATAAAATGGATGCCCCACAGTCCTGCTTTTCAGGGAAATGTCTGCAAGGCTGCAGTAAGCTCACCACTTCTACAGCTTCAACAAAGATAGCACATATCTGAAAGAGGACTTAAAGTGGCTAACACCAAAGAAGTGATTGAATACATTCCCTATGGGGGGGTCTGCTTTCAGATACAGAACACAGGCAGGCTCATCTGTAGACACACACACAAAACTCAGTGGCAGTGCAGGAACCGATTTGCTTGTTAAGTTATGCATTTGTAATTAGGAAACATCACTGTTAGAAGACCTAACTCAAAAAACCTCCTCACTCATCACCTACCTCAGCCATAGTAATGTATCTACAAAAGCATTAATCATTTTCAGCAAAACAACAAGCAAATCTTGGAAGGTAACACCGAAAGTCTGGTTCTGTTGAACACACTGCCAGCACTTAATAAATACATCAAATAATACTAATAAAGAAGGAATAGCACCCCAAAGTACAGCTTTTGCAATGCTTAGGGTAGTATTCTTACAGCAACCAAATATGAGTTAGATAGAATGGAAAGAACCCATTACATGGTGTCTGCTGAATATGAAATTATTAATATAAACTAAACAATAACTTTATTCTTAAACACACAAAACCAAATGTACCCTCTGTAATTACTCATCTGCAGTCTGGATCCTTTCAGAACACCTTGCACCACAGTTAGGATTGTGCTGCAGGACCAGGA
The DNA here is from genome assembly GCA_033816785.1 of Picus viridis. Classification (NCBI taxonomy): domain Eukaryota; kingdom Metazoa; phylum Chordata; class Aves; order Piciformes; family Picidae; genus Picus; species Picus viridis. The sequence continues at coordinate 8,132,702 of CM066581.1, forward strand.
ATTTTCAGGGAAGGACACCAATGCTGCCATGCCAAAGCGATGGCTGCAAGCATTATAACATTTCCGAATAGGCAAGCAATATCTTTCAAGTCTTTGAAAGAAATTCCTCCACATCTATCACACAGAGTAGTCCAGGCTGTTGGCATGATATCTCACATGCTCCAGCAAGAAGCTGAGCACAGAGCAGTTTTTTTTCACTTACCATGATTTTCAGCTGTCATGCACGAAGAGCAGGTAGGGCTGCTGGTAGGGCTCGGGCAAACTACATGTGGAAGCTCCCAGCTCTGAGGCTGTCTCCAGAATGATCACAAACAGAGGAGACAGCAAGTGAAGGTCTAGATTTAAAACAAAACAAAACAATTACAGATCCAGATATCATTACTTGGGCAAGTTCTTCAGATACTTGTAACATGAAATCGTTAAGCTGCAGAACGGAAGCTGATGCTTAAATTGGTCTCATGAGTGAATTTCACAGCAGGTGGTCCACCTATAAACAAATAACAAAAGATGTACCTGTAGACTGTCTTTCATCTAGAAATCAGAGAAGACCAACCCTCCGGTGGCACCCTGTCCCTTCATTCGAGTACCTGTCGAAAAGTGGTAAAGAACAATAATCACACAACAGCTTCTAGGGTTTCACACTAATGGATCAGAGTTCCATTGTTTACGGTTAAAGTGTCCATTGTAAAAACAAACGCTTATTTGCCTCTGTGAAACTCAACCCTGAACTGTGCCACTCAAAGTTACCTTTCATTTGGTAAATTGCCAATCAGTCCTTTGTTTTGCTTTTTATGTAATGGTCCAGACCATACTGAAGTACATTCCACTACTAAACCTCTAACTAGATTTGCCTGTGTTAAACTGAGTAGAAGTTTAGGGGATTTGGACTAATAGCTGTAACATGATAACGTTAGAAAATTGTCAAACTGTCAAAATGTAAAGTGCTCCAAATACTGAAGTGTGAGGGTTTAGGTATTTGTTTCCACTGATATTAGCAAGACTTACATAGCCTAAATTCTCCTATTTCCTCTCGTAAGGGCTCACCTCACTGCTCATCAGAAACTGGAGATGGCTCAGGGAGAGATTTTGAACCCCAACGCAAACCAGCAGTTTCACCGACCGCAACAATAGAGCTCGTGCATGAAAGTGCTCATCAGTGAGGATGTCTGGTTCAGTGTGATCCTGAAAACACTTTGGTTAGGGAAATACAAAAGCATTAGTGTTCTCATTTTACAGCAAGTACAAAAGACGACTGAAGCAGAAAAGACGACTTTTCCCAAGACAAAATGGAATAAGAAGCGAAAGTGCTATTGTATGCTAACAGTTTTAGTCTATCCCAACCACCAATTTATTTGGCATCTTTCACTTGCATGAACTTGAAAATAACTAAATGCAAATGAGAGAAAAAATTTAGTCCCAAGTGAGTTATTAACTCAGGGAAAAAAGAATAAAATATTACACCAAAAAGTTCTCAAGAATATAAATTTGCAGAGCACTAAGATACTCTGGTGATATGACTGCAGTAATGATGGAAACAATATGTGGAGAGACCATTGTCATACCAATGTGAGGAATGTAATCAGATTGGTATCTTGTGACCCTTTTGGATGCCAGCTCAGCTCAACAGAACACAGATGCTTTAGTTGTTAAAACACTTAACATCTCATCATATACTCTGCATCAAGGCAGATTTTGCTAAAGGCAGGAAGAGTTTATCACTTAATTTAGTGGGAAGTTTGGGCCCCAACTGAAAATGCAATTGGACTAATGGATAGATGCGACTCCACACTGAAGAAGTGCATGAAGGAAAGTTTTAATTATTTCAGTGGCACTCAGGCCAGGACTCTGAATCACAGAACTGGGAAAAGAGACGGAAAATATCTATATGAACTGCAAATCATATATTTTATTCATCTTAACTGTATGTGTTCTTCCTTACATACAGTTATGTGAACACATGCAAAGCACAAACGCCATTCCAGAGATAGTAAGCATACCATGCACATGGTCCACGGATCTTCAACACAACTTCTTCTTCAGCAGCTTCGTCCTGTTTTACAGCACAGTGACAAGGAAGCTACACATATGTCCAGGCTACTCTTCCTATACACGTATGGCTTCTCGCCTTTCATCTCCTCTTCCATTTTATGCTGAGAGATGAACAGTGCAGAGGATGAGAAACAGAAGTGACACTGTTGAAACCTAGTTAGGGCAGAAGGGTAGCCCCAAAAATAAACGTTCCACAAGTATAGTTTCCCCTCAATGCATAAGTCATAAAACAACAGTAGGTCAGCAGCAAAGATCCTGAGAAGCAAAAAAACTTGCACAACAAAAGAGGGTTTTTTTTTTCAATGTTTAAATTTTCCTGAGATTTCACATTAAGACCTTGTTTTCAGTAATTTACAACCTTGCCACAACTACTCAGCTGAAAAGTTCCCATATTGCCAATCAGCCTCAGACTGTCAGTTGTTTTAATATTTTTGTCACAGTGAATAATCAACACTAATTTTCTTTTTCAAAATGAAAAAAGACTTTGTTATTGTTATTATTTTAATGCTCACTCTTTACCTAGATATCTCAAAATGTTTCCAAGTAATATTGGCCTCCATCTGCAGATGACAAATTTCCTCATACAATATTCTTCCATGTATGTAACTTTTCTACCCATTATCCCTCTAAATGATATATTCAACTTTACTCACTCTTTCAGGCATCCTTAGTTTCACTTATGCATAATTACATCTTCTATCCTACCCTAGAATCCATGTCCCACTAGAAAAATGCTTAGACTCTGGCATTAATTTTTTGACAGCCCTGTATTTCCCTTCTCTACTCATCTACTTTACTATCCCTGTACCATGCTGTAAATCTCCTCAGTTAGAAACTGAGTTTTGAGTCTGTGATCAGGCACTGCCTAGCACACACAGAGTTGAAGCTATTGGTAGGTGTCCTAAGTGCAGGGTAGTTCGAAGAGCAAGCACCACTTGGATCTCCTCCAGTTTAGACAAACTGACATCTAAACTGCACCAAAAATCCTACTATTTATTTTTAACTCCTGGACAGATTGTTATCTGCTGCTAATTGCTTCGATTCAGAATTCTGCACATGGAAGTCTGGCTCTAACTCTATTAAATACCACGAAGAAGTGTTAAAGACAAGCTTGGCTCTGTCTCAACGTTGCCATTAGATTACCTGTAAAAGATCTTGGTAGCAAAATACAAAATACAAGGGCCATATCTTTAGAGTTCCAGTTCAGTCCAGGGAAAAATAAACTTGTTTCCAATTAAATAAAATTAACGTGTGGCAGTCGGAGATTTTCAAATTCAATTCCAACAGAAACATCACTTAGTACTGTGATGGATTTCTGCATCTTGGAAAAAAGTAGAGGAGCTTTGAAAATATCTGGGCAGGCTAGACTAAATATGCAATCAAAAGCCTACAGTTCTTATTGCAGAAGCTCCCAACAGCAGTGAGTTCCACAGCAGTCAGCTCACTTTAAACTAGTAAGAACCGCAGGACTTGGGATGCTCTGTCCTACGTTTCCTGCAGCCCTTGATTTAGGGCAAGTGGCAATGGTTTGAAACTGGAGCAGGGTAGATTTACGTTGGACATCAGGAAGAAGTTCTTTACAATGAGAGTGGTAAAATACTGGAACAGGTTGCCTGGGGATGTGGTTGAGGCCCCATCCCTGGAGACATTCAAGATGACATTTGATGTGGCCCTGGGTAGCCTGCTCTAGTTGGAGATGGCCCTGCTCACTGCAGGTCAGACAATCATAGAATGTTAGGAGTCGGAAGAGACCTCCAAAGATCAGAGAGTCCAATGCCCCTGCCAAAGCAGGATCACCTAGGGCAGGCTGTACAGAAACACAACCAAAGTCTCCAGAGAAGAAGACAAGATGACCTTTGAGGGTCCCTTCCAACCCAATGGAATCTGTGAATTTAGCGGAAGATTTAGTTTATATCTGGCTCATTAGGCCTTTTTAAGAGGCACTTGAAAGAAACAAGTATCTGCACACATCTGTCCCACACTCTGGTATGAAATGAGAGTAGCATGGATCAGCATATACTGTAAATTGTTTCATAAAGACTTATGGATTAGCTGGGGCTGCTTCAAACAGAACATTCCTGAGGGGTGAGGTAAAGCTGTCTTTAACTGACACTTATCTGGTTAAAAAAGATGAAGAAGAAGAAGAAGAAGAAAGTATATTACCTGCTTATCTGGCTTGCACTGGGCTATTTCTAAGCTCCTCTTCATCCTCATATAACACTGGGTAATTGTTTCAGCATAGTTCTCTAAGCCAATGAACATAAAATCCCATCAAAATTAAAGAGTATTAACTGATGGTCAGTAAAATCTTGATAACAAAAAAATCATCTTTTCAAAACACTTTGAAAAAATTGCTTGGCTAGACAATTTTAGGAGTCAGGGCAAGAAGCTTTTTATATGCTGACTCCTAAAGGTTATTCTCAAATACAATGAAAAATTAAAAGGAGAAGATAGGAGAAGATAGCCCCTATTACAGGAGCGATGTGGACGTGCTGGAGCGTGTCCAGAGAAGGGCCACAAGGATGATCAGAGGGCTGGAGCACCTCTCCTATGAGGACAGACTGAAGGAGTTGGGGCTGTTCAGTCTGGAGAAGAAAAGGCTCCGAGGTGACCTCATTGTGGCCTTCCAGTATCTGAAGGGGGCCTACAAGAAGGCTGGGGAGGGACTTCTCAGGATCTCAGGTAGTGATAGGACTAGGGGGAATGGAATGAAGCTGGAGGGGAGATTCAGGCTGGACACAAGGAGGAAGTTCTTCACCATGAGAGTGGTGAAGCCCTGGAATAGGTTGTCCACGGAGGTGGTTGGGGCCCCATCCCTGGAGGTGTTTAAGACCAGGCTGAATGAGGCTCTGGCCAGCCTGATCTAGTGTGGGGTGTCCCTGCCTATGGCAGGAGGGTGGGAACTGGATGATCCTTGTGGCCCCTTCCAACCCTGACTGATACTATGACACTATGATTTTGCCACCAAAACACACTGTTTGAAACTAAACTAACACTTTTGCTTATTCATACATGAGTGTAGCATTTGAACTTTCCAGTTGCTTTCCAGTAGACACTTTGATGACAAATACAAATCAAGCAATGTTTCACATACCAAGCATTGCATTAGTGTAGTTTCAAGGTGACAAGGAAATGAATTATAATGATTAAGGCTGCATTATGAAAAAAAAAAAAAAAAAAAGAAAAAAGAAGAAATTGAAAATTTCTAGACAGATGGAAATGCTCAAGAGCAGTATTAAACAAGAGAAGAAAAACCAAACAGGGACCAACTAGCATGACAGAAAAAGAAGCCATGGAAATACATTCAGTGGTTTAGATGCATATTTTCAATATATTTGTAGATTCTACCCAATGCTTTGCCAATACAAAGGCTCAAGCTCATCCTTCTTCACCTTTTCATTCCACTTACCTATTCTGCCCAGTTCAGGGGAAAAACAGACAGAAGTGCAATGAAGTAGCTCTAATGTGGAAGATTTCTTCAAGAAGGGGCTAAATACGTTTCCAGTAAGAAGGGGGCCATACATACTTTCCAAAGATTTTTGGCACTGCTGTGGGATAGATTTCTAGCAGCAGTCTACTTCTTCAGAAACCTTTAATCATCTTTGTTGTTGGCAAGACATCTGTTAGAAGTTGTGGAAAACCAAGAATGAAAAAGCTCATACCTCTACAGAACTCACTAATAGAAAGTGAGAAATAAAACCTGCACAGTATTACTTGAAACTTCAAAATGTGCTGATAATAGATGGAATCTGGCTAGAAACATTTTGGAGTTGAAGCCCTGCGGTAAGCATCTCCAGAGCTAGATTCTTACAGGAATTTAGGAATCTACCTACACTTCAACCTCTGTCTGAACCCGAAAAATAGTCAAAAGTTACTTCTTTATTCACATAAAGAGAACCTCATCTCTTGTGCTAAACATATTCCTTTTCTTATCTCCTCTTGCCACAGTTCTGCATCTTCTCCAGTTGTCATAGAACCTGCTACTACACAACCATGGTGCACTTCCAGCCAGATGAAATTCAATATTCTCAGAAAATACTATTCAAGAAGAGTAGATTAAACAACCTGAAGCCCCAGATAGCAGAATGTCAAGATCAGCAATATCTAGGAACTTCACAGACATTCTTGTGCTCCTGCCTCAGAAAACAGGAGGCATGTGTGTTCCCAGGGAGCTGGAGAGGTGCTGATAGAGATAAAATAAAATGAAATAAAATAAAATGAAATGAAATAAAATAAAATAAAATAAAATGAAATTAAATGAAATAAAATAAAATAAAATGAAATAAAATGAAATAAAATGAAATAAAATAAAATAAAATAAAATAAAATAAAATAAAATAAAATAAAATAAAATAAAATAAAATAAAATAAAATAAAATAAAATAAAATACCAGACTCTGGCTTGCTGAGAAAAGGCTACTTCAGTCCTTGCACATAAAAGCAAACTCACATGAAAATTCTGAAGAGGTTCTGCTCTTCATCCAAATGAGTCATATTTAAAGACCTTTGTGAGCAATTCCACGCTGTTGGGAATTTCCACGCTGTAAGACTGTCCTCAGTCCTCTCACTGCTGCTGGTCTTATGTTCTGTAACCCTGAAAAACAATAGGGTTTGAAATTTTATCCATGTTATGTTTGTAGCTGGCATCTTACATTAGTAAACAACTGTGAGTTGAGCAGACTCATAATTTCTATATAAAACAAAGAACTTCAAATCCATATAGATGTTGACAAACTTGAATACTACAGCCGAGTCAAACAATGAGCCTCCTGGGCACTGAATCAAAATCTAACTCCCAAAATCCAGTAACTTTTTAAGCGCTGTTTCTCCTATGTTGCTGTCAAAAGAAGAAGTGGGTAATGTTATGTCTTCCTCTGCCCAGAAGAAAAGAGGAACAGCTCCCCATTCCTCTGGCAATACCATAGACAGCATCAAGGAAAATATTTCTACTTCTAAACCCAGGTAAATTAAAAAGAATCTTGCTGTTTTTTTATAGTATGTAAATCTAAAACTTAAAATACAGGTTTAAAAAGGACTCTAAACTTACATATATTTCTTTGCTTAAAAAAATGAGGGGGGAAAAAAAGTTACTTAGATGGCACATGGGAATATAAACAACAAATTTGTATTTGTCATTTATATGTTGCATAAATGCACAGAGGGGTATGTATTCATAAACACACGCTGCAGATACAGTACACTGAGGTATTTCCCATGCAGATGATAACCAGGCTTATCTTTATGTATGTGATTAATAGAAGCAGAGGAGAACAAACAGCAAATTTGAAAACACTCAGTTATTTGCACCAACACATGCAGAAATAGGTATGTGCCAGCTGATCTGCAATGTGTATTCAACACTGTGCCTGTGACTATTCAGAAATGAAAATACAGACTCAGCTCTGAGCTTGCAAGATAAAGCTGGGAAAGAAGCAATTTGCCTGCCCCGTAAAACTTTCAAACATTCGAAGGCCGTTATGTGGTACCAGGATAAATACAAGACCCTCAACGTGTCTCACCATAAAACACCAGGAGGACAATAGTAGAGGGAAACCTTTCCATTACTGCTGTGCTCCTTAGAGAGGGGAGCTGAATTTTGGACTTGAACACCCTCTGGAAGTGACCTATACAGTGAGTGGTAGTGTGAGCCTTTTCCAAACCTACTGACTGATGTACATAGCAGATTCAAACTGGAGCCTTTCTCCACTCCTTTTCCAGAAAGTACAGGTCATTAGATGAGAATCTACCAAGCCTCAAGTCTTTGACTCCTAAATTCAAGCATTTTCACAGGTCAGGTGCCAGTTGTGGTGGATCAAGTCAGAAGGCATTCAGTCATACTTTCTACCTCTATGTGTAAAGCCAACTATTACACCCTTGCTTATTTCCGGGATGCCACTTTGGATAACTCCCCCAAATATAATTCCTCATTGGTATCTCCAGCTGCCATAGCAGAAAGACAAATTCTGACCCCTGTGGAGAAAACTAGTCGGTTTAGATGTGAAATGCAAGACAGGTAATAATTAAGGCAAGTATGAACAGGCAAATAATGAAGGCTTCACTGCTCTCCTTTGTGTGTGGAGCCAGGCATGAAAGTTACAGTCTGTACCCATTGATAAGCAATGGTTTGGTTCCCACCTTGGTCCAGAAAAAATGTCCTCACTTTGTTGACTGATTAAAACACTATGACCAAACACCCACTGTAAATGTGGTCTCCAAATTCACTTATGTGTGCCTCTTAACAGGTAAATCAACCTTCAGTTGTGCACATGCCATGGGACACACAAGCGTTGTGTGCAACTGTTATAAAAGGGCCCTTTACAATCTCAAATGAGACGTTGCCAATCCTCTGCAAAATTTCATGGGATAATTTAAAACATGTGCAAACAGATGAATGGTTTAAAATTCTTTTGGATTCTATTATAAAGACAGCATGCCATCAATTGCACTAACTGCTTTAACATGTAGAAGACGACAACAGATTGCGATCCCTGAAGTATAGCAGTGATTAATCATTTGCGGGGAGGGAAGCATTTTGCTGTTTAAACTTGCTTCCCTTCTTGAGTTTGTATCCCCTAGGCCACTGTTTTTAAGCATGGTGATCACAAATGAGAGGCAGAGCATAAGCTGATAGAAAATACTAAGAAAGGGAAATGAATGTTCAAGAACTACCTTGATTCCCAAGACAAATCACTTTACAGATAAAGTCTAATTCAGTTATGCATTTGTGAGATACCAAACTGCATCTACTAACCCCTCATTTGATGTAATAATCTCATATCCAAAACCATGTTCTAAACAGGAACATTCTAAGCACTTTATGAGTTTGCAGGCTAAGTAAATGAAATGAGTATATAAAAGGCCAAATGTACAGCTTTACATTTCACATCTCTCATTTCTAAATTCAGATTCAATTCATGAACACAAATTCTAAATGTAAAAGGTGCTACTCAGAAATGGAAGGACAGTTATATATTCAGGCAGCTACAAATACAATATAATACAATACAATACACCAGGTTGAAAGAGACCTTCAAGATCATCACGTCCAACCCATCAACCAATCCAACCCACCTAAACAACTAAACCATTCAACCAAGCACCCCATCAATTCTCCTCCTGAACACTTCCAATGAAGGTGACTCCACCACCTCCATGGGTAGCCAATTCCAATGGGCAATCACTCTCTCTGTATAGAACTTCTTCCTAACATCCAACCTAAACCTGCCCTGGCACAGCCTGAGACTGTGTCCTCTTGTTCTGGTACTGGCTGCCTGGGAGAAGAGACCAAAACCACAGCAAGCAGGCATCCATATCCATGGAAGGCAGTACCAATCACTAGGACAATAAATTGCACACACAATAGAGCTCCGTAGGTGCTACCAGAAGTCAAACAATAGTAGAATGAGTGTTTGGGTACTTGAGCACTGCATCATCTAACAAACACCTGAAATGTGTTCATACTATCCACTTTATGCCTGCTAATACAACTAATGTAGCCGCTCTCAGAATGAAGCGGTTTTACCATACTGACATTGTGAAGCAGGCTAAAATGTTGGGGAAAACAAACAAACAGAAGAAGAATAAAAGAAGAGCTAATGGTCCATGGTTTTTGAAATCAATAATGTGTTTCAAAACTTTGCCTTTAAAAAAACCCCAAGAAACAGCATGCAAACAGATGCTTCTTACATCATGTAATAAAGCACACAACCCAAACAAAGCTTTTATTAATTAATCTCAGAGTCCTTGATCCAATATGAACCCAGCTAGATACAAATGAATTAAATATATGATTAAGGATTTCTCTCTACTAGCTGTCTGTGTTAAAGAGTATGACAATGCACTCCTGAAGGTAGAAAACTCTTCCAAGCTGTGTGAGAAATTCCTTATCACATAAAGAAAAGTCATGTTTCACAGACAAGTCTCTTGACGTGTTACATTAGATCAAACAAATGCAAACTCTTTCCATTCTGAAAAAAACAGGCAGAAATATTTCTGTCACTACAGAAGAAACAAAGAATGTCCACATGAATCTACTGGAAATGTCTGTTCATGTTTTCTTCTGGGTCAAAGCAGAGTCCTCCTGAGAATACGACTTTAGCAATAACAGTATCCCAGTTTCAACACAGCCCCAACCTGAGGAGGCTCTTGTTGAATTGGTACGTGACTCCTAAAGGCAACAGCTGGCTCACAGGGGTGCATTGTCTCTCCATTCCTTGCTGTCCTCAGACCACAGAAAGGCCTCAGGACTATACAATGGCAGAGTAACCCCCTATGCCACCGTTCGTGTTTCACAAGAAAACATTTTAAACAAAATAAAGACCACATGAGGAAGAAATATGAAAACAAATATCTGCATGTCCAGTTTTACATACATAGGTGATGTCTTTGGTCATGACTGCTCCAATGCTAGCTGGAACATCAGAGTAGAAAAGCACTGACTATAACTGTTCAGAAACAAATCTGGGCTAATAAGTAACAACCACAAGAAAGGAAAGTTTCCTGTACCAACCTGTACAATTAAAATATTATAGGCCCTTGGCCTGTGTTTCATATGTTATGAAAAACACACCAACATTTGCTTTAGTCCAAAACTCACAATGCTTTCAACAGCACCCTGACAAAGATTTGCCCTGCTCTATTTTTATAAAGAAATAGAGGAATATATTTACTGAAAGACAGCGTCCCCAAAAGACAGCATTATGAGGAGAGATTTCTTTACAGTGAGGGTGGTAGAGTACTGGAGCAGGCTGCCCAGAAAGGGTGTGGAGTCCCCTTCTCTGGAGACTTTCAAAACCCGCCTGCCTGCCCCAAGGGATTTAGACTCAATGATTTCTAGAGGTGCTTTCCAACTCCTAATATACTGTGATTCTGTAATTTCATAGTGCAGTACTGCAGTACTGACTGCAGTAGCTGAGGAAAAAAACTGCTGCATTTTGTCTTGTGTCAAGATGCTGAGTAGGTGTACCTGGCTTTGTTTGTTTCTACGTACAAAAGACCACAATATTCATGCACTCAGTACGTATGCATCATTCTGATGTTTGTATGTGCTTGGCCAGAAACAGCAAACCAGTCAGCTTGGTGACTAGTTGGATAAGGAAGCATTTTTGAGTTTTGGTCATATCTGTGAAAACAACTTTTTCAGACAACAAGCTGTAATTAGGAGAGAGATATTCTGAAGGGATTTCCAGAAAGCATTAATCTGGGCCAGCATCAATCCAGTCTCAAATGGGGTTCAGCTTCTTGTCTGCATCCTTCCACTGAAATGTTAATTTTAAGAAAGCTTTGGGAAACCCCCAAGATGTCATGAATTACCTTCCCAATTTACACAACTGGATTTAGAATGAGTTGCTGCAACTTATCTTACTTTTATTTTTTTTCTTCTGTACTTCACATACACAGAGACAGTGAAGCTCATGTGTCTGAAGGCACTGAAGAACACAGCTCAAATCTCTGAGGAAAAAACCCAAACCAAACACTGAAGGTTTTGTGAGATCCTTTTTTCTTAGTATGGTAGCCTGCATTTCCAAGAGAGCTGGAAAATGAAACCTACAAGCATCTAAAATCAGCAAAAGTTTCACTAACATTTATTCACTCTCCTCATGTATAGTACGGAAGAGGTAACACACCAACATTAATGCCTCCTTAATACCAAAGCCTAACTTGAAAGCATTCCAACATATCAGCAATAACTCCTTGTTTTGCTTCCTCAGAAAAAGAAAGATAAAACACAGAGAGAGTTTTACACAGTAGATTTGTTTGCAAGAACTAATTTCTCTTAATTTATGCTTTGCTAACACTGTCCTTGGCTACAAATTTGCAATCAGGCTTTCCCAGTGGCCGGCAAAGAATCTCAGTTCTTCCTATCCCAAAAATATCCATACTGCACTCCCGTATGCGTGTGATACTTCTTCAGGGTGTATCACAAATATCTCTCATCAACAAAGATGGCCCCTTTTTGCTTTTCTTTGTCTAGAAAATCATCCTTGTTTTCTTTTCAATATCTATGCATTAGGAGTTTTCACTTCCATATTTCTTCAAACCTAAATTACGCTATCTGTTAGGGCACAGCTTTTCCATTGAGAATAAAAATTAAGCAGAAGGCTTATCTCTGTCTGTCAGATTGTTTGGATTGTGAAAGAAGATTGTGTATCAGTGCCAGCTAAATCTAGGATCTGCCTTTGTATTTGGTCCCCCAAAAGGATGGCTTTGTTCTAGCCAATTTGAAAAGAAATTTCTAGAACAAGTTCACGTGTCCTGGAAAGCTGCCATATTCAAGCAGCAGCAGCCAAAAGGTCACGATGCTTAACTTATATGTGTATCATAAAATCAAGTTTGAAGGGGTTTTGGAAAATAGGAACATAAAATGCAATTTATGTGGCTTCTTTCCATTCAAACTTTTGTGATCAAAACCGTAACAGGTTGCCAATTTGCCAGCATAAATAGGAAAATGGTCATAATGTTTCCCCATGCTGCTGTTCTGGAAAGTTTTGACCATTTAGGATGTTCCAGAGTCAGTGGTTATCCAAGAAGCACAAGTAAGAGGAAGGCCAGAGCAGGAAGGAATTGTGCTTCACTAAGCATGAGGATGCCAGCCCATGCATAGAGGACCAGAAAATGTACTACAAGGTTTGTAAGGGGGAAAGTAACTGCTGAGAGGCCTTAAAGAGGCTGAATGAACCAATAGGCTTCTAGGAGAGCCACATCCGATAGGACAACGCAGAAATGTGACACAATAACATGAAGATCTTCCAAAGAGATGGAGTCAGGATGACTAAGTTGATCAATTGTCTCATACTTTTGCCACAGACCGTGCAGAGAAAAATTAGTAGGGTTTTATTGTTGCCTTCTGCAGATGCTTACAGTATGAGCAACATTCTTTTGAGATGATTCTTAAGGGTTTTGTCGGTTTTGTGTTCTGCTGGGTTTTCATTTGTGTTTTTTTTTTTGGGGGGGGGGGGAGTGGGGGGTGTTGTTTTTCTTTTTGTTTGTTTGAGAAAGGTTTAAAGCTTCTCATCTACTGAACTAGAAATCTAGCTTTCTGCATAAAACAGGGTTTGTTAAAGAAGGTGAGTCTGAGCAGGAATATAATCCGCCTCCCTAAAATTAACAGCTAATAAAGCTTCTTCTTGCGCCATGCCTTCTCCTTCAAGGTATACTCACATTGAACAAACAAACAAACAAACAAACAAATCCAAGGCAACAACCCACCAAAAAGGTCCTGATTATATTGTTTGCCCCTGAAATCTGTGCTGAAACGTGTATTCATTCGGTGAACACCATCTTCCTGTTAGGTGGTAAACACAAACCAGACTTTGTCCATTTGCATATTTCTGGTTCATACAGCATTTAACTGAGACTGGATACAACAACCATGAATAACTGAGGCAAAATAAAACCATACCTGTATATTCTAAAGCACAATTGACTACATACATACTCTGTTTTCTCACAGTGAGCAATTTAAGAGGAAAAAGACTGACACAACTGTACCAGAGTGATTTAAATCAGTCATTTGCTCCTTTTTTTTTTGCAGGAAAACTGTTCTGCCTAAGAAAAATTAGAGACAAATTCTTTAGGTCATTTAGGGATCAAAGAAAATGGATGAGAGGGCTAGAAACATTCATTTTGGTCTCAGATGGACAGCAATAATGAAGAAATTGCCAAGCTTTCTTCCCTATGCCAGAAACACATGCCAGGATCTATTCATGGAATAGGAAAAGTTAAGTCAGTGCAGCAAGACCAGCCAGATAGCTTAGCTTGGGCAGAATTTGTTCTAAACTGTAGGGTTAGTATAGAATACTTAACTACCTCATGCACCTGTGAGTAAAATCAGTTCTTCCTCAGGAAGATAAAATTTGATGGCATGGGCTGCAGGTCACAGAACATGATTTCAAGCACATTTCAGCAAAAGCTGAGTTTAGACATGCAATTTCTACTCCACATCATCAAAATGGCTTGTTGCAAAACTGTGTCAAACTAATAAACCACTTATTGAAAACGCGGCAGGTACTGATCCATACCCTTAGCATTATTCAGTCTAAGAAGGCACCAAGGAACCCTAAGCCCGCTTTTATTTAACTGATGACAGAAGAACCAGGGATTTGCAAAATGTAAAGAGCTTAGATAGGCCAAATAAAGAGAAATAAACAACCTGATATGAGTTCTCAGGCCTTACTGTTGCTCCAAAACAAGACATGATGATTGGACTCAATGACCTTTCCAACCTAAACGATTCTATGACTCTATAGTTCTGTATCTACAGGGGCAACAATAGAACAATACTCAATGGCAGTTCCAAAGCATGTCTGCCTTGTTGAAGTTGCCATTTCATATAAACTGAGAAGCTGGCAGCACATTTCCCATCTCCCAGAACTGAAGTGGGCAGCAGCGTGCAAATTTTCTTCAGATCCAGAAGCCACAGAAACTGAAGCACACAGAAATCGAAGCACACAGAGATCATACATCAACAAAAGGAACAAGCGTCCTGCCTTCTGCCAACAGTACTGCTGGCTGCCAACAGCTACCACAGGGAGAAGGGCAAGGCTGGGACACACAGGGATCACTGAGGCCACACAAAGAGAATTTCTGTAGCACAAAGACAAGTGGAAATAGACACCAAACAGGAGCTGAGTGTGGAGCACCTTGCCCAAGTCTGTACTCATCTCCTCCCTCTGGAAAGGTACAGACCAGCTGGCTCAGGGCTGCTAGCAGCACAGTGGTCTGCATGGACCAAGTCACTAAGGAATCCACTTCTCATTGGATTTGGAGAGGGAAATAAGCAGTCACAGGACTCCACATAACCCTAGACACCATTAACCACTGCCCATGTAACTGGTGATGCAAGAGCACTGTCACTTCCCTCCACACACTTGCATCTGAACTCACAATCTACCTTGCATATAGGTTAGCATAAAGGAAAAGTGTTCACACCAAGCTCTGCTATGATGAGGCTCTTTAGCAAGATATAAAATTAACCATACTGGGACCAGAGTTGGTGGGGGCACATTTTTTTCCACACTACAGCAATAAGTATTTTTCAGAAATGTATATTAAGGGCTTTTTAGTGCTGCATTCCTCTAAGTTATCCACCGACTGATCCCCTTAAGCAACTGCCTTCACTTATGTTTTGTATAAATATTTCTCTGAATGCATTTCAAATAAAAATTATTTCAATTTACTGACCCATGGAAAAAATCTTTCCATAATTTAATCAGGGATAATAACCATTCTTGAAACTGTGAAATGCCTCAACTGCACTTTTCCAGGTAATGAACAATCAACTTTTATATTCAATAACGATGAAGCGTATATTCATTGAGGCCTAGATTTCTAGCCACATAGTTTTGAGAGGAATGTCATTTTAGAAAGCAGTTACACTCCACACTAATTAATTTTGAGAATATAAACACTCTCCAAAGTTGCAAAATTAGACAATTATAAAAAAATACATTGTAGTAGTAACAGTTTTTCAGCTCCAAAGAGTTTCTTTGCTTTTTTTCTTCATTTCTTATTCTCGGCTCTTGGAGCATATGGATGAATACTACAAAGCCAATCAGCAATACAAAATGTATGCTTTACATTTTAGCTTAGACTTCTGGTGTTTGCAGAACAGTGTGTCTAACTGCTGTTCCCACAGCTGTAAAGCTTTAAGACTCAAAGCACTGAACCAGAGTCTGTCCTCACAATTGAAGTGGTGCAAAGTTTTGTTTGGGGGTGTTCATTCAAAACACAAAGCTTCATCTGACAAACCTCAGGTTATTCCCCACATGATAAAAGTGTGGGACTATTCATTACTCTGTGACATACAATTAAGATGATGATTTGCTCTATATACCTTATAGGCAACGAACACTTCTTCTTTCCTTTCCTTTTAACTACCACCATTTTACATTTCTAGGGGAAAAACAAACCGAAAAACAAGAGGCAGTGGCTGAGGGAATTAAGAAATTAAAAGGTCCTCGAGATTCCAAAACAAGTCCCAAAACCATAACAGACAGTCTTCTCTTCACAAAACACAAAGGCAGAGGCCCAAGCTCACAGCTTTTAAATGTGCAACACTCACACTTCAAGGCAGGATGCTGCAAGGCCATACAAAGGGATCCCACAGCTACTGCACATCACAGACTAATGAATCTTTTCCCGTGACAGGTACAGACCTCGGGACTGGGGCAGGAGCCAAAGTGTCAGAGGAAGAGTTCTGTGAATCTGCAGTGGCAAGGGCTCAGTCTGCGAGATTTACCTTTATGCATGTACATTATACAAAATATTCTGTAAATCTCAGTGCATACCTACCTGTCACCATATGTTTCACGCACAAACCAAGATGCTGTCAATCTTTAGGTTCCTTGCTGAAGACAAATATAGCTATCAGAGCTGAGAAAGGTTTCCTTTTGTTCTGCCAAACCCTTTAGTCTCTTAAGTAGTTCACTACCTTGCAAGCACTCGAAGAAGATGCAGGAGAACTTTCCCCAACTCTTTTGTTAGTTGCTGCTTATTAAACACAATGTAATAATTCTGACTAATTCTTAGTATTTACCAAATAATTCCTCTAATTCTGTTTGAAATGTAGTGTATGACCCTGAATACATTTTCCAGATATCCACAACGTAGCTTTCACTCCCACATGTGAGAACCAGGTTACCAGACTCATTGCTGAAGCTCACACAGAAATGCAACTCTCCCAGAGACCTCCAATTTCTCACACCCTTGTCACAAGTGTGAGGTTTATCTAACCGTCTACCTTCCCTTCTAGCTCTGTGCTTGTTTCTGAAACCTAAAGCCTCAAAATAATGTAAAAGGAGAATTCTTCTCAACTCACTTCAAGTGTCGATGTACAAATGGAGGGAATAAGCACTTCCAGATCATGTATTTGAACCATTTTAAAGCCTAACTTCAGCAGAGATTCGTTGTGTGCTAGATGGTCCTTTTCTTTCTCTGTGCTGACCATGAAGACAGTCTAAATGACAGATAAATAGCACCATGGCTAACCTAGATTTTCCAAGAACAGAATCCCTGCAAGCCTATTTCAAAAGAGATGCTGTATAGGTCTCTCAACTGAATCTCCCTTTCAGTCTCACTGAGACAAAGAAATCTGAGAGATTTTTTTCTTTCAGCCAAACTTCTCCTGAAAGAAATCACAGACTCTGGTCAAGAAATGTATTTAAATAAATAAGTAACTAATCACCAAACAATAGTATTTGTAAGTAATTGTTTTGGCAAGGGGGGGGGGTGGGGTGTGAATCTCTTACTGTCTGAGAAAAACATCTCCATTTTCATACTCTAATGATTTTTTCTTTTCATTCAGAGCCACACTTCATTTCGAAATTTGCCTGCATTTTCAACACAAAGCAAATGCTATTGGAACAAGCCAAACAAAAGACCATGAGCTTATATTCCACATCTAAGGTTTTGTCCTGCCACACAACATTCACCTCTGCAATTGTGTCCTGCTCCCTCAGTCATCTCACCTTGTGAGTCAGAGTAGAAATGCTTGCAAAGGTGGAAGTATTCAGCATTGCAATTTACCTTCCCCTTCAGCTTTTGGCTCATCCCTAGGGTATATCTGATGGGCACTAATCCACCCTAATTAGCCTACTGGGAAAACAACAGATAGCTTGCAAGCCATGAAAGGCTTGTTCAGGAAAGTCGACATCTCTGGCAAAGAGCTTACTGTGTCTCCAGTCAAGACAAAAGGAGAGACTGGATCACCATAATGAACTCTAATTTTGTATTGCTCTAGAAGGATAAAGCGAGGGTGAATTAAGGCTCTGAAATCTTTTAGCACAAGAGCAAATGAAAGCTTTAAATTATGCATTTTTTTTCCTGTCAACTGAATAAGCACGACTTTATAAGCATGATTTAATCCAAAAAACAGATGCACTCTTCCCTTAAGACAGAAATCTAAGCCAACTGGCTTGCATAAGCGTTTTCTGTGCGTGATTATTGGACGTGGCAGGTTGAAAGAACCAAGAAGCAGGATTTTGAGCCATGGCAGGAGATGCAAAGAACAGAGATCCAAATCTTCACAGGAAATAAAAGCAGGCAAGAAAGAAAATAGTGGGGGAAGACATTCAACAGTGTTTAATGACAGAGTTCAGGAATCAGACCACGAATGCAGTGATGACATGTGGAAGTGGCAGCCAGCTTTGCAGAATTCTGCTGCACAAGCAGCACTGCAAGTTGTGATGCATCACCCATAGCCATGGTTACAATTTCTACCTAGTAATAATTCCATTGTCATTAATAGGTGTTCTCACTGCATGAGGCAGAATACTGAGAAGGAATTTGAAGGGCAGACCACAGTTTAACTATCTTTTGTTAAAGTCTCACTTCACCCCAAGCAAGATGCATCCATCTTGCCTTCTCTCTGTTTCCTGTTCCTCCTGATTATCAATAATTTGAACTAAAAAATCTCCACTCCAGTAAATTTACCTTCATCCTCTTTTGTGCACTGCATCTCCTGCCTTTTCAAGGCAAGCCACAGATAGAAGTAGAAGCCCATTATGCTTTTAGTTATCTTTGTTTCTGTAGCAGATGGATGGGGCTGTTCAGCCTGGAGAAGAGTAGGCTCCAGGGAGACCTTGTAACTACATTTCAGTATCTGAAGGCTACCTACAGAAAGACTGGAGAAGGACTCTTTAGAAGGGCTTGTAGTGAGAGGATGAGGGGCAGTGGTTTGAAACTGGAGCAGGGTGGATTTAGGTCGAACATCAGGAACAAGTTCTTTGCAATGAGAGTGGTAAAATACTGGAACAGGCTGCCCAGGGATATGGTTGAGGTCCCATCACTGAAGACATTCAAGATCAGACTCAATGTGGCTCTAGGCAGCCTGATCTAGTTGGAGGCGTCCCTGCTCCTTGCAGCGGAGTTAGACAAGATGACCTTTGAGGGCTCCTCCCCACCTGATGCAATCTGTGAATCTGTGTTGCTGAAACTGTGTCTCCAGGTTATTAAAAACTAATTACAGAATGTCTTGGATATTGTTGAAAACCACCAAGTTAGATTTGAAGCTAATGTATTACATATAAAAAAAAAACAACTAATGCTGACTGAACTTTTAATTTCTACATGGTCTAAACAAGTCACATTTTCTATTGCACTCGTAACTGCCAGATTCTCAGCTGTGGCTCAATACAGGGACTTTCAGACACAGTCACTGTCTCACTGACAACAAGTTGTATTTTAGAGTATCTACCAATTAGAGGATAAAATTATAACAGCAATAATCTCACCAGGAAATGCAAAGGCATAAAAATAGAAGGGGAAAAAAGCATCATGAGCACAAATCACTGCCTGATTTTGAATCCAGTAACTGATGTCAGCAGGGGCTGTGGCACATAGACTCTGACTTTAAAAATTCAGCACCAAACAGTATTGTTCTCACTACCTATTGGAGACCTGGTGGCACAACCCCAATCAACATCGATGGTGAAGGACCAGAACTAACAGCTCCTATCTGCCTAAAGCACATTTTAAAATAGGCCTATGTGACACCTTTCCACACAGCGAGATCTCCCTGCATGTCTCTTCCAGCTGAACTGACAGGGAGGTCATACATATGGGCATATTTCTCAAGCCAATATATGTCTTCAAAAATAAGAAGTGATTGGTTATATTTTACCATGTATCAGTCCACTATAAAACAATCAATATGCTCATTTATAGAGCCAAGCTTCTGAAAGAAAATTACTCAGAATGAGAATGGAATTAATGACTGCCTTCAGGAAAATAAAATTAGCTGAGATTTTAGTTTTAATTTGAACTTCAGTTATCTTAAGCCTCAGCATATTGTAATTGCAATGAAGAAAGGGTAACATCCACAGCCAGTTTTGGATTTGTGAACACGTAGATTGATTGCTTGATACAGTACAGAGGCCGAGTTCTGGCCTATACTCTGTCTACACAAATGTCACTGATTCAAAGGAAACAACAGTTCTCCCTTCAGATTTACTTTAATTTACATTATTTTTAGTTTGGGTATTTCCATGTCACTTAATTTTGCCCTGATATTTCCATGTGCTCTTCAGGGCTTCATGATATGTCATTTTTGTGCTTGGTTAAAACACTGAAGACACATTAGTGCTTTCCCTCTATTCATTCCCTGCCTCCAGTGGAAAGGAGAAGAGTGAGGAGCAGCAGATGAAGTAGTTCCACAGAAAACAGGAAAGGGAAAGCTGGCTCCTGCCAGCACCCCACCAACACTCCCTATATGAGAACTAGAGCCTGTAATCCCTTAGACGTGCACATGCATATGGATGACTACAGTGCCACTGATGAATAGCAATGTTTGTCTCACTCATGTGAAAAGACATCAGCTGCTTTTGGCTTCAAAATCAAGATGTCTGGCTTCAGCCTTTCTTCTATCAGAGATATCTAATGGATCTGGACAGAATCCCACATTGACAGATCAGCAGTATTTAGCTAACTTTTCTGTAGGCCATGCAGAGTTAAGGAAAAAAACGTTTCAAGTCATTACCAATGGTCAAATGCAAGTTGTAGGGCAGAGGAGATGGGGTCATAACATAAAGATTCGGCTTTAATTCTGACTGGATATTTACAGGTAATCAAACAAATAAGAGACATGTTAACATAAATACTAACAACCTTAGAGAAATTGTCAGATCTTGTGAATCAGTAAAGTGACGTAACTGTCTCTGAACATCTTCCCATTATGATGTGCCACACAGTGATAAACAGAGCAGAACCCTGTCACTTCCCCCAGTTTTCATATTGTACAGCTCAAAAGCTGCAATAAGCAATTCTGAAGGCAGGTATTTCTCAGAAACAAGACTAATAACCCCACCTACAAACACAATTAACTCTTTTATTGGTTTTAAATTTAAAAAAAAAAACAACAACAACAAAACAAACCAAAAAATACCAAAACCAACTAAACCATGGTACCAAGCACCCCATCAAGTCTCCTCCTAAACACCCCCAGTGATGGTGACTCCACACCTCCCAGGACAGTACATTCCATTAAACAAGCACTCTCTCTATGAAGAATTTCTTCCTAACATCCAGCCTAAACCTCCCTAGCTCAGCTTCAGACTGTGTCCTCTTGCCCCAGTGCTGGTTGCCTGGGAGAAGAGACCAGCCCCCTCCTGTCTACAACCTCCCTTCAAGTAGTTGAAGACAGCAATAAGGTCTCTCCCAAGCCTCCTCTTCTCCAGGCTGAACAACCCCAGCTCCCTCAGCCTCTCCTCATTGGGCTTGTGCTCCAAACCCTTCACCAGCTGAAATGATGCTACATAGCTTCTTTCCAGTTTAATCTATTGACACATCCCTTAAGAATCTTTTGTTCAGAGGAAATTTCTGGTTTCTTCTTAAGACCTGGAACATGGTGAACAGAAAAGGAAATTGTAATATAATACAAATTCATAATACTACTAATTAGTCTTAAGCAAGCCCTCATACATTATTGAAGCTATCCAAAAGAAACTACAGAAATGTGACAATCTGAGCTATTTCAACCTCAAATAAAACATGAGAAATACACTATATGGAAAAAGTGTGCAGAAATAATAGCAAAAAAATAACAACCCAGGTGTCTTTGAAGGGCTTTTCAGTCTTTAGGTTTTAGCATCAGTATGATAATAAGCAACATAAAAACCAGGCACTGCTACAGGCAGGCAAGCACATACACGCTTCCAGCACAGCCAAGCTATGACATTTTTAGGAACATGGAGTGCATCCATTTTGTTCTTGTGTTTGTGCATTTCTGTAAGTATAGCCAGGTTTTTGCAAGACAGAACAGAAAGAGAAAGACCAGGAGGCTGGATTTGCTGAGTGTAGTCTAGCAGGATATGTTGGACTACTGGTTCCCCACCAGATGTTTTTCAATGGAAGCAGTGTTTCAGTGGCCAAGTTTTCCTGAGCTTTGTGATGTCATACGTAAGGTCCTCTACCACATGACTCCAGAAATTAAGGATAAAAGCACTGACTTAAGGGTGATTGTGAATCTGGACTTATTCCTACCAAATAAATTCCTGTTGTAGAATGCATATATTGACAAAAGACACCTGGAGGAGGTTGAATAAAGATAAGTGAAATAGTACAAAAAGTTTAAAAAGTAAAAAAATCCACTGTGTATTAAAAAAAAGAGTTATTATTATTATTATTAAGTTTTCCACAGTATTTAAATCAATGGACCAGTCCAGGTTGAGAGTTCTACTGACAAACCTTAACTGCTTTGGCCAAAGGAGTTTATGCTTATACACAGTTTTTTGCTGCTATAATCTACACGACTGTCCTGTTCTGGGGACCAATGAATTATTGAAACATGTATGAATCTTGTGCCCAAATGAAGAGAGAGAGAGAGAGAGAGAGAGAGAAGCTGCTGGGTGTCACATTCCCATCCACTCTTCTGAATTGAAAATGAGGGTTACCTGATTTCACACTGAATCTGCCCTTGGAAAGGAACTAAAAGATCAGGAAGTTGAAACAGACACCTGGACTTTTCTTTTGCAGCACAGTGAAAGGCATTAGATGGAAGGAAGGAAAAATTACTTCTTCTGTAATTACTATTTATATATCACTTAGTGGAGAATTTGTCATACTTGACATTGTTGATGTATTAGGCAGTGACAGTAACCAAAATGCCAGCTGCTGATTCAAGAGGCAGTCAAATGGTTTTGTCCCTATAGGATACAGAAGACAAAAACCACCTTTAGACTCCACCAAACAAAAATCAAGCAAATAAAAAACCCCAAGCAACAACAAACAAACAAAAAAAAAAAACAAACCAACAAAAAGGAAAAAAAAAAAAGACAAGCCAAAGCAGGTGGAAATTTTATAACAAATTCCCTTTCTAGGATATAAGTGGGGCAAAAAATAAAGGGAAAAAAAAAAAAAAAAAAAAAGGGTTTCTATTGGAATATCCACACCTCAAAAATATTTTTGTCAGGAAAAAAAAAAAAGGAATGCAGGTGTGGAATGGTATGGGAAAAAAAAACCAAGACCTTTTTCAGCAGTTCAAAACAGGAACATTCTCAAAGCTGTTGCCAACCCTGCATAGAGCCTATTTGCTTCTTTCTACCACAGAACCAAGCTAAACAGTAAGACAGAAGTATCATAGTATCAGACAGGGTTGGAAGGGACCACAAGGATCATCTAGTTCCAACCCCCCCGCCATGGGCAGGGACACCTCACACTAGATCAGGCTGGCCAGAGCCTCGTCCAGCCCGGTCTTAAACACCTCCAGGGACGGGGCCTCAACCACCTCCCTGGACAACCCATTCCATGGCTTCACCACTCTCATGGGGAAGAACTTCTTCCTCACATCTAGCCTGAATCTCCCTATTTCCAACTTCTTTCTGTTCCCCCTAGTCCTATCTCTACCTGAGATCCTAAGTCCCTCCCCAGCCTTCCTGTAGGCCCCCTTCAGATACTGGAAGGCCACAATGAGGTCACCTCGGAGCCTTCTCCTCTCCAGACTGAACAGCCCCAACTCCCTCAGTCTGTCCTCATAGGAGAGGTGCTCCAGCCCTCTGATCATCTTTTTGCCATTTTTTTAAAAAGAAATTTCCTGTCAGTTCTAGCAATGATCAGGTTCAAGAAATTAGCTTCATTTCAGTTCTCCAGAAAAGAGCTCTCTTGGGAATTCCTGATAAGCTCCCATCACTCTTGTATCACACTCAGGCAACCTCAGCTAAAGGCCTTGCCACTTACTCCATCTATAATTCTAAACCCTAGTTCCATATGATTTCACAACTGTCTCTCATTATCTTCTACCACATGCAATCCTTGGGATGTATGTGCCATACTTACTTAATTCAGTATTTTTTTTCCAGTTATGGAGAAATACGGAGCATCTACATACCAGGATAAGATTCCTTGGAATGTTTGAGAAGAAAGAGGATGCATGCCTATAAATCATTTGAAAATGGATGTGCACAGATGGTTTTAATTGACATAAGTACATGATTCATAACAGTATATAAGAAAAAAATAACCTAGTGACTTTATTTTGGTCTACTGATTAACCCTCCTGCACGATCTCTGCATGCAGCCAGTGCTGGAACTGAGTGCTTAGAGAACCCAGGTGACAAAGTGTCCAGAACTACCAATGGCTGACACCCTCATGTCATACTAACATTTTCAAGGCAGAACCCACAAAAAAAACCCACCAAAACCAAAACAAACCCACAAAAAAACCCAACCAAACAAACAAAAAAAACCCCCCACAAAAATAGTTTTATGGGGAATTAACTTAATTTCAAAATTACACTCAGCATTTAAAAAATGCTCCAGACAGAAAATCTATTGTCTGGGTAATACAGTACTACCGAGGCTTGGGAGCCTTGTAGCTCTGCTTAATGTTAAAGAAGCTCAGCACTTCCTACAATAGTGTTGTTTCTCATATAGCTCTGCCAAGTGTGACTTTGGAGCTGATGATTCCCTAAGCAGGGGGTCTGCTTCACAGGATTTCTTCTGGAAGATTAAGCCAAAAACATTTACCTGTTTCTAAGAAACAAATGGGGGAAACAGAGTTTTTGTTCTCACTGAAAAAGTAGAATTAATAAGCTTTCCTAATTAATTTGGTTGTGAAACAAAGCCCAGGGTTAGGCAGGGCAGTTGTTCTGTGTCAAGAAAGTCTTTCAACTACACCTGTGAAAATCTGCCTGTAGTTAGCCCACCCAGACTCCTATCAAGAAAAAAAGACTATATAAGCAAGCCCAGCATGAACTGGAAGTTGGAATTGAACTATAAATTTCCCTGAAGTCTCCTCCTATTCTCAGCTCACTGTAACATGCAGCCGAACAAAACATTTCCTGCAATTAAATATAAGAGAACTTGTAATGACACTTTTTATCCTGCATGACACTGGCTTAAATCTGAAGGAGGGAAGCTGTGAATGGATCCAGCCTGGCAGTGTAAGGATGGAGACCAGCTAGAAACTGAGAAGTGAAGATGCTTTTTAAGAGGAGTCAGGAGTGCAACTGGGCCTGCTTGGCTAAATGTCAAGGACAGAAACAAATATATCAGGCAGGGGAAACTGCCCAATGGAAAAATGAGCAGAGAAGGGGAGGCAAGAAAATGTTCATATATCCCTGCAGAGGCAGGAACAGAGCTTCAGACTGCCAGTTTGTCATTAGGTGCAAATTTACCACTTACCCTATTTCATGACACGTGGAGATGTCTTCAGAAGTGCCTCCACCACAACAGAGGCAGCATAAAGTGCAAGGCTGTGTAAGACATCTAACTTCCAGACAATAGAAATTCGGTAAGGCAAGTAAGTGCCTATAGGCAAAGATGAGCTTAGGCTACTTGAGTAGCTTAGGCTACTCTTAAATTTTGCAGCAGAGGCAGTGAGGGAATTAAATTTCTCTGGGCAATGCACAATGAGGTGAGACTAATACTCCCTTCTAAGGCAGCATCTTTCCTCCTGTAGCCTTGAGCAGATGTCCAGGGAAGCATTGAAGTAATATTTCCCCCAATACACTCTAACAGTCTCCAGTGAGACGGGAAACAGGAGGGCTGATCTTCCTGTGATTACTTGGAGAAGCCAAGTCAATTTTAAGCTTTCACTGCATCCCAGGCCAGAGTACTCCTTTAAGTGAAGTCACTCCCTTTGGTTGGTTTTGTGCCTGCTTCTGGCCAAGTTGCATTTAAAGCCCTAACTCTTACATTAGAAGAGATCAACAATCATTTCCTCTTCCTTCTCCATCGCATTTATCAGTTCACAGAGTTCTCTCCTTTTGTTTCCTAAATCATCCTCAAAGTTTTATCTACGTGATAATTCTTCATACAAAAATTATTCCTTAGTACCTTTCTCTCTCTCTCTTCCAGCCCAGTATTGCCATTAATAGATCCAACAGATCACAACACCACTCAATTGTAAAAAAAAACAGTTCTATAAATACAGATACAATGCACAAACATAACACAAAGGCTTGGATTTTTCTGAAAAGCTCTAAATCAGTAAGACAATCCTGGCTCCTTGCATCTGTGCTCTTTATTCACTGTTTTCATACAGGTATTACAGAGGAGCTTTGAGGAAAAAGGTTTTTTAAAGGGAAGGGAAGGTAAGCTTATTCTGGAAAAGCTCCTTAAGAGAAGATATTAAATGTATAGAGCAGGCTCTCATAGGGAGGGAGCAAAGAAAGATGTTGTTTGGGCAAGCAAAACAAACCAACCAACAGAGCCTCTAAACTGAGAATAAGAAATTTCCATTTGAAATCAGAAAGCTTAGTGAGAACATGAGTGAAGAAGGAAGTAGTATTACAATTGTTTTCAGTCTGGAGAGGCAAAATGGAGTAAAGGGACTAACAGGAATAAAAAAAAGATTGTTTTAAAAGGAGGTTTAGTCTGTCTGAGGACACAAATATTAATGCTAAAATCCAGAATTCAAGGTTCCAAAGCCATAAGATATTTGTGTGTGCATGTGTGTTTCCTTCTCTTTCTGTAAACATATTCAGAGTCAATTGAGACCTGAGGCAGAGTATGAAGGGGTGATCTTGCCAGTACCATACTGTTCAGGAAACAGCAACATCATGACATTCCAAGTAACGGGGGAGTTTTTCAAGGTGTTCAGAAAGCAAGGTGAGGAGAGAGGCAGGTATTAGACACATTGAATCAAAATCTACTCAAGCTGTTCCCTCATTCCTGAGCACTAGCCCTTACTGGCCTCGTGGTCATGCAGGACCATTATGTTAACAGACAAAACCTTGAACTAGTAGTGCTAAAAACATTTGAATGGCCTCCAGAGAGCCAGTACAACAGCTCTTAGAGAAAGCAGATCAAGCAAAACAACAAGATTATTACAGATTCCCTAAACAGAGATTAAACATTAGCAGAATACCTCACAACCCTGAAAAAATAATGATCTCCAAAACAGGCAGCTTTGCACCAAAGGGCCAGTTTAGATCTTCATCTGTTTTCAGGAGTTACATACATTTTCCATCGCTGACAATCAGATGAGCCTTGGGTTCCAAGCACAGATCCAGAAGCCATTATACCAAACGATGCAAACCCTCGCAGAAAAATTACACTAGAATGTCTATACTGGGGGCCAAATTTAGCATCTTATATTTGGACAGAGCATTCTGGAATATGTTTCCAAGTTACCAGAAGATAAATAAATTTCTGAAATGATAGAAAACAAATACTGAATGCATCTTCTTCCAGTATAAATATTTGGGGGAATTAATCCGGGAGTTCACAAAGTTTAACTTCAGGAAATTTCAATCCACTTACGCCGCTGATCCAAAATTAAAAGAAAAAAACTTATGTCAAATCTTTTGGAGAGGTTTAGAGAAAGTGGATATAGCATTTCAGCTGACATTTTAGCTACTGCAAAGGCCACTGTATGGCTACAAACTTGAACATAGAAGGCTTCACCTCAACACGAGGAGAAACTTCGTGGGCGGGACACAGAGCACTGGAATAGTCTGCCTGGGGTGGGGTTGTAGAGTCTCCTTCTCTGGAGACTTTCAAAACCTGCCCAGACACATTCCTGCGCAGCCTGCCCTAGGTGATCCTGCTTTTGGCAGCAGGGTTGGACCCATTGATCTGTGGACATCCCTTCCAACCTCTAACGTTCTGTGACTGTGTTTGGGGAACAATTTACAAGAGCATAAAGAAGCACTCAGTCAATATTAAGACTCTACAGAAGCTGACCACTTAATACCACTACACGCTCCTTTAAAAGCTCTCTAGATATCTTGCAACCTAGTGCTCCACACAGCAGCTTAAATAAAGTCTAGAAGACTATTGTGTAAATACTGTCCAGAAGGGAAGAAGTTGACTGCTGC
The DNA here is from genome assembly GCA_033816785.1 of Picus viridis. Taxonomy (NCBI): domain Eukaryota; kingdom Metazoa; phylum Chordata; class Aves; order Piciformes; family Picidae; genus Picus; species Picus viridis. The sequence continues at coordinate 8,160,505 of CM066581.1, forward strand.
ATAGTAAACTGCTGTGTTCACACCTGTTTTCTCACAGAGGGAGCAGGGCATAGAAGCCAATAGCAAAGTTCTTCCTCTAAAAGAGTAAGCTGAAAACTAAGATGGAGGAGAACTGTGGCAACATGCAGCAGTGAAAAAAATCATCATCCTTGGCACCTGGTGCTTACAACACAAGCTTTGGTAATGCAGAAACACTGAGCTCCTACCTGCTGCAAAGCTTGGTGTTTTCAAGAGCAGAACATCTCTTTAAATTGGACCATGCAATTTCACATAAACCTCCAAAGAGAAAAGAAATGAAACATACCACAGATCGTGTTGCATAAACTGTGTAACAGATGCTTTACATTTATTTTCTTATTCTTGCAGGAGGTTTCATGCATTCCTAATCAAATGCTTATACAACTAAAATGTTGGTTAACTTGAAATTATGAGTTTTATTTGAATTTTTGAAAGCATGCAATGCCCATAGGTATCCTGGTGGTATTTAAAAACCTGAAGTCATGAAAACATTTTCCAGTCTAAGTGAGTAGACAGCAACATTCAATGTGTGGATTGCAACATTTTACTAGTGGATATCCTGCTGTATCTGGCAATTCAAATCCACCATTTTCTCATGCCACACAAGAAACCATATTGATAGTTCAGGTGGGATTATATAAAGCAAATCAATGCACAACGATACCATACAGCATGAGAAAATAAAATAACATCAAGAATATGCCACTAACATTGTACATTTTGTATTTCTTTACAAACTGTACATTTGTATTTCTTTTATGCAAGAAATCAAATGGATTAAGAGGAATTAAATGGATTTTATAGGTTTTTTGTTTGTTTTGTTCAAATAAAACCGAGGAAGCTTGCTGTCATGACGATTCTCAATCAGAAATGAGATTAAAAACACCAAATGATTTAAGGCGGAGACTGCAAAAGGGAATCTTTTCCCAAGTCATCCTGTCTTGAAACTTTAGATTTCAGTGTACTTTTCAGAGACCAAAATCACAAAGTAACATTTCCCAGAAGTTTTTCAGTGCCCATTGGTACCTGATGGGTTAACACTAAGTAATATTTTTGAAGCATCAATCTTTGCTTCGAGAAAAAATCTTATCAGTAGGCTAATATGGCAAATGTTCACTAAGTCACTACTAAATGACAAGTAGACACCAAGGAAATAACTGATATGGTGTAGTTATGACGTTCTGTCTCCTCCCATGGCATCTGATGCTTGCTGTGAGGCTGTGGCACCTGCAGCAAAGGGGTCCTGCACAGTAGATGTTATTTAAGGCATTTAAACTAATAATTAAGTGTACATTTGGCTTTCAGTTTTAGGTGTCTGAAATTGTTGACCCAGGTCAGCCAGCCTGCATTACTGTTAGCTGTTTTCTTGAGATGAACAATGAAGGGAAGTCAAGTAATAGTTTGTTCTTAATATTAGAAATATGACAAATTTCAGGGGAAAGCATGCCCAAGAAAGAGATGTCTGTTAGGATGGCTGTTCATTCACTTTCCAACTGCTTGCAACCACCATGCTCCAGAGGAGTTGTGTTTGTAGCTGGGCTTCAAGTCTCTGAACAGTCCTGCTCCACTTACACCTCCCCAGACCACATCACTAAGGTCTTCTAGGTGGTGTGTCCATCATAGCATTGACTGAAACAAACTTACTGCAGTTGCAAACATAACCTTCCAATCAATTATTATTTTTAGAGAGATCTCCCTCTCTAAATGTAAATGAAAGCCAGTGAAATGTAATGGTACAAGAAGATGATGTAATGATACAAAATCATCAGTAAGTTCTATCTGCCCCATGCTCTTTCCAAGGATGACAAGAATGTTTTGGAAATAAACTCCTAAGTGTATCACATAATTTCAGCAGATAGATAACCTCATCCCTTGCCAAAATCAGTAATCATGTGGCATTTATGCAACACTACACCTGGTACATGCCTGTAATCCCATGAGTGTAGCAAACAGAAGCTCCCAAGCTATGAAGCTCAAATCCAGACTTCCCCCAAATTTAAAGGCAGCTGAAGCCAGATATTGTTTCAACTCAATAAAAGGTTTGGAGCCAGTGGCAAATTTTGGCTAGATCAGTGGTTGCTCATGAAATTCAAGCATGTTCATGAACTAGGTTTGATCCACAAGCAAAATACAGACTACCCACAGAAGTTGAGATACAAATTTGGGCCCAAAGTTATGGTAAAGACTTCTTTGATCCAAAGTGCAAGAAACCTGACACTAATTTGCTCTTTGGTGCAGCTGACCCAAAGAGTACAAAACACACTTTGGATGAATGGGAATATTTTGGTTGCGTTTTGTTAAAATGCAAAACTCTGATGTAAAAACTGGCAGTGTGACAGATTCCACAACAGCCCTGACAAAATTGCTCCAATGGTAACTAAAAGCGCTCATCTGCTTTCTTCTGGCAGCTTTCTTTGCTAGGCTGATGGTTCCAACATCCAGGTTTTACTCACCTTGTAAGTATGCATCAGCAATGACTTAAGTACTGCTTATGCTTCCAATAGACTAAACAATATATGCATAAATATAAAACATTCACATGTCCTATTCCCTCCTTGATGTTGACATTTGTTTTCTGATCAGCTTTTGACCATCCAACCCAAATTCTTGATGTCCAGGCACACTACAGCTCAACAGACCCTGTATCAAGTCTAAATGAAATGTGCCTTGAGATTCCTTTGCTTGTTTGGGGATGGACCGTATCAAGTCTTTTGGCCACAGCAGTAGTCCAGAAGGTAACAATCAGTTATTAGCCAGTTTGATTCTCAATTCTTTATTCACCCTTTCCAAGTCAGAGACCCCTCTCCTGTAATTACAGCTGTCCCCTTGGCTAGCAGATATAGGAAGCATTTGGCTATATACAGACATACTATTTGTTGCATCCAGATGACCATACGATCTAGACTTCCCTTCCTCATTAATCACTCCCTGGTCTTTACGCCACTGTTAGAGCATCAGTAAAGCTTTTACATTTTATTTCAACGTGTTAATATGGACAAATATTAGACACAAGGTTAATGCCAATTAACTAGGATTAACACCTTTGGCAGATATCGTCGTGGCTGTGGAGGAAAATGGTATTTTCACCAAAAGGAGGACAACAGCATGACCTTAGCAGCTTTTTTAAAGCTCCAAAATCCTCAAGCAATACAGTCTGCCAAGCTCTAAGGTCAGAGACTCTCACTGAGGAGAAGATGTGGAACAAGACAGGCACAGAGAATTTTGCAAAGTTCTCAGGTTGCTTTGTCATTCTTCCAATTTGCCTTTTCCAACTCTCCATCCAACATTATGGGATGAAACCATCTAAAGGAATGAGTTGGAAAAGTCTGAAGGATAACTTGAAACTCTTCTTGGCCTCCGGAAAATTCAGAAATCCCTCCTATTTAATTACACCACAGCTTGTATAACACTTTGGCTGCATTTCCTTCTCTGCTTTGTTTTGTTTGTGTTACTAAGAATATTTGCATGAAAACAGGATATTTGTTTATTAAGAGTTCATCATCTCCTGCTGTGTATTCTCCACTTTAAGTCATATTCCTTAACATTTACTAGCAGAAGGAGACCATAAATCCTATTTCCTGTAAATGTGCTTAATAATAAAATGAGCAAAGAAACTAAAGCGCAGTAGAGGGATTCAGGGAGAGACAGAGAAAGAAGACACTAGATGATACCTACTGTAACTTGTGTTTTCCAGGAGCAATGGCCTAAAATATTCCCCACGCCATATGAACTTCTCTTTAATGTTTTTTATCCAATCCTCTATTCCCAAGCAGTCATTCCTTAAACTGGGCATACACACATGGAAGTCCTGCCTTGCCAACAGAAAGCAAATGACTAGCTGCCTCTTTCTCCTTTGAGTTCTCCTGATTTTCTCTAAAACGAATGCCAACCTATAGGAGGAATAGGCAACATAGGAAAGAAGTATTCACATTGCCCACACAGCTGGCACCCTAGAGATGGAGGAGCAGCAGAAGAGATTAAAGTATTTGCCAAGAAAGGACTGAGCGAGCCTCAAGTACAGTCTTAGGTTTAGCTTCATACTGTCATCTCATTTATCATTTTCCTTCAAAATATGGTTTGCATTTCCAAGATGTATCAGATTGATAATTCTCACATGATTGAATATGTTTACAATTTTGTAGGCTTTTTTAGCGCTAAAATCTGTAAAGATCTACAAGTAGTTGGCTCCAGAGTGTGAGTGAGGAAATGTTCTGAAGTGCTAAGGAATAGCCCATAGTATTAACATACACAACACTGAATCACAGAGTATTCTGCTTACCCTTTGCAGGATAAAAATGGAGATTACATGCAGTTAGTAACCATTTCCAGGGGCAGACATTTATAAATCTGGGGATGTTTTTCTTCGAAATAGAATTCTATGCACAGGAAAAAGATGTAAGAAAAGGACTGGGAATGATTCCACAATTTTGACATGCTATAAAAGCAGTATTACATGCTCATATCTTCAGAAATGTTAAATAAATAAATAAGAAAAAGCACCTAAAACAGCATAAATATTGCCTGTTGGAAATTGGGTGATAAGCTGCATTTGGTGCTAAAATGCATCTATGTTGGTTCCAGCTAGCATAAAGCCAAGGACTCACTCACTACAATTTAATAGTGTTTTAAATGCTCTCTAAGAATGAATTATTTCTATTGGTTTCACAAGAAACTGACTGTCTGTTGTATCCCTTTCTCATTCCTTTGACTTTCTCAAACCATCACTTTGGTTTGCCTAAATTCAGATTTAGGCTGATCTATCCTAGACCCAAACCACACATTTTCACTGATGTAGGGATGAATTCTGCAGCTACATCACATTTCTCCTTAAGCTGTAGAATTGTCACATAAAATTTCTGCCATTTGAAACTCTCACTGGCAGAGGGAGCTTGGCAAGAGAAGATGAGAAACTGGGCAGTTACACATCAGGTCAGATCTATCAGTGACATTCTTGGTGTCTTATTTACACCCTGAAATGTAAATGTATATACAACTGCAATCCATGGTCAGTTAAGCAAATGGTCTTGCTGTGACACACAAATCTCAGACTGTCTCTCTTTTCTGGGTGAGATGATCTCCCACACTGGGAGACAGCACCTGGGAGACCTCCCTTTGGGATAAAATCCAGGTAAATGGACATAGGTGCTGTTGCAGTGAATTCCAGTAGCTACTCATGTAGAGACAGCCATGTCATCAAGATTGCTCTGCTTCACAGCTTAAAAATCTTGGGACATAGGTGCTGTTGCAGTGAATTCCAGTAGCTATTCATGCAGAGACAGCCAGGTATCAAGATTGCTCTGCTTCACAGCTTAAAAATCTTGCAAAAACCAAACCTCCAGAGGTGAACTGTGGGATACCTTCTCTTATTCCATTTGCTCCCTTCAGGAGGGCTGAGCACAAGACCTCTGCTGACAGTTTCTTACCTTTAGTGTTTTTTCCATGCTCACTAGATCATAGGCAGAGAAGTATAGGCTAAGAGAACATGAATTGCTCAAATTTTAATCAGAGATTTGACTAACTGCCAAACTATCCCAGAACTGGTAAGGAATGAAAAGATCTTAAATCATATTTTAGACAAAGGCTTTAAATCATTTGGACTTTACATTTATAATAAACTACATGCTTTATGTTTTTATGCATAAAACTCCATCAGTAACAACTCAAGCCAAACACTCACTAAAACCAAACTATTCCCATGACTAGAAGTGCAGGTTTTTTAACTGTATGAGAACAGAATGTGAACAAAAGCAGTCACAGCTCCATTCCAAAATTGTAACTGGCAAATTTTAGAGGAAAAAAGAAAAGAAGACCTGTCAGTCTCAGATACCTGCTGAGACTCTTAATTCCATATTTTACAACTAAAATACAATGCACTTACTTTCAGAAGCCATAAGACTCCACAAATTCCTCCCTGGATCCAGGTCTAAAGAATTTGAATAATCCTCATTTAGGATAATCCCATCCTTACAACTCTTGCTGTTTTCCATTGTAAGGATACAAAGTGCTAAATGTTACATCTGATGTATCTTGTTGGGAGTTTAAGACCTGCGTGACTTATGTTGAATAATATTTATATACTTCATATTCGCCTTGGACTCGCTTAAGCATTTGCCTTGGTGCCAGAAGAAGAAGAAAATTTAAAAATATTTTCAGAGATGCTGGTTCTCAAGCCATTTAAGTTAGTCCTGAATGTTTTCTCATTACTTGACTCCAGGAGAAGGCAGCCAACGTGGTTCGTGCAAATGTGGAAGCAGGTGCAATATTTTATCGGACAAAGATGAAGAGCCATCATAACCAGAGAAAGCAGATTCCTTTGCACTGTGACATGAATGACAGAGGTTATGGCCATCACCTGGGCCAAGATGCGAGGACACACATTTTTGCCTAGATGCTCATCTACAACCTCTGGATCACCATCAAGTTGTCAGTGTATCAAGCTCAAACACTAGAGCAGGATCTGCTTGTGCAGATTCCTGTTCCTGTGTGGCAACCCATTGAGTTCAGTGAGACTGAATTGGATAAGAGTTCAGTGGAAGATCAGAGCTTTGACTGCAAGCTCTTAGCTGCAACCTGGTTCTATGTTTTATAAAGTGCTGTGAACATCTATAAAGCTATATAAAAGCATAATAAACAAACTGTCAACAGAAGTAGTAAAACAAGCGTTAGCCTAGCAGACGCAAGCAGTCGGTAGAAAACCAGCAGTGTGGGATGCACTAAGCAGCTACCATACATGTAGCTACTGGAAACCACAAGGGTCGTATCAGTCAGCAGCAGCAAAAATGTCTCTTCCATAAAGCATACTTCTCACATTTTGCCAGGTTTGTGCTATTTTTCTCCACCATGCTGCACTGGCTAAACCCTGAGTGCAAAGTACTCCAGATTCATGCACATCAGGGTTTCTTCCTACATAAAGCTTAATCCATGGAGTTTGGTGGCACCCAAGCCAGTTGTGGTTCCCTTCTGTACATGTGACTCTCCAAGTGACTGACAATGTTTGACTGTAGTGTGGACAGTCAAAGAAACGGGGATGTTACTCACTGAATACCTGTCTAACCCAGACAAATAGCTTCTCACTGGTGGATTTACTACCTATGCACTTGCACACAATGAAAGATGTAGCAGGCAGAATGAATGTGTTTGTTTATGATGACCAAGGAGGGGAAGACTCCAAAATATCTAGCCACAACCTACCAAAATGTCTGTGAATATCCATCACTTGAACCACTAGTTCAGATCCACTCCCCCAATGCTTTTCACAACTATGTCAAACACGTGAATAAAGAATCAACAGCAGAAGTTCTACACTTGATGGTCTTTATGATCTCTACATACAAGTTATTGGCTCTTCACCCAAACTCCTGCAAGCTGGCAGAGCTCCTTTAGTAGCCAGATGAGGAAACATGAACTAGACCATGGGTATGAAAGGAATGCTTGTACTATTTATATTAAATAATGAGACTAAAGGAAAGACTCAGCTTCATACTTAGAATTTCCAAATATTTGGAAACACCGTTGTAAAATTCGACGTTTTTGTCTCTGACCTGTCTCTAATGAAGGTGTACATACACATAGAATCATAGAATCAGTCAGGGTTGGAAGGGACCACAAAGATCATCCAGTTCCAACTCCCCCGCCATGGGCACATCTGGAATTATATCCTACAAATCCTAACACTTAAATATAAAATGGAGAACAGATTAACTCTGGGGTTACATTTCTCTACAGGTTTCTTTCCTGTATCTTGTAAACCAGTTGCAAAATAGAAATAAGTAAATTTGAGGGATTTTCCTTAAGAATGGCTTTCTTCTTTAAGACTCATTCAAGTTTCTTAATCACTCTAAATAACATTAAAAGAAATAAATTGCAATGCAGATCCAAAATTCTGTAAACAAATGTGTAATCTCATAAATTGAAGCTAGAACCCTTTAAAGACAAGCATTACTGGGACCAAGCACATACAACTACATTATCATGCACTGCAGACCAACTGGAAGAGCTTTTAAGGGTGAAAATTTGCTGCTGAGGACAAAGTCCCCACACTAAGCATTTGTGGGACAGGACTGTGGGGCTTTCTGCTCTTTTTTTCCACATTATTTTTTGTTTGGCTGTTTGGCTGCTTGTTTGTTGATCTTTGTATCAGTCAGATCTCATAACCTGAAAGCCCTCTAGCAGCTGGCATGCATTAGCTACAATGCTGGATCATATCACAGCTTAGTTTCATCTGACAGGAATCCATTTCATCTGCTCCAAGATCATCTGCCAATGCACATCAAAGCAAGGTAAATGGGGACAACTGGGAGATTGTCTTCACAAGAGCACTCCTGAGCTGAACTAAAACTTACAAAGGATGCTCCCTGTGCCTATTCTTTGTAAAAACTATTAATGTGGAGGCTGGCAAAGCTCAGTGACTCAGGACCTGTAATACAGTTTTCCCATGTACCCACTGGTCTGGGCTTACCAACAAGTCCACTGTGCAAATGCAAATGGAAACAAGAGATAGTTTGAGCAACTGTGAAATGCATAAACTGATCAGCTATGTAATACTCTGTAAAATTATGATCACATTATAAAACTCTGGGCAATCTTACCCTAAGTGATTCCTACTCGATTTCCTTTCAGGCTTCCTCACAAGTGGTGATGTGTGTTGGCTCCAGTGCCACAGCAGAAGACTACACATTCACCTTGATTCACACAGCCTAATAAAAAAAAAAAAAAAGGAAACATAACAATTAAAATCATTACATTCAAGCAACGAAGATGATAGTTTGTAAAACCAAAGGTAACAGTGACTTGGGGTTTGGTTTGTTGTTTGTTTTTTTTTTTAATTGAAAGAAAACTGAAAACTTCTCCATGTCCCCTCTTCTGTTTAAATCTAAACATCTGCTAAGGATCCTGATGTAGTAACACAATATGTCTACAGCTTTCATAGTTATGAATAAATGCATCTTAAAACACCATACTGTAAAATCCATTCCTCCTCCATTTGCCTGCCAAATTCAGAGTTCAAAAATCTCTGACCTGGGTCTTCTAATCAGTTTCTGGCCCTCTTGTCTCCCTTGGGAGCTGCAAAGGTGGAGGGAGCTGGCAGCACTACTCCCTTCTCTTGCAAGAGATCCCTCACTGGCACACGTGTGCCAGATCCAGAAATGTGTTGTGCTTTCCCCTGTCAGCCCTGACAAAGGAAGAGGTGTTGGAGGATATGAGAGATTTAGCAGGGCTGTGGCCAAAGCAGCAAGCAGAGCTCAGGTGGGGGCTCCTTTTGAAGGACTGAAATGTATCTGTGAAGCTGAAAATTCCTGTGAATTTTGTCTGGTAAGAGGGAATCACAAGCAGTAATGATGTCTGGAGTCAGAGTCACCTTTTCTAAAGAACATCTTTGGTCTGCCATGCTATGGTCAAAGATATCCCATGAATACACCATTAAGGGCTCAAGAGGCATGAAAGGCCAGAAATTATTTTCAGAGCACTTCATTACATTAAAAAGAACAGTTACACCAAATAGAGCCTTGAATGCAATTGGACAGAACTATTAGCAGTGGTTTAGCATCTTCCTCCTCAGGTTACACTTTGTAAACCTTAACAGAAATCTCACAGTGCTTTTCAGACAGATCCTATGCATGCAGTTTGTCCTACTCTTATCTCACAAATAAGCAGATGAAGGCAAAACAATAATCTGAACTCTGCCTGTGTGCACACGAGAAACAGGAAAAAAAGGAATTACTTATTTGTAAGCTAGTCCCAGAAGAAAAATCAATTTAATTCACTGTTCTTACAATCAGACAAGGTCTGTGTTCCTTGTTTCCTGGGGCTGTGAAGCAAGTTTGTGGAACTATTTTAAATCTCTGAAGTTCTTCATGATAGTTTGACTTACCATTGGTTTAGTGACATTTCTGCACACCATTTATTGGATCACAGCCGTGCATCAAGGTAAATTAATGGAAAGATGCTTTATTTGATGTTTAATAGCAACACACTTTATGAATACCACAGTGTTCAGACGGCTGCTCTAACAAGAAACACCTTTACATTTGCAAGGTTTTTGCCCATTCTGTTTATCTCTGATAAATTACTTCTGATTAGGTACTTAATATGAGTGACTGAGTCATCAGCTGTCCTTGAAAGGACTAACCCCCAAACCTGCTATTTTGCAAGGGGGGGTGGGGGTATGTTTTTTTAATTGTATTTCACTTCATTCTCTTTTGTTTCTTTTTCTCCTGGTAGAAGACTCTGCCAAATATTTCAAAGCCCTTCTTGGCAAGTAGTAAAATAATTTGGACAGAGTATACTGCAATTAGAATTTTTTGGCAGGTTTCATATTTTGGATGCTGATGAGAAGAGTATCAGTTTTAGTGTACTTGACCAGTTCATTATTTCAGATAATTTCCTGTCACACAGCACTGTTGCTACAGATTGTGTTTGCCTGAAAAATCACATCCCCATTTCTGCTTTTTTAAGTGGAGATAACATTAAATAAATCTGGTTTTGTCCTTCCATCTGCCACTCACTCAAATCTAACTCACAAAATCTTATTTCTCTCCCTGACTTTCTGTGTCAGAAAAACCGTTTCTTATTCTCCAGAACGTAATATATGACGTCACTTATTATACAAGCAAAGGTTGCAAACCACAGGGAGGGACACATTTACATTGCTGTCATTAGAGACTATATTAATCTATTGCCTCTATTTTGGGCTTTGGTACCTCCCAATAAGACATTTTTTTGGGGGTAGGAAGGGGGTAAGAACAAGGGTTGTGACCTTATGCAGCTTTCTGCACTCCAAAAGTCATGCAATGTTTTTATTGGATCTTGTTCTAAACGTGTCAGCACTTCCTTTATAAATCTTTATTTTGATATGGATTATAAACCTCTCATAAAAAAATCCATCCTAGACTAAAAGTCTGTTTCGTTGGGGTGGTGGGTGTTAAGTACTAGACTTGATGATTTGGTCTTTCTAGACCCTAATATTACAAATAAAACACACCTTGTGAGACTCCAGAAACATTTCTACCATTCAGGGACTTACTCTCTTTATGCTTTACAGTTAAAGTATTTGACAAATTGTTTGCTGGAGATTTTATTTCCCCTGCACAGCTTTTCCAGTAAAAACTTCCAATGGAACCACCAGTATCAGACCACAATGCAAGCCATGCCATTACACACACTTCTCCCCCTGCTAGGAAAAGTCCTAGTGGTTTGTGTTATTTCTTCCTTACAGAGTTATCACCTTCTGTGAAAAAAAAAACCCCAACACCCAAACCCTTCATGAAACAAAATCAGGGTCTGAGAGCACTGAGGTGAAAAAGGAGTAAAGATCCATGTCCTCATTGTTAGGAAGAGTTGCTTTTCTTCAGCTCTCTGCCTCAATGGCATTATATCATCATAAAATAAAATTGCATATTTACAAATCACTGTTAACAACAGTGCTCAGGAATAAGCAGCTGGCTTGCCAGCATCTTTTGCTCCTCATAGCTACCTCTAACACATGCCATGATTCTTTCTGCAAGTGGAGCTGTATTAAATAGTCCTTCACAGTAAGCTTAGGAATATCAGAGAGTTTCAAAAACAGCTTTTCCCCACTGCTTTGTTCTGTCCTCAGAAAGTATGTATTTGATTTCTACAGGCAAAACTTTGTCCATTAATCACCATAACCAGTGAGTTTTCCAAAATTCCCTCATTGCCAATGAGCTCACATTGCAGAGCAACTTGAGGAAGCAAGCTTGGCTTTCTCAGCACTTCTCCTTAGTCCCAGAGTAGCTCTGTTGTTTGCCTATCTCTCCTCCATACACTGTAAAGCACTGTTAGTATGTTTGAGGACAATGCACACAGGCTTCACGGTGAGCTGCATACTCTCCACCCACAAAAATGTGTTTGGCAGACAGTATGGCCATACACAGAAGGTATGTGCAATGCCATCAGGAATGACCAGCTGCCTCCATGACTCTTCAAAGAGAAAAAGAACAAGCACATCTTATCTATTTGAAAAGTTTAAAGCTAATAATAACTTTAAAGGACAAATGCCCATCATGGAAAATGCTATGGAAAGCTGAAACTGATCAAGATGTAGTTCTAGAAGACAGAGGAAAAACTCAGAAGAGAGCATGATGCTGTTCACTGAATTGCATTGAGTTTCACTCTGTAGAAGCCCCACGCTATAGAGTCACAGGAGCAGAGAGCGCCACTCATGCAGTCTCTTAGTGGCAATGTTCTCACGGTTGTTGTAAACAGTTTGATAGGAGTGGTCCTGGCAACGCTGGTGGCTGAGTACTGCAGAAGCTGGGTAATGCTTCACTGATGATTTGCAGAAAGCCTTCTTTGTTTATACCTTCAGCAGACCATCAAATTCAAGAAAGGCTTTTGCTCAGTTTAATAATTATCCTGGGAAGCGAACCAGTGCTGCCACTATCAAGGTTGCTAGCTTCTGCCTAATGACTGAAAATTAGCTTTTGTTCTTTGGGTTGACAGATGTGCTTGAACATTAAACAGAAAATATTGCTTCCATAATAGCACCAGGACTTGTTACTGATCTCTATTTCTTTCAGCACCACATCCACATTGCTATTTAAGTCAATCTCAATAACTGGTTACATGAGTGTACACCTGCAGTGGTTACAAGAGGACTTTATGGTTTCAAGACTGTGAATCTTGTTCATTGTATTCTGCATTTTCTGCTTTCTCAACTCTGTTTCACACTATTTGCTTCTTATAATAAAACAAAGATTATTTTTCAGTTACTGAACATTAACACCCTTCTTGGTTATAACTCACAGATTTTATTAGTTGACCTTCTGTTAGGGAGTGGTTTCATTAATATTATACAGATCATATGGATCTGGTGGAATCTTAGATTTCAAATTAGAACCATCACATACAATCAATAAGAAAAAATCCACATGTTTACAGTAGATATGTTCATAAGGATTAGTTGGTTAGATGGTGTTGGATGATTGGTTGGACATGATGATCTCGAAGGTCTCTTCCAACCTGGTTTACTCTATTCTATTCTAATAAGCACTAAAAATCTAAATATACAGGGACATATTAGTAAGATTTCCCACTCAAGACATTAATCCTGGCTAGACCCTACAGAAGGGAGAGAAATTCAAAGACAATACCAAAAACTGTTAAATGAACTGCAGAACTTCATCCATGTCTTCAGCTTTCTGTTTAAATGAGGACAAGCCAAGCTGGTATTGACATCCATGAGATTTACCTATCAGATACCTTTAAGGATCTGGGCCTGTATCCTCTGGACAGTTTTAGCTCATGATATTTCACTTTTTCCTTCTTGCAGTATGTAATACATAGAACAGGAATTGGAGCATTTACCAGAATTTTCCTTTCTTCCCCCCAGTCTCCTTCAGAAGAATGAAAAATGAGTAATCTCATGGCCTTGAAGCACTCTTCTATAGTGTCTCCGCTCCATTATATCCCTCGTCCTGACCAGAGCTCATATTTAACTGTTGAGTTGAAAACTCCCTATAAATTTCAAGTCTGAGCAGCAGACAAGTTTATTTGACTTACACCATATGACAAAAAGACTCAGCCAGATTAGATAACTCAGTTTACAAACAATAAGTGAGGTCATTTGACCCAGAAATCTTTGCTTAGATGTTGGTTTAAGTAAAACATATGGAATATGTACATAAACATATAAAAAGCAGAGAAATGGTTTCCCATGTGCTCTCAAAGGCATTTCACAAATATGCACTTCTTTTCCCCACTAATGCTCTATTTATCTGGGCTTACATAAATCACAGTATCACCAAGGTTGGAAGAGACCTCAAAGACCATCAAATACAACCTGTCACCACAGACCTCATGACTAGACCATGGCACCAAGTGCCACATCCAATCCCCTCTTGAACACCTCCAGGGACAGTGACTCAACCACCTCCCTGGGCAGCACAGTCCAATGACAAACGATTCTCTCAGTGAAGAGCTTTCTCCTCACCTCGAACCTAAACTTCCCCTGGTGCAGCTTCAGACTGTGAACTCTTGTTCTGGTGCTGGTTGCTAGAGAGAAGAGACCAACCTCTTCCTGGCTACAACCACCCTTCAGGTAGTTGTAGAGAGCAATGAGGTCTCCCCTGAGCCTCCTCTTCTCCAGGCTAAACAGCCCTAGCTCCCTCAGCCTCTCCTTGTAGGGCTTGGGCTCGAGGCCTCTTACCAGCCTGGTTGCCCTTCTCTGGACACGTTCAAGTGTCTCGATGTCCTTCTTAAACTGAGGGGCCCAGAACTGGACGCAGGCCTCAAGGTGTGGCCTAACCAATACGGAGTACAGGGGCACAATGACTTCCCTGTTCCTGCTGGCCACACTCTTCCTAATGCAGGCCAGGATGCCATTTGCCTTCTTGGCCACCTGGCCACACTGCTGGCTCATGTTTAGGTGGCTGTCAACCAGCACCCCCAGGTCCCCCTCTGTTTGGCAGCTCTCCAGCCATTCCGACCCCAGCCTGTAGCTCTGCCTGGGGTTGTTGTGGCCAATGTGCAGCACCCGGCACTTGGACTTGTTGAATGCCATCCTGTTGGACTCTGCCCATCTGTCCAGTTGGTTGAGATCCCTCTGCAGAGCCCTTCTTCCCTCTGACAGATCAACATCTGCTCCCAACTTGGTGTCATCTGCAAACTTGCTGATGACTGACTCAATGCCCTCATCCAGATCATCAGTGAAGATATTAAAGAGGATGAGGCCCAGCACTGATCCCTGGGGGACACCACTGGTGACTGGCCTCCAGCTGGAGGTGGTGCCATTCCCCACCACTCTCTGGGCTCGGCCCTCCAGCCAGTTCCTAACCCAGCATACAGTGTTGCGGTCCAAGCCACAAGCTGACAGCTTGGCCAGGAGTTTGCTGTGGGGGACGGTGTCAAAGGCCTTGCTGAAGTCCAGGTAGACCACATCCACAGCCTGCCCCACATCCACCAGGCGGATCACTTGATCATAGAAGGAGATCAGGTTGGAGAGGCAGGACCTGCCCTTCCTAAATCCATGTTGGCTGGACCTGAGCCCTTGGCCATCCTGCAGGTGCGCAGTTATTGCCGCCAAGGTAATCTGCTCCATCATTTTCCCTGGCACTGAGGTCAGGCTGACTGGCCTATAGTTTCCAGGTTCCTCCATCCCACCCTTCTTGTGGATGGGGACCACATTGGCCAGTTTCCAGTCATCTGGGACCTCACCTGTGAGCCAGGACTGGAGGAAAATGATGGACAGCAGCTTGGCCAGCTCATCTGCCAGCTCTTTCAGCACCCTAGGATGGATCCCATCCGGTCCCATGGCCTTGTGAGCGTCCATGTGGCTCAGCAGGTCCCAAACTGATTCCTCATGGATTTCCAAGGCATTACACTGCTCTCTAACCCCATCACCCAGCTCAGGAGGCCACTTGTCCTGAACTCCTCCTGCCTTGCTGTTAAAAATTGAGGCAAAGAAGGTGTTCAGGACCTCAGCCTTTTCCTCATCTTCAGTCATAAATGGCAGCACTGTCTGAAAGGTACCTGCAGGTATCTGTGAGGGCTGTTAGATTTTTTTTTTTTTTTGGTAATTTCCACAGGTGCACTCCAAGCACAAGTTTTTGCAAGTCTGTTTAGCCTGGCTTTATTTCTTTTCAACCAGAACACCTCTGAGCAATGCAGACAATGGAAGCTTTTTCCCACATTTGGAGGAAATCGTATTTTTGGTGTGCCTTACGAGAAAACAGTCCATCTGAAGGTTCTTTCGGGTGTTTCTATTTTCAAGCAAGAATTATTCCCTGTCTTGCAATGTTCCTCACTGAGAGAGCATCCATGACTGGAGAACAGCTCTCTGCTATGTTCATGAATTATCTGAGAGCACACAATTTTTACTATCTGAAATGATTTAAGGGTCACCCACAAATTGTGCAACTGGTTACCTAATATACATCATGTGACTTTTTCTTCCTTGATTAGATTAAGCAAATCTGAGCCAGGGGCTCAAAGTGTGCTTTTCATGAGTGTTCTTATGAACAAAAAGGTACTTTCACTAATATTCACAGAAGGAAAATAAAAGCCCCAGGTCAGGAAATCACTAAAGCATGTGTTTAATTCCACCCCTCCTCAAGAAAGGAGTTACACTTAAGTTGCATTGCTTAACTGCTGTCTGAATGAGTCTGCTTTTCTGAACCAGAACCAACAAAAAGGCAGTCACAGTTCAATCTTTTAAGTAGTATAAAGAGAATGAAGACTTCCGATTTATTGCAGAATCATGTCCTTTTAAAAGTAACTAATTCTGCATTTTCTAGCCTCTAATATTAATACTGGTGTTCAGCCTTCTGTCCTCAAATTCTCATGCCCCTGTCTGTTCAAAATATCCTTAATAGAATAACCTCCATATGTCCCATTATACAAAATCTGTGTTTTAAAGTTAGATCCAAGAGTGATTGAAGTTAATGGAAAGATTTAATTGACTTAAATGAGAGTTGGATGAAGAACTGATAGTTTAACTCTGGATACTCTCTTTTGAACATTTCTCACTAAGGTACAGATCCAGCTGCCAGTGAAGTCAATGGAAGGATTTGTGTTGGGATTTGGATCATACCTCTGTTCTTTTTGGAGTCAAATCCTCTTTGTCAATAAGCACATGCACAAATACACAGATCTAAATGAAAACAAATGTTTGGCAACTTCTGACAGAAAGTCCAAATCTATATCTGTGCATTTGGGCCAAACCAAAATTGTTATGCTTGACAAAAACATCGTTATGCTGATCTGGTTTTGGTTTTTGCTTACTAGTAATTGTTTGGTGAATATAAATCTAGCTTCTCGTATTTTATTCACTGTATAAATGTATTCTACTGTCACTGTAGACAGCAAAATGAGAAGGATTTCTGCACAATACTCTATGTTCAGACTTGTCATAAGTTTGACAAAAATAATCCTCTCAAACTAGAACTTTCCATGATTGGTCTCCATCAAGAGCAATTCTGTTTTTGCCAAGTATGAAGAAATTTACTTCAGCCCCTTCTTAGTTTCCAAAACACAAAAGGTTTCTCATTTAGGATCTATCCTACACTGAAAACAAAAGGGATGTGGGCTGGATTCCCAGAGGTGCGGTGCTCTTGCAGTTCCCATTGGCTTTAGAGTTTCTAAAATCAGCTTCTGTGTTTTTAAAACATGAATACCAAGGGGATGAGAGAATATCAACTTGGACACAAGAAGTGAAACAGAGCCTTGGCTAGCACGACTGCAGGGAGTAAAGATGTTGCCGATTGCTTCATCTGCTGAAAGCGTGCATGATGAGCTCTATATATTTTATGCTATGTGTTAACAGAGTAGTTTTCATGGTAGCATACAAGGAGAAGAGCAAGGTAGACATCAACACGAAAAACAATGTAAGCCTTGTGAACCTTTGAAGATTTCTGTGTTCAAAGCAACTGAAAGAGCCTTTAGAACAGAATGGAATAGACCAGGTTGGAAAAGACCTTCAGGATCATCAAGTCCAACCTATCATCCAACACTGTCTAATCAACTAAACCATGGCACCAAGCACTGCATCCAGTCTTTTCCTAAACACCTCCAGTAATGGTGACTCCACCACCTCCCTGGGCAGCCCATTCCAATGGCCAATCACTCTTTCTATGAAGAACTTCTTCCTAACATCCAACCTCAACCTCCCCTGGCTCAGCTTGAGACTGCCTTCTTGTTCTGGCCCTGGCCAACCAGAAGAGACCAACCCCCACCTGCCTACAACCTCCCTTCAGGTAGTTGTTTTCTGCTATATGGATGAAAACAGTCACAATTTATGCAGCTAACAATTCAGTAATGTAACTGACAATGAAGACCATGACTTGGGAGCAAAAGAGTCAGAGACATGAGATGGATTGCCACCACTTAAGATCAAAGACACAGTTGGAAGGCACCTATGAAAATCACATAGTCTAGCTAGATAGATAGGTCCAGCTGCAAAGGTGACAGTGATTTGAAAGGCATCTGCGGCTAGAGAGAAAAAATAGTATAGAACATACCAGAATTCTGTCATTTGCATAGCTACTTACAATTCATGGAAGAAAATTGGGTCCTTAAAGCAGTTCACCAGCCTGCTCTGGTGTTTATCTAAGCTTTGGTTGCTTTATAGGCCGTGCTACTGCTTCTAGTGCCATAAAGTAAACAAATTAAAACAAACTAAAAGAGAATACTTAACTTCCCCTAGGAATAAATAGGCAGCAAATTAGCAGTATCGACCTCAAATGGCTGGAATGGTAAATGCAAACGTACTGCAACAGTCCCAGGGGACAACTGATGCTGAAACATCTGGATGATCTGTTCATTCATCTCTAGGCAGGTACTGACACCACATCCTCTTTAAAGGGAAGGCTGCATACACTGCTGACACCTTATTTAACATCCACATCAGACGACCAAAATCCCACCAGGATGCTCGTGCCTCATAGTTTATAGTCTCAAGATGAGAGAATGACTTGAAATCATTTCTCCAATTTCTGATTTACAGAAGGCAGCAAAATCATAGACAAAACAAGGAGTGCCCTTTCAAACACATCTGTTGTCAAAAATTGTGCTCAGCTTGGCAGGTTTTCCAGACTGGCCACTTGTCTCAAAAAGCCAGAATATATCCTTGGGAAAAAACAACAGGAAAGCCTTTGTCTAGAAGCAGTTGTTTTGGAAAGAGTACATGACCACTGTAAAGAGACTCTACACTTAGTCCTTGTCAAGTCTTTATTATCTTGATCATCATCTACTAAATTCCCCATCACCTACTGAATGAAGTGCATAACTTTAGATATAGGGTAATCTAAGTCTGAAAACAGTTTCCTGTGCCCACTGCACATCTTAGGAGCTAATTTACAAACAGACATTAGAACACAATATATTTCTTGAGGAACCAACAATGCTCTTCTATTTAACCCTTCTACCAGTGCCTCTATAAGGGATAAATCACACCAACTTCTGCAGGAGGAAGATTTAAGTCCTGAGCCACCATCTCACAGCACTGAAGGGGCTTGCCTTTGAAAGAAAGAGATTAAGCACACATAATCTGTCTGAGAAAGTTCAGATTGGTAAACCTGCCAGGACAAAAGGGCAAAGTCTTCAAACTGCTTTACTTAGCAAGACTTGGAAGAAATGCGCCGACTGTACATTCTCTACCCTCATTATATCCTTGGAGTTTTGACTTCCTCTGTTGCTCCCTAGCCACAGATAGGTATCTAAACATAGGGAAGGCAGACTGTTTTCACAGCTGCTGTTACCGTGTTATACCTATGTACTGTAGGCCACACAGGGGGAGCAGAGTCACTCAACTATTAAAATAATAAGATGCCGTTCCAATCAATGGGCTTTAATTGTGATTCTTAACATTCTGTTCTGTAGCAGGGGGGGAAAAAGTTTGCTAGGAGAAGGAGAATAGGTAGATGTCTGTGGGGGAATTGGAAAAGAAAAAGAATGCAATCTTATGAAACCACCAACACTTTGCAGCTCCTTTTCTATGCTTGCCAGTATATATACACATCTCTGCATTTCAGAATGTATCAATGTCTCCTAAATCTAAGCACCTGGGAGGACAAAAAGGGACCTGCAGGAATAATTCTTTTCCCTTCTAAATAACCACTTAGAAGTCAGAGAAAAATACATTAATTCAAACTTTAAGACTTCAGTGTTTTCATATGGGAGACATCATCCCCTTTCCAACTCAATATCTCAACTAGAACATCTGTATTTCAACTGAGGAACTACCAATATTTGATATGGGGCTCAGTGTATTTCTAACACATCCAAAGTCTTACTTCACGATCATGCTGGCTCATACTGGCCAGTACTCATTGAACAGAACAGAATTAACCAGGTTGGAAAAGACCTTTGAGATGATCGAGGCCAACCTATCACCCAACACTATCTAATCAACTAAACCATGGCACCAACCACCCTACCCAGTCTCCATTGATAGTTACTCAACCACCTCCCTGGGCAGCCCATTCCAATGGCAGATCACTCTCTCTGTGAAGAACTTCTTCCTAACATCCAGCCTAAACCTCCCCTGGCACACCTTGAGACTGTGTCCTCTTGTTCTGGTGCTGGTTGCCTGGGAGAAGAGACCCACTGGCCTAAAAAATAATTTTCTTCCCTTTATTTACAGAGGGGCAGCTTAGCATCACAAAAATTATGCTGTAATTGGTAATGTTGGCAGTGCCAGATGAGAAACCAAGGGTTCTGCAATACTTCAGAAGCTATTATCCAAATCTGCAACTTCTGGAAACTCATGTAAGTCTACAACAATGAATGGAGCTTTGCCAATAGGCCAACTGATGACCTGCCTGTTCAAACAAAAGAAACCCAGCCTTCATCAGTACTTTATTCTTCTGATTCTTTCTTTTGCAGATTCAGCAAATGTAAGACAACGGCTTAAAATAACCCCACCATTTATTATTCCAGGGGCAACGTTTTCTTAATAATACACTCAAAACGTGGCTGGAATTTAGTAACACAATGTGTTTTCCAATAACACATCAACCAACCAGGAAAAAAAAAGCAGCAAGCTACATTCCATATCCAGAACACAAAAAAAATAAGAAAATCGTGGCTGTTAGAAAACAAGTAAATCATATAAAAAGAAAATGCTGCTAAGGCTAAAAATCTATAAAGTAACACTGACCTTTTTATATGCCTCATAAACAGCACAGAGAAATTCCTGCTTCTGCTAAGCACTCCAGTTTGCAACAACATTCCAAATTTTCATTAGCACAGTAATCAGCCTGACTGATAGCCAGTGGCTCAAACTCATTCCTCACACTTGCTTCTGGGGATAAAAACAAAACAAAACACAAACCCCGACCCCAAAAAACCACAAACCAACCACTGCCATGGGTTTATTTTATATCACCGTGACACCTCTAGATGGTGAAACACCTAAAAGAGACACAGTTGGATCTGGGGTGTGTCCAAACCAGAAACTCAGGCTCCAACTCAGATTTTGGAAAAGACTGCCTTAGAAATAAGCCCTTTCCTCAAAACTTAATGCCCCAGCAATACCCATTTAACTTTCAAGCTGGACAGGAAGGACATGGATCTGATGGAGCAGGTCCAGAGGAGGGCCATGAGAATGATCAGGGGTTGGAGGGTTGGAGCACCTCTGCTATGAGGACAGGCTGAGGAAGCTGGGGTTGTTCAGCCTGGAGAGGAGGAGGCTCTGGGGAGACCTAATAGCAGCCTGCCAGTACCTGAAGGGGGCCTACTAGAAGGATGGGGAGAGACTGTTTGCAAAGGCCTGCAGTGACAGGATGAGGAGAAATGGCTCTAAGCTAGAGAACAGTAGTTTTAGATTGGGTGTCAGGAACGAGTTCTTTACTATGAGGGTGGTGGAACACTGCAACAGGTTGCCCAGGGAGGTGGTTGAAGTCCCATCCCTGGAGATATTCAAGGTGAAGCTTGACAAGGCCCTGGGCAGCCTCAGCTAATGGGGTGTGTCCCTGCTGAGTGCAGGGAGGTCAGACTAGATGACTTTTGGAGGTCTCTTGCAGCCAGAACCATTCCAGGATTCTGGGATACAAGAGAGTTTGCTATAATGATGACTACTAAACCAAAACAGGAACAAGGCAGGATTCCCTCATTCTTTCTCCAATGAAAAAAACCCACAACAACCACCAAAAAAAAAAAATCAACACAAAAACCCCAAAACCAAACAAATAACGAAACCGTACAACGTGGGAAACAGAGAGAGGAAATTAAAACCCCATTTGTTACTTCAATGTTTTCCAGTTCTCTTCCCTGCAACACAGATGGAAAACAAAACTGATTAAGGGGCCTTTGACTTGGTGTATGATATTTAGGTGTCACAATAAAGTCTATTAAATTCTCACCAAATATTGTTTCAGCTGCTTAGGAGTACACGTTGCAGCCATATTAACATTGAAGGTACCTGATTCCTCATCAGAAATGTACAACACCTCATGGGTCTGGGTCCTGTTACAAGAGAAACAGTTTAAGGGAACTGGAAGTGAAAATAATCTTTGTAGCAGATGATGTGGACAACATAAGCTCATTGTCAGAAAAATACTGGAAATTAATGAAAGGGAAGCAAAAGTGTTTCTTTGCATAATGTGTGCTAACAAACAGTAAGGGTTATGCCAGAAGACAGAGAGTTTCACTTAAAAAACCTTGAAAAAGAATAACCAAACATAATTGAAAGGTACAGTTTTAAAGAACTTAATCCAGACTATTAAGGGAAAAAAAAAGCATGAAATTCATAATAGCATACAAATTAATTCTGGTCAGCAATTTCTTTTAGAACTGCCATATGACTCAGTAGTGGAATAATTCCTAAGATGTGGTCAAATATGTAAAATGTTATTATTCTTCTAATATTAAATATAATTATGATTACTTGTTGCTTTTTTTTCAGTTCTTTCTCTCTCAAGGGCAGTCATAATCAATCAAGCCCCAAATTTGGCATGCATTTGTATGTGACTTTATTTAATTCCACTCTCATAAAATTCACAAAGAATAAACCTGATGAAGTACACATGCATTTTAATAAGCAGAAGGGACAAATGAATTCATTGTCTATTGAAGCAGTTTTATAATATCAAAACATATGCTGAACGAAGCTGCAAGCTATTAAAACAAATCACACAGGCTTTAATTACAATCTAAATCTGCATTATTAAAGTCATAAAATGACCCTAAAATAAATATTATGGAAGTCATGTTGTCCCTACAAATGAACACAGCATGAGAGAGTGATACAATAAAACACCCTAGCATTAACATGCCATATCTACCACTGTGGCTTCCCACAGAGCTAAAACAACAAGACATAACTCTCTTCTTCCATAGCTGTGGGCAGAATTTTCCTCTCCCGTAACTTGTCTTTGTTGGCCACGTTCACCAGATCTGCAGAATTCTCACTAACAGGAACCATGGGTACAGACGGGTGCAACACTTCCAGCCAAGAAGCAGACAGGCAACAGAGCTTGAGGGCAGTGCTAGCAATCTGCTCAGACTTTCTGTACATGTTCTCCCTGTCTGCTCCCTCCCCACTTCTGAAATATTTACACCAAACGTCCAAGGAGGAGCAGGAGGTGAAGCTTATACACTCCACTACCTCATGGCAACGAACACTCGTGCTCTGCTAGGAACAGAATACTCTCCAACTCCTGCTGCCCTCAACACTGACAGTGTCTTGCAGTGCTTATTTCAGCTGAGGTGAGCTTTCCTTGCCCACCTACGTCAAGGTGATAGAGTTTGTGCAGGGCAGCACCATTCAGCTCTAGAGTCCTCAGAATATGATAGACAAAAGCTTCTTGGAGGAGGTTCAGAGGAGGCCACAAAAATTACCGGAGCATTGGAACACTTCTACTATGGAAACAGGCTGCAAATGTTGGGCTTGTTCAGCCTGAAGAAGGCCCTCTGGATACCTTAATTCAGCCGTTCAGTACTTACAGAGGGTCTATAAGAAGGATGGGGACAGTATCTTTTTTTATAAGAGTCTAAAAGGACTCTGTGACAGAGTCTGTCCTTTTGTGACAGGACAAGGGGTGATTGTTGTGAACTAAAAAACACCCACAGATTTCAACTGGATGTAAGGAAAAGATTTTTTACAATGAGGGTGATGAAACATCGGAATGGGTTGCCCAGGGAGGTGTTTGAAGCCCCACCCTGGAATCATTCCATGCCAGGTTGAATGATGCTGGGAGCAACCTGCTCTGGTTAAAGATGTCCCTGTTCACTGCAGGGAGCTTGGCTAGAAGAAATTTAAAAGTCCCTCCCGACCCAAAAATATTCTGATTGCTGGGTCCTGCTTCTGCACCAACCTGGCAACTTCCAGGGAAGGAGTATTGCCCAGAATCCCTGGAGATCAGTTCTGGAGGGGATGTCAAGGCAAGTAAGATGTCAGGGGCCAGATGTGGTGCTACAGAGTTAGGGACTAAGTCAGTTCCACTGTGAAAATAGTTCCACTTTAAACAATAAATTTCGGCATTACTGTGTGGCAGCAGATTACAATGGAGGAGTCATTCCTGAGATTATTCATGCAAAGAACATTATTCATATGACATTTACATATGAGAATTTGTAGGGTCAGCCATATAAGTGTGGTTTTTTTCTTCTGGGCAAGATCTCCAAATATAAGATCTGATATTATTCCTTGAAATAATCTGCTATTTTAGAACACTTGATATGTGATCATGACATTTACGATCTGTTGCAGAGCCTATACTGAAGTCTAGAAACATTTTAACCACAGTATTTGCTGCCATTTCCTAAATCATCACATCCCACATTGATTCTGACAACAGAAGAAAGGATGACACGGGCACTGAAGCAGTTAGATTTGAACAGAAGGCCCCAGTTCTTACTTAACTATGTCATTTCCAGGGACATGAGGTAAAACAGACATGTGACTCCTTTGCCCTCCTTGGGAACCCAGACTGGAAATTTCTAGTTCCTTCAGTGCAATTCAAGCAGACGAGGACAGTAGAGTCCCTTTACACCTTCTGCCAAACCCCACACAGGCCACCAGCTCATTTCTGGACTCTTCCCAAGGGCTGGTCCTGAGCACAAGGTCTAAACGAATGCTTCCCACTATTTATCGTTGACTGTCAACAAGCACCAAGGGAACTCTACCATCTTTCTTGTCTGACCCACCAAAATCTGAACATTACCCACCTTCTGAGATGGCCTTTTTCCTGCAGAACAGTTGTTTGGTCAATACGTTAGGGCTCAAGATGGATGCTCACACAGGCTGTGTGTATACAACCAGAGCATGCGGTAGAAGTGCCTTTGCAAAAGGCAACTCATTGAAATTGAAATGTGTACGTTAATTCCCATGTGGGGAGCTAGCCAGGAGTAGCAAGGGTACTGTAAATTCACACTGCTGTTCTCTGTACATTCAATTTTTTTTAGGTAGAGAAATCTAATTGAGTGCAATCTTAGAACATGTGTAATCTAACGGTTATAGCACTCTCCTAGATGGAGAGAGATCAGATTTCAGCCAGGAACTGCACATGGATCTCCTCCTTCCATGTGACTGTTCCAAAATGCCAAAACATAAACTGTCTTTGTGTGAAATTTAGTCATGCTGTGTGTATGCCTGCCAGATGTAATCCTGAAGGTGAGGTGTGTGAAGTACCAAAGCTGTACACCCGGCGTCCTGTACGACTTAGGGCTGGAATTAGAGGCAGCTGCTTTCAACATAGGTGGCTGTGTGCATATCTACTAACAGAAGCACGGATACTGGGGCTTTCCTAGAAAGCTTTAACAACTAACAGCATTACACCTTAGAGGTCAGACAAAACTGAATTTTTACAGATACAAGTACATAAAACCGTTGAACCTGTCACCCTACTTAATTTACTGTAATGAATGTCCATATATAACATGCACATATGAAACATTCTGAACTCTGTTTTATACCTGATGCCTTTCTCACCAGTGCTAAAGAATCCTGTCCTTCGTGTCAGCACTGCAAATATGCAGAAGTATGAGAGAAGGGATGGCAATTAATGATTATTTTGTATTACTTCCTATGGAGACAAAAGTAAGAAGAATTAATCTTTCTTTATATTTTAATTTGGTAAAGAGCAAAGGATCTCTCATATATATATATATGAATAAAAGTGTGTTTGTTTTGCTAGAGACCACTTTAAACGATAGCTAAACTTCAGGCATCTGTTACCTCTTTATTTTTCAAAGCATTCACATAATTTAGATATTTAGAATACTTCTCATTTTAACCTCCAAGCAATATTTTGCAACATGGTAATTGCAGAGAAACATTTTGATTCTCTGACCACTCACTTCATTTGGGATCTTGGTAAAGATTCATTCTTCTGAACTTAAATTTATCTATGCAGCCCAACACTATTCTTCAGAGAAACGACTTCAGAAAGGTCTCAGTGGCTTTTACCATATAACTTCTCTGATTCAGGTTCAAACCAGGATTAATCACTCTTAACCAGCTATTTTACAGGCACACTATGAGAACACCTAAGATTTATTTGGGGTATTACTTTATTCTTCTTCTGCATCAACCTATTTGCACAAAGCAGACCATGTCAGCCACAGAAAAAAACCTGCTCATTTCCTTCTCGTCACTCTTAATTGGGATCAAGTGGGTTTAGGTCAATCACTCTGGTGAAGAAAATTTATGAAAAATGCAGGTCTATTTATACATGATTGAGGTAATTAATGCTTTTTTGCAGAGAGTCATTATGAAAGCCTTTCATCCCTCACTGCATCACTGTGAGCAAATTCTATGGTGCAAATGAATGGGTGGCTTGTAGTATTGATTTCCCTGGGCTTTCTGGCGTACACTCGGTGTAATGCACAGCTCTCTATCACTAACTTATGAATCATTAAACACACACAGCCAACAAAAGCCTTGTTTCATTTTCTGTGTACAATTTGACCAGATGGTATTCTCAGCCCAACAGGTGTGCTCTGAAAACTAATTTTAATATTTGTAAATAGTGGCACAACTCCTGGATTAGGTGATTAATAACTGCTGATCCTGCCACTTCCTCTTTAATGGTGTTTCTGTCTTAACAAATGTAGGACTTCACAATTCAGAGGAAACTTTAACAAATGCCTTTTCAGTTTTACTTACTTGTCTTCATTAATTATCCAGCAGCTTTGTTCCCAGAGAAAGTGAACAGCATATATAAGCCTGTGGAAATGCTAGCAGTCATTTACAGGACTACATAAAGTCAGGTGTTGCTTATCAGTTCAGCAAACATATGTCCAAAAGCTTCAGCCCAGTGACTTATATCTGTCTAACAGTGAAATACAGGACACAGTTCTCCCTTTTTTTAATGGTCATCTATTACCCTGAACAAAGCTATACTTTGTTTTGGTTTTTTTTTCATACCTCTGCCCTTTAGACTTCTAATTTAAGCTCCTGTGTAAGAAAGATGGTCACACTATGCTCCATATACCATGAACACTAAAAGACATACTATTCCAGAAACTATTCTGAGTAGAAATATACTTTAGATTCCCAGGTGATGTTTCAGATGATCTATCTTTCATCACAGACTGCAAAACACCTGAAGCAACTGGGCCCACTTAGTTCCTTAAACTAGGTGGCTAAACTAGAACAGACCTCTCAACAAGATTTATTTCAGGGAAGTTAATTACACTGTTATTACCATTTCATTAGGAAGCTCTAGGGCCTCTCCAATCAGAGGCATATTTTTTACCCATACTGTTCAAAATCCACTCAGCATCGACAGGGATATGTATACCCTCATAATATGAGCCACTCAAGTTTGGCGATTCAGTTCTCCAGAGGTGGTCATTGCACAGAATATGCTCTAGCTCCACACGGCTCACATCAGCTAGCTTACATTCTTTCCCCTCTGGGGCTTCAGGACTCACCACCTTCCTCCACTCATGTTTTTCCAGATTCCTATAGGATCCTACTGTACCAAGTATCAACATTAAAAAAATGGAGGAAAAAAAAAAGACACCTTGGTGGTCTCAGTTCCAACTGCTTATCTTCAAGCAACACAGAAGAAAGCGGCCTGATTTAGATGTAAAGTAAGAGACAAAACAAGAAAAGACAGGAAGAACACAATTACTTTGGGAGCACAAGGAGAGGAGGAGAACAGAGCCAGAGTTTGGGAGCAGGCTGGCAGAAATGGAAGAATGATTTGACATAAAAGGAAAGATATCACAGATGACAATCAAGAGGGCAATTTGTGGGAAGGAGTAACACAAGAATGGAAAAGCAACTATGGGACAGATGCAGAGGCAAAGGTTTGGGAAAACACGTGGAGTGGAAGGAAACAGAAGAGACAGAACAGTGAGAGAACAGGCTCTTCCAAGATCCAATGGGTCCCTGTAATCGGGACATGACTTTTCTATTGAGCAAATAGAAAAAGTTTTAGGATGGACTCGATCTCGGAGGCCTTTTCTAACCTGGTTAATTCTATCCTAAATAGCTGTGAAAGCCAGGGGCAAAACATGTGCTTCCATTCCCCTCTAGTGGCAGGTACACAAAGAAAAGCACCCTCAGCATTTTATTTCTGCGGTGTTCAAGGTAACCAGTGAGCTACGTAGGGTGTACATCGTGCTTTCTGTACCCCAGCTTCCTCCTCTACTTTGCAACATTAAAAATAAAATTATCTGTGAAACTACACATTATGCAGATGTTAAACATGCAAAGTCAACCACAGAGAAATTAGGAAATTAAGCCTGATTTTTTCTAATACCTACCAAAGGGCATAACTAGGATAATGTACTTTGCAGTAATACACATTTTCCAGAGAGCTACCATCTACTTAGTTCCACACTGGTTGGTTCTTACTGAACCAACAGATAATTAGCACTGCTATCTGTAACATATACTGAGAAATTGCCACTTGGCATTTTGGCACTATCCCTTCTGTGCAATATCTTCCATTTGCATGTTAATAAATGTCAAAGTATGCCTTCTGCTCTGATTTGCTTTCCTTTTGTTGGGTTTTTGTCATCAAATTTGTAGTTTCCTTTACATGGACTTCCTGCCTTATACCAGCCTAATTAGCCATCTAATTATACTCATCTACAAATGTGATAAAAATTTTAATTCATTTTAATCTGTTTTATTACATGAATAGGGATTCCAGTATGTGCAAGGATTTCCCTTATGGTAAGGATTCAACGAGTCTGTTATATGGAGCTGAGTCACAAGCTGTTCTCTTTGTTCAGTCCAAATAAAAACAGTCAATAAGAACCTCAAAACAGTTGCCAGCTCAGATGATGAGAGGTGATTAAGGCTAGAGGTCAGGCAAGATGAGGAGGCGAGCTCAAAAAGCCAGTAGTAACGCTGAGAAGAAAGCCCACAAATCCTTAATTCAGTGACCACAGGGTCATGCCCCACCAAGTAGTCCTTCAGTATTTACACAGCATTTATGTAGCCCTTGAGCATTTATACTAGCAAGGATTCCTGGGAAATGACTCAGGAAAGAAAGAAAAACTGCAAGTTGTTAGGCAGCAAAGCAAAGAACACGCAGAAAATAGAGAGTGATAGGACTAGAGCAATATGTAGATACAAGAGTCATGTCACCAAACTGCAGACATCTCAAATTAAGGTGTATAAATCAAAACTATGATAGTATACAGGGGGTGTGTGTGGGTGGGTGTGGGGTGTGTGGGTGTGTGTGTGTGTGTGTGTAAAGGAAGCAGTGATCACTAGATCACACAATCAAAGAATTATTACTCCTCATCTGGGTTTCAGTTGCTACAAACAAAGGAAATTACCACATTGCATACAAGACTGTCACATACATCCTGTACATTCCAGACAACCATTGCTCTTCACCAACCTTCTCATTTTCTTCTGATTCCAAATTCAACACTCAGAAAGATGATTGCTGAAGGGGAAACTACAGTAAAAGAGGACCTAGTCTGCTTCATAGAAGTTTATTATTCTAGGCATTACACACTGACAACTTTACTAATAGAGACTGAGTAGAGCACTTCCAGGTTAATTAATTTTAGGGTTGAAGTTTCCTGCATCTTCTAAATGGTCATCCAAAATTAATTGTCATCACTAAAAAGGTAACTGTTGGCATTCTACACATGACCCAACGAAGTTAAAACAAAGCTGTCATCATTTGTAGGGTTTATCAAAATGAAAGCTCAGCCTAACAGCCTCAGTAGGAACCCTTACATTATTTTTCATAGTTTATAGAAACTCACCATAGAAAGATACCCTAATAGTTAACAATCCTATTAATTCCTCTTATATTTAATTGTTCTTATCTTGAATTTCTTTGTAGATTTCCAGCCACTCTGCTTTTACAAATGTGAGCAATGTTGGCTCGTGTTGTGGATCCCTGAAACCTTTCTATTTTTGAACAGTACTTTGTACTTCAGAACATCATTAGGAGACTTGGTTTCACTGAACACATCAAATCAGTGACTAAGGTTGCACCTGAAGTTGCTGCATATAGTTGGAAGTTTCAGCTAAGCGGGCTGATTTGTTAAGTTCACGCCATGAAGTCGACCAGAAGAGTTTCAAAGACAAAAGCAATACATGGTTTGGAAAGCCTGAAACCACCAAGAAAGCAAATATAAAGAAGGCTTATTTCTGCTGAGGCTGCTATGTCTTATTTTCATTTGCAATGCACGGAAACTGTTCTATACTTCTTAATTGCATACTCATGAAGTTTTAATTAGCAAAGTTTCAAAAACACGACAATCATGCTGCTGAAAATCAGCCACAGTTTTAATTTACAAGTCTGCAAAGGATTACTTGGTAGCAATCAGGATGGATTGCAGTGCTTAAGTCCAAATAGCTCTAATATGTTATGAATACAAGCAAATGATGCAGTAATTGTCCTTGATTGCACCACTTAGATTTTTTTAGAGGCAACCCCAGAGAAGCTGACAATATCTATCTGTCTGCAGTAAATAGTTTGGGAGTATATCAAATCAGTGCACAAAATTCTGAAGTTTCCTTTTGCATAAACACAGGTGCTACTTGGGAGACCTGGGAAAGTCATGTCTAGGACAGAACGTTATCAGGTGTGAGGACAGGCAAATCATCACCACCTGAAGGAGCCATGGAAGGAGACTAAATGTCAGTTACCACACGGCTGATCAGCAAATAACCTTCTGTCGGTTCTCTGTCAAAATCAGCAGAACTGTTAATGCAGACTAATTGCTGTGTTAAAGCAATAGCAGAAACATCTATTTACTCTTATGGCACCTGAGATTCTAATAACCCCTCTTAGTTATCGGCATGGAATAAAAGCCAGGGCTGGGGGAATGAAATTAGAGCCATGCAGGATCACAGTGCTAACCTGACTACTCACACAGCAAGGCACTATGATCTGGTGGTGTTTACTGCAGCTGGAATCAGTTCAAATCTTTTGGCTTTAGGAAGAAGCATAGTCTTCAACTGACAATTTATGTTTTCCTTCAAACAGCTTTAGCTTACCAGCCCAGAGATGGATTATTCTACTATACAGATTCACACACACTAAAGAAAAAAGAAGGGGGAAATTAGAACCAGTATGGTAAAGTAAGGAAACTGAGTTTGAGCGATTACATTAGTATTAATGTATTAATTTTAATATTAATATATTAATTTCACCTATAATTCATCCAGCTGTAGAATCAGGTTTTTAGCTGTAGCAAGAAAATAAATTTTAAAGTATCAAGAAGTTTAGTGAAACATTTGGATATGCAAGGTGCCCCAGTACACACACAGACTCCTTCCAGCCTCTGCAAGCTTCCATCAGATCCTGCTCACCCAGCAACCTGACACCTGCTGCTGCAGCATGAACACTCTCTGCCCAAGGTTTGACTGTATTTGCTATTATTAGATATTCCTCCCTCAGAGGAGCATCAAGGACAGGTCAGCAATCACTTCTGAATAACAGCAAGAATTAAACCCAACCCAGGTGGCAGGTAGGCGCTGCCACAAATTCCAAGGAAGCACAACACTGGAAGCACTGCAGGGGGTTTACTACCAAGGCACACATGTTCAGCTTAGTAAACAGTTGGGCACACGTTCTAAATCCCTTGAACTGTGAGTATTTCAGATGGTTATGTTTGCAAATATTTTACAAGCAGCAACAAATATTGAATTTGACACACAAGTGAGGCAGGAGTGCTGCTGTCAATACTAACTTTAGTGGCAACAGTGCTGTTTAACTTGATACCAGCACATTACACCTCTAAGCATAAAACACAGTTGACATTAAACACAATTCAGTCTGATGAAATTCCTAATTAGATGGCATTAAATTATGATTGCTGCAAAAACGTTTGACTTTGCAACCACAGCCACATAAAATTCACGCTTAATTTTACTGTCTGATTTCAGAAGATTATTTCTTGAACTGAAAACAAGTTCCTTAAAGCTGGTAAAGATTTATTTGAAATTAAAAAGGGTTCTATCCCAGCAAATTTATAGACAAGAGAGCACCCTGTATACTGCTATAAGAATTTTTAAATCTCATTAGAAACCACTTCCACAGCTCTTTGAGCCCTAACCCAACTGGAATGAGCTAGCTAAAAGGAATATGCATTTCATGATTTGTATGTCATCCATGCTTTTCTTTTTATAGATAGTTTGCATTCACCACAAAAAGATTAGGCTGACCAATGAGCTTCTCAGTTCTGCAGTAGCAGTACTTCTCAGCTGGCTTATGCTTTAGCTCTTGGCTAGGTTTACTGAGAGTTGTAGGGGCTTACAGGACAAATCACAAAGAAATAATTTATTATATATTTCAGTGGTAAATGTTCTGTTCAAGCTTTAAACAGAGCCCAATATGCATATTTTCAACTTAAATGCAAAACTACATTTAAAAAAAGGCCATTGCTTTGTAAAGAAGGACAATATTGTGCTTCAGAGTCAGTATCCACAACAATGAAGTAACTAGGATCACACATGCTTCAAGGATATATGCATATATACGGCCTGAGAACCTTGTTTTAGATAAATGCTCAACTGAATATTTAAGGAAGGCACTACTTTTACTGCCTTCTGTTTTATAGCATCAAGCTACCATTGTAAGATTGCAACCACAGCACTGCAGCTTCCATTTGACTCGTGTATACGTAAAGTAGGCCAATTCTGAGTAGCTTTATTTAAGGCTAACTGGATACAGTCCCAGAAGGAAAATTAATGACTCAAATGGTAACTGAAGCCTTGTGATCTTGTTTATGATGACTGCAATCTTGGACACACAGCCTGGTGGTAGTGAAAAAAATGTCATAAATGGGTATATTTAAGTACTCACTCCAGCAGTTATCTGAAAATGCAATAACCTTTTAGGAAATTTTAGTCATGTTTATTCTCAAATCCTATTTGATCTGTATTACTGTACATATACACAAAGGGAAGGAGAGAGAAGTTTTATGTCATATGTAACAGCATTATATTCCACTTAAGGAAGTGAGAAAATGATTGCAAATATTGCCTCATTACATTTAAAGAGCCCTGTCTCTGAATTAAATAGATAAGTGTTTAGTTGCTCTTAGGTTGCCATTGTACTTTGATATATAAAAGAGTGATTCCCATTTGATTTAAAATACAACAAAGATCTGTTCTCGGTCTGAGGGAGTTGAAAGGAACCACCAGTTACCTCATCAAACATAGAGAAAGAAATGCTCACTGGACAAATTTGTATATTTTGAGGCCAAAAGTACCATTTTGATTATCTAGTCTGATTTCCTGTGTAATAGTTAACACAACTTCCTGTACAGACCCTCAACAAGTGATTTCTTCACCAAGCCTTTATTTTCTGATGTAACTAGACCATATGGTTTATAGAACAACCAACTTTAATTCATTGGATGTTGACATGCTTCTAATGTTAGCTCATGTAGGAAAGGGATAAACTGACTTCTGCAAGTAACAGAACGGAAATGAGATGCTCAGCACAAGTGAGTAGCAAATACACCACACAGCTTTGCATCTTCCCACTTCTGAACCTGCCAATTCCGACTCAGTTTATCCTCTTCTCCTAACACTTTAAAGTCTTATTACAGCTTAGTCCTTTGATATTTATGACAAGTTGAAAGATGCTCTCAGAATATTAACACTAGAGGCAAACTCCTACTTCACAAAGTCTGAAGAAGATTTGATCAAATGATTTTCATTAACACTCTCATTAATAAGGGGAATAGATAACATTTTCTTTGTCACTTGAAAACAACAGCCAATGGCTGCATGGACTTACAGCTGCATTTCCATTCCTTTGGCTGTCCAGAATGAGCATCATCAGAAACAAAACTTACAGAAACAGAACCTCTACTCTTGTTCTGCTCACAAGATCATGGAATGGTTTGGGACAGAAGGGACCTCCAAAGGTCACCTAGTCCAACCCTACTGATCAGCGTGTTCCAACAAGATCGAGGACATCCTGACTGAAACTAGTGCAGGACGTGACCTGAAACTGTACCTAAATTTCCTGAGCTATCAGCCCACAAAGAAGTGCTGGTGGTAGCAATGTCACAGACTCCAGTTTACTTTTTTCTCCCTCTGAGCAACTCTAAAATTCAAGGTGTAACTGTCCTGTTGTACAGTGTGTCAGAAGGAAAGCCACAACAAACAGGACAAGTGGCAGAGATTTACTTTCTCCCTAACATTAAAAACAGCTTATTCAATTTCCTAGTGCCTGGAACTTCAGCAGAGCTGATTTATTATACTGCTCCACAAAAACCAGACTGATGCACCAAGTCTCACAACTGACCTCTGCTTCAGGAACATCTGGTCCAAAGACATGAAAAAGTTCACTACATCTCTACATAGTAAATCAATTAGCAGTAATAGAATTTGTCAGGAAATAACAGGCAGAGATGGCACACACAATAACTAACAATGCCTTTCACAGAGTTTAAAGATATCTTAGGACACATATGGTTCAAGGGTCTTCTTTCCTAGAGCATCACCACCTGAGTAACATTAATGATGAAGACACTTACCCAAACAAACCAGATTTTATTTTAGGGTTTAGGTCCTTGTGCTTCGATTACCTCATCATCTGTTGTCCCTCCAACAGGGGTGATAGAAAATCCTTCTACGATTACAAGCAACCCTGATATTAACAGTTGGCAGTTTATAAACCAGGGGTTACAGAGTTAATCCCTTCTTTAAGCCTTTGGCTGACTCTCTTGTTTAATTTTTCTGTGTGTCTCTACAGAGAAATTTTATCAGGATAAGCTGAATTTGCTTAATGTGCATCTATTAATTTGGCCTCATTTTACTTTATGGTTGGTATCCTATGACTTGCCAGAGAACAAACAATACACAGAACATGGCTGCCCTTTTGCACTTCACGTGAAGTGAATATGGCCTGTGCTCCACAAGTACATAGGAAATTGTAGACTGGGATTAATTTTCCTCCACAGCTGCACATTGCTGCATGGCTGCATGGGAAGGAAGGGAAGTTAACATCTTTAATTCTTCTGTCTTGAAACAGAGAAGTCAAGATTCATTGTTTAGAGACAAAATCTGAACAGAGACTTACACAATTGTCTAGGAGGAAAGAGCACAGGCTTTTTAAAAAGAAACAAACAAACTTACTAAAAAGACCCTTTCAGAAACCTCACCTATAGGAAAACCTGATTTGGGGGCTCGATTTACACACAAAGTAGGCACTGAGACACCCACTACAGTCACGTTCAGGCACATGAAGAAGTGTAACTTACAGAGTGTTCAGCTATTCCTGATTTGCCCCCTCAAGAGGGACATTAGTACAACACCTTTGTATACTGAGTGCCAGTTATCTTCTGGTCAGGATTGTATCTCTCTGAATCAGTAATTCTCTGACAAATGTGGGTAACTGGTATAAATGTGTGAGAGCAGGGGTCTTACTTATTGGATTGCGTGGAAGACCTAACAACAAACTAGGTAACCACAAAAAATAAATTGATCAAAGCTTCTTAGGAAATTAAACGAAAAAGTAAGAAACCCTACTAAAATAGCTATCTCCTCAATCAGGTGCCAGGCAAGCAGGTGCTCCCCAGGTGACAGATTTTGCTCTTTCATTGCCTGCCTTCCCCTTCGGGGTCCTCACTTGCACACTGAGTGCTAATACACACATCCTTTTGCTGTGGTTTAGCCCTGTCTGTAAGCAAACCTTCAAACACAGCTGGGTTACACCACTGCTTTGTAACCAAGCCTTGCACTTCCAAATTGCTTTTCTCCTGCCCCGACACCTCTTCTGTCACTGTCATTTAATGACTGAATTACAGCTTTACTTATTTTTATCTGCCATTGCTTCTCTTTTATTTTGCAATGAGTTGAGTGGGTTTTGTTCCTCATTCTTTTCACATTCTCAGATAATTCTTCCTGTATCTCTCTCCCTTCTCCCTTTTACCCAAGCAGCTTTGTTAAATGCCTGTTTTGGGACAGCAGGGGGTCTAGTGTTGTTTCAGTTAATATTTTAAAGGTTTGTCCGGTCTCTTCCTGCACGAGTGCACTAGCAACAAATAGCTCTAACTATGCTAAGCTTTCTATTGGGTTTACTTTTATTGCTGGAGACCAGAATTGAGAATAGTTTTAAGAGTCCCTCCTTGATGAGTAACTGATGTATGTTTAGTTGAGTTAATGTAGTGTTCTTCTTTCAGGGTTCAGTTGCGTTTTTGCAAGATGGGAGGAAGGATCTAATTAATGCACTGAATATCAGTTCCAGCTGCAATATGCATTTTTTTCCCCCTATGTCTTAGCATTTTCTGTGCTGCAGCACATTTATCATTGGAAAAATAAATAATCATTTGAAAGAGTCGTTAGCTCTGAAGCATAAACAAACATAAGGGAAAAGCTCACCGCATTTAGCAGGTTGATCATGGAGGGAAGAGAGGGATGCTTGGGAACATAAAACTGGGAAGAGGAATATTAGTTTTGCAGCATGAAAGCTGGTAGATTTTTCAGAATGGAATTCAAACCCCTGGGTTTCAGTAAGATCCCCCAACAGCTGAGGAAAGTACACAGCTCTTATCTGAGCAGTACTTTCCTCACTTGCGTTTAATTTTGAATTATACAAATTGAAAACCTGCTCCAGTTGACCCAAGCATATAGCTAAGAGATCTAGGGAGCTTCATATTGTTTGTATTAGGAGGTGAAACTGGCAGTGGCATCAGACATCTCTTTGATGTGGTCCCACTTCAGTCACAGTAAATGTGCACAGAGTTCTATCTTCCCTCAACTCTGCACAGACATATCAGGAAGAGATAGAGGGTGTTTGCTTATACTTTCAAGACTTTTCCATCGCATATTCTACCCCAAGGGCTACCCAGCATGCTTCCTGGCTCTGGCCACCTCTCTCACATGTGTTACTTTGTCTAAAAGGAGAAGAAAACCCAAGCAATTATTTGGCTTGCTTTCAACTGCTACAGAGAC
The DNA here is from genome assembly GCA_033816785.1 of Picus viridis. NCBI lineage: Eukaryota > Metazoa > Chordata > Aves > Piciformes > Picidae > Picus > Picus viridis. Next base: position 8,197,322 of record CM066581.1, read on the forward strand.
CTCTCAATGTACTCTCTATAGTTCTTTTTTTGTACTTAGTTTCTCTTTCTTGCATCCACAAACTCCTCCACTAAAAATATTCCCATCTCATTTACTCAGGCCCCTGAGAAAACTTCAAGATCCAGTGCTGCCTGTGGCCTGGTTCTCTAGGCATTTGCACAACAGGAGGAGGTTGCCTAAACAATAGAAAGATAAACTGCTTCTGACATTTTGCTAAATGACCCCTCGTGGTTATCAGTTCCAATGAGATCTCCTCCAACTCACATCGTCATAACAGGGAGATTCAGTTAAAAGTAAGAGTAATATATACAAATCTTAATTTTATCATTTTTAACCTGTATTATCTCAGAATTCTCTACCCCTTTCCAGACATTAAGCAATTACAAACAGAGTTAATAAAAGCATTCTGCTTCACTTCAATTGATTTAATCACTTTAAGATAATAATGCTGAAATGGCACCCAGATGCTGCAACAAGGCAATGTCAAGACATAGAACAAATATCACCACCAATAAGTTAAACAGAGGTCTTGAGACAGATTTGCTAGATTCCTATAGAGGAAAAAGTTAATTTTGCCCTGAAAATTGCAGTTCCATCACTGGACTACAAGGGGAAAGATGGCCCTCTGGTCTTCAGAAGAAGCCATTGGTCTGGAGATTAACTTCAGACAAACTTTACTTGGGAACTCACTGCTCCCACACTGCGACTGGTGCAAGACACAGGAAAAGAGAAACAGAGGTAAGGCACTAGCTGGGATTTGATTCTGAGACCTTCCTAGCAGACAAAGGGAACACAACTGCAACTGATTCCTGGAGAAACTAGTAAAAAAAAATACATGAAATTCACCCAGTGAGAAAATGTCAGAGGGGATGTGAAACTGAAAACCTTCCAAAGTGAAATCACTTCAGCTGAGTTTCAGTTCTCCACATACCTTTTTCTCCTTGCCCACAGCTGCTGGACAAGCTGAAGAAGCACAGATGACAGTACATCTCATTTGTCTCTTAGATAACTGGAGCTCCACAAGGTGAGTGATAGTTTGTTCTCTCACTGCACTAGACTTTTCTTGAAATTTCAGACCTTCCAGCTCTCTCCAAGGTTTCCTTACTCCTTGGCCACCCATGGACATTTAATCAAACAAAATAGTTTGGACTGCCTGCTAGCACCCTGATTTTTCATAAGGGATTCATCCCCTTTTCCTCCCAGCTGTGATCTAAGCTAGCCATAGCTCACTTGCACCTTTTCAACACACTTGAGCAAACACTTTCCTTCCTACCATTTGCACACCAACTGGCTATAAAGCAGATCAGCTGATTTAAGAGTACTTGCTTCTCTCTGTTCATCTTCTGCCTTCTCAGTAATTTAGAAGCCTTGCCTTGCTAGACCCTCTTATTAGTTCCAGGCCTTGGCTATCAACTTATATTAGCATCAACAAGAGTCTCTTCCACAGCTTTTAATGGATTTTTGCTCAGCTATGCTGCCATATTAACAGTTTCCTTCAAGCATGTATCTTCAAGTTACACACTGCCAGTGCTTCTATTTCCCTGACTGTGTTAAAGGCTCCTTTGGATCAGCAGCATAAATAAAATTTCAGCTTCACATTTCTGTTCATTTCTTGGCAATTTTTCTCACACTTTTACACTTAAAGTACAGATGGTAAGCAGAAAAGTATTCCAGAGGCTAAATGTTTGAGAGGTCATCTGGCCAGTAGATTACCAGAAAATCAAGGATATGAGAATCGTTAGAATCTGGTGTCAGTAAGGCCCCAAAGCCAAATTTAATGACTTTCAGTACTGGAAAAAGACACACTCCAAAAACCTTTTCTTTGATACCTCACCTTAAAAGAGAGATTCTTTCCAAACTGAACTGGAAAATGCAATTCTTACAGAACATGCTACACAAAATCATCTCAGAACAAGTAACCTATCTTTCAAGAGATGAAGTCTACTTCACATTTATTATTCTTTTCATCTCGTAAATCCACCTTCAGCAAGCACTGAGTAAATCACACCTCTGCCTCCTATTAGAGACAGAGGAGCACTTGGAGCCCAAAACCAGAAACAGTGTACAGAGGAGCTGGAGCAAAGGACGGAGAGGGCAGCATTTAGGAATCCACTGAACTCTGTGTGACACTTTCCTACCCAGCTTAGGCTGGAAAAAGCAGGAGGGTACTGACTTGCACCCACTTCTATGTTTCTCAAGGGCCCAGACTGAGCTAGGATTAGTCTCCTTCCCTTTCTCTACCACAGGCATAGATCTTTGCAGCCAGGCAAGTGGGGAAGTAGCTGTACAGGGGTATTCTCCCCAGACTCCTGGCTCTGGGGGAATCTCCTGGAACTTGCAACTCATCTGGGTCAGCCAAGCACTTACACATCACCTACAACTCTTTTAAGGAAACAAACTTTGGCAGAGCTTTATATCAAAAGATCTGCAGAAAGCAGGCTCTGGAGAACAGCAGTGGAGGCAATCAACCCCAGAACTATACTACTTCAATGCTACTTCAAGAATAGCACTGGGATGGTTACTGACCTTCGGTTAGACTATGGCACTGTATGAGCATTGTCTTCGGTCTACTTCTAAATTAATTCAGCTAAATAGCAAACTTTGCTGCATGTAGGCCAGTTTCCAGGAAAACTAACATAGCATTTACAAAAACAAGGTAATTTGAAATATTTCTGTTTGATTATTTGCTGACTTAGAAGAATTTTCCAAGGAGACATTCTGAAAGCTATCCAACAGCTTTTGGCATTTAGGAAGGAGGCCACGTTCATTTTATATGGGTCAGGTCTGCCCTCAGATACACGGCTTTCATTTCAGTGAGACTGCTGCACTCTATATCACCATCCAAGAACAAAATTAATTAAGCCCTTTGTGTCCAATTATTGGATCTATTAATATGTGCTGAATTATCTATGTGCTTCCTGAAAAATGTGTTGTATCTCCACAGAAAATTAGGACTAAATTTACAGTTAGCTACTTCCCAGGAAACACAAAACACACACAAAAAAAACCCCAACAAACCACCACACAAAACCAGCGAAAGTAAAAAAAACAACACCCTAAACTCCAAATCTCCTGTCCCCTCCAAAAAAAAAAAACCCCAACCAAACAACAAAAATCCCAACCAACAATATCACCAAAAAGAGACAGGGAAAAAAAAAACTTCTCCCTTCATTACCACTGTATTTGAGTGTTCCAGTGTAAATGAGAACTACATTTGACCCTTACTGTTTGTGCACAGCTGAGCTTGTTATGATGAGAATAGCAGCCCTGAGACTGCCACTCTGAGTCTTGTTTTGAAAAATTTTATTGGTGGTCTGGTTGTTGTCTGCAATGGCGAGGCCACATCTGGTCAAGTGTGCAGTCAGTTGGTTCAGGGCTTCCATTCCCAAATGAATATTACAGTATTGAGACACTTTACTGACCAGTTTCTTCTTTCTTTTTTTTTATAGACCCTGGATATTCAGAATTAAACAGCACATACCTCCCAGAAGCTGTTCCCTTCTTAGACCATCTGGGTAATGAGAGTATCATTTACACCACATAAAACTGTGACATCTGGAAAGGAAAAGGCCAATCTGATAAGATCACACATACAAGCAGGACTAAACAGCTTTTAATCAGCCTTTCTGGGTTTGTGGGGTGGTTTATTTTGTGGTTTGTTTTGTTTTCAAATAATGGAGTTTGAGTAAATGAGTGTTTGTTTTAAACAAAAGTTGAAAAGTAGACAAATAAAGGATTTCTAACAAAGTATCTTCCACTTACACTGCAACCACCTCGAATAAAATTGGGAGTATGATGAACAACCACAGCCACAATTCCTTTCAAATAAAACAAGCATGAGCAACCCAAGTGCACAACAGCAGCCTACACTTTATAAGCACAGAGGAAAGGTCTGTGTTGTCTGACTGAAGAACAAACCAGAAGATATTAATATACCACAAAGTTAATACTTAAATGTTTGAAAATGTTTTAATTTTGATATGTAAGGCTTAAGTGGACTCTGATCTGCAGTAGACGCTCCTGGGCTTAAAGCAGTTTAAGGTGAAGAAATCTGAATGCAACTTCATATGAGTTCAGTGCATCTTCTGGCCTGGCACAACTGTGAGCCCTGGGGCTCACACATGATTTTGTACTCCATAGATTCTTTCAATAGCTGTTTTTTGCAGACCTCCCTTCACATCCAGGAGGAATAAGCACAATCTGTGTGAGAAATCATGTTCTCCATCAATAATAAATCTAGCATAATATATCACACATACTTGAATATTTGATGGATCAGCAGTGAGCTGGCTGAATGGAAGGATGAAACATAACACTGACTTGTATGGTCTTAGGTTATAGTCCATGCAAAATTATTCCAGAAGAAAGAACAAGAATCGCTAGGATATGGCAGACCCACATCACAGTCACTGCGAGTTCTACTACATTCTGGGATCTAGGAGTATCCTCAGTTTCCGACACACACCCCAGCAATGCCCTAACTTTGCAATGTGGAGCCAGATGTGCACTAATCTCGTCCCTTTGCACAGCTTCCACACCTTGATTTCCACACCAAGGAAACTCAGGCACACAGATCTGGATGAGAAAGCTTCATAACCGAGTAGTTCCTTGCTTTGAGAGAAAAGTTACAGTCTCAGAAAATTACTAAATATTTATCAGTGAACTCATTTGCACAAATGCTCATCAGTGGCAAGGACAAGTGCTCACTAGCAAAAAATGTGTACTGGGCTTCAAGTAACTCTATGCATATCCTCTTAAACTGGCAATACTGAACCTCCACAAGCACATCAGCTATCTTCTCCAAAACAACAACGATGACATCTAGAAAGATGTAGCTACAAGACTTCTCATACCTTAGCCATTCAACCAAGTTACGTTAGTTTAATATCTTTACAGGTATCTGTATTTCCTCATATATAGCACTAGAAGAATACAAGCGGTAAGTTCTTGTGCTCCAGGGGACTGGATAGAAAAAGCGGGATCCCAGGAAAAGGGCTGAGCTGGTAGCCAGCTATCCATGGCACAGAAGACTCCATCTCCTCTCTCACCCTCATCATGGAGTCTCCTTCTCTGGAAATATTCAAAACCTTCCTGGACACATTCCTGTGTGACCAGGTCTAGGTGATGATCCTAGTCTGGCAAGGAGCTTGGGCTAGATGATCTTTCAAGGTCCTTTCCAACACATAACATTCTGTGATCATAACCCTTCTCCCCAACCACAGAAACATCAGTTTTTATTGAGGAGCTTTGGAATTACAGCTTTCTGAGACTACAGGGAGTACTGCCTCCTCCCCTCACCGACAGCTTGTGCCCACAACTGCTGCTGCCTGTGCAGCTCCAGCATCCAAGCAGCCCCTGCCCTAGGAACCCGTAACAGTCTCTCCAACATCACTGTTTCTCTTCAGACACCAAACTACACAAAGAATTTTTGCAGATATATTTTTCTGCCTTTTGTGTTTACTGCTCCACATCCACCAGCTGATTCCAACGTGCTGTTGATTTAGCTTTAACTTTTTTAGACAGAATGTTTTGCACATACTAAAATCTTTGGCAGTCTTGCTGCTTGGAAAATGGAAACTGCATTACCAAAAAAAAAAAAAAAAAAAAAAAAAAATTAAAACATGGCTCAGGACAAGGATAGACTCAGTCTGTGGAAAAGATGGAACACTTTCAAACTGCCAGCTTTCACCTGTCAGTACACTGTGCACTTTGGCTACAAACAGCCTAAGTCTGACTCCAGTGAAAATACCAAAGCTCTGATGGGGAAGGCAACTAAGTGTTCTGTCACACTTGGGAGTGGAGGTGTGGAGTAGAGTTGTAGTATACCCTTAATGTACTCCAAACAGCTATGTGTAAGTAGAGGAGTAAAGAGAGTTTACTCATTAAGTGCTAACCTCAACATTGTAATGATTGCTTCTCCTGTTAGGGGCTAATTTAAGATGGTTTGGGGTTTCTTTTTTGCGTCTCTGTGCAATTTCCCTGTGACTTCAATGGAATTTACAGGTGCCTCAGATTCTTAAGAATGACCTATTTTTGTGTATCAATTCCAAGCCAGAGCATTATTTATTTAATCTTTTAACTATATGCCAGTTATTACATAAAGTGTTAGCTCTGTAAAATGTAGAACTTGCCTTTTACTTTAGCAGGACCTCCCCCAGGAAATCTCTTATTTGCAGAACATAAGAAGGAGGAGCCAGGAAGTTATCCACTGTCACCTCCCACAGAAATGCCCCTTCATTCATGCCAACAATTTGCCTTAGTCACAAATTCTACGAGAAGGAGCTGAAAGGGACTGTGAAAAATCCTCAAGAGTGTAAATGTTTGGTTTAAAAAACTTTTTCCTTAGTCCTCCATTGAAAATGCTGTGGTCAGGTCAGGTGCTCCGCTTCACCTCCCATTGGTTCAGTTGCAGTTTTCCTTTCCAGTCACACTAAAGTTTCACCACTAAGTTAGAAGACACTTCGGGGACCTCATGACATATGAATTGTCTCAATCATCTCAGAGAACTGGAGTTCTCAACTCACCTACTCGCTTCATTGCTACCTGGCACTCAAATTGGATGGAAACCCCACCCAGGATTAATGTCTCCTTTTCTTTAATTATTAAACTGCTTTACTCATTAAATTATGAAACAGTAAACTATTAAAACACCAAAGTTCCTAGAAGAGATGTGCCTTCTCGATACTAGCAATACTGCAAAACAAAATTTCATATGTAAAGTATATTAAAAAATAATAAAATCAAATTGAATTAAAAAAGGAATCCATTACTTTTGCTTGCTTTCACTTAGTAACCTTTCAGCTCAAGCCTAAACAATGCAGACATTGTTTTACCTTCAGCTGACAGCAGAAGTATCTGGGATGTGCAATAACACATGGAGTTGTCTGATGAGAGATCAGCCAGCCAGATGAATACAGGCACAAAACCATCCCCAAAAGCAACCTCTGAGAGCCTGAGCCTGCAAGGTGCCGAGAGCCTTGTCTCCTGCTGACTGCTGTGGGAATTGAAAGCAGACAACAAGTTGCAGGAGATGATCAGTATCTCCAAGTCCTGGGCTCTTAAGGGGATCAGATTTCAAATGTCGAGTTCTTACTGCAGATGTGCAACAGAAATTAAACTTCCTACAGCTCTGAGAAACTGTTACACTGGAACAGAACATGGCCAAATCTTAATGCTTATAGGGACATTAGATCTCCTTCATAAAGCATAGGAGCCAGCAGTACAGATGAGCAAGTTTTAAAACGAGGCTGAAAGCAAGGTCCTTAAATGCACTAGCCAAGAGTGATAGTTCATCTGCTTGTGCTTTAAATCACAAAATGTTCTTCTTTCCTCAAAAGAGCAGTGGGGGAAAAAAATCTAAGCCCAAAAGCTAGCAAATGGTAGCTATACCACAAATAGAGTTCTCAAACCAGTATTTCTTTTTGCAATGTATGTTCATGGCATCAGAAGCACAGGCAACTCAGTGTAAAGATAACTTGGCTTTGACTCACAGGGGTTTGACCTAAACTGTGGGACTCAGGTATACTTCTGTCTTGCAAATCTACATTGGCATGGCAATCAGATGCTGCTTACACTCCAGTCTCCTTCCCACAGTATAAATCATGTTAGAACCAGGAATTCCTATTTCTTAAGGGTACCCTTTTCCAGGGATCATTCCATTTTGGTTCCCTCTTTGGTCTTTATTCAGATTCACACACTACTCCTAGCTGTGTGTGGCATGACTTCAAGAAAAAAGATGACTCTCTGCTGTACACAGCCCATGTACTACCATCTTATTTCTACTTTTTAGCACAGTGCTTGAAGCATTATCCTCCACAATGTGGTTTGAAGACCAGAGAACAGAGATGATCCCTACATTTTCCCTGCCTTTTTCCCCCTCAATGTTCTCTACCTAACAGAAGGTTATATCAAAGATTTGCATTATAATTATTTTCTTAATTAAAATTACATCTGCCATGATATTAGATAAACTCTGCATTCCTGCCTTCATTCAGCTTTTTCTCTGGCAGCTAATTGTTTTCCTTTGATTATTTTTGTTTGTTTGTATCAAATATTTGCACTAAATTTGTGGCTAGTCACAAGTCCTGGAGGTTCATAAGGCCAGGCTGGATGTGGCTCTGAGCAACCTGACCTAGTGTGAGGTGCCCCTGCCCATGGCAGGGGGCTTGGAACTAGATGATCCCCGAGGTCCCTTCCAACCCTAATAATTCTATGATTTAGAAAACATTACAAGTTTTTGGTTTACTTATTGGTTTTCAAAAGGTGTGTCCAAAATTTCTTTGATATTACTGAAGACTTACTATTAGAAAGATATATACATAATCAGTTGCCCAGACATTACTTGATGGCAGGCCAAGGATCCACTCTACAAATTCATGACCCAATATATTTAAGTGAAAATAGGTAGCTAAGCAATGTATATGAAAGAAGAAAAATGACATATGAGAGCAAATAAAAAAGATCCTTTCAACAAAAAACACTAGATATGTATGACTATTCCAGATGTTTCTTGAGATGAAACAAAACATGCAGCAATTGTTAACAGATTGATGATAGAGGATTAAAATGGCTGGAAAAAAATTCCAAGGCACTGAATATATGTGACACCTGAAGGCTTCAGGGTTAGGCTGGGAGCCCAAGAGGATAGAGGTTTCAGGATGTCGATCATCCATCAGGTGTCTGCACAAGACGAAAGAAAACTCACTAGCAGGGAAACATTAAGGAACATTCAGGAACAGGAGGGGAATGAGTATGTCTAAACATATGGAAGAATTACTGCACTTTCTTCATGGATTTATTTTTACCCCCAAGAAGATAAAGAACAAGATCCCACAGCATTTAAGTGCATGGTGGCTTGGGATCCAGCGTTTTGGATTTGATTACAAGGGCCAGTAAGGTTGCATTTTTCACCTCTGCAGTAATAAGAACCCAAAGACACATGCAGCTCAGTTCATTCTGTAACAGACAGAAACCAGCATATGGTATTTTGATGTCTTTGTTTTAATCCTGTAGTTCCCATTTGTAACATGAAAATACATAAAATCCTGTAATAGTTGTCTTTGTTCATTATTCTTGACAACGTTTAGCTAATCAGGAAAAAATGCACTTTATAGAAGTCACCATCCTATGTTTCAACATAAACTAATGGGTTTATGGCTCCTAACAAATGCACTGTAAACATCCAGCTAAATATGTGGAACCACATTTCCAGGCCAGGCCACTACCTTTTATCATAGAATGGTTTATGTTGAAAGGAACCTTAAAGAACATTTGTTTCCAAACCCTTCCCATGGGGAGGAACGTGTTCCACTAGAAGCACAAAGCCCCATCCAACATGATGCTGAACACTCCCAGGGTTGAGACATTCACAACCTCTCTGGACAACTTGTTCCAGTGTCTCACCACTCTCACAGTAAAGAATTTTCTTAAATCCAACCTAAATCTACCTTCATTCATTTTAAAGCCATTCTCCCCTACCCTATCACTACAATCCCTGATAAGGAATGCCTCTCCACCTCTCTTGTAGGCCCCATTTAAGTAATGGAATGCTGCTATAAGGTCTCCCTAGAACATTCTCTTCTCCACACTGAACAGTTCCAACTAACTCAAAAGGCAAATCTTTGATCATCTAGATCTACAGGAGGCAGAATGCAGAAATTTAACAGTATCTTGAATCAGAAAACAAGCCTAAGAATGTGAGTCTAGCAGCCTGTAAACAATGACACTCAAGACTGGCGAGGAAACCGAGTACAGGCATTTCTTATTCTTTTCAGCCCCTTCCATTTACTCACTGAGAATTTTGCCAAGAATATCACAGAGAGATGAAAATAACACAATCACTCCAAGTATATTTCTCAAAATATACTGCATGAAGTCAATTGTGACTGTTAGTAACAGGCTGTACAACATCAGAGCTTCTTTCCTTAGCTATCACATCAGCCTGGGAAGAGAAATAGAACAGAAATGGAAGCCCGACACAGAGGACTGTACTTCAGACACTGAAGAAGCAGCAGAGATAGTACCAACAATTCAGTGTGACGCAGAGAATGGGCTGAGCAACTGAATATGTACAGCAGTACCCAAACTGCTCTGATCAAATTGCTTAAGCCAACAACAGATGGATCTGACATGGAGATCCAAAATGTAACAAGCTGGGACCATCCCAGAAACCCTTCTCCTCCTCCAAAAATACAATAAAAATGAAAAACTTATGTGACATTTCAAAAAACCAGCAGTGATACTGAAGACCTAAAGTCAAAATCCCATTCCAAAAAGGTCTCTCAGCTCTCAAATAATTTCTTGGCTTATTATGGGAACTGTTATAATATGAGACTGTTATCCAAGATAACAAAGATGAGATCCAACTACGTAGAGGCCAACTTGTGAGTTTAAACAACTGGGGAATAAGGTAATAAAGTTAATTTAGATAAAATGTAAAATACAGCACATGGAGGAAAAACAATCTTAACTTTGTTCACAAGGAAAAAAAAAAAAGGACTCTGAAGTGATGATTACCAGTCAGGAACAGAGACCTTGGAGTCATCATATGCAGCACTGCAAAAATACCACCTCAGTAGCTTTAACATAATAATGATAACAAATTCAAATGAACAGCCTCATCAGCCATCATGGCACTGGACATTCTGATTTTATACAAAAGCAACCTCCTACATCTCAAAATTTGTTTCAGAGACATGCTTGGAAAAGCCTTCTAGACTGACTAGTGAGGACAGAGACGCTGCTTCTCTTTTTTCTTACACAGAAGCTTGACTGGAATCCACAGGTGAATATCAGTCATCCTTCATATAATCATCACTGTTCAGGCCCTACTCTTACATGTTTCTATAAACACCTACTTCTGGCCTCAAAGACAGGATACTGGCTAAGTGATCTGACCTGGTTCAACTGCTCTTAGGTTCTCCTCTCCCCTCAGAAGGGAAATGAATAGAAAGCTTTCACAGAGATCTGAAAACTGCTTCCATTTATCTGCATTTCTCCTGCCAAAGCAAAAGCACCCCATGGTGAAGTTAAGAGGGGCATAAACTTGCCCAGTTTCAGAAAAGAATCAGAAAGGAAATACTTGAATGTCCTGACAAACTGTTCCAGAATAGAAGTGAAAACTTCAATGTAGTTCTTCAGAGTGAGTACTGGTACTATTTTCTATGTACTCTGCACTTACTAGACATGTCTCAAAAGCAACAAAATAAGCCTTTGTTGCAGCATACCTATTCCATTTTCAAGTACTGCTAAAACCCCTCAACTCCACGGAGTTGTTCTAAGAGTCTTACCTGATTCTCATAAAGTGGATTCAAACTCTTAGACCTTTACTCATTACAAAATTACACAAAACCAGTATTAAACAAGATGAGAATTTTGCTCCTCATTTTCTAGTATTGAGTTTTATGAACTGCAGTTGTTTACCACAGATTTTAAGATACAAGTAGTCTTAAACACACTTGAAATTAAAACTCCTGAAACAAATAAGCTATTAGCAAGGTAAAAATGCACTAGGTGTGGTAGCTCACGATACAATAAAAAGAAAAGTTTTCCCAAGCACCAAGAGAAGAAAATTATACCCTTGAGGAATGAGAAAAAAAATGTGGATGTATGGAATTCTTTTATCTATTTAATTCTTTTATAGGTTTCCCTTTCCACCCCAGGTAGTGGAATAAGATTTCTTGACATTTCTGTCATAAATGCCTTTCCTGAACCAGGAGCAGAAGTAAAACCTACTGACTTAAAACATCAAACACTGATGCACATTTCTTGTATAAGACATGACTTAAGATCCCAAAGAGGATTGCAACAGCCACACTCAAAACCTTGATGCTTCTTTGTTCCATGTGAAGGTTACTAAGTGGGTGTCATTCTTTTCTTTCTTGCTCTGCTGAAGTCATTATCAGTGCACCTCCTTCTGGGCTCCCCTGGTTCAAATAACTCCCACAGCAGATTCAGAATTTACTGGCTGAAGAGCAATTCAGTAACACTGTGTTTCCAAAGATTAAAAAGAAAAAAGCCCTGAGAATCCAAAGCAGAGACAAATTGATGTGAGTTAGGTCTAAAAGGATTTTCAAGGGTAGCATTTAGTTCAAGTGCTAAAAAGATTTTAGTTTCAGAAGGTACAGTTGTTATAATTTAGCCTGAGTTAACTTTAATGTCCCTATTCAACACCTCCAGTTCAATTTATAACCTATTGAGTAACCTTGTCATTTCCCTTCTCACCAGTCTCCTGTGATCAGAAATCTCTTGATCTCAAAAAGCTGGATGCCATCTGTAGCAACATTTGGCTGTTTGTCTGGCTGGCCGTCCAGAGCCCTGTACCATGCTGGCTGGCCAGCCAGCTGGAGCCTGACACCACTTAGACCTGCCAAACAGCCAGAGTCCTACATGCCAGCAAGAAACCTTCACCCTTTGGCTGGCAAGCCAGAGCCCTACACCACTTGCCCCAGTCAGCCAGTCAGAGATGTAGACCACATGCTGGCTCAAGTCAGCAGTAACAGCATCCTGAACAACCAAAAGGGAGATTAAATCCATATTTATAAACACGATACAGTACCTCCCTGTCATGCTGCCAGACATTCTCCCATTCCCTGAGATCTGAGCCCTGCACAAGGTCACCGTAGTATTACACTCTCTCAGGAGTCCTGCACAGAGACAAGGAGAGCCTTGAGGCCCCTCTGTGTTCCCTGCTTCCCCCAAGCAGCCCCAGCATACACCACCACTCCACTGCCCTCCCCAGACTACACTGCCCTGGGTTGGGTTGGGGTTTGCTAGGTTGGGCAGCCCCAACCACCTTCCAGAACCCTCTGTCAGCTCCAGAAACTTCTGGTACCTACTGCCCAGAGAAGTGATTAGGTACAATTTAAAAGGTAAATGAATGCTGCCAGAAGTGGCAGCAAAAGCAGAAGGGTGAAATTAAATAAGAATAAAACCCAGACAGAGAATCCAGTGCCAGAGGAATGGAGTGGCCACAGCAGCTGGCTACGGGCACACATCAGGTCAATGCAGGTCCCCACAGCCAGCCCTAGGACAGAGAACCAACAGCAGCACTTCACCCAGGCCACTGCCCTACACCACTTTGCCTACTTACATGTTTATTTACATTGCTACAGTATGCATGTTTGTTAAACATATGAGGTATTAGCCTCACTTGGAACTGCCACATCAAGGACAAACTTTATCTAAATCCTGAGTAAAGTTTTATACCTTCCACAAAGGGTCTGGTCTCACAAGGCAAAGAACCCTCACTGGGCCTCCTAGTGCCTCCCTCTTGGCTGACCTCAGGAAACGTGTTTTGCTCTTTGTGCCTCAGTTCCAACCCCATCCCCCTCTTCCAAAATATTTAGACTAGGATCCTGTTCACTTATTACTTCATGAGGACACTGTGTATTTATTTTTGTCCCCAGAAATCCCAAAGTATGTCTTTATTTCCTAAGAATAATCTTTTCAACAGCAATATAGAGGAAGGAATACTAGATCAGCACTAATGAGAAGAGCTGTCTGTCAGAAGTTATCAATTAGAATATTCAATGGTACTCTTGTGTTTCTAAATAGGCACTTCCACTTTAAGGTAGCTTTTTAAGGTAGCTGTTTTCTTAATAGTTTAACAGAGATTTTAATTAACAGAGATTTCAGTGTCATGGTGGCAGCACTGCAGTGTAATGATATCATCATCTCGCACAGTCTGGAGGACGCTGTGGTCTGGTGGTATCAAATTGGCTCTCCAGTTGAGAGCACTTCACTTCAGTGCAGCCTTTTCTCCTTGCAGCAGTATTATTTTCCTTCTCATGTGGGGCACAACATCCCCAACTGTTCAGACAGCTGCTATTAAAATAACAGATTATGAAACTTTTCTAGTTCTTCAGTCCTCACACCCCCTCCCAAAAGAAGGCAGATATATCCAGGTGAAAGAAAATAAATGCTAGATTCAATGAATGCTAGAATCAGTCATTTTAACTCAGCAATAAGACCACTTTACAAATTTCCTTTCCCTGCCCAACAGCCTAATTAAAGACACTGCCTTTGTTTCCAACTGAATCTATTTTACATCATTTACAATCTCCAGTTTAGATTACTCTCAACTTAATCTCTCAAATTGATTAATTGGCAGCTCTTACCATAACAGATGAATGAATGCTTCACAATTGTCAGTGCACTTTTTTTCTTCCTATTTTAATGAATTTATTCCTCTATCAGCCACCAGATGCTGAGATCTGCATTCCAACCCTCACACTGAGAGCTGCCTATGCATCCTCTATTAAGCGGTCTTTGGAGAATATTCATAAGGTGTTCTTAAAGCAGAGATCAAAACCTAAACTTTTTTTCCATTATAGATAAGTAAATACCTCTGATCCAATTACTTTTACATTATTATGTCCAAGCTTCTACAGAAGGTGGGAATAAATCCACCCTTGCCTAGCACAGTAGATGGATGTAAGGAGCAGAAAACACAAAGGAAGATTCCTCCAATTTAGAAGGCAAACGTACTGGCAGATACTGCATAAAGAGGGCAATACCACACATGCTTTGTCCTGAAGAGTTGTTCCTATAATGAGCTTTGCCTAAAGCTCCACACCACACACACACTGGCTGATTTCCAAGTACCCTGCTTCTGGTCATCCACTGCCACCTGAGGCAAGAGAATGGCTGTGTGTGTGAGTCATCCAGCTGCTTCCATGGATCCTGTAAAGGCTGAGTTTCTCAGGACTAGCAGAAAAACCCAGGGACATGTGAAAGGGCACAGCCTGGACCACCAGCTAAGGAAACATTTTGAGTCTTATGCCTCTGCAAACCTGCCTCACTTGATGCACTCATGTAAAATCAGTCCCACCAGGACTGCTGTCTGCTTATCATGATCTTATTTAAGGTTCATAGCCCATCTGAAAACTGAAATATTTAGCCATTTGCAACCTATAAAGCTCTGTTCATATTCTCATAATTCCTAACATCTTCTCCAAAGAAGTGAGTGATGATCCCCAAATTATTGGCTTCCCAGTGCTCAAAGAGAGCCAGTCAGCAGATGAAAACAACCAGCTGAGCTCCCAAGGATAATATTTCAAAACTCTGAGATATGATTAAAAACTTGCAAATGATACTTAACTCCTGCTGTGAACCAGATTGACTGGCACCTTCTCTTTCCAAAGGACCCAGGCTTTATCTGGCATGCTAGAAATTCTGAAATAGGCCAAGTGTAACACTTTCACATGGTGTTAGAGCTCAAACACTGTGCACTCAAAATAGGTTATACACAGATACATATAAAGGGAGAGCCAAAGGGAGAGAGATGGTTATAAAACAGGCTCAACGCACTTCATTTTGCTGCCTTAGTCAGTCTGTTTAATATAGCATATTTTGATTACTTTGCCCCAAGAAAAGGTAAGGACCTCCAAAAAGGCTTGAAAAAAATCCTCCCAAAGAGTATTCCTTTTAACCTGTTGGCATTCACAGCGTGAATCCCTTAATACAGCAGCGGGACTCACTGTGCCAACCTCTCTGGAGACACCCATATACCGAGCTCTTGATCACATGTGCTAGTCCTTTCCAGGTCTTTGCCAGGGCAGAGTGGTTCCCCCCATGATTCCCCAGCTGGAAACCTTTCCCAGATTCACTGTCAAAACACAAAATTGCCAGGACAGTCAGGGTGGCAATCTGTTTTCTTACTCCCAACTAGTTTCATAGTCCATGGCTTGTGCCATTTTAGAATAAGGAGGTTTTGGAGCTATACCAGGCTTCCTTGCTTCTTGCCCATTTGTCTACCCCAGCACACTGGAAGAGGTTCCTTGTAACACCCTGGCAGCTTAAAATAATTTTATCTAAGATTCCCACCCTGCCCATATTAGTCCATGGGATTTAAATGAGTACAATAAGGAAAATTACATATTAGGATATATTAGGCTTTTGGCAGGTTACTTAACAAGATGAGGGGATTTCTCAGCACAGTTTATGTCCTGTCAGATCTTTAGTCTGATAATTATTGAGCATTTCTATAATAATAGTTATTCATTGGTTAAGACCTTTGCTTCCTCTTCCAAATTTCTTCCTCTTTTTACCTAAAAAGTACAATTTCAAGTTAAATGACATAAGATGAGCAGATGTCTCTCAGCCCATCTTGTGCTTGGCTGACAGCAGTTAAGTGGCAATGGTCTTCCTGGAAACCAGGCTAGCACTGACTCATGGCTCCAGACTTTGAGTCTGAATAATGAGAGGCTCTGTGAATGTAGTTTAAAAGTAAAAAAACCCCACATCTTTTTCACTTGGGTCTCTCACAATAATTTCCACCCCACCCCTTCTAGCTTCATTTTAAACACAGAGTTACTATTAACTAGATCTCTCATCTAAGAAAATGAATAAATAGGCAAGAAATCTTACTCTAAGATTAATCCAGTACATTGCACTGTGCAGAAAACATATTTCCCTCTCTTTTCTCTTATACCCCATACTCTTCATGTGATCCTTTTTGGCTATAACTGGTTCCACCACAGTACAATAACCTAACTTACCTTTTTTTTGTGATTACCAATGCTAAACACGGTTTAATAATAAAGCAGATTACATCTTTACTTGGTATTTTATCCACCTTCAATAAGGGTGTATATCCTGATTTCCAGATCAGCCATGGAGCATGAGAAAGAGTAAGAAGTTAACAACAGCCAAGAATTTATCCACATGAAGGAGATGAAGAAAATATCACCACCAGAAATCCCTGTGCTAAAGCAGCTCCTATTCAGCTTCTGATTAATAATTATGGTACATGTGTATCATAGACCTCTTGGTATCTCCTTTCCAAATAATTGCATTCAAAAGCACATCTGGCAATTACTACCTTTTATTTCCCTCTGTGCTTACAAACATAACACTGCAATGTGCTCTACACACATAACAGATAAATGCCCCTTGACTCAGCAGCAGTGGAGACAGAGTTCATCATCAGCTCCATAGTGTGTTCAGAGACCCCCCCAAAAGGATTCTTCAAATCCAAGTGTGTCACATAAATATTTGCAAAGAAATTACATCTTGCTAAATATTTAATAAGAAAAGAAAAATCATGCAGCATAAACCACTAATTATTATCCTGCAGTAATAAGGAGTCTTCACCAATTGGGAAGCAAACTCCCTCTCCTTCTTTGTATGCTGCTGGAGCTCCTCAGCTGGGACTACAGCAGGGACACTTTCACAGCCAGAAGAGACCATAAACAAATGTCAGCTGCTCAGAATTATTCTGGTAAGACACACTGTTTAAACAACTTCAAAAACCTGAATTGATGAAAATGAGAACACAGAAAAGAAAGCCTAGACATACTCTGATAAACAAAGAAAACACTACAGGGAAAAGTATCCACTCATAACTGTTCCCTGCCATGGCAGTTTGGGAACATAGGGCAGTGGTTCTCATCAGTACCTATGAACTACTTTTAAAGGATTTGTGAAAGGCAAACAAAAAAACAAGCAAGTATTATGTGGCTTAAATTCTCTATAAAAAGGTCCATGCCAGCAATGGGAAATGTTTCCATCTGTATGGTTTTATTTAATCTCTAAGCTTCCTTACGTTTCGGTCAGGTAGAGATTCCTTTCCAACTCATTCTCAGTTAATTCTAATATTTCCCCATTTCCCCTACAAATACATAAATCCTCTCTACTACTGAGATGATGTTGGCAGACGAAATGCACACTGACTATTCTTAAACTCACTAAAGAGATTCTCTGAGCCAGGGACTTTTTAGAGCAGCTGCATGGGAAGGTGACAGACAGGATCAGTCTGGGTGATATTTAACAGGTACCCAGTGACCTGCCTTCCATTAGTTCACAGGAATATCTTTCACATGGACCTAGCTGCCCAAGGCTAAAAAAAAAAAACAACAAACCCATATAATCCTGGTGAGGACAATGGTGGATATACTGACTTCTTTCTGTTGAAGTCACACCTCCCCCCAATCCCCATCCCAAAAGGAAAAGAGGTTTGCTGGCATAATGCAAGGTAATTTATGAAGCACTTCAGACACAGTTGTCCAAGCATATTTTGAAAACCTGGTCTGGCAAGTACAAGAGCTGCATTAGCAGTACACTGCTCAAACTGCCTCAGGGGTTATCAACCTATCCATCTGTCTTTCATGGAAACCTGGGATGGAAAATTGCTTGTAGGTACTTAGTTCATATCTTTGCCAAGGTAAGACTGCTACACGCTGTGTTCCTAGAGCTTTGTCCAGTTTTTAATGACTCAAGTAAAGGAGCTCCCACCATTTTCCTCCAGAGATTATTCTCTATCATAAAAGATTTCATTGCAAAGAAACAATTCCTGACACTTAGCCTAAAATATTCCCTTGCTGGCTTTTCCATTCATCTCTATTATAAATATATTATGCAGTAAAAGGCAAACTGCTCCCAGTTACATCATACAGACCTTTAAAAGTAAGTCACGGTGCCTCGGTGTAGTGCCGGAAAGAATTTGTCCTCACACTTTGTTCTTCAAAAAAAAAAAAAAAATCTTGATGGAGGTAGCAGCTTTATTTTCATGACACACATTAAAAGAATAAAGGGTATAAACTGGCAGGAACCTAATATCAAATGATAATCTGAAATTCTACATTAGCCAGGCCTGTTTTGAAAGTCGAGAAAGAAATAAGGCCACAGTCCACTGGGATTTTTTATAAACCAAAAGGTGAGGGGAGGGCGCAGATAAAATGATGTCATTTACCAGTAAACAATTTGTAGACTGACTGCAGCCCCTGTGTAAATTTTCCTCCTTGTAAGAAGCCTATTCTTGTGTACAGCTGCTGCGTCTTGGTTCTTCGATTCCATTAAAAGGTATCATAAACAATAACAGCAACAATAACTCATTGTTAACTTGCAGAGCCCTTGGCTCCCAACAATGGTATTTATGCAGGGAGTGTTCTGCATTTACACATTCTTAAGTTATGAGCAGCCATCTCTAAGGGTAAGGAACTCCATGCATCTTGTGGCCTTGGGATTCATAAATACATAATCCTACATCATCAGTTGCACAACAGTTTTGCTAATCTTTTTTCCTAGAGATCCCCTGAAAGTAATCTTTTTAAGAAACCCCTGTTCCTTTCAAAAGCCTGAGATTCCTCTCAGTGCAGGAACAAGCAATGCAAATTGCCTAGAAGCTCTAATCTTGATCACTTTGATTATTGACCAGATTGTTTAATGTGACTTCATAAAAACTTGTGCTGTAGGTAGTTTTAGAATAAAATGTTTATACTTCAGAGATTGTGTGTGAAATGAAAGCTGAATTTGAGCCCTGGTAGATATTAAAAACAGATGAAATTTTTCTGACTTTCACTGACTAGTCTTTCAATTAGTTTGCTCTTTAGTTCTGCCAAAATTACTTGTGGCACTTTATTCGCTGGCACAAATAACAACAGGTCACCTTTTCAATAACCTACGGCTAGCCCCAGACAAAGAGATTAAGCAAATTCTCTTATTTCCCATGGGAAACCTTAAAGTCAGTGTGAAATCTGTCAGGAGAAGGAAGGGTTAAATTCCACCGCCAGAGCTTCTCCAGTGATTACAAACCCAAAGCAAAAGAAATACAAGTCAGTTACACCACTCCCTCCGGAACAGGAGGGGGGAAAAATAATAGCACAATCAAGAAATACTTATCTCTCTCCTTTAAAATGGATTACTGAAGTCTTTTATTATCTTTTATTCACAGCTCCTGTGAGGGAGGAATACTGTAGAACCTCAAAATCAGAACACCAAACACAGGTAACCCTGAAGTATGGTTGTCTTCACCTCCTGCCATGTCTCTGATCTTCAAGAAAAACACTACTATAGGTGAAGATCTAGGAATAACAAGAGACTGCCGCAAAAATCCCACAACAATTACTAAATCCCGCAAGGAGAGTCACTGACCTTGCCTCTTGATCTCTCACTAATCACTGTCACTCTGTGGCTAAGGATCAGACTGAGCCCACCTCTCACTGATGTGGGTGTCACTAACTAAGGCTTCAGGATTCACAACAGATAAGAAATTGGAGCAAGTCCCAGCCCACCCTTCTCACTGTTTAGTCCATCCATTCAGACCCTAGGTTACACCAGGGCAGAAAGCACAAGGTGTATCTGCAGCAGAGGCGCCAGGACAAGCGGAAAGCTTCAGATAGGAGGAATTCCATCGACACAGCTTCATATGTCTCCAGATCCCCTAAAGAAAAGCAGGCCAGCAGTTTGAGAAAAAGCATGCTGCCTGAGCTACTGCATTTTGTCTTGCAGTGCTATAGAGATTACACATCACAGTTTCTTTCTCTCTCTTTTTTTTTTTATTAACCTAAAATGCTTTCCCTTACGGACCCACTTTGTCCTTAAGACCTGCAGAGTGTGGTGGTTCTGCAAAAACTGCACTTCAACAGCGGCTCTGTGCAAGCCTAAGTGAGGCTCACTGAATCTAGCCAGCAGCTCCTCTGTTTATGTAGCTTTGCAAATGTGACCCAGCCCCCTCAGAACTTACCTGCAACTAGGGGTTGGGATTTTTCTTGTTCGCAGTCATGTTGGATTTTTATTTGCTAGGTTTAAAAAAAAAAAAAAAAAGGAAAGAAAAAGAAAAAAAAGGTCTAAAGTAAATCAATTCCTCAGTAACACCAATGCATCTCAACCCACAGTTGATATTTAGGCGTCACTGGAATCCAGAAACTGTGATAGACCAAACTAGACCAGGTTGGAAGAGACCTTCAAGATCATTGTGTCCAACCTATCATCCAACCAAGCACCCTATCAAGTCTCCTCCTAAACACCTCCAGTGATGGGGACTCCACCACCTCCTCGGGCAGCCCATTCCAAAGGGCAATCACTCTCTCTGTGTAGAACTTCCTCCTAACCTCCAGCCTAAACCTCCCCTGGTACAGCTTGAGACTGTGTCCTCTTGTTCTGATGCTGGTTGCCTAGGAGAAGAGACCAATTTCTGCCTGTCTACAACCTCCCTTAAGGTAGCTGTAGAGAGCAATAAGGTCACCCCCGAGTCTCCTCTTCTCCAGGCTAAGCAACCCCAGCTCCCTCAGCCTCTCCTCATAGGGCTTGTGTTCCAAGCCCCTTACTAACTAATAGGATAATTATAGGATAATATCCTATCTTAAGAGTTAGCTCAAACTAATTTCTCTGGGAATGAGATCTGAATCTGAAAATCTGTGTCATGAAATTCTAAAGAAAATTCTCTGTTAACCTTGCAAAACTGAACTGCTTTCCTTGCAGATAAAGGACAAGGCAGGTAAAGAAAAGAACTAGCAAAATATAGTGATATAGCATAAAATAGTGAAATAGTAAAAAGGGCAGAAACACAATCGAAGATACCTAAACCAAACCCTACTATAAAACAATGTATTTAACTCCATGAAACTTCAGAATGCCTGTTTGAGAAAAACAAGAAAAGTAAAATAAAATTGAAGCTAAATATCTGAGATCAGACAGAACATTGAAGGCATTGTCTAGGGGGAATTGTGCAGCATGTCACACATAATTTGAGCTTATTAAAGTAAATCCTAATTGTAACCGTAAAATAACATTTTGTGCTTCTGCCACTGCTGTTGCATGGGTGGCAATTCACATACACAGCCTGTAAATAAACCAAACACTTATTGACACTGAACTTGATGAGGTCTTCCCCAGCATCTCTATCACTCTGCAATTTCAGGGAGGGACTTGTACACTCGAGGACTTCGAGAAATGGTGAGAAGATGTTTACCCAGTCAGCACAGCTGAACAGTGCTGGGGCTGTACCAGAGCTCTTGCAGACATACAATATAACACTGCACTATACCTTCCAGGAACAAGTGGAACGATAACAGAAACTAAGGGCAAAAAGTGATGGGGTAAGAAAACAATTTCAGAGAAATAAAGCCCTGACAGTAGTTCAAGTTAAGTCATGGTCTCCTCCAGGTTCCTATACATCAGAATGCTGAGACCATATTTGTCTTTGGCATCTGGCAATGTCATTTAATATGTTCTTACAGCCCTGCATGCAGTTAAGCATGCACTGTATATTATTTTATGATGTTTGAATTGGAATCACACTTTCTGGGTACAAGTATTCATGTTTTTGCAGATTCTTGTGTAAAGCTGGGAGAACCTGTTTCCAATTTCACGACCGTTTATCGCTAATCCAAAATGACTGCAGCATTACCTACAGACAGGAAGCTGGATGAGGGCTTGTGTGTTTTGGATGCATCATGCTCTTCCCAGGAAACTCTGTTAAACTAGTTTTATGCTTACATGAGAGGAAGACAGAAATTACTAATGGACATGACTCTGCCTAATCTATATATAGTTTAGCAAAATAAAGGTAAAATTGAGATGGGTCTTATAGCAGCTCTTCATCCACATGAACTCAAATAATCATTGCAGCATTCCATTCAGGTTCCTGCTTTGGCGCTCTCAAAATTCAAACTGTATTAAAGGGTCCTGCACGTGTTACTTAAGCCAAATTTCAGGAATTTTACAAGGTTTGGTCTCTAGGCCTAACAGTTAACTTTGCCCTGAAATAACCAAAAATCTTCCTGCAAAACACTATCATCTTGCAAGAGATTACAGTGAACGGCAGTCGTATTACATGTCAAAGGAAACATATTGTAGAATGTTCCCTCGGGGGCAAAGAACAATGCTGATGAGAGGACGGATTAAGCTGTCCTCCAGAACAACCAGGAAAAGCCTAAGAAATATGTACTTAAGATTTTATGAACTTCTAAAACTTTAGAGGTTCATTTCAGCCAGCAGCTGATTTAGAATTGTTCTAATAACTCTTGTGAGAAAAGGCTTCCTCCTGAGATTTACAGCGGTCCAGGATTTTGATGGCTTGAAAGAGCCATATCATTGCTCTCTTAATAATTCTGGATTTTTATGTTTAAACATCACAATCAAACAGTAAAGGTGCACATATTTTTCTCCCCTTAGAAAGTTAACTATTTCATTGAAACTTTGCTGAAATGTGCTAGCCTCAGTCTCGAGCTGCACCAGGGGAAGTTTAGGCTCAAGGTGAGGAGAAAGTTCTTCATGGAGAGAGTGATTCGCCATTGGAATGTGCTGCCCAGGGAGGTGGTGGAGTCACCATCCCTGGAGATGTTCAAGAGGGGATTGGACGTGGCACTTGGTGCCATGGTTTAGTCATGAGGTCTGTGGTGACAGGTTTGACTTGGTGATCTTTGAGGTCTCTTCCAACCTTGGTGATTCTGTGTGATTCTGTGATTCTCTGGTTTGCTTGAAAAGGGCTTGATCAGATTCAACTCAAATACGCTGCTCAAGCAACTCAGGCAAGGTTTCCAAGGAACATCTATTTGCCACAGTTAGAAGAATGCCTCCAATTTTAAACTCCAATTAATCGTACCTACAATTAGTCCACAGTAAGCAAAAAATGAGGAAGCAATCTTCTTTCTCTAAACTGCAGATATGATCATTTGATGCCATTTCATGATCAGCAACGTCTACATGACACATCCAGAAATGCATGGAGAAAAGCTAAAGTATTGATCTTAAGGACAGGTAAACAGGTAAAGAGGTAACCAAGACTCTGAAAGAAAATGCGTTCTCAGAAACCAGTAGTGTCATGCACTGGTTTAGGTCTTTTGTTGTCCTTTGCAAGCTTTCTGCAGGAACAAGCATAAATCTGTTCATCAATTTCAGCTGAGTCCAGATGCCTATGACTAACCTCTTCCCCTCCAAACAATTTTGTACTTAAAGTTTATTACCTGAGAAGATGGTACAGCTACAATTGCTGAAGAGAGTTAGAGAAGGAAGAGAGTTAGAGAAGGAAACCACCTTTATAGAAGATACCACTTTCAGTGCTTTTGCAGGTGAATACAGAGGTTTCTAATAATTGTTTAGTCTATAAGACAAAATTGGCTTTTTCCTTTCTTTCTTTTTCTTTTCTTTCTATTAACAAAACCAATTCATGGTTATTGGATTAACATAATCATGAGTTACACCAAGTTTTCATGTTTCTTTGAATAATTTACGTTTTCTGATATCACTTCATAAACGTCTTCAGGGTTTCTCCCCCTTAATTATTGGATTTTATGTATTTAGTTACAGTAGATTAAGATTTCCATGGCTAGCATTTGAACTGTCAAACCATTTAACAGAATGGAAACTCAAAAATCAACTAAGACTATATGTCAAAGCATGTTCCTAATCAAGTTTACAATCACTTACAAATAATTCAATTTGTAGGAAGAGACGAACAAAGTCCTGGTTGCCCCTTGCCACTAGAGCTCTGTAGTGTGAAGCCCACCAGAACTTAACAGCTCAACAGCCACAGACACTTCTGTATCTTGAGAACACAACCTGAGGCAGCTCTAATAGCTCCCACTACACATTCTGTGCAACTGCCCCGCTCCTCAGAATTTGTCTGTGATGGTCAGTATTTTTCAGGCTGGATGAATGATTATGTCTGGGGAAAGAGATTACAACCATTTCTACCTGACCAAAAGGTACTTAGAGGAGCTAAACTTCTCAAAAGGAAAAATCTGCCTGTTCAAAGTACTTTAGCATGAAAGGGAACCAAGGAATAAGGTTTCCAGGATGAACAAAGGAGTAGAGCACCTAAGGATCCAGGAATCACAGAAAGGGCTGCACTCGCACTGTACTAAGTCATAAAACACTACTCCTGCTTTTTCTTTCCAGCAAAAGAAGTGATTAATAATCACAAATGCCATCAAATTCTTAGTGCTGTGTAAAGGTGCCACAGCAGCAGACAATGAAGAGAACAAATGCTCCATTTACAGGAAAAGATCGTAGTTTAAAATACATTCAGCACTACCAAGGACACAGAAAACAGTTCATGGCTAAAACACAACATGAAGCGAAAGGTGCCTGTTCCATCTCCATATATCAGAACTTCATGGTGGACTTCAAACAAGCTGCTTAGCTTTCCTGTGCTCTAATATCCACAAGATGTTTGCCTGTTCCAAAATATTCTACAGCTTATGGAGTAAAAGGGTCAGTCCCTCCTCTTAAAAGCTTCACATGAAATAATTAAATAGTAATCATAGCAAAGAGTGTGAAATTGTCAGATATTTCCCCAGCTTGAAGAAAACCTAAGTTACAGTCCTCCTTCTAGTGAGCACTTCAAAATCTTGGATGATGCCTTTAATATGTCAGCTCTCAGGACTCTTTGGAGCAGTGCACACTTTAACAGCACCCACAGAATGGGCAGAGAGCATCACCTGCCTTCTATATCCTAGAGGCCAGGCAGCTTCATAGAAGTGTGCCTCTGATTTGCTTTAGGCAAAAGGGGGAAAAAAGCCAACAATGAATGAGTATGCTGGACATGAAGACAAAACACTGAGCAGTCAGCTAAGATGGCAGCTGCTGCAGCAGCTCTTCCGTGGCTCAGAGCTGACAGAATGGTTGAGGTGAGCTCAGTGCCCGCACCTTGTTTTGCGCCCTGATGGTGACTCAGGTAGGAGAACAGCAAGATCATGGTACTAAGACATGGTGTCTGCCGGCAGGCACCCAGGTACTCAACACTACCACAGTCAAGGTGGTTCTGGGCACAGCATGGTGTAACATTTCTGGCACCCAAGGAACTCCAGCGCAGCAAATTGAGGCTGCTGGAAGCACTGGTGCTGGACAGGGGCAGAACGTGACTTCTAAAGAGTGGAATTTCAGCATTAATTCTTAGACCATAAATCATAGGATTTAGGTGCTGGCTTGCCAAAGCAGATTTGGCCCAAAATGACCACATAGCTACAGCTGTTGAGATTTGTTTAAATTTCTTGCTCTTTTTCAACAAAAGAGTTTCTCTTCAAACAGTGCAGATTTGCCAAAACCAAACTTTTTGAGAGTGTATCAATTTAAACTTCAAGCAAAGTACTTCATATCCAAGACACAAAGTCTGTTTAAACCCCAAGATTCCTTACAACTGCCCATCTTTCTTGTATCTCAAAGGCTCACTTTGTCTTGAAGAAGTCTTGTACCTCAGTCTCATGCAAAGCAGAAGCAAGTTATATGCTTAACATAAGGTTAGAAGGATCTAGTTCAAGATTTTATTTTATTTTTTATAATTGCTATTTTCATCCAAATGCAAAGTAGGAAAAGTTCTACATTCCACACTGCCCTTCCTATCCCCATCTTTTTTTCCCTGCAAGCCAGGAAATCTATTTCCTGTTCAGCTTGAGGCACAACTTGCTCACCCCCACACTGTTTGGCCATTGTAGGATTTTCTGTACCTTCAGTTATTCTATTTTTGTTAAACTGCCATCAGGGAATTAGTGCTCCAGGTTCATTTTTGAGCAACTTCCAAGAGTAAAATATG
This sequence comes from Picus viridis, assembly GCA_033816785.1. Lineage (NCBI taxonomy): Eukaryota > Metazoa > Chordata > Aves > Piciformes > Picidae > Picus > Picus viridis. The sequence goes on from CM066581.1 coordinate 8,223,576, forward strand.
TCTGTCAAAGCAAGTGCATTGCTCTCTGTTACTTATATCCTATCTCTGCAGGCAGAGCTTGGCCTGAGTACCGCACATCAAGGAGCTGCTAGTTCTGAACCATGTTAGTTTCTCATTTCAGAATACAACCCAGCCTTTCCCACAGCATTCTAGAGTGGTGTTACAGGCAGCAGCCTGCTGTATGTTTAAAACTAAATAAAAATCAACAAACCACACTGCTTTCTGAATGCACTGATAGAAGACCAGATTCACCAATAAGTTCCAGCTGCTTTGCACTCCTTGGCAAGGCAAAACAGCTGTAAAGCTGGTTTATCTGGGTTTAGCCAAGCCTAGGATACTTTGCATCATCAGAGTGCAGAAAAGCCAGGAGTTTCTACTGAGTCTAGCTGATAGAAAATATTACACTGCAGCTATGCAAAGCACAGGGAGACAGCACACACATAGCTCCAGTCTGCTCTACACTCTGATTCAGGACTAAGTTTGGTCACAGGTTCCACAGAAGGAGATGTGGATCTCCATTTTCTGCTCATCAGGAGACTCCTCTGCACACATGCTTCTTTAAAAATCCCCAAGACAACACATAAGTGCATTTTAAATGTTCCAAAAGTATTGATTTTTAATGACACTTTGAACATCTTTTATTGTACCACATACTTGAAATATTATGAAAATTGGCGCCGTTGTCCCACTTGAAGCACAGCCTTGTATAAAGGGGATATAGATTTTTAAGTGCAAGCACAATAAATTTCAGCCAATATATTGCAAATCTATAGAAAACCTCTATTTTTTCCATATGTGAAGAAATGATCCCTGTTATAGCCATTTTATTGTTCACTGCAGACAGTTATGTGAAGCAGACTGCATTCATTTTATTTTTCTCCTCCAAATCTGGAAAATTTTTGCAGACCCCTCGCATACAGTTAGCACGATAACTGAACCTTATTACAGACATGGTGTAACTGCAATGTAAAAGCTATCTCTTGAGCTCTGCTGACAGAACTCTGTGTTTTAACATCAGCTCTTAAAAAAAAAAAAAAAAAATTGGAAAGCAAAATCAGTCTTACTCGGGTTCACGTCCTTGGTCCTCAGAGATCCATGTCTTTATATCCTTGATTTAATCACAGCGCCTGCTTGCAGTTTCCTTTTTCCACATCAGAAGCAGAGGGCCACAGTTATAACCCGGTGACTAAATCAAGGATTACTTGAAAACTCTTCCTACTGTTAGTGAAGCAATTTGATTTCACAACCAATTTGGTGTGGTTTCCAACATTTCAAGTGTTTTGAGCATTGCAAGAAGTGTCGCTCATATCTTAGCACTTGGGATTATAGTTTTTGCTCAGCTGTAAAACAGCTTCTTTGTTAAAAATAAGTTGTGAGCTAACAGCAAATTTGTTCATATAGTAAAATCAAACAAGTGATATTCAGCTCGTGTCATCTCATCCTGCCATTGCTATTTTATTTCAGTCAGCTATTTTAATACTCCTGTTACTATGTAATTTCAGGGTAGAATAGAATAAACCAGGTTGGAAGAGACCTTCGAGATCATCATGTCCAACCCATCATCCAACACCACCTAAACAACTAAACCATAGCACCAAGCAGCCCATCAAGTCTCCTCCTAAACATCTCCAGTGATGGCGACTCCACCACCTCCCCAGGCAGCCCATTTCAATGGGCAATCACTCCCTCTATGAAGAATTTCTTCCTAACATCCAGCCTGAACCTCCCCTGGTGCAGCTTGAGACTGTGTCCTCTTGTTCTGGTGCTGGTTGCCTGAGGGAAGATACCAGCTGCCACCTGTCCACAACCTTCCTTCAAGTAGTTCTAGACAGCAATAAGGTCTCCTCTGAGCCTCCTCTTCTCCAGGCTAAGCAACCCCAGCTCCCTCAGCCTCTCCTCATAGGGCTTGTGCTCCAAACCCCTCACCAGCTTTATTGCCCTCCTCTGGACAAGTTCCAGCCAGTCAACATCTTTCCTAAACTGAGGGGCCCAGAACTGGACGCAGAACTCAAGGTGTTGCCTAACCAGTGTTGTGTACAGGGGGAGAATGACCTCCCTGCTCCTGCTGGCCACACTGTACCTGATGCAGGCCAGGATACCATTGGCCTACTTGGCCACCCAGGCACACTGCTGACTCATGTTCAGCCTACTATTGCCCAGTACCCCCAGGTCCTTCTCTGCCTGGCTGCTCTCCAGTCACTCTGACCCCAGCCTGTAGCACTGCATGGGGCTGTTGTGGCCAATGTGCAGAACCCGGCACTTGGATGTGTTAAATCAGATGCTGTTGGACTCTGCACATCTGTCCTCCTTTGACAGATTTTCAATACCAAGGTGTGCAGAATAAGCAGTCATTTTACAGCTTTTTCAGATAATAAATTTTACTCTACACACACAAGAAAAAAACCCCAAAACACTGCTTAAATCGCATCCAGACACAAGTTCACTTAAGAAGCTACTGGTTTGAACCACTAAATAGTATCTGACTCACTGCTATGGGAAGACCCCAGCAAACAGCAGTAGCCAGTTTACCCAACCAAACCTCACCTCTACTGAAGGCAGTGAGTGATGCCTCAGACTGAGAAAGCCTTTCTGAGATTTCAGGCACTTTCTAGCCATTTGACCACCCTTCTCATGCGAATTAACTGAAAAAGAAAATGGTCAGCATCTGAAGAGATCAAAGATTTTGCCAGGCTCCATAAACAGTCACAGCAACACCAATGCAGCTTTGCAATCAGCTGCAAAATGACAGGAGCTCTATCTGCTTATGCAGCAAGATACTTTGTTACTTCATAATTCACAACTTATCAGCAGTTTTAGTCACAGTACTTCCGGCTCTCAGAAATGCCGTCATCTAACAGAAAACGTCAAAGCTGGTATCTCCTCTTTCTTCCTCGTATTTCAGAGGTATGGAGAAGGATTCTTGAAAGCCCTACAGTGGCTTAAGATGTGCTCAAAGGAAAAACAAAATAAAATTGAATGGTGAACGCAGCACACGTGATGGCAAACATCCCAGCTTAAAGTAATCCGTGTAACAACGGCAGTGAATACAGAGCATTATGGGTTCTGTCCTGTGTCTGTGACCACAGAACACAGTCACAGCTGAGGGACTGGTTCTACTGGTTTGTAGTCTGGTTCTACTACACATAAAAACTTGTGCCATCTCTGCTTCACTGTTATTTTATCATGCTAAGCACAGAATCATAGAATGAATAAGGCTGGAAGAGACCTCAAAGATCATGAAGTCCAGCCTGTCACCCAAGACCTCATGACTACTAAACCATGGCACCAAGTGCCACATCCAATCCCTCTTGAACACCTCCAGCCATGGGCAGGGACACTTTTCACTAGATGAGGGTGCCCAGAGCTCATGTCCAGCCTGGCCTTAAAACCCTCTGAGGATGGAGCTTCCACCACCTCTCTGAGCAATCTGTTCCTGTGTCTCACCACCTTTACAGTGAAGAACTTCTTCCTAACATCTACTCTAAATCCACCCTCCTCTAGCTTGGATCCATTCCCCCTAGTGCTATCTTGGGCAGATATACTTAAGATTATATGTTTCCCAAATTTCCCTGAATATGAGACCATTTGCTACACTTGCTCAGCTGCACCCAGAAAAGGAGCCAGTTGTGGCTATCTCTCTGAAGAGACCTTTTTCAGAATGAACCATCTTCTTATGCACTGTACATATATCAGACCCCAGAACCAGTACATATCTGTCCTTCCACTGACCATCTCCCTAGTTATGCAGTCTGCAGAGGCTGTATCAGAGACGGAATTCACAAGGAAATCCCAAGGAAAGCACATGACAGTATTCACATCCTACATCAGAAGAACCTCTACCACTTACATTTATGTGGCAGTATGTATCTCCACTCATTCTGAAGAAAGCAAGTGCAGAAAAGCTTCACATAATTTTCTAACAGGTTAAGCAAACTGACATTTTTTTATTGCTACCTGCAGTGAAAGCTCTCACAGGCATCAGGGACCAAAATCCATGCAATGGTAAGCACTTTGGAAATTCCCCCTGCATTACTCTGCAAGCGTTAATTTTGGCTTGCTTTTCTGGGAATATTTGTGCAAAGTACTTTTGCGTACATGAATGTTTGAGAAGGAGCCTGTATCCCTCTGAATGCAGCACCTGAACAAATATGCTTGCATATAAACCTGCAAATATCTAGATCAACGTGCATCAGCAGTGGAACTGCTGCTCTGACCACCTTGTCCGTAGAGCAACGTCTTCAAGAAATGTGACCATAAAGAAATGAAATGTAAAGCTTGTAGGTCAGCCAATAAACCTGGCTTACATCTTTCTCTCTTCCCCAGGCAAGAAGGAACACAGCTATTTTTAAATCCAGTGTCCACAGCCACATCGCCAAAACCAAATGCTACTTCTGCTGGAGAGGACAGGAAAAGGCTTTATACATTCTAAAGATTTCCCAAGGCCCACTAGTTTTCTCTCTTTGTCCTCTGTCACACAATCTCGTCCTAAAATAATTTTATTTCCACTAATTTTTTCAGGTGCTGCTTTTTCCAGTTAGGAAACAAAAATGGCACTGTTACTTATGGTTGTCTTGGCCCTATTTAATTCTGCATTTGCAGAAGTCAAAAGGAACATAAAAACATTTGCCTCAGACCATTTAGGAACACCCCCATAATCCAAATCTGTTTAAAGGAGGTCATGTAATAATTTCAAAGAGCAGATGCTATGAATAGAGTAGACCAGACCAGGTTGGAAAAGACCTTTGAGATCGTTGAGTCCAACCTATCACCCAACACTATCTCACCAACTAAACCATAGCACCAAGCAGCCCATCAAGTCTCCTCCTAAACATCTCCAGTGATGGCGACTCCACCACCTCCCCAGGCAGCCCATTCCAAAGGCCAATCTCTTGTTCTGTGAAGAACTTCTTCCTAACATCCAGCCTAAACCTCCCCTGGTGCAGCTTGAGACTGTGTCCTCTTGTTCTGGTGCTGGTTGCCTGGACTCAATGATCCCAAAGGTCTTTACCAACCTGGTTAGTTCCTTTCTATTCAAACTTTCTTCTTCACTTCTGTTTCTTTTTTTATCCTTTAGGGCCAAACCTAAGCATTTTGGAGGTTACAGTAACAGCTGCCTTTCCTTATTGCTGTCTACAACTACCTGAAGGGAGGCTGTAGCCAGGTGGGGGTTGGTCTCTTCTTCCAGGCAACCAGCACCAGAACAAGAGGACACAGTCTCAAGCTGTGCCAGGGAAGGTTTAGGCTGGTTGTTAGGAAGAAGTTCTTCATAGAAAGAGTGAGTGGCCATTGGAATGTGCTGCCCAGTGAGGTGGTGGAGTCGCCGTCACTGGAGGTGTTTAGGAAGAGACTGGATGGGGCACTTGGTGCCATGATTTAGTTGATTAGCTAGTGTTGGGTGACAGGTTGGACTCAATGATCTCAAAGGTCTTTTCCAACCTGGTTAATTCTATTCTATTCTAAAAAGCACACAGAACTTATTCAATACTGCAGTTCCATACCAAAAATTGACATCTATTTGCAGTTGCTGTTCTGAGAGTTTCAAATGGTAGACAGCTCCAAACATGGGCAGGTAGTGTCTCAAGTTGAGTGTATGTTGCCCACAACAGAAATATCTCACATGGATCTGGATCTGACTCTAAATGATGCAATGCTTGAATCTTTTCCCACACTGGCAATCTGCCAATTTCAATAAATTAATAAGTCAGAGTTGCCAAAGGAGATCTTGAAATATGAAACAATGTAATTTGCTTTTAATCATGCAGGAAAAGGGCATGTGTACAGCAGTTTTTCTGATGGATACAGCCTGTATCAATGATAAGAACAGAGAAAAATAGATTGTACAAACACATCCTTCAGGCCTATGGAGAGATCAACTAAGTGACAGAATTCTGTCTACACAACAACTGTGTGGATTCACTGGGCAACAGACCTAAGCAATAATTACTTCAGAATTGTTCCTTTTAAAATTACAAAACCTGGTAAGCATTCCACCAAAACTGTGTTGCTCAGAATTCATAATGACAGTTTCATGACCAGGTTTTCACTAATTGCCAAGATAAAACTTGGAATTCAGTTGAATTTCAAGGAACACGAGCAACAACAGAAGTTGCAGAATGCTTTGACTCTTCACCACAGATCTGTTTTGAAGGTTATATTCACTCTGTAAATGGAAATCAGTATTATTTAGTTGTTGGGACATAAATTCATGCAACTGGATTGTTTAGCTACTATCAGTCCACGAGGGCCATCCTATGCACTCATCTCCATGCATTGCCGTGAGGCAATAACAGGTCTAACTCCACTAGAAAGCAGTTCTCACAGCCCACTGATAGCAGTTTAATTTCCCCTGGGCCACAGAATCAGATCAGAACAATGAAAACAGCTTGACAAGGTAGCACTTTTCTTTGTGGACATCACTGACTTCAGCTCTGGCAACTGTGGCAGAAGAGACAGATATTTCCCCCCCCGCCCTACATAGGTTTGGAATTCTTCTAATTGTGTTAAAGAAAAGGTCTGCACAGAGCCCCAAAATGGATCCTTTCTGGACTTGAAAAGGCTGAAGCTTCTGTGCCAGAGGGAAGAGTTTGACTGAAAAAAGTATGGCACAAGGGGAAACAGAACAGATTACTAGGCAGGCTGGCAATGAGTGATGGAGGTGACAGTGTTTGAAGCAGTTGAGAGAGCAGACCGAAGCCCAAATAAATCATTTAAGATGTTTATAGGAAAAGGCTTTATGACTCTGTGTTCTCTAATAAACTTTTCTCATTATACAAACATAATGAAAGGATTCTGTTTAATAAATCTCATATTTTATATAAAATAAAATATTAAATAATGAGAAATTAAGTGTTCTGCTGTCCCGTCCGTCCCCCCAAATGGATGGTTCCAGAAAACTACTAGAAGAAATGCATTAAAAACTTTTGTTTTTCCCTTGTGTTGGTGAAAAACAGAAATCAAAATGCCTGCTCTAAATATTTTCTGCTGTGGGTACAATGAACAAAAATGCACAGAGCCCACTGTCATTGTTTAAACCCAGCCTGCAACTAAGCACCACACAGCTGCTCCAATATGCAGTGAGATGAGGGAGAACATTGAGGAAAGATGGTAACATTTGTGGGTTGAGATAAAGACAGTTAAATAGGACAGAAAAGGAAGAAAACAGTCATAATACAAAAATAACAAAAAAAGAATTAAAATACACACAACAAGCCAATACCCAGTCAATTCCCAAGCAGTGGTGTCCCCCAGCCAGCTCCTCCCTTGGTTATTCACTAGTTGGAATGGGTTTTGGTATGGAATACCTCTCTGACTTGTTTGGGTCAGCTGTTCTTTCTGTGTCCCTTTCTGTGTCCCTTTCCAGCTCCTTGTGCCTTCCCAGCCCCTGGTGGCAGGGCAGCAGGAGAAGATGAGAAGTTCTTGACTTAACAATAATTAAGCCATCAGTGTGTTATCAACATTGCTCCCAAACACAACTCTGCACCAGCTACTATGAAGACATTCATCCAGGGAAATGTACATGCTAAAACATACAAACAGTCCCGGCAGGGCAGTGTGGGAAAGCGCAGTGTAGGCTTATCTGTCACAACTTCACCTGGCCTGCAAGGAGATCTTCAAGCTGCAAAGCTATGAAACCTTCATTGATCACTAACGCTCAAGAGGCTATCACTGCAGCCATTTCACAAGGTCAGTAGAAAGATCTGACTGAAGGAAGATAGGAGGAAAGGTAGAGCTGAGAGACACTAACAGTAGAAAGTGGTAAGACTTATTTTCCCCTGATAGCTGGCCTTTCCTGTGTATCAGTAACATTTATTAGTGATAAATTTATGTAAAATCAGAAAAAAATAATAAAATAGAGAGGTCTGTTCTGAAGTGCTTGTACCACACAAAAGGAATGCAAGAGAAAAATCAAAATCCACAAGAGGAGAGATAAAATAACGCATTTCCCATCCGTGCAGAGCAAGGGGAAACATAAAACATTTAACTCACACTAGGATGCTCCAGGATGCAGTCATAAAAATAAAAGTGCTCCAGGGAAGCAACAGCATTCTCAGGGCTAAGGAACTTACTGGGTTTATTCCAAAATATTCCAAGTCAATGTGTTCTCTCCTTGTCCTTTTCAACTCAGAAGAAAACGCTTAGGCAGTGGTTCCACCATATAGTAAATGCGCTTTGGAGTTCCAACTACCAAATTTCTATTGGCATCAACTACATTCCATTCTTGTACTACTGACAGTTTTCCTTACACTGTTAACTTTCTTGTGGCAAAGGTTGGTTTGATAAAGATTATGGGATTATGGGATAACTGAGTTTGCAACAAAGCCCAGGGCGTCATCTAGTCCAGCATCCTGCTCACAGCAAGGTCGGCTGTCTGACAGGATAGGTAGGATCTGCATCCCTAGGGCAGGGCTGTCTCTTCCACAGCCGAAGTCCGGAAAAAGCAGATTGTACAAGAGATAAAATTTGACTCCTGTAACTGTGTTTTTGGTAGATGAGCTGCTTGAGGTAGCAGCTGCCTGCTGTTTGCTTGAGGGCAGTCCTCCACATGCTTACCCTTCAGCTGGACAACCAGAAGGACTCAGGGCTTTGACTCACTCACTCATGCTTTCCTTACTAGAGTGATACTCTACATACCTTGAAAGCACTTCTCTCAAGTGATTTTAGTGCTGCACATTAGCCAGGATATGTTTTCCTTGAACTGTGGCAGCCTTGCCTGTCCCAGGTGACAAGTGAATGCATAGTGTGTGCATATTTTATACATATATACAAATGCACAAAGACAAACCAAGACTGTTAAAAATCCTTCTCCAGGTGCTTAGTGAACCTTACTAGAGGAAAGGGTTTGTCCAGAGTTTGGGGGTCCCAGAGAGCTATTGTTCTCTGTCCCAGGACAAGAAGGCCAGTAGTCAGTACTGAGCAGAAAAGCTATTGGGGCCTCTGTAGTTACTGAGACCAATTTCAGTTCTTGCTCAGGATATACATCAGCAGGAACAGAGAAGTGGAGAGATGGAGATAGGATTATACACAGGTACCCAAATATCTCAGATTTGGTACATATTCCATAACAGAGTAGAATTAAACTAGTAAACTACAGCAAGTAAACTACAAACAAATTCAGGAGTCAAATCAGATGGAAAGCAATGCCCATGTAGTCCACTGAGGCATTGCTAGACAAAAGAGCACCATAACAAAACTCAAGCACAGAGCTCAGAGGAAAGGCAGAGGAAATGCAGAGCCAGCTACAGAACTTCTAGAGAAAACAACAGAAAAGCATCATCAGGTAGCCAGCAGCCACCCACAATATTTGCACCACATTTACAGATAACCACAACACATACAGAGTGTGCTTTGGCCTCAGCCTCTATAGAATCATTTTCTACAGACATGACACAGTAGATCTTTTAATACCAATAATATTTCACATTCTTCTGTTACAGGGAACCTGCAACTTATCCCACAGAGCTTGGGATACAGTCTTTAGAACATTCACTAGCACTCCTGTTTCATATGTTAACCAAAGTATTCTACGGTATCACCATATTTCCTTATTACATCTAGGACTTACCGTACTGGATATATGCAGAATGACAGCAAAGGAGGATTGATAAACACTGTAATCAAAACATTTTGGGGGCCACATTTGCCTCTCCTTCCTGGTTGAGCTACTTATAAAACATTCTTTCACATTCACCCTTTTCTTACAGAAAGAAGTATTTAAGCAAGCCCTAAAGCTCTGCATACCATTTCCACCGCTGATTTACATTATCACAGGTGGAATGTTGTGGTTGCTCCAGGTTTTGATTAATCCATTTCCTCCTATCATCTGATGGCAAGTCACCTGCCTGTTTCACCTTATTCCTTAATTCCCAGTTGTTCATATGCCTTTTGATTAGCTAATGAATGCTACCTTTTAAGCTACTAGATTTATCTGGACTATTTTATGGGGGAGGTTTTGTTTTGTTTTGCCTCCAGCAACAGACAGCCACTTCAGTAGCTCCCGTTAGGCACGTGGAAAAAAAGATCCCAAGCATGCAGGGAACTCTGCTAATCATTCTTAGTCCAGATATATGCTGTAAATCCACATAACTGTAGTGCAAGACCACTCTGTGATGAATTTCACCAGATGAAGATTTTATGTGATTTCATTAAGTATTTGAGTCCTCTCACCTTCTGTTGGCGATATATTTCCCACAATATTCTGCTGTATCCATGTCACCATTGCACACACAATTGAATTACAGCAAGAATTGTTCTATAACCACACTGGACTTAGAAAGAGATATGGTTTGTTTGGACTGAAAACCTGCCTTCCTAAGGCTATATTTATGTTAGTCCTTCAGTCTACAGATTTACTGCCTGGTTTGGTGAAACAGTGCTTAGACCCGAAGAGATTTTGTACCTAGTTTCACTGAGTCTCTGCAAATATCTGTAACTTTTCCTGCTGATTCCTTCTAGCTTGCACTTGTCTGGATTTTTTTGTGCAAATACAGAAGAGATCTATTTTTTACTGTCCACCACTGCAGTATTTTTTCTCCCCATATCATCCCTATTTTTCTTCACACACACATCCCCAAGCATTTTTCTTGGGGATGTATTTAAAGTGTAAGTCACTGGTCTAAAAGTCAAGAGCTTTTCTGATTCATATAGCAGAAAGGAACCTATTTGTCATTCCAATATGACCTTCTCCACAAGACAGAACCCTGAACATGACTCTGAGTTTTGCATTAAGGTTATAGTTTCTGAGTTATGACATGTTCCTCAAAAAGCAGCTATTCACTTCCTATATATATAGTTCATATTTTTTCCCAATATATATAGAGAGATTAATTCCATTGTTAGCTTTAAAATCCTGATATTTATTGAGATTTGAAACCTCTTCTACCTCAGAAAGTTCAGAATGTAGTTATTAAAGCCATGCCAGTTAAGGGTCTAAGGCAGAATGATGTCTTTAAACTCACATATCATTTTTCTAGCCAATTTTAGTGTCTTCATCCTCTATAGCAGCACACGTGGCTGAGCTGCACACACCAGCTTACTGCCTTCTGCATGTGGAAGGGCACAGTATACAAGTCTCATGAGTTGTCTCAAAATACAGTCTCATAAATACAGCTTTAAAAGGACACTCAAATGATCAAGGACAAAAATACTCCCTGGAGAAATCTGATTCACTTCCAGAGACTCCCTCTGAGACAAGCCTTCCAAAGACTTTATTTCTCAGCTTACTCATCTGTCAGACATCACACTTACCACATCCACAGCATAATCCATGTGATTATTTATCAAGTGTTTAGAGATGCAGCCCTCTACCAGGCATTTGGGATATCAGTTCCTCACTCTGCCACAGAATTTCAGAGTGAATTGAAATAAATCCTGCCTTCTCTGTGCCTCAGCCCTTCAGGTTTAAAATGGAAATGATTCTCTCTATCCTTTTCTAACTAAAAAGATACAGAGTGATAAAGCACAGAAAACTTCTTCTATATCCTGAAAAACAAATCAAACTGAGTTCTCATTGATATGATTCATTACTCTGTCATGATTTGTTAAAACAAGTACTGCAATGAAACACACATTTTGAAATCACAAACCAAGTGTATATTTAAAGGCCACTTCAGAGTAAGAGGCAGCTGAAACTAGTATCCCTAGAGGACCTCCTGAAGACATGGAGACCATTTAACACTAACAGAAGCCCTCTTAGAAACCTTTTACACATCACCAGTTTCAACTAGTGGTCCACTCTTCCACTACGTCCTCATAGCTATCTGCAGCCCAGTTCCTGTTTCTGACCCCAGTGGAAAGGCAGTAACCTCCAAGTTCACCCTTAGATGTTTGTGGCTGCATTCACACAAAATGTTTATTTTCAGAACCAAAGCAGAATCAGAAGTTGTCCCTCGGCTTTTCCCACAAGCTCAGACTGTTCACCTTGTGCCACCACCTGTTGTTCTGTGAATGGTGCCAGTCACTGCATGTCTTTACTAAATGCCTTCTTCCTCCTCCCAAAGAGCATAAGAAACCCCTGGCCCAGTAAAAGAAGTTTCTTTAGAAGCTGTGCAAATTAGAACTCTGGTGCCACAGGTGTTTAGTATTACAGACTATCAGATTTTAAACATGCAGTTTTAAGACAGTAGCTTCCTGCCATGAGAATAGGAGTCCTCTGGCTGAGCAATGGAGCTTGAAGCCTACAGGAGAACTGAATCAGTTCTGGCAAGCTCAGCCTCAGGAAAAAAAAAAAAAAAGTTGTTCAAACCTCTTAAACTCTCTATTTCAAGTGGGTCTAGGCCTTAATGATCACTTTCTTGTGATGTTGTTTGAACAATGTTGTTGTTGTTATAGAAACTTACGTGTATTTACTGCTGGTTTTGACATATTTGCAGTTTCCCAGTTACAAGATCACTTGTTCCAGCTGCATATGGCAGAGTTTGTAAACTCCCAGTTCTAATAGCTCAAATTATAAGAAATTCCCACTTGCCCTAATTTTCCTTCCCCCCCAGCTCTTGATGGCCTAAGTGAAAAGTAGGAATACTGAAAATCAGGTTGAAAGTTCTATGTGCTCAAGTCTGACCTGTGCATAAAGATGATGTGCTTTATCACAAGTCTTGGAGTACAGCTGCCACCTCCTGCTAACACAGCAGCCCCTGTAGACCCCAGCTGACTGATGGGAACCCTAAGGAGCAGTCTCCTGGCCAGCTTTCCTTGTTCTCCCAACCTTCCAGTCACCATGGGGTCTCTCTTGTTCCCTTGGTAATGAGAGTTTTATTACAGCATTTCTTTCTTAAACTTTAGACCTTACCTATAGAAAGCAAAATTCTTCTCACACCTATAGTCCCTAAAATCAAAGCCATCCTGGATTTGAAATGGAGAGCACATCTGCAGAATGTCTCCATATGGGTTTTGGTGATGACAATACAGAAAAGGGAAAAATCAAGTAAGAACATTCAGGAATTAATCAAAGGCATAAAATGTCATCTTTATAGTTATTAGAAGGCTTAAAACCATTCCTAAACAGTGTATCTGCAATCATTTAGGTGATTACACTTTTGGCCCTCTTTGGTTGCCATTCATCTATGTACTTAAATGAATGTTACTGATTAAAGGACTTCATTTTATCACATATTACTCCTTGGTGAGCTTATCTTCATGAAAATCAAACTTTTTAAAAGATAACTACCACCATAAGAAAATGATGTAGCCCTGATGGTTTTGGTTTATTCTCTTGGGCATGGTGAATACTGAAAATGTTCATTGCCACTGCATGTAGAAAAAAAGAATGTGAAAGGAATTTTGACTGTGACCCTGGGAATGAAGCCACAAGTCACGTGCTCTTGAGCTTGTAAGGTGAGAACATTCTTGTAGAATAATCACATCCATTAATGTTCTTACAGCAATAGCTCCACAGTCCTGAAAGGACAAGGCCTCAAGCTCTGAGGCAGAAAAACCTCCAAGTGTTTGAGACTCGAGAAGATCTCTTGAAAGCTGTAACAATTTTTCCTGGTCCTTTGAAGGTGGCAATATGCCTTCTGACTGTAACTCATTCTTCAGACAAACACTATCCTCATGAATATTTGTCCAGCACTGCTGTAAGGGAGCTTCTGTAGCACAAAGGACCAGTTCTCATGTACAAAATGCTCAAGACAAATCCAGATGGAGGGTGCATCTGTGTAGCTTTGCAAGAGGCAGCTGTATCCCATACCAACAGCAAGAGACTTTGGGATTCACAGACTCTTAAAAAGCTGTGGCAAACCCTGCTGTTTGGCTTTTATTTTTTAATGACCATAATAATGTGGGAGATGCTGCTGCTGAAGAATCATGGTGAATTCCCTTTTTTATGAAGTTCTGCCCAGCTGAGGCAAGAACAGATGTTTCAGGATAAGCCAGAAGCAAACATACGTGGTTCTGAGTGAAGCTTTAAAGGGTACTTCAGTCATCCCTTCACAGTAATCCAACTAGTATTTCACCAACCTCCACTGAGTGAGATAGATTAAAGTTTTCTTCCTCATCCTACCCACAATGAGAATGGAAAACTCAGATCTCTCTCCTGGATGAAGGGGAAAGACCCAACATGCCCCATATTACTTCAGCTTCAGAGATACTGTGTTGTTGTCCATGTCTTCCAGTGTCCCAGAAGAGTTTATGGATCCATTTATAGACCCATCAGGTATGTCCTTGCTCAGCTCTCCAATCTGTTTAGCTTCATGCAGCACCCTCCTCCAACAAATTGTGTGCAAAAGGAAGCTATCACAACACAGTGAGCTGGTAGAACTACCACAGTAATATTCACTTTTCATCTTGGAAGGGATATCTCTGCAAGTAGAGTTCTCTTTACAGACTCACAGCTTCCAGAGGTATAATAGTTTAGTTGATTTGCTACCTCAATTATTTCTATAGATGTTGACAGAAAGAGTCTTCCCTTTACTGTAATGCATATAATTGAGCACTACTGGATTCAGCTGCAGAAAATGGATGGGTGCCGACACCCATTTTTCATTATCTGCCTTCACTCCAAAATGTGCCTGTGGTTGAGCCTGGCCCTATAAGGAGTGACTGAATAAATATGATACTGGCCATTACTTGGCAGTTAGGGTAGACCAGGACAAATGACATGAAGCATCTCACCATTTCACTGCAATTAATAGTATTGGAACCAGGACCACTGTTGCATTAATGAATCCCAATCTTTACTGTTGTGGTATTGGAACAGACCACTTCCAAATGAGGAAATGGGAAGGCAGCCATCAGCCTCAAGAAGACAGGGGAAGAAATCAGTTTTCTGGAAAACCTTAATGAGGACATTGAAGTAGTGTTCTATCACAAGAAGATCTGCCAATGGGGGGCGGGGGAGGGGGAGGATGGAAATGAGGGCAAAAAGAAAACCAGAAGGAAGTTTGAGGAGATCACAAACAGCTTACAAAAAAAAAAAAAAGTGCAAATGATGATTTTTTGTACAGGAAAAATACATTTTTTCTCCTCCCCAAATATAAGATATGACTCCCTGTTTAGTGACACTTCTTACTAGCCCTCTTGTATGGATACTTAGCAGAGTGATATAGAGAAAGCATTCCAGTTATGACCAGTACATGTGCTACTAATTGCTAAAAATCAGATGGTAACATAACTACAACCTGACTGCTGAATTTAACTGAAGCCATTCTTAAAACAATTATTGATCATGTGTTAAGCCCTAAGGTATGTTTACATTGCATTTTGTCTTTAATAGAGCTGAAGAGCTCCTATGGCTGCAACAACCAATATTATTCTCACTCCAGGAAATACCCACAATGCATGACACCAACAAACAGCCACTTTGACAAAGCTACTGCCACGCAAATATTAACCAGAAAATGACACATACGAAAACAGAGGAAAAGGGACCACAGCTAATCCATATGGCCTGTTGGAAAATCATAAGCTCTGTTTGTTGGCAGGCTGTCAAAGGCAGAGAAGGGAGGAAGGCGAAGGGGCAAATTCCTGAGCTGAAAAGCTTGCTCTGAAGAAAACCCCATAACCTCGCATGGAAAGCTTCAGCTCAGGAGCAAACAGCCAGTTGTATGTCCCACAACTTTCTATGGGGTGAGAGGCTATGTCTTAGATAACAGGTCCCAGACATACTTGGTTTGAAAGATAATCACCAACAGCTTGAGGTGCACCTGGATGAGAACAGGAAACTAGCACAGAAATATGAGCACAAGCATTATCCTCTCTCAGAAGCTCACCTCACAGATGGGAGTGCTCAGTAATAGCTGTAAATTCCTCAAAGATTGGCTTTAATTAGAGCCTAACCTTGCCATTGGAGGGATGGAGGGCCATTACACACTCCACAGGAGTGATCCCAGCCTCCTGCCTGGCTGTAGATGATGAAAGGCACTATTGCTTACTGTTGCTACTCCAGATTGCAAGGGCAGTGACAGACCTAAAGCCTAGACTGCAAAGCTTCATCAGGTAAGAAGAATGATTATGACATAAGAAGGCTGAGAATTCCTACCAACAGCCTGAGCTAGCCTACCCTAATTCCTTTCTGGCAAATCACCACAGGCATTTAAAAATCTTTTCTTACTCGTGGCCACACGATTTTACCATGCAACGTGCAGACTCCAGTAATGCAAGAGCCACACCTGATGGACACTTAGGTACATCAGTACTAAAAAAAAAAAAAATTCAGCAGTACTTTCTGTTCCCAGCTTCACCCTCTACTTGCATCCCAGCTACCTCAGGGCAGACTCATCCATGCACCAGACCCATCTTTCACATCCTGATTTCAAGTAACAGGAACCTGAGGTGCAAAACCCATAGGGGAGACATAATGCTCTCCAGCAGGCACCCCCTCTAAATGACAGCCACAGGAGCAGCAGAAAGCATCCCCTAGCTTGCCTAATCCTGTCAGCATAAACACATTTGGTGATGCTGTCCTGTTGTACTAGTACTTATCCACACACAGAAGCTGTTTGGAGGCATTCACGATCAGATTTGATGTGGCCCTGGGCAGTCTTATCTAGTTGGAGGTGTCTCTGCTCACTGCAGGTGGGGGGACAAGATGACTTTTGAGGGTGCCTTCCAATCCAGTGCAATCTGTGAGTTATAGGGTGTATGAAGTGATTTCCCAGTCTGTATTTTTGAAACCCATGGAATACAATAGCAAGAGATTCAGGAACAAAACCAAAACTAAACATCAAATGCACGAACTTTCTGCTCTCCAACATCCAGGACATGCTAACCTGCACCCAGTCCCGTGCCTTACAAGACACCAAGACAGCTTCCATTCCAGTAGGAATTCAGCTCCTCCAGCTCTATGAATTCTTTCAAATATCTCTCCAAACAAATATTGCTTTATCCATGTTGAACTACAGACAGTTCACTTCCAGCTAGGATCCTTATCTGGTCACAAAGTAATGGTCAAATCCAACTCTGGGCAGACCAACTTGATTAAGTGTAACTGTGAGACCATCATTTTATTCAGGGTAAATACTGAGAGTAGAGTATTTCTCTTATGAGAACATGATAAAAATCAAAATGTTAGTTTAATAACACTGCAGTTTAAAGTCTTCCTCAGTGTTTCCTGGAAAATCCACATGCAAAACAAACCAAAACAAACCCCAAAACAAATGGGGGAAAAAAAAAACCAACAAACCAAAACAAACAAAAACAAACAAAACAAACAACAACAAAAGACCCAGGAAGCTGCATAAGAATCTGGAAAAGAAACTCTCTAGAACAGCTGAGTGGTTGCCCAATTCTAACACATATTTGCATTCTTCGCCTACTTTTCACATACACAGATTATGTGTAAGCAAAAACAGAGTACCAGGTACCTTAAAGACATAAACAGTAAACTGTGGGTGAAAGAACAATACAATGCAGTGACCCCTGTGGGTCTGATCCAGACCTTACTAATAAGGAAACTGTCCCTCAGTTACCATTAGTAGTCTTGAAGATGGACTTGCCTGAGCTACAGCACAAAGGCCATTTGATCCTCTTACTAGCCATCCACACTGAGATGGTACAGTGACATAGCTGAGCCCTCGACATACTTTTATCTCTGCTCCAGAGACAATTGTCTCCAGCAGAAGGATGAAGCAGGCAGCTGTGTGGCAAGTTCTTAACTTCTGCAGCCAGATTAGTCTGTGCTTTTACCCTGAATTACCCCAGGCTATTTAGAAGATGTGACCACTTCAGTTTCTCTCAGAAACTCACCATTTGCTCTTTCTCCCCACTGTCTTCCAGCAGAAAGCAATTTATTTCACGTTAAGGATATGTTTTATGTAGGAGTTGCTCTGTGCGCATGAGAAACACGATGGAAACCAACAGCTTCAGAGGAACGCAGGAGAAAAGAAGAATCCCTTTGCACTTAGTCTGTCACAGTGTAAATAATGTGAAGAAAACGAGCATGCCCAAAATCAAATGGAAGCACAAATACACTTCAGAGAAAATGGACAAGCAGATGAAAATCATCATAACTCAGAGATAGATGTTTTGAGCACTTTGTTGGGGTTTTACCACAACATTTGCCTGACAGTTACTCTGCAAATCAAAATTTATTCAAGAGCATTTGTGGTTCCTTTCTCTGCCCTGTAATTTCATCCTATTCTCTGCCCTGTAATTGCATCCTAGGGATCAGCAGAATCATGGCTTCATCCCCAGCAAACATTAGAGCTAATTAGGGAACACGCGGGGAAAACAAAAGTTTTCTTGCATTACCCTACCTGAACATTTCTAAACACAGATGGTAGTAGTGATGGCACTACTATGTGTTTTGCAGTAAGAATGTGTCCTCATTCTGTGGTCAAAATGCTAAGGAAAAAAAATACCACGATGGTTTCAAGGTATGATGTGTCCTTTCAGATGCGTGCACAAATTCATCTTTAATTTTTCTAAATCCTTTTGAGCTGGTGCAAGTTTTCAGAGGCACACCAAGGAACGAAGGCAGCTGTGCTGTATATCGCTGCCATCTAGTGGAACTAGCTTTAGGATAGCTGGAGAATGGGACTCCCAGCAACACTATAACCTAGTGGGAACTCTCTGGTTGGACTCTATTTTATTTGTAACAGAATGTCAAAGATTATTTCAGTCTTCAGCTCCTGTTGTGCTGTACAGGACCTCCAAGTATGGAAGACAATGCAGTTAATACGTTGGTTTGTGTGCTATCTAGTCACTTTGCATAACTGCTACACCTATAAATAACCCAGAGAAGAATGATGTGCTTGGTTTTTTGAGAGAGGATTTGCATTAGAAAATCAGCAATATTATTAAAACATAATTAACAGCCAGAGACTTTATACTTGCCTATGACATTTGCATTGAATGGCTTCGACGGCTTACACAAAGCATCATTAGAGTCAGTGCTGTTCCTTTCAGTTGTTTATGATAAGCTTCCCATGAGGGCTTGATTAAGAAAAGCTTCTGACCATGGCAGTGATTTAGGAATCACTAAGGGCAAGATGTGCTACATTATTAAGAGTGAACACATCTGATTTGCAGAGAGGTTGAGTATTTAGCACAGCTAAGTCAGACCTCTCTGTCCCAGAATAACAGTGTGGGTCTGAAAAAAAAAAAAAAAAAAGATTTGAGAGAGCAGTATTTCAGGGGCAACTATACAAGTAAAAGACTTTGGGAGATAGGGTAGAACCTGAGAAGTGGGCCAATAACACAGAAAAGCAATAAATGCAATAGCCATAGCCTCATCCACAGCCCAGACTGCATCTTCATTTCTTTTATGCTCTCGAGTTCTGGGAGGTATTACACAGTCCTGTATATGGCTGAAAGTAATTTACAAGGCTATGGCAAGAGCCAAAATTGAGTAAACCTATATCAGACAGAGTGTTCCTAACAGGGAACCTCATAAAGGTATACTGGGGTAAAAAAAAAAAAAAAAAAAAAAAAACACCACAAAAAAACCAAACACCAAACCCAAAAACATTAAAAGAAGTTGTTCAGCATATTACAAAGCCCATTCTCTGAGGAGGTCATTGAAGTCAAATAAATTTCATAGGTCTTTCCCATGCAATAATTTAGGTGCAGTTAATATGCCCCAGAATACCAATAACAGCTAGATGCAGAGGTCATTTATTAACATTTTATCAATAGGATCTTTATGAGACCCAGGCTCCTTCTTCAAGATCCACCTCATGCCTACAACTGAGAACATCAATACTGTGCAGAAACCTACCTCAGTGCAATCATCCATTTCAGACAGCTGACTGAGCAATATGAAGTTACCAAATGTCTTTGGGAGATGCTCAGCTCTTCACCTCAAGCCAAAACTAACTTCAGACTTGCTGGGAGAAGGAAAAAGCTGCCTTCCTCAGCCACGAGAGGTTTTCATATGAAGCATGATAGCATCGTGCCTCTTCTGAGCAGTAACTCAGTTCAGCTTAATGCTCATTTCTCTTCTGCTTGGGGTTCATCCTTTTAGTAAAACAATAATGGTTTTTGTTCTACATACCCTGAACCTAACAGAGCTTTCTATAATCCTTCACTGTACAGGATGCAAGCGGATCAAAAAGTAATTTAAAAACACATAATTGGTCAGTTGTGTATACCTCCTGTACATGACATGGATTATACTACTCTCTTTCAACTGGGGTGGCTTTCCAATGAACTTGAGATAATATTATTTGAGAATACAAGAGAAAAATACTGACACAAAGCTAAACACAGAAAAGTCAAGCTCACTTGTCGAAAAATCTTGCAGCAGCGGAGCATGAAACCCTAAAGTTATCAGCTGATGAGAGCTCCATTATTTCAAGCTTTAAAAGATCCAGGAGAGTTTCTTTAGGGTCCATCTAGCTAACAAATACCCAAAGCAGTCATACTGGAGAGTGCTGTGGATCCCATCACTTCAGTAACCAGCTGGGAAAAATAACTTTCAGAAATCAATTAGATCATAATGAAGATTTCTGTTTAAACAGTCAACAATGTGATCAATGCAGCTGGACAAAACATTTGGGCAAACGAAATACGATTTGGCCTGAACTGACACTCTTTTGCACCAAGCATTTATGATTTCTTTGGTTTCATTTCTAAGTGTTTAAACAGTTTTCTCAGAGTGTTCAAAATTTCTGCCTGTAAGTACATTCTGTTTTAATCGCTACTTTTCAGTTACATGCAGCACTCTGCTCATAAATATGTCTCCAACCTGTCCCCACAGCGAGCTGCTACATCTTGTTTCCTCCAAAGTACAATCATCCCCTCTCCCTTCCCACCCCCTTCCACCCCCCACCTCCCCAACATTAGTGAACCAGATACAGATATCAAATAGGGGGCATAATGGGCATTCAATGAAGACCTCCCAGCTGTCTCCTGACAGTTTCATTGCATAATGGTGACCTTTGCATTTCTTGTTCACAGCATTAAAAAAAGGCAAAACTATACAATTCTGGAATGCAGATGAAAAAAATGGAAAGGAAAAGTCCTATGACATATTTGGGGGGCAGGGTGAGGGCCTGGCTTATTGATATATATCGACAGCCCTATTAGGATGGCCTTGACACTTCCTAAAGATGCAATATTTTACTACTTAACAGTCTCACTCTTGCCTTCCTCCTTGCTGAAAAGTGATAGTTCACTTTGAAAGCAGAGATTTATACTGCAGACTCTTCATTTAAACCTTATGTAAAGAAATAAAATCTTTATGTCCACACATATTTGAGCTCCTACCTTCATACATTTATAGCGTGTTACATTTCCCAGCTTTCCCATATTTAATGTTTTACAGCCTGTTCTCCAGATTCAGGTAGTAAAAGGCTTAAAGGCCAGAAAGCAGGCAGCAACTCACTGTTTTAATTAGAAGAGGACCAACAAAGAAACCTCCAAACTCATCAGTTGTACAGAGGCACCAGCAAAACCCCTCACTAGAAATAAGAGCTATTTGATCTATGGTTTCTACCAAAATATTTCAGTCTGGGGAGTTTAAAACCCTTTAAATGAATCCTTGTTGGGCCATGAGTTCTCTCATCAGTATTTAGAAGTATCACCATAGGAAAAAAAGAACAAGAAAGAGAAGGAACCATATGCTAAATAGAAAAATGTCAGGATAAGGAGAAATAACTATTTCTGCATTTTAAAAAGGTTTCACCCCCCACCCCTTCAGATCTGCATCTCCCAGATAAGACATCTGACATTTTCTGTGGGTGGCAGCACAGTTGTTTTGGTACTTTAGCTTACATCTAGAACATCTAGACAAACATTTGTGAGAAGGATTTGTTAATAAGAGTTAGAGCTAAGAAGAACTTATTGACAACATTTTACAGTTCATGAAGTCTGACCACAGCTTCACATTCCCCTCACTTACCCTTCACACTCTCCACACTCTCTTCCCACTCCCCTCCTCCCTCCCCCCCCTCTTCACACCATTTCCTAAAAGGCAAAACTGAAGATGGGAGTATCAGCATCATTATCAGTTGGGTACTTCAAGACAATCATCATATACCTTTCCCTTTCTCCAGATGAGGACTAAACACCACTCTGTAATACACTTCAGCCTGCAAGGTCTATCACACAGGCACCTGAGGCAAACCACACAGGCACTTCCCATCTTACTGGATGTATGGCAGGAACATCCTCCAAAGTGTACATACACAGCTCACCAGATGATGACTTGCAGATCCCCTAGCACCCCACACTGCACAAGCTGAAGAAAAACTGGGAAAGTGGGCACCACAGCCTGGGTCCTGTCCATGAGTTAATGGCTCAGAAAGCAGGTAGGCAGGAGCTGACAGAAGCTGCATGAATTATTTTGGCAAGCTTCATCTGGCTGACAGCCTGTGGGCTACTCCTTAAAACACTTTGCTGAAGTTTTCCTTTAGTCAGTCCATGTATTTCACATTTTCCAAATCTCTTATACCTGCTGCTATCCTCATAGTTCTCTCTCTTAACCTCTCATTTCTTTCTTATCCTTTTCTTGTCTTTTTTAAAAAACTACCTCATTAAAACATGGTGCCCCAAAACATGAATGCTGATGCCCCACAGGTACCCAAACTGGGCAATGCTAAAAGCCCAGAGAATACAATATATACTTGTAAAACACAAGTTATTACTTCAAACATCCCTCAGAACAAGGTTCCTACAAATACAACTGAGAAAATTCTATTTTTCCACTCCACTTCCTATCTCCTCAGCTCACCCAGAGTTCCACCTGCCATAATGAAACTAGCACAGAGCAAGTATTTCACAATGAGAACAGAGAGGTCAGTTCAAAAGACAAAAACCACCTACCCACAGAGTGCAAAGGGCACACTGCTTCAGGCACAGGCTCCCTTCACTTCACAGGCATAATGTAACTTCTCAGGCTAGGGTATAGATTTATGAATGTGAGATAACTGCCCTAATAGTGTAAAACCATAAAAGATACAGATAGTAAAGATATGAACTATGCCATATGAACTCCAACCCTACATGTATACCTCTCAAAATCTTAAAGAAAAACAAAACCAACAAAACCAAACAACACCCCCAAAAAAAAAAAAAAAAAAAAACAAAAACCCAAGCAAACAACAATGAAAAAATAGATCCCTTGTGTTTAATGAATCTTTGTCTAAAACAAGCTCTCCTCTCTCCAGTGCTTTGTTGCCATCTAAATGTAATTATTTCCCCCAAGAACTAAGGCTGAGGTCTTGACCACAATGATTAATCCTACAAAAAAAAAAAAAAAACAATGGCATAAAAAATATTGCAGGTGAAGTGAGCTACAGAGCTAGAAAAATACATGGGGGAAGCACAATAAAATGAAAAGATTGTGGTCAACAAGATCATAATCTGTCATGCTGTGGCTCTTTATCACAGACCAAAAGCAAGGAGGTAAAATGCTAAGAACCACTCACAGCTCAATATCTTGAGGTCTGACTGAGGTCTTTGTTCAGGTACCTCTTGGCCAGAGCACCATTCCTCCCCTCTATGAGCCTAGCTTCTGATAGACAGAATTGTATCTCGTTTCCAAACAGTTATTTTTGGAGGATAGAGGGATTTCAAGTGTATGGACTTACTCAGATATAAATCCTTGCCTCTGACTGCAATAAAAACTCTTTGTGATGACTTTTCACCAAGCAAACTTCTCAAAGAGGTCTTTCAGAACTGTAAGCCTCCTTTTCCATACCCTGCTTTGACAGGATTGAATGGAGGAAAACAGAACTGCTTTTGGTGCAGGTAAACTGGCTTTGTACACTCCATGTACTTTGGCTTTCTTGGGATTTCTTTTCAAAATTAGAAAAAAAAAAAAAAAAGGCAGTAAGTTTTCATGGAAACATAGACAGGTTTTGGAGGCAACGACCTACCACAGCTTGAGACAGGCCAGCTGTGGATTTGAACAGACTGACAGAGTGTGTAAGAGAGGCTACAAGTAAAACATTTCCTCTAATTGAAACATGCAGTGACTCCTGCACCACAAAATAGTACAGAGATGCAAGAAGCTGTTGAATCCAATGGAGATGCTGCCTGGGAACTACAAGAAGATGGGTTCTGGCATGTTTCACTAAGAGCAGCAACCAAGCTATGCTTTAGTACTCCGTCCTCTAAACAAGGAAGCACAGCACACATCCCTGCCTGCCAGAGAAGTGAAAACCTTCTCTTCAAAAGTACAGATGCTCTAGGAAGTCTGATGGAAAATCTCTCCATCAAACCAATCCCTGAGAGTTTCCAAGGGCTCCCAAACCTCCCTGGTCTGTCAGAAATGACTCCTAGCTATTGCTAAGCTTTACTAGAAAGATGCAGAGAACCAGCTGTATGTCTCTGGCAACAATCAATGAACCACAGCGAAAGCTTGCCCTTTTTTATGGACTATTTATCTTAATCTTGTCACTGCTGTTTTCTTCCCAAATGCCAATTTGCAATGGTGTCTTGATCTTAGCTTAAGGAAAAAAAAAAATCAGGAAACAAAACCAAACAAAAACAACTTTAAATCCCTATCATGATATCCCATCACATGAAGCCTCTCTCTCCACATGACAAGCAGTCTCAGACATACTGCTATATATACAAATAAAAGCTGTGGGGAACTGGAAGCCTTAGATGTGCTTATTTAGTTTACAAAGCTGGAAACTTTGTTTTTCTTCAGCTGAGGTTTTACTCTGACTAATGTACCCTCAACTCAACACACAGACTTACGCATATTGTCCTGTATAAATTTCTCCAGCTAAGCTGCAATTACCATATTTAACTACATATGTTGGAACAACCAAAACAAATTTTTCAGAGTACAGCTACTGTGTGCAGAGTGAAATTAGACCCTTATAATCAAGAAATGCCAGACATGCAAAGCCAGAAAGGAAAATCATCTTTACAAGCTATTAGTTCACAAACCTTAAGTAAAGCAAAGCATGGAAAATTGTTGTTGTGAATGAAAACAGTGCTCAGCTCAGGAGCATAGACCAGTGACTTTAATAAGCACTGCATCTGTGTACATATGTGCCTATTGCACACACATACACAAAGTGCCAGCCCTGTATATAACTCAGAACACCATTTGGCATGCTGCAAGCCATCTGTAGGTACAAAAAGGCTAGACATTATTTGATCAAGTATAACAATAAACTACAATGAACAGCAGCAGAAGCTGCCAGGAAATTCTAATTAAAGTACCTTCGGGGGTGGGGGGAAGAAAGGTAGGGGAAAAAAATATTAATTTCTAAGAGAAAACAGGTTTTCTATTCTCCTGTATTTTTTACCAGCAAGTGTTGGATTTAGCAACAAACATGTGTGTGTTCAGACTTCCAGGGTATTGTTATCAAAACCTGTATGGAGCTAATACCACGACTACCCTAAGGCCTCCTGCCTTCCCCATTATACATTATAGGAATCCACAAAGCTACAATCTAAAGGTTGTGATCCAAACCTTTTCCCTCACTGATTTCTGAATGGCCTCATAGCAGCTACACAGATTTAAAAATGTTATATTAACAAATCCTCATAAACAGATAAGTGATTAAAATTCTAAACTAATTGCTGTAAAGACCTGGAGAATTACAAACTGCACACTTGCTTTACATAGCTTTTGAATTGTCAGAGAACTGGAAAAGCAGCATATCTTCTCTTGTTCACTTTTACAGGTTGATGCCTAATTCATGTAGAAAGGTTATCATTTCCTATTAAACACCACAGCACATTTTCATACAGGAGCTTTATTCTTTTCTCTCTGCTAATGTCTTATTTGAGGAGGGGAACGTAGCCTGCAGCCAAATCTCCGTTATTTGCTTTGGACAATCAGTTTTGCAGCTGAGCCCATAAGGTTTCTCCATATAAAGTATATCTGAGTATTTCAGTGGTGGGTGGACAACTGCATAAGTCAAAACTTTCCTTCCAGATAGTAACAGAACTGCATGGATAGCAAACCTGTTATATGAACCATCAAATTAAATGCCCAACGTCACATCAATTCTTCATCTGAAATACCCTGCTGGGAAGCACACACAGAAATTAGTTTATATGAAAGAGCTATTCAACAGGGCAAGTATTAACACTATCTGGCATAAAAATCTTCCTTTGGCATAGGTTTTAGATCAAGAAAGAACAAACAATGGTACAAGAAAACCTCCCAGATGAATGTTAATGATAATTAAGGAAAGCAAATGGTGAAAACTCCCTCTAAGACAATTTATTCTCCAGATGGCATATGAACTACCTGAAGACAATTCAGTTTCAGCCATTAATTCAAAAGCATTATCTCAAGTATCATTAAAAAAGCATCATCCTGACTCAAAGTATAATTTGCACTTCAATCACCTCAAGTACCTACATTAGCTTTGAACCCTGCTTCCTACTTTCTCTAGTTTTATTACAGTGCAACGTACATTTACTTCCTGTTCATTTGATCCACGGTGGCAGTAGTTCCCTCTGCTGCCCACAGAGCAAAATTGATGATGATTGTGGAAATGCATATTGTAAAAAATGCATTTGTCCATGAGCCAGAGGAACATGTACTGACAGCTACCAAACAACAGATTCCTAACTAAAATGCTCCGGAGGTAGAACGTCTGATGCTCTCCACAATAACTTCCAGGCAGCTCTTCCAAAATGTAATCTTCCTATTAAAGCTATAACAGTTCTGTAAACAAAGAGCAGATAATGATTGTTTCTGTATGTATCAAGCTGTGTTTGGCCTTCCAGTTTGCAAAAGAGAATTTCCTGTTTACAAGCTCATATTCTTTCCCAAATTTGAATGCATGCTTGAACAAAAGCTTTCAAACACATCTCCTCATCTTATTTCAAGCAAGTGTTTTGATGAGCATTTTTTCCTTTGAGTTAACCATGTGGCAACAGCCTAACCCTTACCTTTTTCTTAAAAAAAAAAGAAGAAGAAATAAAAGGTATTGACAAAGAAATAAAATTTGGCTATTACAACATAATGGAGACAAACAACTTCATAGATCTGAGAAGTCTCATTTGGTTCAATGAGGCAATTCTATCACATAGCTGGCCATGTGTAAATACAGCAAACCCAGCCTTGGTTCGTCGGCAGCTGTTCAGCATCATTCATGTAGGTCTGACTTTCTGTTATATTTATAATAATCCATACATTATTTTAGATGAAAGACTCATGGAATTATTCAGAGACACTAATTTACCTTATTTTCCTGTTTCTAACATATCCAAAAAAAGTCTCTCTTTTCCCTGCTTTTATTTACCCATACGGTCATGGAAAAACATGCTTTAGTTATGTTCTCACTACAGCATCATGTAAGTTAAAATGTGTTACATTCATGAACCCAAGTATTCATTTCTGTAAAGGAAGGGTGCCAAAGTCACAAGAATAGTAATTGAGGTGAAATGAACAAAGGTGTTATCAGGAGTACGATTATGCTGTCCACATGATACTTAATATAGAAGGGATATGGACAGACTTTCAGTAGTGCTTCTTGTAATAGTCCTTTACTTAAAAAAGCAAATAATTTTTGTATTTGCAAATTAATCATTTAACTGAAGAGTGGTTTTTATAAAAGATATAGCCAGTTGTGTGAGTACAATGAAAGGATGGGCACTGGGCTGAAAGCTTTATTTGATTACTGTAGGTATAATCCAGGTTTGGTATGTATTGTACTTCTGGACCCGATGTAACAAGGAACAGCAAGGGTAGTCAAAGCATGTTAAGGCAGCACAATTCAGACCTGTTGGGTCAGAGTTGACCCAAGGTTTGTTTTTCCTTTGATTCTCAAATCCTCTTACAAAACAGAGGACAGTCTCAGGCTGTGCCAGGGGAGGTTTAGGCTGGATGTTAGGAAGAAGTTCTACACAGAGAGAGTGATTGCCCATTGGAATGGGCTACCTGGGGAGGTGGTGGAGTCACCATCATTGGAAGTATTCAGGAAGAGACTTGATAGGGTGCTTGGTTGCATGGTTTAGTTGATTAGGTGGCTTGGATTAGTTGATAGGTTGGACGCGATGATCTTGAAGGTCTCTTCCAACCTGGTTTATTCTAACAACTATTTCTGCTAGGCTTGAGCCTGCTCCACAGGGTCCATAACTCTACTGAGAAATACCTAAAGGTCTGAAAATTGAAAAGCTGATGAAAACCCCCGTGATGACTGGGATCTGACTAGGATTAGTTGCTCAATACTTAGGGAGTAAAATCCCGGTCATTTAAATCAGGTACTCAACAATCATGAAGCTCCATTAGATCATACACAATACCATGTGGGACGTGCTGATAGGAATCTGCTGTGGGAAGCACAGTTCAAATCCCCTATGGATGAAAGTAGAGCCTGAGAATGGTATGCAGAACAAGCCAATTTAATGTCTTTTTAAATGCACATGTTTGGCAATCAGACTCAATACATTAACATTTTCAGGTGCGATTTCTTTTGCTTTGTAAATACCTTGGTAACTACAGCAAAAGCTCATAAACATTTGGAATTCACCACATCTGAGCACAGGAAACAGAGCTGTGAGAAGCCACCTTCTTGACTGAGCTAATCCTGTGGTAAATGTGCTCAGAGGCACAGAGGACACAGCAACAAGAAGCATTTGGCTGGTGCTCTCTGCCAGTTTAATTGCACTGACAGCAATTGAAGATCTTCATCTCTCGGCAAGACACGCTGCCTTCATTCCAGCTACTTGTACATGGAATGAGCAGAAAGGATCCTCTCTACAAATGTTCCTTTGCACTTGACAAATGCTAATTTTGCAGGGGACTGCAGCAGTTAAAGATGCTCTTTTTCTGAAATGTCATAGCTGACTCAGAGGAGCACTCAGCCCATTTCACTGCTGGGTATCACAGACTGCTTGAAGCTACATCATCTGAGCAGTGGAAACAGTCTTTACAGAGCTAGAAACTGTCAGTTTCTGACAACAGCTATGGTCTTAATGAGGTCAAACAGGTCAACCTAGTTTACAGGAAGTCAATCAGGATTTAGAATACAGAAATGAAATTGTCACTCCTCAGAGATTTGATCTAATACATACACTTAATTTGTAAATATATATATATATATTCACTGATCTATTCAAGAGGTTAAAGCTCCTTGCAAAACACTGCTGCAACAACTGCTTTGTTCTAGACTAAGTTGTGCTTTCATGCAAGAATCTAATTGTCAGAGCGCTTAAAAAATGGGTGACCCAAGTCGTCCTCTCTTACCTTTGCCACCACCCAGTAGAATGAGTTAACCACCACAGTCCAGAAAAGGCACTCATCAGCCTTTTAATTGAATTGCTGCCATGTTTTCCTGTAAAATGAGAGACTCACTGGTCCAGAAAAGAGCATTCAAGGGACCATTTTTCTAACATCTAGTAGTTATGCCACATAAGAAAGGGAGAGATTGGGTTCTAGTTTCAAGACTTTGCCTGTATTTTGCATCGTCACTTAAAATATATAAACACTACCCAATTTCTTCCACAACTTTTCCTTTAAAAGAAAGCAATTATCTCTATTCAGATTTTTTTGAGAGAAAAGGTATTTTCAGGCACACTCACTGGATGTACACCCACTCAAGTCACCAGGCTTCCTTTTTGACCAAGCTGTCTAAATCTCAGAGGGCAACTGGAACTGGACGCAAACCTTCTGCACTTTTGCCTTCAGTCAGTTTCTATTACCTGTTTTGAAGCACTTCCTTACTCAACATATTCCCCTTCAGAGAAACCTGTATGCCCTCCCTATGACATCAAGGTCCTCAGCATTCATATCCTAGATTCCCCTTTGCAGCCAGACACTCAAAGGTTACAATTCTCACCTCCATAGCAATTCTCTGCTACATAAGAAAACAGTCTTTAGTACTCCTCAATTAATCAGCAGATTCAAAAGTTATTGGAAATTAATGCATAAATAGTATGTACAGAATCATAGAATCAATAAGGTTGGAAAAGACCTCAAAGATCATCAAGTCCAACCTGTCACCCAAGGCCTAAATCTATATATGGACAGAAATTTTCACTTCTAGAGCATTAGGCTTAATACTTACTAAGGAGGTTAGTGTGGGGTGAAGGAAAAGAGGCATATGAATTAAGCAAATATCTGGATGTGTCTAAAGCCCAAATTCACTCAGCATTGACACTGTAATCCTCCTGAGCACATGCTCAAGAAACCACCAACTCAACAGCCAGGTCTCTTCAGAGACAGAGACTATGTCTATGTTAGCAAACTAAACAGGGCCAGGGAACCAGCCCAAACCCTGACGTATCGTCGGCTGCTAAAATCTCAGCAGAGCTACGTGACAGCACTTTGTTCTGCGCACCCAAACACTCGGCAAGATAACACTCAAGCATGAGCCTGAACAAGGAACAATTTCCCAGTGGTTCTTTGGATGCAGTCACTCTCTTTTGTAAGGATGACTTTAGCTCTACTGATGCAAGCCAGGCTGGGCCAGTTGGCTTCAAGACCAGAAAACAAACCCCGGGGCTTTGTATTTACTACGTAGAAGTAGCCACAGAAAACAAAACAACATCATGTGTTAACGTTGGCCTGGCTTCTTGCTCACACAGTGTGGATGGATAAGTCACAGGGAGAGCGTAGCCCTGTCCGCCACCTTTGGCTCTTCCTAAGCTAGCTGCTCTGAGCCTGCATTACTGTGCGGACAGACAGCACTCCAGTTCCAGGAACTCAGTGTTCCCAGATCCTGAACTGATGTGCTCACAGTAAAACGTGCATTCAAAATATCCCTCTTAGACGATGATCTAATCTTTTTCCATAATTCAGAGGCTGTTAAATACATTCTTTTTTTACTCCTCTGAACATGTGGGATTCAAAAATTTGTAAGACAACGTGACCAGGGCCCCATAAACATCACTTTCTTTTGAACAGAGGAGTTCAAGTTCAATCAGTGCTCAGTGACCCCTCATTCACGAGCTAGAGGGCAGGAGTACTAACAGGAGTTAGTCGGAGATTCTTCACCCTGGAGTTGAACCTTTTTCCCTCCTGCACAGAGCTGGCAAAATATGAATCCAGAAACACCCATGGGCTCAAATATTTCCATAAATACACATGCTTGTATTAATATTTCCACAATAGGTGTGCTTGCTTCTATCCAACTTCTTAAATATATGCTGAGTATAAACATCTGAGTACACATGAGTACTTATTTTAGTTTGTTGAGGCATATGCTCATAAGCACAAACACAATACAGATAAAACATATTAAATACTGGTGGGGGAGCAGTTTGTGACATACACCCTGAAATATTTTGGCAAAGGTACTCTTAAGGATGAAGCTGAGTGATCCACTAAGGAAGTACCTACAAGCATTGGACTGACTTTGTGTTTCCCTGTACAAACCCCTGTACTACTGTAACCTGTTCAAACCTTGATATAGAAACAGCCTGTAGTGAGCCTTTCAGCAAAGGCAAAGCGTGCTTTGGGGCATTTCCATGAGTGACATCATAGCATGATAAAATCTAATTCTGCTTGTATTTAAAAAGCAAAACCCCAAACATCAAAACAAAACAGCCAACTAAAAAAACCCAACACAAACTACCAAAAAAAAACCCCCACACCAAACACATTCACAGACTAAGAAGTAGAACACATCAGGTACATACTTTCTCCAGCAGGAAAGAACACACCATATCTCAAGAACATCCAGCTGTGCTCAACAGTAACCACTTTTTCAAGCTGACATTTTCTTTAGGCTTCGAGCCCCTACACCCAGTATATTTCATGTTTTATACAGACGAACTCAAGAGCATATTGGTTTTCTGTAACTCTCTATCTCTGAATGCCATCTAGCCCAATATCAGGTTAGAATTAGAAATCTTCCTCCCTTCTTGATCACACAGTTTTCTATTCTGTAGCACACTTTGCTGTACAGGCACTGAAGCTGATTCCCTTCAAGTGAATCTCCAGCTTTAAAATTCAGGTCTAACCACTCAGCCCTGCTATAAGGTCTGTTCTCCTCTCCTCATGCTCCCTGTGCTCCAATTGTCACACGTACAGTGTAAGTATTCAAAGCTTTAACAGCGATACCATTAACCATGAACATTAAGATCAATACCTCTGGCTTCATTCTTACCCATTCTACCACACTGCAACTTTATTAGCATAATTATTAACTCTCAGTCACCTAAAGCTGTACTGACTACTAGTCTGAAAGGCAGTGCCTTTCCAAACGTCCTCTTATTCAATTATCATTGCCTGACAATAGCAGACAGAGAACTATTCCTACAAGAACTTTCCCACGAAATGCAGCCCAGACTTTTATCAGGAACTCTACAGTCAATGGTGACAATTTCTGTAAGACAGATGAAGTCTCTTGTTTTCTGTAACTGTGTTTACAAACTTTTGAAACTCATCCTAGCTGCCCCTTTCCAATCTCTACAAGACAATAAACTAAATGATGATGTTCCTTAGGAAATGAAGTAATTCAGAACTATGGCACCATGATCGTGCATATGCAGCATATTGAAAACAAATTAAATGGGGCTATAACCCTGGTTGTAAATAAATCAATGGGCATAACACTTCACAGCTATTTTAAAATAAAACTGATGCTAGCTGAGTCTACAGAATTTCACTGTCTGACAAGCAGAGTATTTTTATTTGAGACTGAATCAGAAAACTGTAAAGCTGGGGAAGAAGCAGCCGGGTATTTCATAGAGGAAAGGAGAAGCCTTATAAATTAACCAGTTGGCACAGCCCTAACTATAGTATCACGAACAGTGCTGTTATAATATTATTGCTGTAGGTTAATGTGATCCTTTATACAGCCTTTTTTTTCCTCCCACAGTAGCCCATTTTCAAGAAGTAAAATGGTTTCATTTGAATTGCAAATCCCAACACATATATAGTTTAATTCTTCTGGAGCAGAATGAGTGACAGTGGTATATTAGAGTTAACAAACCTTACCCACTTTTAAATACATTTCTGGTATTGAAAGCTAACAGAGCTGAAAACTGAATGGGTAAAGGCTCTGCTCTGGCATTCATTCCTTTATTGGAGCCTTGAAAGGACCGTATGGAGGGAACCTGATAGAAATTTCGTGTCACTGTGAAACAGAACTCAGTCCAAGGTAGGAAAATAAAAGGTTAGGTCTGCTGTCTTTTATAACTTTTCGTTCCTGGGGGGCCAGTGCTTTCAGAACTGAAACTAGGGGCTGTACAGTCGGTTTGATTCAACTGGTCCCTCAGTTTAATAGACTACAGGCCTCACAAAACTGCTGAACCAAACCTTTTGAAAGATTCTGCGCCTCCTGTACACAAATCCTTTGGTGTGTATGGCAGCGACAGAAGATAAAAGAAAAGCTACAGGAAAACATGCAGTGTGAAGTAGATAATAGTCTCCTTCCATCAGTCCTGCATTTCAAAACCATTTTTAGGTTTAGTACAGAAGATAAACTTAAATACTGCCATACACACAAACTGGGTTTCACAGGATCATTAGCTTTTCCTCTTTTCCCCTTAACTATATCAAAACAGTTTACAGACAGAATTTGAGACACACTGGGAATACAGGAAGCAGCAAGGCTGCAAACTAGCAAGGGAAACCTGACTACTTTTACCACAGAAGAGATTTGAGTAGGGTGTGGTGGCGCAATAGTATGGCCAATCAATCAAGTATGACATGGACAACAAAATTTAAGGCATACAGTGAACATGCAGGCATAGAACAGACAGCACAAAAGTGATAGAACAATGTCACACCGGATTGATTTGCTAACCCTCACCTTAACTTTTTAAAAATGAAAACAGTAGACACTCCAAAGGGTTATTCAAGCACATTCATGGAGGAGGGAGAAACGTGTGCCATGTTCAAGAGGTCAAAGAGGATCCAGATCAAAACTGTGCTCAGGTGCTCTGTAAGAAGAAAATCTTTGCAATGCCCGCCCTGTATCAAGCAAGAAGTAAAGGCAGAATTGTTGTGTACTATCCTCAGTGTACATCCAAA
The DNA here is from genome assembly GCA_033816785.1 of Picus viridis. NCBI lineage: Eukaryota > Metazoa > Chordata > Aves > Piciformes > Picidae > Picus > Picus viridis. Next base: position 8,257,354 of record CM066581.1, read on the forward strand.
CTGTAAGGGAAAAATTAGCAGCAAGACAAGCATAAAACCTGGACAAATATTCCCAGTTTGAATTCTTCTCTAATCAAGTTACCTATCTGCTGAAAGTATCAAGAAGTAGTGCACTCTGTACCATGGGCACACATTCTAACACTGTGTATTGCAATAAAGATGCTTCATGTCTTCATAGTTCGTCTTCCATTCAGACATTCTATTTTCAAGTGCTCTAAGGAAAAGTTACTCATATGTCCTTTGGGCTGCAGCAGCTGCAGCACCAAAGAGTGAGACAAAGGCTGAGCTCTACAGCAATGAGGCATCAGAGACCAGCATCTACTTGAGCCCTATAACTCATTCTGCCATTTGAGCTCTTTTGTTTAACAGGCAGCAGATTTACAATCACAAATGGAAGTCCTACAAGTGAGAGGACTATATAAAGAATGAGCCACACACAGGAGCAGACAGTAATTTAAATGCACCTTGACATCAGCTAGACTGAAGGGTGCCTTATTTCACAAAGTTCCAATACTCCAATAGGTGTCATATCTTGACCATAGACACACAACACACAAAAATAAATCTTGTCTACTAATTCTTGTTTCTGAGACAAAAATCTCTAAAATTCTTTGAACCTAACCTGCACAGTCCATGTGAACTGAAATGCAGGATACAAAATTAGACATTAACATTTTTCATGTTCACATCCACTCCCAGCACATGCATACCTGAGAGACTGCATTTCTTCAGCCAATTACCGTGATAATCACTGTCTTGGGAGCACATCTCCCTAAGTGAACACCAAGAATGCTTCAGGAACTGATTTCCATCATAAGGTAAAGGCATATATTCAGTCATGGGTGGACATTCAAGCTTTCTTTCCTATAGGCTTTCTACCCTGAAGTAGAGCAGTGGCTTTGCTAACGTTGTCAACCTTAGAACCAGATGTAAAAGTCAAGAAAAATGTTGCTGGCTTGCTACTGCAAATGCTGCACAGACAATAGATTTTTTTTGCCATGCATCACTTATTTTATGCATCATCTCTATTTTGTAGTTTGTGGGTTTTCAAGAGATGAATGACAGATGTAGGAAACAGTTGTAGCTGCCAAAACAAATGTTGGTCACTCCACTCACTGTCCAAAGTCCTTGCCTAAAGAGATTCAGGATGTTAGCACAAGGTGAAATTCCACTCTGCGTAAGCTATTGTAGGTTTTGCAATATCTGAAAAGAAGTCTGAAAGTGAAAGTCATTTTTAAAATAATTGATTTTCAATGTGTCTTTCTGCTGATGCTAGAGACAGAAAAGGCCTTTCAAGAAATCCACCTTTTTGCTAATAAAGATCATTCCTTCCAACATACTTTCCTCTAATACACAGTTGTTTCTGATGCATGGTTATGCGACAAGCTGGATAATCTTGACAGAAAGAACTGTAACCAATATATCAGATCACACTTTGCCTCACAGTATCCCTGACCTTTTCCATTTTCAGCATCCAGCTCCTTTAAAAAAAAAAAAATCCTAAAGACAAATTCTTTCATTTTCCTAGTTACAATTTAAGACTGAACATAGATCAGCATGGTTAAGCACTATGGGAACATCTATATGAAGGTAGTCCTTGCTAATTAATACATTAATACACAGGGCGAGTTGAGGAGAAACTGAAACTAAACAAAAAAAGTATGGAAACAGCACAAAATCTATTATGATCCTCGCTAACAATGTGTGGGAGAAAGTAGAGCACAAGAAACCTCCAAGCCACATCCAATCCCCAAAATCTAATGAGAAGAGCATTGGAGTTTTCCTAGAAATACAGGGGAAGAATCTATTATCTCAATGAAACTAGTAACTGGGGGAAATAATAGCTTTTGCATCAGAGGTGACTGCACAATCATTAAACTTTTGATCAAACTCAAGGACTGGAAAAAGAGGGAGAGCGGATAACCAAAAGAGAAAACCCAAATTATTTCCATATACTAATTTATTTACCTCCTAGGGACACAATGAGAAAATATCACTGATCTCGTTACTTTCCATGTTGTGCAATTTGCCTCCTGTTTTCCCTCCTAAGCAAGCAAAACTTATTTGTCATGTAGTTCCCCCCCTAAAAGGAACAATTTTTTACTGTTTATCAGTCATGCTTTATTCAATCTGATGATAATTCAGGCTGTTCCATTAGGACTGAAGAATAGAGATAGTGGTACAATAGTAACAAAACCAGCTGATACAATGGAAGGATTGTCAGTGGCATTTTCACGCAGGAAAGGTTTCTAACAATGAGCAAAATACCCAGCTTGCTACTAGCATTCATCTTATTACCTGCCAAGTGGATTGCAGAGAAATCTGGAACTGACAGGTTTTGAAGGCGTGCTATAAACTTGGCTTTCATCATTCAGGTCAGAACCTGGGGAATTCTTTTTCTGTAACGTTTCATAAAAACAACTGGAGGGAAATCAGAGATTTTTAACAAGCCTGCTTCAAAGTATTGAACAGCAGTCTTCTCATTTTGGCTCCTCTCTCTAATTCCTAGGCTGACAAGTGTATCTGGTGAATTAACGTTAGATATGTGAACAATAAACACTCTAGGCTTTTTCTGTTGCTTCAGTGATGCAAAGCTTAATTGGATGGTTAACTAGGCATATGGCTACTTTGCATCATTGTAGGGGCAGAAAACATCTGACATGCACACTGCTCCTAGAAATTTAAAAGCAATGCAATTGTTGGAAGTTAATCTTCCTAGATGCCAATAGCAAATTGTTAGGGTTCCAGAAACGTGGAGAATAGGACAAGTTCTTCGTTATTTCTTGTAAATGCCAACAATCATAAGTAGAAGAATGAATATAGAGAGGGATTATTTCCTATTGTAGGGTCACCAATAAGTCAGACTTCAGCAACTGAAATATACTGAGTGAAAACCAACCATTTTAGATCAGTACCCAGGTCAGGTAACAACTCCAGTAGCTGTAGCTTTCTGAAAGTAAATTTCAACTTCAAAAACCGATGGCAACCATTGTAAATAATGCTGGAATATCACCAAAAGTAAAAAGAAATTAACAAAGTCTGAAAGTTTCAGCAAGATGCAAAACTGTGTGTGCTTTCCAGTGTGGATGTTTTCAGAAACTAATCCCCAAGAGAGTAACCAAACCAGAACACTTCTTTAAGAGAGTATGGCTGATCCTTTTCATCACTTCAAGTTGTGATCTAAAGGATCATGAGCTTCTCCAATGCATTATTTAAATTTATTCACCAGATAGGCTTTATAAAACATACAGTATCACAGTATCGCCAAGGTTGGAAGAGACATCAAAGATTGAGTCCAACCTGTCACCACAGGCCTCATGACTAGACCGTGGCACCAAGTGCCACGTCCAGTCCCCTCTTGAACACCTCCAGGGACGGTGACTCCACCACCTCCCTGGGCAGCACATTCCAATGACGAATGACTCTCTCAGTGAAGAACTTTCTCCTCACCTCAAGCCTAAACTTCCCTTGGTGCAGCTTCAGACTGTGAACTCTTGTTCTGGTGCAGGTTGCTAGAGAGAAGAGACCAACCCCTTCCTGGCTACAACCACCTTTCAGGTAGTTGTAGAGAGCAATGAGGTCTCCCCTGAGCCTCCTCTTCTACAGGCTAAACCACCCCAGCTCCCTCAGCCTCTCCTCGTAGGGCTTGTGCTCAAGGCCTCTCCCCAGCCTCGTTGCCCTTCTCTGGACACGTCCTTCCTGAACTGAGGGGCCCAGAACTGGACGCAGGCCTCAAGGTGTGGCCTAACCAATGCGGAGTACAGGGGCACAATGACTTCCCTGTTCCTGCTGGCCACACTATTCCTAATGCAGGCCAGGATGCCATTGGCCTTGGTCTACTGGAAATTTACAAGCAAATCTCAGTGCACATTAAATATTTAGAACTCAAGCTCTTCTGGATGCTGAATTTGTATGCTTTGCTTTTGCTTTTTCTCTGAAGAAAGATAATAGTTAAAATTACAGTTCCTATTCTGATTCAATACAATACAATACAATACAATACAATACACCAGGTTGGAAGAGACCTTCAAGATCATCGCGTCCAACCCATCAAACAATCCAACCCACCCAACAACTAGACCATACAGCCAAGCACCCCATCAAGTCTGCTCCTGAACACCTCCAGTGAAGGTGACTCCACCAGCTCCACGGGTAGCTGATTCCAATGGGCAATCACTCTCTCCGTGTAGAACTTCTTCCTAACATCCAGCCTAAACCTGCCCTGGCGCAGCCTGAGACTGTGTCCTCTTGTTCTGGTGCTGGATGCCTGGGAGAAGAGGCCAACCTCTGCCTGGCTACAACCTCCCTTCAGGTAGTTGTAGAGAGCAATAAGGTCACCCCTCAGTCTCCTCTTCTCCAGGCTAAGCAACCCCAGCTCCCTCAGCCTTTCCTCATAGGGCTTGTGTTCCAAACCCCTCACCAGCTTTGTTGCCCTTCTCTGATTCACTTGCTTCTAAACTCAAAGTTCATGTTTATTGCTATTTTGATGCTATTTTCAATTATCCTTAGCAGTAAATGTCCCAGCCCTCCCATTTAAGAAAGTCACAGGAATTGAAACCAAAGAGAACTGGAAAAAAGAAGTCTGAAATTTGAAAAGTTGTCTAGTCACATTAAGTACCATTTATAACATTTTAGAAACCACAGGCATATCCAAAGAGCTGAGAAGACACATTAAGGCTTTTAAAAGTGGGTTCATGAGGAAAAGCCTATATTTCACATTTTTAACGTGGACCACAAAATTCAATCCAACTTGTATCCCTTCCTCATTAACTTCCATTAATTTAATCACAAAGATTAGACGGTTGTCATTTAACTACCTCTATTAGTGCTTCTGGTGGAAGTTTCCATGTACCTAGAAATGTAATATGAGAATAAGTCACACAGGTTCTACACCATGCCATGTTTGCTTCACCCAGATTAGTATGATTATGCATCTTGAACCACACATAATCTCACTCATTAGACAGTGAGGAGGCTGGCAGAGGAGTCTCACACAATATTCTAATATTACAGATGAGTATTTTTTGTGATTCGCTGTTTCATTTACCTTGGCACAAGTCATCAGAGCTGATGTATATTCCACAGCTGAGCAGAAGAGCCAAATACATTCATTTGGCCAAGTTTGCTCATTCCCAACAGATTTTTTTCATACATTTTACCTGAATCTGTGTTTTATAAGGCATGGAATACTTCCCCTCCCCCACCACCTCTGTCAATAACGTCACTTTAAAACTAAAATAACCTCTCACTTCACCAAGATTTATAGATCCAGGTCTTCCTTCAAGTATTGCTGTTAAACATATATCCAACTCAGCTGTTTGGGTTGCTGCTCCTTAAACACATTTTCTTACATTACTGAGTCTTTCTCCATAACTTAACACCCTGTACTAATGACCCCAATGCCAAAGATAAATTGGCACTCACTGACTTCAACCACTGCCTTTCTACAGTATTTCTACTTTCTTAGAGTATTGCAAGTGTTACAGAAATTTCATAATTTGCCAAGAGTTGGGCTAACTATAGAAGGGTTAAAAAAATTCTCTATGAAATTTAGAGAAGACAGCAAATTATTTCTTTTAAACCTTTAAAATTAAGTCAGTTGATATCAAGAAACAACTAATATTTGTACACCATATTATGGCAATAGACATTCTCTGGTTTATCAGTTGTCAACTCCAGAGAAATCAACTTTCTCCAGTACAAGGCCATTAGCAGGAAATGGAGCCAAATGGAATAAGTTGTTGGTGCTGAAATCTTCCATGATCAAAAAAAAAAATCCTTCAGACCTTTCAGGCAAGGGCCACAGAGAAGACATTTCACATATTTCAGTATGGTTAGTACTTCTCAATATTTATCAGCACCTATTTGCTTTCAATGACATTAGAACAAGAAATCAAAACAATTGTACAAGGAGCAATCTTCTGCAGACACTAGAAAGTTTGCTTCCCCTTTCAATGCCACTGCACACTGCAACCACTAATTAGAAAACATCTTTTTTTTCCCCCCAGTGTTACACAGTGAATAATTTGCTTTAACCAACTCGCCTTCATTATGAAGTGGCTGCTGCCACTTCCTCTCAGTAGGAAGTGATCTATGAGAGATGAAGGCTCCAATTCACATTTTTAAAATAACATTTCTCCCCTTTCATGTGAAGTGTTCCTCAATCATTTCATGTAGATGAAAGAGGAAGTTGAAACTATTCCAGCTTTTTATTCTCTTTCCTATAATCAACATTTCCCTGTCCCAGCTGACTTGTCTTACATACGAAATCGACTCTGACATGGATGAACAAGTCTACCTTATAACAGAGGTGTATGCAACACATAAGAGAAATAGTGCTAGCTTCCTCCCTGAAAAGCAGAATCTGTAACACAGAGTAAGGAAAATTTTATTTCAGTGGAAATGAAAAGAAATAAATCTTATGTAGGAAAAGAGAGGACTTGTTCCTAAACTTAAAGAACACAGTATGAACAGCATAAGGCCACCCTGTGCAGAAGAACAGTAAAAACTTCAAGAATTAAGGTTTCGAGTTCTACGGTTTCTAAATGCCAACATCTAAATACCTTAGAAAGAAAAGTGCCACTGTGAAGCCAGATTTGAATTCAGAAAAAGGGCCTCCTAAGGCAAAGGAGTAGATATTCACCCCTACAGCAGGAAAAAGCAGGAAAATGTTCAGATAAAAACAAAACTAAGAGTCATAGAAGCAATTCCCCAAGGACACAACAGGACTGAACATTCACAGGAGCCATAGGAATTAATTTATATTATGTCACAAAAAGCACAGCCTGTTCTGTTCTTTGTCAGTTCTCACTGCCAGAATAGGATGACTGTGGCTATCCACTCAGGATTCAGCCATTTTTACTCTAGTCCTTCCATCATCAGCAGTCCAGCTGTAACAAGCAATTCTTGCCTGACTTTTGGGGTAAGGAACAGGCAAAGGACTCACTCTGGTGATGCATGGATCCAGCCCCTCCTGTGGAGCTACCTGCAGCAGCTGTTGACCCAGGCAAAGTATCAGAAGCTTACAGCAGCAGGCAGGCACCCCACCAGCAGCCCCAGGCTGGGGCAGAGGAGAGGAACCCAAACATGCGGGGAGGCTGAGAGCTCAGCACTTCTTGACAGCTGATAAAGTGTGACAAAGCAAGTGCCCCAGAAATGAGTAGACACCGGAGGACAGGCACCTATCAAGAAGTCTCTGGAAAGAATGGTGGATTTTAGCCTGTTTCTAAGGTTAGTATTAGCATGCCCTTAGGAAGCATGTCCCAAGCACAGATCAGCAGCGCCACACACTTGATGCAAAGGATGGCTACTCTTCAAAGAGCTGACAACATCAAGAGGACTTTTCCTGACAGATACTGACTTTTTAGGCAGCATTGGGCAACCAGACGTGACTGAAAAACTGTCCTCAGTCTCAGGCATGGGGGTAGGCCAGCACAGTCAGGCACAGAAATTATGGCAGGTGAGAGCCCCGTGAAGGTGTTTTGCACCCCACTATACTTCACTCTGCCTCATTTCACCAGAGCACCACTCCCACCCCTGCCTCCCTGGCAGGAGAAGCTCTGTTTTTTAACTTAGATGTCTGAATCAGAAGCAATTAGGGTAAGAGCATTATAAGAATGAACAGTTTATTTGCCAAAAATACTCCTTGGAGTCAAGGGTAACAGCTCACAAATGTGAGCTGAATCAAGCTAATGGCTTCAAATTTTAATAACTATTAATTAAAAAAAGAAATCAAAAGACTTTGAATTTCTACATTTCAGAAGTAAAACACTATTTTAGATCCAAATTATATTTTCTTTTAAAACCCTAGCCAAGAACCCTTTGTACATAAAAACCCCCACCACAAACAAAAACTATCATCTTAAAACAATTATTCTATCTCATTTAAAACCATGTATTTCCCCACCCCCGCCTCTTTCTTTGGGATACACACATTATGAAATTATTTCTTGGGGGTTTGGTTGTTTGTTTTGTTTTTTTTTTTTCATTTAGTCATAAAATTGGGGGTGGGACACCAAATTTACATCACTAACTGCCTACTAAAAGGCATACACTGTCTCCTTGCAGACATGTAGTAGCTTTTTGAGTCTGAGACACTTGGTCCTAGTAATGGGGTTTTTTTGCAGTAATGGACACAACACATTTAGAAACCGAAGCAATCAATGTGAAGAACTGCAAGTGGTAATAAGCATAGTGGTAGGTTACAGGTTGCCTCCCAGATAATTCAAGAGTAGCTTTACTTTTCACTGTTGCAGCTTATCTAAAAATGAGTGGGACCTGAAGAAAACTAACTTTGGACAGGTGACTGCAGGAGGAAGGGAAAAAAAAAAAAATATATTTCCTATGTTCAGGACACTGGAAAAAAAAAATCACTAAAAAATGTTATCACACTTACAAACCACTAACCACAGGCTATTCCCATGTGCCAAAAGGATAATGCAAAGCTCTAAATAACCTGGGCATGAAGAAACGTTTTTTTGTTTGCCAACATTATGCACTTTATCCCTCATTTAACACACTACAACCCATGAAAAACAAAAGCTGCTTTAAGTCATACCTACCACAATGCTCACACATACACACACATGCTTAACAACTTGAGTTCCATATAGTTTCTCAGAAAACATGCCTCTAATTTTCTCCATTTTTACCAAAATTAAGCTGTCATGTATTTCTGCATGTAGTATTATCATACTCTCCTCAGATTCTGGAGGGAAGTGCTCAAAAACTTCCTAGGAAAACATTGGCGAGAAATAACCTCAGGAAGTTAGACTGACGCTCCTGGAATGCAAAGATCAAGGGTTTATTTTCACTATTTTTATTATAAACAAAGAACCCATGGCAATTGCAGTGGCATCACTGGGGGAGGTATAAAGAGGGGATGAAGAGCAGTTGGGAAGCTGGAAAAAAAATACAGATAATTCTTTAAAAGCCCTAAGTATATTCTTCCACTGCTCTTCACATCACTATGGCAATGAATATATGCCAGGCCCTTTCACCAAGAGCTTCATTTTTTGTTATCAGGGTTAAGTAATAACATTACAAGTTAAAGAACACCAAAGACCAAAATACCAAGATAAATAGAAGTCAGAAGAAGAAATAAAATTAGGTCTGTTTCCTGACCATGAAAACCATCAGGAATTGTTTCATCTTACACATTAAAGCCCCATCCATTGCTAGCGTGTAGAGACAAGACATTTACACCTCCACATGAGAGCTCATGCAAACTGTTTCTTGTTTATATGCCTATTAGGAGTTCACAGCAGTCACTAAGATTATTTCACTTGGTTTGATTCCTTCCCTGTTCTCTATGGCTCATTTACCAAGTGCTATACAGGGCTATTCATGTCCTTGGAGAAGAGCAAAAGTTAGCCTTTATACTGACAAAAGCTGCAGCCAGATAACACAAAGTGGAGCCCTTGCCACCACAGTGCCAGCTCTTTCACAGCACTTGGCCAATGCTCTCACCAAAGCTGCCATGTTTCTGCTTTTCCTACATCTCTCAATCTATCAAAGACAAAACTGGGTACAGAGACGACATGTTAGGCACAAACAGTCATAAGGTTGATGTCTTTGGTTCACACAGCACTTCTTGTATCCCTGACACAGCCTTTCTGTTGTGAGCAATAAGAAGTGAGAGTGCCTGAAGAAATAAAGCCCATGTTGGGAATGTATTTTGGTTTTACCCACACTCTGCTGAAACACATGGGTTTTCTTATGCACAAGAGCATGCAGTAAGTGTGTGACCATGATGAGCCACTGGTTTTGGTTTTCAGATATCGTTCAGTCAAGAAGCAAGGAGGATCTCATTGTATTCCACAGGAAATGTACAAAAGCAGCTTCCTCAGTTTGTACACAAAGGGGTTTTCTTGAAAATGAAATGCTCTGCTCCAGAAAATATTCTCTGTTAACTGAAAACTAGAACTTCCACTTGAATTTCTTTAAGTGACTTCTGCTAAGTCAGCCTACTGTCAAACCATTTATTTACTGTGGTTTTGTTCAGGGTAAAATTTAATTGATACATGTATGAGCTATCCATTTCTGCTCCAAAACCTGATTTGGTAGAAAAGGCCAATAAAAACAGCAATAAAAAATTGTTTAGTTACTTTAAAATACTCACACTTGTTTTGTATTAGGATTTGTCACAGTTCCTGTAACAATGCTTTTGCTCCTTGTGGAGAATACCATCAACACTGCTGAAGAACCACAGCAAAACTACTTTTTGACACACGTCCACAGTCTGCAAAACTAAGCAAGCCCCAGGGAGTGTCAGCAAAAAAGATAGTTCAAAAATATTTACTTTTCCTAGAAAGAAAAGAGTCAACCCATGCAACAAAGGCTTTATTGCATCCCTTCCTGGTTGAGACACTTTGTTTGGATCAAAAACTGGTGTGTGAGACACACTGGGCCGGGAGGCTGAGCTGCCCATGCTCACTGGGCTACCACTGCCACCTCGTTCCACTTGTCTCTTAAATGCCGGAGGACTGAGACACTTGCTGACAAGGATGTTATCCCTACCTGAGCCGTGGTCCTTCTCCTCAGCTCCCACCTTGCCTCCTCTGCAGGGCTGTCTCCTGCCACTCTTCACAATCTGGGTGCACGCCCAGCTCTTCAGGAGCACTCAGTGGGCCTCTGCTTGTCACTCTGAAATAACAGAGACTCTTTAGCATACTTATCGTTAGGGCACTGTGTTTTCTGCAGCAAACTTTGTGGAGACCAACAGCAAATTTTCTCTTTCTGTTTTCAGGGAAAAGCGTTTATTTATTGTGCTAATAAAAGGATGGGTTTTTGTCAGAATCCAAGGAGTGTGTAACAGCTAGCTGATGGGAATTTACCAGGGTGGCAGAGACACTGTAACAGTCAAAGCAAAACATTTCAGCCAGCAGGGCTGGAAAACTTAGCAATATCATATTAGCTGCAAACTTGTCATTAAGTGTGTCTAAATACAACAGAGGCAGCAGAGAGTATTTGTTCCAATGCAACTTTTTCTCCACTGGTGTCACAGAACACACTAATTTTTCCAGTTAGATATTACAAGAAAAAAAAAGTATTATCTCAAGCAAGATATATATTTTTTTTTTTTTACAGTATTCTTCACATCACAGTAACAGTGCTCCTTTGCATTCTACCTTTAATATTACAACTCATAAGTACTCTGAGATACTACCCTGCTAAGTGAACACTAAACCCATTTGGTACCATTAATCAGATATCTGCACTCATGTACTAAAATAGACAGCATATGCCACACTTGCTGAAAAAAAAATTAAGGACCTTCAAGTAAAAGTAGTATACTCTTGCACATTTTTCTTGGATGCGACCAAAGAACAGAGGCTTTGGGAACATCATCCGACACTAAGTTGTGGAACTCGATATCTGAACTTGGTATGATTCACTTGCACATGTGATCTGGGAACAAAAGCAAATAGAAGCACTCTGGAAGGAAATTAAAGGCAGAGTGAGTCTGAAGAATTGAAAAAGCAGGAAACAATAAATTATATTTAGTCTAGATGAAGGCAATTAAATACAGTAGTGGAGAGCCCTGAAACATTTTCCCAAAGGCAGAGGGAGCAGGTAGAAGTCAGCAGTATTTTAAAAGGACTATTGCTAAGGGCAAGGATGTTGCTTTTCATGTATCTAATGAGAATCAAAGAGATGGGACCTGCTACAGAATTACTGGATGCTCATCAGCCTCTTGTGTATTGGTCCTAATGTGCTCTGCTCTTAGGTTTCATCCTTTGGTTTGGGTGGCTTTGCTTCCCTCTCTGCCAGAATTGCTCCCTGTCTTGGTCAGAAGCAGAACCTCATAGATCAGTTCTACCAGACCAAGTGCTGTCTCTCCAGAAAGTTATGCTAGCTTAATACTTGTAACCCGAATCTGATGTTGAAATGAAGCTAACAGATAACCAAGCCACTCTGGAAGTTAAGCATTTTTCTCCTTCCTGGTTTTCTTTCATTTAAAAGCTACAAGGTTCAAATCCTTCCCTTGTACTCATAACTGATCTGGTGAACTGATTTAGCTGCCTAATAGGCAGAAAAGTAACATAAAAGGCAGTAAGACAAACAATCCACAGAAATGCTGCCCATCAGTGAATTGAACCAGCTTAAGGTGGGAATCCAAACAGTGCCAGAGACAGCACAAAACAAGCAGCAGAAGGATATGAGTTGGACAAGAAACATGTCATGCAGAACTTGCTCCTCTTGCCACATCAAGGAGTTAAACTGATTTGGCTATATCATATAACTTTGCCCCAAAGAGCGGTCTGATTTACTATTTACCTCTCTGAGGATATATGATATGCAGGTTTGTGAGGGGGTTAATGCAATACAATGACTTTTTACTTTAAATAACACTAAACAGATTTTGATAAGGTCAGGAGATAATTATGTCATTCTTGCCTGTTTCCCGTCATTGCTCTGAGACACTCTTTAAACTGAAGTTTAAGGGAAAGTACATTCCCCTTGAATGCAACCCCCTCCTTTTCCGCCCTTCTCTCTCTTTTGTTATACAAAGGCTTCTTACATGGCTAATTCTTCGGTCAATAACATCCTTCATTTGTGCATAGGAGAGATTTCCACCACTCTCCTCCCTAAGCATTCTCTCTTCACATCTCTGCCAGTCTTTCTCCCCCTATGACCAGGCCTGTCCCATTCTCAACAGTGTAATACTGGAGGTACCCTTGTTTATTCTACAGATTCTTCCAAATATTGGGTTATGTGGCCTACATACTCCTGTCAGCCCAGCTGACTCACTGCGCTTCTGCAAACTTCAGGAGTCCCTTATTATTGACACCTCTATGCTGTCATTATACAGATGCTGGTACAAGCAGCTATGGGCAAATCCCAGATGGTCACTAGTGATATGTGAGAGTGCTGACCTGAAAAAAAAAAAAAAAAAAAAAAAAATCACTGAACAAGGAAGATGTGAGAGTTGGATTCTTTGCTAAGCTACACATAGTTCTTATTTGTTCCTGGAGGGTTTATTAGTGAAAGGGGAGTGGGGGGAAATTACATTATTAACATCATTACAGATAAACAATTGATTCAACCAAGAGGTCAGTGCACAAAGAGCAAACTACAACTGTAGAACCATTAGCAGGTAGCCTGTATCCAAAACCGCTGACACATCATTAGAGAGAAATTCTGAAATGTTCAGTCCATTCCTTTCCTCCTATCAGAAAGCAGCTATGTGGATGCTCCCATTGCATCTAAGTTCAACAACAACAGAAAAAAAATGTACTGATTTCTTATTTTGAGACTAACAAGACATCTCTCAATCAAGAATCCAAAGGCTATCTTTGGAAATACACTGTTGGGTATAGACAAATGGTGAGAACAGGGTGCCGGGGGAACTCGCCTAGCTGGAATCCAGAAAAGAAACTAGAAAGAAGTCTGGAGGAGACTTTGTGGGATTAAGCATTGTTGCATATTATGTCTCATTATATTTCATTGTCCTTAGCAGCAGAAATTAGCTCAGACCTCTGTTCTTCCCTCCCCTTTCCCCAGGATTGAATATTTTGATCTGTTGCAGACATTTCTTACAACCACATAGGATTGTTTCATTTTATACTTGACATCTTTAAAATGTCATGGTATATTCTTAAAGCAAAATCAGGAAACTACTGTAAATTATGACAATGGTGACTCTAGTATCCAGGCCTGGGAACTGAAGCTTTATGAAGTCAGGCCACAACAGTGTAAGGTCTCTTGAAAATTGATCTCTTCAGACTGAACAGCCTTGAGCACTGAATTCTAGGGATTTCTCTCTCTTTTTGTTACTCCTGAAATAAAAGTTAGCTTTGTTTTTAAGACAGAATGAAATTATGCCAATAAAAACACATAAGTAAAACCTGAGGGGATATAAAGCATTTGATAGATAGGGAAAGAATAACGAGATGATAAAAAAAATAATCAAAATTAAGATGCGGAGTTGTCAAAACAACTACACAAATTGTCCTACTGACTTAATTTCTGCAAGAGAGTGGTCTGGAGTATTCAATTACACTACTTAAAATTTTCCTCTGGACTGCAGCTTCAAGTCAGGCATCACCTGCTCTACAAGCGCCAGCTTCTGCCTCACTGTGTAACACCGCTGCACTCTGTTTTCTAGATTTATCTTCCTGAGCTGCTTCTGGGTATTCTCCAGTAGATGTATGACATTACAATCTGGTTTCTGATCCTCCCTTTTCCAGTCAGTGCCACTGTGGGAACGGAAAGCTCGCTTTCATCTTATCCACTCCTCTCAGATGAGATGTCTCCTCCAGGAGACCTGGAAAAACCACAGTTCAGCAGTGGCTTTGCAGCTCTTCCAAATGTAGGACCTTATGCTGAATGATTTTGGCTCTTCGCACAAAGTACGTTATCACAGTTAGCATATGGCCCTGGAAGGTCTGAAATCTATTTTTACTTTTGAAGTTAATTTGCAATAGCTTTTCAGGAAAAGGAGAGGGCCAATTTTGTTAAATATTATCTCTCATATTGTATGCCTATATATAGATGCATGAAGCCAGACTTTCTGAAGCAACCGGAAGACATTTAAGTACCTAAATAAAGGTCAGATTTCCAGAAACGATCTGCAGCTGGAAGCTCTCACCACTCAACACGCTAAGCTCTTGGAAACCAAGCAATATATTTAGACACCTAAACAAGAGCTGAGCTCTTCTGAAAATCTGGCCCCAGTCACACACTAACATCTCCTGAATATCTGCCCACTGGAGGCTGGTTTCTGAGAAGTTCACTACCTACAACTCCCACTGACTGCAAATCCCTAACTTCTGAGATCCAAAACCTTTGCTGCCTCATGGGAGATCTCAAACTGAAGATTCACTTCTGTACTTCCTAATTTGAAAATATTCATCTGTTGCAGCAGCATGAGACACAGTTTGCTAATTTTTTTTTCAAGGACCCAGTGCTACAAGATAGAAATTACAAAGTAGATTCCAGAGAAGGGCAACAAAGCTGGTGAGGGGTTTGGAGCACAAGCCCTATGAAGAAAGGCTGAGGGAGCTGGGGTTGCTCAGCCTGGAGAAGAGCAGGCTCAGGGGAGACTTTATCGCTGTCTACCTGAAGGGAGATGGTAGTCAGGTGGGGGTTGGTCTCTTCTCCCAGGCAACCAGCACCAGAACAAGAAGACACAGTCTCAAGCTGTGCCAGGGGAGGTTTAGGCTGGATGTTAGGAAGAAGTTCTTCACAGAAGGAGTGATTTGCCATTGGAATGTGCTGCCCAGGGAGGTGGTGGAGTTACCATCTCTGCAGATGTTTAGGAAGAGACCAGACGGGGTGCTTGGTGCCATGGTTTAGTTGATTAGATAGTGTTGGATGATAGATTAGACTCAATGATCTCAGAGGTCTTTTCCAACCTGGTTACTTCTATTCTATTCTAAAACCTACTAATAATGCTGTCTAAAGAGGAGCCATGCTTTCAGGGCTCTAGAAGGACACATTTAAGTGAAACCAGTTTTGTGAGTGGAAGTATCACCATATTCCTGGAAAAAGACTGCAGAGGAGGGCCTACTACTGGGAATTTTCAGCTGGGTGTGATTATGAATCCCCTTATTCATACCATAAGTATTGCATGACTTAGAAACCATTTATTTTTTCAATTAAGATGTCATTAAAGAAAAAGGCAATGCATCACACAGGGTTGATCTTAAAAAGCACGAACAACAACCTCAGTTCCGTGTTGACACTTTATAGCTTATTTTCCAGATACTTCAGTTCCCACCCTCATAGAATTAACATTTTCTGCAATTGTCACTGCACCATAATGATGATAGTAGAAAACAAGGAAGTTTTATCATCACTCCCATAACATGAAGTTGTCCTCAGCGTAGCTTGTGCTAAAATAACCCCAAAACTGAAAAGGGTGTTTCCCATCTCTGCTACTGCTTTCATACTCTAATCTTGCATGACTACTGGGATTGCTTTGTGCACTGCACTTTGCAAGCGTAGCAGTGGTAGAGTTTTTATATCTATAATTTTCATAATAAAAGCTGCAAGCCTCACAATTTCACACTGGAATGCTCTATTTCAATCTCCTCCCAGCAATTTTCAACCAAAAGTACATATATTTATACTACAAATCTATTTATTTTATCCTCTCTGAAGAGGAAAAAAAGAAATAAATTAGCATTTATAACACAACTCCCCCATAAAACCCCCCCACAACCTAACATACTAACATACTTAGTCTGTATATTTTTTTTCTTTTTACTAAAGCAACTCAAAAGAAGAGTTGATAAAAGGCTGCCCCTAAAATAGCCTCTTTGCAAGATGTATTGCACCAGCTGTTAATTGAACAGCATGATTTCAAATACAGCAGGACATCCAGATTAGGGACATTAAAATATTTTCTCGCTGCAATATCCTTGATAAAGGAAGAATTAAAACAGACAAAGGATATTTTTCATCCTACAAGTTTTTCAGTATTTTGAACTACAAATTAAGTTCCCTATGATTATATTTTTCATATAAAAAGGAATAAATATATTTTTAAGACTGAGTGTCTTCATAATTCTGATATATATTGGATGTCCTGTATCGGACATGGCACTTGGTGTCATGGTCTAGTCATGAGGTCTGTGGTGACAGGTTGGACTTGACCTTTGAGGCCTCTTCCAACCTTGGTGATACTGTGATATTAACAATCCAGGATACATACATATATACCAAAACTCCTGAAATAAGCCCATTTTATCATAGAATCATAGTATCAGTCAGGGTTGGAAGGGACCACAAGGATCATCTAGTTCCAACCCCCTGCCATGGGCAGGGACACCCCACACTAGATCAGGCTGGCCAGAGCCTCGGCCAGCCTGGTCTTAAACACCTCCAGGGATGGGGCCTCAACCACCTCCCTGGACAACCCATTCCAGGGCTTCACCACTCTCATGGGGAAGAACTTCCTTCTCACATCCAGCCTGAATCTCTCCACCTTCATTCCATTATCTGCTTGAGAACTTTTTCTTTGTATATAACTATTATATTTCAGCTTGCAAAACCTGCTGGGATGACCATCAAGCACATACCGATGATAGCGTGTAGTTTTTGGGGGGATGGTGATGGGTTCTGGGTTTGTTTGTAGGTTTTTGTGTTGGGGGGTTTTTTTTTTTGAGGGGGGGTTGTTTGGGGTTTCTTTTTTTAAGGGAAGGGCACAAATCAGATTGTTGACTTCAGGAATACTAAAAGAAAGTGCATCTGTATAAGAATATAAACATTTTAATTCAGTCTCCCATTGCAAAACATATCTCCTTGTGATACTGAAGTGATAAGCAGACATATTTCAGTGCAGCAGAGTGGGGGGACTGCACTCAGTACATCTGCAAATTTAAGCAGCACAACTGTCATGAAAACATTTACTCCCATGGAGTCAAATCACCAAAGGACCATGCTTTTTAACATTTTTCAGAGCAGCAGCAAAGGCACAACCTGAAGAGAAGGCTGCCTCCATGTGGCAAATGAACACAGGAGAGACCAAGCAGACTACTGACTCAGTTCCAGTCTCCTTTTCCAGCGGCCACAGCTCTGTTTTATGTGCAAAGAGATTATCAAACATGAACATAAGACTGTTTGTTCCAGAACTGTTTAAGAATATAACTAAATATTTCTAGTACCATCCTATGGACTCAGGCAGCTATAGCATCTAATGTTCCTCTGAACAAGCTCTCCTTTATGCTGTGGCAGGAAGCTTCCAGAACAAAAACTTCAAGGGAAAAAAAAAAAAAAAAAAAAACAACCAAACAAACCAGAAAAACCAAAACCAACATCAAACCCCTAAATTTTTTTCCTAACTATGGAGCTGTAAATTCTAAAGCTTACATTCTCTATGCAGTCTAAAACTAGCCTTTCTTTGTAGAGTTGAGGATTTCAGTGAACTGCATTTCCTAGGGACAACAATTAACTTTCCTTTGAAAGTCTCTTGAGCAGTTCTAGGACTCCTTTTTGTCAATGCCCTGCTCTGTGAACAGGGATGTAACAGCACAACTGAGCAAACACTAATTCTCAGACAGCTTTACACCTGTATCACCAGCACACACAATACACAAGCTGCACACTGAGCCTAAGTAAGCATGGCCTCAGACACTGTCTTTGCAAGCTCTCCAAACCATGCAGGGATATTGCTGTTCTGAGAGTTTCTTCTCTTGGACACAGCCTGATAACCTTCTTGGAGAACCTCTGCTGGGAAGTGACCATAATGTTTACAGCAAGAGAGCAACACAGACATAGCCTTAGATAAGTCAATTGTGTTACAGTGCTGTAACCCCCTAGCTTCTTTAACTCCTGTTATTCTCATGGCTTTAATTAGCCTTGAAGGAAGCAACAAAGCAGTTCCTGAAAGATTTCTGCCCTCTTTGTGTGCATAAAGACAGGAAAATTCTAGTCATGATTTTTCAACAGGATACAGATATCATAGAAAATAATAATAGAATATATAGAGTGAGATTAGGAATAAAAAAAGCATTGTGTTGGTGGAAAACTTTATATTATTTATTCTCACTATGATAATGCCCAAAGTTCTTAATAGGGATCAGAGCCCTGCTCTATTAGGTGCTTTACAAACACAGAGAAAAACCTGGAAGAGCTACAGTTCAATGAAAAACATTCTTAAAGACCAGTACTCCTGTCTTGCTTCAAACTTGTGTACTAAATAGTGTTGCCACAGCAGTAAGGAATATACTCTTTCTTCTACCTCAAAATGTAAAGCATTAGCATTTTAATTAGCTTAATGGCCAATTTGTTGTTGCACACCCAAATAACAGCTGAACTAGTAGGAAATAATCTTAAGTAGAACTGTTCTTGGGCCACTCAGAAGTACACCGCATGCACTCAGAGTCTTTTAAAAACATTTTAGATTTTTTTGGACATGACAGTTGAGTACAAATTATTTAAGTACCGAGATTCTTACCTAGAAAGTTCAGGAACCAGTTATTTGAGACTGCTCAGAGACAGACACAGACATGAAATAAACCTGTGAATTCCTTACCTTCTGTTTGTGGAAAAGCCATTTTAAACTTACTGCATCCATTCAGGTTGACCACACTGCTTATAGACTTCACATACATCTCTTCCCCCACACTGTCAATCACTATCATTCATTGAAGTTTATCCTACCTATTCCCTTCATCATTCTTAATTCTATCAGATAACAATGACTATTTCTTCCATAATTGTACCATGTATCACAATCACATATCACTGGAGTTTGATTATATAGCAGAAATGTGTTAAGCTTCTCATTTTAACATATGTATACCTGGCCCAAGGAATTCTGTGCTTATCATTAGATCAGTTCTTCCCTTTGGGTAAAAAATGGGGATCAAAAATATTGAGACAAAATAAGGAAAGTGCTTAAGTAGGACAGTTTTGGAACTGAATGGCAAAATTTATATTTAAGAGATGTAGGATCAGTGCCTGGTTGCAGCAAACTGCAGTGGGCTTTCTGGCATATTACCCTAACAGGAAAAAAAGACTGAAAGTTCAACAAATAATTCACTACAATAGTAAAATAAGCTTTCAATATTTAATGAAAGTAATAAATAATAGATTGTAGCTGTCATCCTAAAGCCTCACCAATTTGAAAGGTGGAATAATACTTACTCAAATACACTCAGGCTAAGTGAGGGATTTTTGGTTTTAAAATACACCCAAAACCAGAACTGAGATTGTTGTTCCCCTGTTCACTGCAGGCAGATGAAACCCATCATGGTTATCATTATGTTCTGAAGTGGTCTGATTTGAAACTAATTTTGAAGTCAAGGTCTTGTGATACTTTATGACCTCCTTTTCTCCTTCTCTGAAATATTCTTGGATTGACTTAAAAGAGAACTACACATATGGTCTACTGGATTAAACAGGGAGGTAGGAAGGCCAGATTATTACCCAAATAATTTATATTTCCTTTTGCATTGACCATATATTACGTGAGCTGTAAGCAAATGAGACTCCCCAAAATTTATAGTCAGCTATACTTTCAGGACCAGACTATGAAAAGAAATATTAAATCAGCCAGAGTACAGAAAGCATGGCCAAAAAACTGAGGGGAGATTAAAAATATCATGACAAGCAACAGAAATGTAATTCTTCCTGTAGCATATACCTCACCTGCAGTTGTTATTATTTATGTTAGGATTTCAAACTCTGTAAATTTGACATTTATCACATTATCAATAAATTCAGAAGTTTTCCTTTAGCCTTTCTCTTCAAATAGACAGCAGTGAAGATAACTACTCAGTGTTCATTTTACTGTGAGTCCTGCACTTGAAGGCAACCCTCCATTAACAAGAAGTAGCAGAGTTCATCTGATAATATACTGATGCTTCTTGAAGAGTTTTCTTGCTAAAATTTATTGGCAAGGTCCTGTTACTTGAAATGGCCTACAATATATCCAAAGAAAGGGAAACCATTTTAAAAGTGTATGTTCTGCAATAATCCTAAAGAGGATTAAGAGTTAATTGTAGACAGGTCATTCTATAATTACCTGCTAAAGGACTTCTTTTGCTGTCACCTTGTAATACTCAGTTATGGCTGTCTGGAGACAAGGTATTAGTTTGATGTAGTATTTCACCTTCTGTGTTTTGAGGGATATTTAGAAGTTCATCCCAAATAATTACATTGATAAACATAAAGAAAAGCAACCAAAACTGGCTCAGAGAAAGGTTTTCTTTCTTCAGAAAGAAAACTTCAGGAAGTACTTTTGTCAATCCCAGTAAGAGTCTGAGAGTAACATGTGACCTTCATCCCTGACCCAGCAAGTCTGAACTGCATTTAATTGGTCTGTCTGAAAAGCTATGAAAAATTTCTCTTTGTGTACTATAAAATAAAATGTATATATTCCATACAGCTGGGAAACAATATCTACTATTCAGAGCTGCTGGAAGCACAACAGAGCACTTTGCTTGTTAAACTCTCTGAAACCATCCCCCTTTTTTTTCCAGCCCTGCTTTTAGGTGCACTGAAGAAGCCAAAAGTATAAAAGTCAACAAGGGGAGAGCATAATCAATGGAAAACTCAAAGGATATAAAATGTTCTTAGTGGAAGAACAGCATTTTTAGTAGAAATCCTGAGAACCTTTAAGATTTGTTGGGATGTTCTGTAGAGCTGAGGGAAGGACCTAACAGGAAAAACACTGACCTGCCACAATGAAATTAAAGCCTCATGTATGTCCTGTTCCTCTTTTTTTTATCTTGACTTAAAGACCTTCCTCAGTACTGAGCCCCGTAAATCCACATGACTAGCAGCATGTGGACTTTTATGAGATAAGTCTCAGTGCTAATAAGAACTCAGTTTATTTTAAAAAAGCTAAGCTTTTCAATATATAATCAAACATTCAAAGATGAGGAATTTACAGAGAAAAAACACAGAAGCTTTCTAATCTATCATTCATGTGTCTGTCAATGCGAGTCCTCACGACAGTTTTAACACGCTCTCAAAATGTGGCCATTTTTATTGCTGGAAAATAGAATGGGCTAAGGCATATATACATTACAGAGTAAGCCAGCCAACAAATCTATGCCAAGAGACTCCCTTGTTGAGAGACAACATTCTGGAACAGCTACGCCAGTCACATAAACAAAGGTGACAACAGAACTTATTTCACCACAAAGATGCAGCTACCCCAAGCATTTTTCTGGCAACAAGATCTTAGTAGCAGAGTGTGAGGGAGGACAGGATCATTCCACTTTCCAGTTCATATATCTAAAACTAGCAACATTTATAGCACAGGCTGAGCTTGAGCTATGTAAAAACACAGTCACTGAAAACCTGGGAAAACACTGCCTGATTAAAAGGAGGAAAATGGTTACTTACAGGATGTGCATATTGATAATGAAAGTAGACCCGCTGATGCCACAGCAATCCAACAATAAAGTGTGTGATGTACACATTACCACTTCACAGGACTGAAAACAACAACACTGGTGCCTTGGCAGGTCTTTGCCCATTGGCATCTGTAGGTATGGACCTAATCTCTCCCCCACAACCTCCCAACAGGACTAGCTTATGCTGCTGAAAGTCAGGCAGCATCAACGTGACTTGTCTAACACCCCTTCTCCGTGATATGTGCAGCACTACAATTTTCAAGGCTTCTACATTACTTCTAGATTACTACATCTACTGACTGCATCCTGATGAGGCAGCCCCCTTTGGCCTTACCTTCCTCTTCATCCTTTTTGTTCCTCTTTAAATCACAGATCCTCTGAATAATATAAGTCAAACTCAAAGATGACAGGAAGAGGACATCAGAAAAAGTATTACTTCTTTCTGACTCTGTGTGTCACCTCTGAAGCATAAACTTCAGCTTTTTCCAGGCCTCCATCTGGAATCAAAAGACAAACAAACAAGTAGATTAGGGATGTCCTGTGTAGAAAATACATTTAGAAGTGACATACATAATGTGTAAATTAAATCTGATTTTATTCTTCAAAATACCTTTAGAAGCAATGACAACTAATAGGAGAAAATAGTAACTGAAAGTGTGTGCATCTATGGTTGTAACAAGTACTTTGTGCTTAAGGTTTATCTTTTTCTGCTTTCCCTATAAACTCTTCAAGGCCATGAATCTCTCACCAACAATTCACACACATGTGGGGAGTTGATGCTATTGCAATGCAGAAAAAATCCAGCAATATTAATATTACTGTTTAGATGGATCACAAGAACTTTTCACCTGGACAGTGGCAACATAAATGACATACCAAACACACCAGGAGCTTGCATGTGGCTTGTAGAACCTCTCCTGAAAATGTCATGAAGGAAGGTGATTAGTCACCAAGACTAGCCCAGAGACCAGTCCTGCATGCAAGTGCTGCCAAAATGTACAATCACTCTGGATCTTAAAACTTGTTCAAAATTTCAAAGACGCTGTCAGTAAAAAGCCAGAAACAACTCTCTCACTGCTCAGTGGCATGCACAACCTTCTGACACAGGCTTCCTTATTGTCTTTAACTTAAACAAATAGAAATAAAAATGTAACAGTAATAACAAAACCACCAGGCTCATTTTAATTCAATCCTGAATAGAACAAGAGCATTCCTTCAAGTGTTGTTGTGAAAGGCATTGAACAGGTGCTAAAATTACCCCCTCTTATTTTCTCTGGACATTGTTTGGTGCTGCCCAGTGTTAAATAATAAAGCACTATTAGTTAAATAAGGGTTTATGCCTGCAGGTATGGGTGTGAAGTCTTTTCTCTCAGACTTCTGTAGCAGCCTGACAGTTACATGCTGCAGAAATACACGCCTCTGAACCCTAATTAAAAACAAATCCTCAAAGTACATATTCCATTTGCTTCGGAGCATCAATTATAAACCCAGATGTTAGAGCCAGATGTCAAAGAATTATTTTTCATAAGCCACAGCATATAACCATGTAGCCTCCATTTATCATCTCAGATGGGAACAGTTAATTTGACAGCAAACATTTTGGTTAATAGCCAGTTTCAACATTAGCACTTGTTTTTGAAATTTTATGTAAAGAGATGCGATAAAACTGTCTATAATGAAAACTCTGTTATTTCAGGCCTGTACCTCAGCATTTACAAATCATCTCTGTCGCTGCATAAGCTGCAAATATTTTATACACGTGTGAATGTCTGCAGGAGTATGTTTCACTTACTCAAGCTTGCATCTTTATACACACAAGCATCTACAAAATACATCTACAGATAGACGTTGCTGCCTAGAAGCAGCAAAGATGGTGAGGGGTTTGGAACACAAGCCCTGTGAGGAGAGGCTGAGGGAGCTGGGGTTGCTCAGCCTGGAGAAGAGCAGGCTCAGGGGAGACCTTATTGCTGTCTGCAACTACTTGCAGGGAGGTAGTAGCCAGGTGGGGGCTGGTCTCTTCTCCCAGGCAACCAGCACCAGAATAAGAGGGCACAGTCTCAAGCTGCACCAGGGGAGGTTTAGGCTGGATGTGAGGAAGAAGTTCTTCACAGAAAGAGAGATCTGCCATTGGAATGGGCTGCCCAGCGAGGTGGTGGACTCACCATCACTGGAGGTGTTTAGGAAGAGACTGGATGGGGTGCTTGATGCCATGGTTTAGTTGATTAGATAGTGTTGGATGATAGGCTGGACTCAATTTCAGAGGTCTTTTCCGATCTGGTTAATTCTATTCTATTCAGTGCTCCTCTTTCAAGAGATACATCTTAAAATAGCTGAAAGGAAAAAGTTTTTGATCCTGCATTTCCTGAACATTGCAAATGTTTATTTGAGTGTATAGTTTTGGTTAAAAAAAAACCCCACAACATAAAATAAAAGTTACACTCTGGCACTTCGCTACCTGGCCTAAACAGAAAATTAGACCTGGAATTCTCTGGCAGACCATATTCAGCCACACAAATCCTGTCTCCATGCAAGCTTCTTGCATTGCTAGTTAAAATCCACACCAGATCTTCAGCTGCTGTTAAGCTGGCACAGATCCATTGACTTCAACACTATCTTCATGTTTCTTTTACATTTGACAGGAAAAAAAAAAAAAAAAAAAAAACCAACAAAATAATCTACCAGTTCTGGAGCCAGAAATGGTGAGGAAGGGATTGATGCTGGCATACCTCACAAATCTCCCAATTGATATCAATCTGCCCTGATTGTAACCCCGAAGGTGAACAGTCCTGCTGCAAGACTTCCTTTGAGAAGACCTGGATAACTGTATCAAACCACGTGACAAAGTTGTACAAAGAGCAAATTCATTTCCATTTTGACTAAAGCCAGGATTTGATTTTCCAGATAGAGAGAAGAGACAAGTACACTATTTTGACTGTGACATTACAGGTTTGAATTATTTTATCCAGAAGGCAAACCCACGTTTTTTGGCTGTGGATCACACATGTTCAAATCCAGAGGTTAATTTCAGAATAAAATCCTTAGGAAGAAAAATAAAGATGTTAATGCAGCCCTATCACAAACACATTATACTGTGCTGTCTACACTTGTGAAAAATTAGGGAATGGGCATTTTGATTGTTCCTATTCACAAATCCAAGAATGCAGCAAACTAACACATGCAGGAACTAAAGAGGAACGTACAGTATCATGTATCAAATAATTCCTATGGATGGGAAATGAAGATGAATCATAACACACCTGTAATTCGTCAATGGGAGGCACGGTCAGAACTCAGACTTTAACTGCTAATAAGAAAACCAGAATCTCTTAACTGCAGATTAACATAGAAATCAGGGCCAACATCCTTCCTTTCATGCTGACACAGAAGAAATGTGCATGCCTGCTGTACTTAGCTGCTAAAAACCAGCTTCAGAATATTTCTACAAGGAAAGAAGTGCATCTGAAATTTTCCATCCTAGCCTCACCTACAGGTAACACTCACACTTCCATACTGAAAGAAGTTCCGAGTGGAAAAATTACTTTGTCTAAGAAAAATTAAATCATAAATAAATCAATAAAAATAAGTGGGAAAATACCCAGCAGCTTGCCTGGTTTCCTGTTAGTTTCCTTAGTAACTCGAACTAGGAATCCATAAACTTCTTTCAGGTTCACAGGTCTAAATCAGCATCACCACTTACGGGACTCCAGAATCAAAGAGCCCAGGACTCTTGAGGTCCTCATCCCAGGACAGCTTTGAAATACAGACTGCCCTGATGTTGGTGGCATTAGGCCAAAAACACAGACAGATCACTGTAGAGAGTCTCAAGGCCATATACATCCTGACTGGGGCAATAAAACTTTGTGGCAGTTCTTTCACAAAGTTCATAGGTAGAAATGTGGAAGCTCTGGAGGCAACCATGCTCTAACAGCCTTCTAGATTCTGAGACCATGAAGGTGGGAGCATTAAGACTTCTGCTGGAAAATAAATGGTTTTTACTGTTATTATGACAGCTGCAAGACTTCTTCCCTGCCCCCCCATCTTGAAGAAATTCCACTTCTCAGAATCAGTGGAGTGTCAGCGTTATGAGTATCGGGCAGTATGCAAGCAAAACAAAATCAAACATATTATTAGAGAAAGTAAGTAGATGCAAACTGACTCTTGACTTGTCTTTCCATTTCTGGAAGAAAACCAATACTGAAACAAGGTTCTTCACACCTTGAAAATTCAGATTTTTCAACATCCTGTAGTAGTTCAGCACAAGGCTTTTAAGCAAGTTTCAGTTCTGTCCTTGATTTTTGGATGCTTGTACCCAAATACAATGCATAGAGACCAAATTCAGTGCAAAGTAAGGATGTGACACAGGGAAATACCTGTATTCAGAAAACATACTTTTGGCTTCAGTTTTTATGGTCTGGCTTTCAGGGCTCTTGTATCTGCTAATGTTATAGGAGCAGTGCATTGCAATTTGATTAACATGTTAATTACAAATGCATACTGGATGTAAAGGCAATGACAAAGTAATGTTCTACCTTTTCATATATATCGTGCCTGTTGAACAGCTCCAACATTCAGATCATTAGCCACAAGAAGTTGTTTTTCCAGTCACTGACATCCATGATTTTACTTCAGCAGCCATAACAGTCCTAAATGAGTTTGCTTTCCCAGAGTGTCTGGGAAATGGTTTTGCTAATCTCAGTCTACAAACTCATTACCAAACTGAATTCCAGCATCTTTGCTAGTGTCTAGCCAGAATATCAAGTTTCAGGCACCTTTCACTGCTCTTTATTTATGTAATTCTTTATTAAACCTGTATTTTACAGCCATCTTTTACAACTTGGGCATATTAAGTTACAAGGTTCTGGATAACTGGAAAAGATTCAGCAACTGCTCCAGAGGTACCCAAGATCTGGGATGGAAGCGTAATATAATTTACAGAGCAGTGATATACACAATGCTGGCAGTGAGACAATTTGATGTTGATGGAATTCACGTGGCTGCTGTTGGGCTTTCCACTTCACACAGGACAGTGTGTTACATTCCTTCCCCATCTCTTCTTACTCCAGGAATTGATTTCTGAGGAATAGTTTTTTCAAGGCTCATATCAAATTACCACAGCAAGATGACTGACACAACAGCTAAATAATCTGTACTTATGAAGTACTACAGACATTTGAAACACTGTGCAGACATGAACTCACAAAACCTTTGCTAACCTTCCCAACGCAGGCAGGCAGCACAGCTGCGTTGTGGCAAAGAAGCGCGCTGGGTACCAGAAAACGGGGACAATTTTCTCAGAAGACAGGAAATTACAAGAGGACCACAGACTCTCGCTGCAGAGAGCAAAGAGGAAACTGCTATGAGGTATCAGGGAAAAATTCCACCTCTTGCAGAAAGGGAGGTCGCACACTGGAACAAGTTTCTTTGCTATGAAATCTCCACTTCTGGAACTATTCAAGACTCATTTGGAAAAGGCCCCAGCAACTTCAACCAACTTCTAACAGGCATTTAACTACAAAGCCAGCTCCACTTTGACTACACATGGATCAGACAACTTCCTGTGGCCCCTTCCAGCCTAAATTATCCAATAATTGTATCTCACTTCCCACCTGACATTCAGGATTCCACAATTTGAAAACAGAGGCAAAATCTTGGCTGTGGAAAGAGGAGCCACCTTAGCTGTAGCAGGGCATCACTCTGAGCAAAACAGAAGTAGTTTCAGTGGCACATCCAAAATTCTTTCTCCTTTTGAAAGTTCATCTTACCCTTTGCTACCTTAGAGAAAGATAGCATGCACCAAAATCACAAATATAACAACTCTAATTCTGTCTCCTCACACGGTGCTTTTCTGGAAGGTGCTACATAATGCTGAGCCTTTACTGGATTTCTGAAGGGCAATGAGCTCCCTGAAAACTGAATAACATCTACAGCTGGAGGCATAGGCATACTCTCCCCTATGTTCACTACAGTGGATATAGAATTTAAATAAGTTTGGCAGCTTTTAGAAAGAGACTTTTGCCAATGAAATGTTTGTCCTATGCAACAGCTTTAAGCTGGGAGTTTTCTTGTTGTTTTGGTGTTTTCCCCCTCCTCCTTTTGACATAATTACTTTGAAGTTTCAAATTGCCTACTGAAATAGTAACAAAAGGCACAAGAGTATCCTAAAAGATATACAACAGTGCAACTGATTTAATTTTCACTGCTGCAGTACAATGAACAATTCCAACCAGACTCTCTATAGTACCCAAGAAAGGATAGAAACCAAAAAACAAAACAATGTTTTAATCTTATCAGCTAATCTTACTAAACTTATCTTAGCTGGCCTGCATTAGGAATAGTGTGGCCAGCAGGAGCAGGGAGGTCATTGTGCCCCTGTACTCTGCATCAGTTAGGCTGCACCTTGAGTACTGTGTCCAGTTCTGGGCCCCTTGGTTTAGGAAGGACATTAAGACTCTTGAACATGTCCAGAGAAGGGCAACAAGGCTGGTGAGAGGCCCTGAGCACAAGCCCTGTGAGGATAGGCTGAGTGAACTGGGGTTGTTTAGCCTGGAAAAGGAGGCTCAGGGGTGACCTCATTGCTCTCTACAACTACCTGAAGGGTGATTGTAGCTAGGAAGAGGTTGGTCTCTTTCTAGCAACCAGCACCAGAACAAGGGGACACAGTCTCAAGCTGCACCAGGGGAAGTTCAGGCTGGAGGTGAGGAGAAAGTTCCTCATGGAGAAAGTCATTCATCACTGCAATGTGCTGCCCAGGGAGGTGGTGGAGTCACCATCCCTGGAGGTGTTCAAGAGGGGATAGGACGTGGCACTTGGTGCCATGGTCTAGTCATGAGGTCTGTGGTGACAGGTTGGACTCGATCTTTGAGGTCTCTTCCAACCTTGGTGATACTGTGATCTTACTAAATAGTAAAGGTTTCTATCACACCAGTGTCAATTTAAGTCTCACAAAGAAAAAGAACTTCTACATATTTTTAAAAGGAAATAAGCACTTCACTACTTTTCTCATCCTTCCCAGCTTGTACAATTAATGTCAAGATATTTTGGGTTGTTTCATTTTGGTTCTAACAGCGTTTCATGAGTTAGCTGCGCATTTGTTCAAGAGTAACTTCAAGACTGCTAAATCAAATGCAGCAATGCAAACTGATAAGCTGTAGGGTGAAAACCAAAAATAAATGCTATGGTTTCTCACAGAGATGCAGCTCAGGAAATTATTGCCACTAATTATCACACGCAAACAGCTGGCATGCAAAGTTGTTAGTAAGTTACCAAAAGTACACACAGATCTAGCACTTAAATTAATTTCAGCCTGGAAACGGGCCCTCAGAATGAAGCAAGCACATAACTAATTGATTTATACACTCCAATTCGTTGATTTCCGTTACAGCATTCACATTTCATATGCTGCTGAAAGACCAGGCAGTGAAATTAACTGTGAAATACTTGATGTTTCTTTGTTGACTATTTACTATTTTATCATTGTTCTTTTTATAACTTTTTTTGTCTTGTGGACACATGAAATATTCAAAAGTTCCTGTTGTAATACAGATATAGAAGCAGAGGAATTTGGCTTTTCCCTGACTAATACAGGGGAAAATGAAACATGGTTCAGTCATGAGGTCTGTGGTGACAGGTTGGACTTGATGATCTTTGAGGTCTCTTCCAACCTTGGTGATTCTGTGATTATTTCACCTATCAGAGTTACACATGACTTTTTTTCAATTAGGTATACTATAGGCCATGCATGCATGAATTCAGGTCAAATAATCTTCTGCTTATCCATTTTTGTATCCGCCACACAGACTGCCTTTATGTTATCCTTCCACTTCCCAAGGTCTTTTGACACTTGGAGCAGCATCACTAAGGAGGTGGAAGGAATATTCCAACTTGAAACATTTTCTATCACTAAAAATGGCACTGAATATGAAAACCCCTTCATGAATAATTAGAAGTACATAACCTGCAAGTCTACATACTCTCATTTCAAAAACAAACATACTGAACATGCTCTTCAAAATCAGTTGCTGGATGAAATACATACTCAAACCCTCAGCACGTTAAAGAAAAAACTTCAGCAGAGGTATAGGAGTACAGTGCAGATAATCTACAACCACCAGCTCCCTGCATTATGTCCAAAAACAAGTTCACTGACAACTATTTAAGTTGAATTAAAGAAAACTTAATGATTCCGCTTTCTTGACACTAGGAAGGCTCATTTTGAAGTAATATTGCTCTATTCAGGTAAATTTTACTCCATTGTTACCATGAAGATGTTGTTTGAAAACCACAGAAATGGTCAGCAACTTGCCTGTGCCTTAGTTTTCTTGGACTGTGAAGTGAAATCTATACATACACACACATACACACGATATAGACAATGTTTTCCAAAGCAGCAGGAAACCATCAGTATCCCATGTAATGCCAAGTGAAATCAGCAGAGCAATATGAAGAACAACCAGTTCCCAGTGAGTATAATTTTGCTACAGCTTATCATCAGTAAACTATTCTTTTCACTGGAGATAATCCCAATTCATGGCACTGTAATTGGGGACAGACTCTGGCTTTTAAAGTCAGGCAAATACCAACAGCTCCATTGGCTCTAATGGCATAACTTTGGGAGAAGGCAAGCCTTGCTCAGTGGAGTGTGCCAGAGTATTTTTCTGCCCTGCTCGTGTGTGAATATAGGTGAAGTTCAAAAAGAAAAGCACTGGAAACATTCAACAAGCCTAGAGAGAGCCATGAAACCTTTGGGGTTTTTAAACATCATGTAACTTCAGAAGTCCTACAAAACTAGGAATTACCACATTTAGTTTCTGCATAATCCTTGTTTAATATTCATTTTAAAGTTAAGAGTCTAAGTTACTGTCTAATCATTCATCTGGATCTCTCAAGTAGTAAGGCCCCTTTGGATTAGAAGATGCAGACCCTGAAATGAACTGCCCCAGCAAGTTCCCATATCCCTTTGTGGGCTCCTATAGAATCATGACTTAACACTAAACCTGAAGTGGATTGCACCTATGCCAGAGACCAGAAGAGACAATCAAACCATCCAGTGTAACCTCCTTATACCGCAGCTCTTGAATTTCATCCAGATACAGAAACAGTGAATTTAGCATCTCCTGTGCAATGACAGATACTGCCAGCAAAAGAAGGAAGCCGGTTAGCTAAACAGGGGATTAAAATCTTTATCTTTCAGGGACAACACAATCCTACTCAAATAATGACTTAAAATTGGTTCAGAAGCTTTGTTTGAGACTGTGGGTAATAACCTGATTTCTCTTTAAGGAGAATGACCCAAGAAATATGCCTGATTCATCACAGTACAACCCTTGACTTTTCTTAAAGAATAAGTCAATTACCTGGTTGCTTCGAATCAGCTAAGTAGCGTATTAGGACTACTGACTGTGAGTTAAAGCACAATTGTTCAATTATTTTAATAAAATGTATTAGAATTGTGCTTACACTTTTGGGTCTGCAGGTTTGCTTTTCACAAAGTTCAGAAAGAGCAAGTAAAAGTCTGCCTTTAAAAAAAGCACCTAAACCTCCCAAGCAGACCACAGCAAAAGCAAACACCTAGACCTAGCCTAGTGCCTGCAGCTTTCAGAGATCGAAAGCAGAGCTCTCCCACCCTGAAACCTGCTGGTCCCACCACATTCACAATTCAGATGTCCCAAAGGAATAAAATGAGGCACTGGAAGCTGCCAGTAACCAATCCTCTCCCAGCTTCCAATGATACCTTTTACAAATTGCAGCCTCATGTTACAACGTTCTCAGCGTTTGTTAGCAGACATGTCGTTAACCCTGCCCTTTTCCAACATTTCAGAGCAATCATAGAAAACTAGACTAATTTTTCCTTCAGCACTGGGCTTTCATCACATACCTGTGATCTGTTCTTCACTTTCCTACCCAGTTGGGTTATACCTCCCTATACATTAAGGGGCTCACACTTTCTGTTGCGGTTGTGTTTCAAATGCTGGCATGCAGAGCACTCCGGGAGCTGCTGGCTGAGAGAAGCTTGGAAGCACACATGGAAAGAGCCAAAGGAAGTGAGTTGGGCTCACTCATGACTTTTCCACACACTTTCATAAACGTTTTAGGACAGCCCAGACAGTATGAGAACTCCCAAATGACAGATGATCCATTTGCAGTACCCTCATTTCCACTGCAAATATAACTCATATTGGACTTGATGAAAAAAAAAAAAAAAAGCACCACATTCATACAAGACATAGCACACAGCAGAACACCCTTTTTAACACCTCTATTGTTGTCCTAGAAGGAATTAATATAAGTAGCAGCAAGGGTGACATTCATGCTACTATATACATGCAGCACCTATGGATTTACTCTTTAATTAAAGCAAGAACCTTTATGTTATTTGTACAGAGTGAGGTAAAGGACATTTCTCCTGCCTGTATATGCTTTGGTACACCAACTTCCTCCCTAAAGAGCACATAATAACTACATTTAAGTAAATCAGGTCAACATGTCCTCCTTTATTTTATGTTAAGGTAAACTAGCCTTCCTGTCCCAGTGCAGTCTAATTTTTCTTTACAGCTATTTAAAACCTATTATAGGTTAACATTAACATTCAGACTGCTTCCTGCACTGTCTGATTTTGCTGGATGATAAACTTAATAGCAGTTAGTGACAGACAGGAACTGAGGAGTTGGGGGAAGGGAGAATTTCATTTCCAACAGCAGCCTACAACATTTATAGCAGTTTAATAACAACATCAATAAAAAGACAGCTCTACTGCAAAATGCCTGTGGTGGCAATTACTCTAGTTTGTTTACTTTGGCCACAGCCACTAGGGAGCAGGACCTATTCTGCTTACCAAGCACCACCTCTTCTTTTCCAGTCATTCATATCCCACATCTGGACAGGGAGAAGAATAACTTCAGGTTGGGATGAGGAAAGTGTAGAGCATAGATACTATACTGCACCTGGCAGAAACCACATTTCTTTAGCACATGGACATTCATTCTGCTGTTGTGGCAGGATGCAGTAGCACTAGCATTCAATGATCTGCACACAAAATAGAACCTTGGAAAAGACATTACCTCACAAGAAAAAATCTTGCACTGTATTCATTTTTCAAGACTGAATTAAAACTGTGAACCTCAGACAACAGAGAGAGACATATGCATCAGGTTTGTGTTTCAGAAACTACTGATATTCACGTTTGACCAAAGCAATCAGTGGATGTTTAAAACTTCTCTGGTGGTAGCAGGTAGCAAAAGTCACTAGAGAGACTTAAAATGATTTGTCAAGAGGTTTCTGATTGCCAAAGTTGGTGCCCAGGAGGAGCACGGATTCTAAAGATGGCAGCTCTGGAGTTGTGCTCCAGGTTGCTCTGGAAATATCTTTGTTACCCACAGGCAATTAATAATTCTATGAAAGACCAAGTAAGCTACTTTAACAACACGGGTTTCTAAATACACTCACACTGGGCTACCTGTACAGTCTAGAAGAACTAAGCCATGCTGGGGCTATTCAGTAAATCATTTATTAGGTGCAAACAAACTTTACACAGTATTTCAGTGAACTCTTCTACCTGTATGTCTAACAGATTTCCCTTACACAGCTCATCCAGCTAACATATCCAGTTCATCTATGCCCATGACAGGAGAAAATTAAATGCACACATAATGGTTGGAAAGGAGAAAGTTGTGGAAGTTTCATTCTCAATATGCGCCACTCAAAGTCTGCATAAAGAGTTTACAAAGGACGTCAGGGAATACCAACAGCTTGAAAACGTACACCTACATGATGAAAACTTACATAACCAGCAGAGACAGGTACTACATATGTCCCTCCTGTCTTCCTCAGTGCACATGTGAGTTCCAGGATACAGTGCCGTCTTAGAACACTGCAGACACTCGTGAGTCTGTCTGGGTTTCCTGCCTCTGATAATCCCTTGAAAAAGATACAGCTTATCACAGGCTAGATTCCAAGGGTTTCTCTAGTTTAAGTCAGGACCTCAATAAATCCCCAGTTAGCCCAAAAATACGGAGAGGCACAAACGTGCTATAAAAGTGCCTTTCTACTCCGTCTTCCTTCAATACAGCAAGAATCAAGTCCCAAACCTCATAGCTGCAGCAAATTATGTCTGGTTGGAAAAGGAAGACATAGTCACATTGCAAGCCAGCCCTCAAATGATGAGCCACAGTCAGGGGCAATACCTAAAGCACATGTGCAGGTGGCACATAGAGAAACCATATAAAATGGCCAGTCCAGGGCAGACAGATGCTACCTGCCAGCTAACACAAGATGACTGAACACTGGCTGAGTGCATTGCCACAGATGGTTTCACTGACTGCAACGGGCAGCCAGCATCAGCTGAAGTAGTCTGGCAGCAGAAACCTGGATGGAGGACAAGGTAAAAAGGGGACAAACACCCTATTCCTTCTCAAAATAATTTGCTGTTTTCTTTTCAAAGTTTCAGACTCTTTGGACCTAGTTGAATTTGAAGAAATAAGTAAGGAGTAAGCAAAATTCTTGGACAGAGGGCTAGTTTTTTCAGCTCTACTGGGACTGCAAGCAATGCATGAAAGGAAGTGTCAGGTGATCAAGCATAACAGTGTGTACTTTAACAGCAACAAGTACAAGCAAGAGAGAGAATATATCTATTTTAGGAATGTAATTGTGTTATAGAAAACACACCAATCCAAGTGTTTTTTCTAATCTTTAATACGTAGTGCTTGGCACCATGTAATTCCTCCACTCGGGGAAATCAAAGATCTCATCCAACAGTATAAATATTTGTTCCACACCATTTTTTACAGTTCTCAGTGTTTATATAAATATTGCTTACTCAACACTGGTGTGGTGAAGAATTCAGGAGCCAAGCCCTTAACTACCCTGCACAGGCCATCTGCAATACAACTCACAGCAGAGCAGAGGAGCTTCTGGAAGCCACTAGTTAACCATACCTTGGCAGCAGCCTTCCAGGAGCTTGCTGTGGAGCAACCAACCAACTTTTACTGGTCTTTAAGCAAAGAGACCAATTTAACCTTAGAGTAAAACAAACAGACCATTTCTAGACTTCATGCCCACCCAAAGATAGATACACAGTACCAGTTCCTCCAGGCAAACTTCTTCACTGACTGCTAGTCTTGTAAGTCATGTAACAAATCACAAGAGCCAAAACAGCATCTTCCTCAGAAATAAACTTACTGAGGACCTGTAAGTGCATGTCTCTCATATTCATGTTAGACAGAAATTAAAAAGATATTTTACTGCAGCCTTGTCATGGTTTCTGGCAACTACTGCAAAGACATTTTCAAGTTACCATCAGAACTTGCCTGGATTTAATTCTGCTTATCCATACATTCATTACATCACTCACTGCCACGCTCAAGTGCCACGCACAAACTCCAGTAACTTTTTGCTGGCAAGAGAAACATGAGGATGCCAGGCTAAACTCCTCTGGGAATGGTCCAATTACCTCCACCTTTGTCACACCAAGCATGAACTGTCAAATTTACCTCCCAAGAGAAGAACTAGGACTTGCAGCCTGCATTTCAACAACTAAAACAGTATGTGGAAAATGAATAAACAAGGTTGTGACACCCTGAAGCAGTGGCACTCCTTTTGGAAACAGATGTTGTGCAAAAGCTAAGACAGAGATGCACTTTGTAACCTGTAGTATTGGATGCATCATCACTCCCAGGACATTAAACTACTTGAGACTTTGAACTATTTTTGATCCTGAACAGTAAAAAAACTACTACGACAGGTCTATTTTGTCAGACAGGTCTCTACATCTTGGTCTCACCACAATGAGACTCAAGTTTCCTACAGAGCAAAGCTTTGAAGACTGACAAAACAGCTTTTCCCTAGTAAATACATTTTTGTGTATTTGTTTCACCAGGTACTAATGGAAACAATCAAACACAAAGCTCACAAATTTTCTGCTGGATGCTCAAGTAATAAATTCTTACACCTTCTCCTACACCACACTTAGATAGAACCAGTTTTGAGGTCTGGACATTCAATACACAAATACTGTTGGAGAAGAATACCACACACAGAGCAATTAAAAGAGTAGATGCTTGTATTAACAGCTAAAAAGATCAGTAATTATCAGCACTTTCTTGATCACATATATAAGCTTATCACAATTACAAGATGTAGAAGGGGATTACTCATTGGACTAAAATAGAAATGGCTATAAAAGTAGTGTCAGAAAATAACTGTTTTGTTTACCCACAAGACTAGGTAAAAGTAGTATACAAATGCCTACATAACATCAGATGGAAGGTCACTTTCTAAACTTTTTGACAGCAGCCAAGAGCAAACACAGAGAAGAGAATGACAGAGCAGAGGGGTACCTCCTTGATACCCTCCCAGTCCCTGCAGCCTGCAGTTCTCCGACTTCCTGATCTCCATGTAATTCTGGTTTTAATAGCACCAAGTGAGATTTTCTTTCATGGTGGCTTTATTGAAGTCATGTAAACTTCTGGCACCCATATCATCCAAACAGAAGTTGCCATTTAAGTTTCTCAGTGTGTGGAGAAATACCTAATTTAGTTTGTTTCGAATCTGCTGCCTGTTAACTTCATTTGATCTTGTAAAAGCCTGCCTGGGGAGAAGAACATCAGTGGCATTTGTGTGGAATTTACATAAGAATCAGAGGAGATAACTGCACATTTCAGATGTTACAGCGGCTCCTGCAAGTAGAACAACTTTCTGAGATTATTTAGCTGGTTCAGAACTCTGCCTCAGCTGAAAATAGTTTTAGGAATTTTCTAATATCATCTTCAGACTAAAAAGTAATAAATAAATAAAAAAAACAACCACAAACAGAAAAGGAAAAAGGCCAAAAGTCTAATTTCTATTGAAATGGTTCATGAAAATGGAAAAACCTACATCTGTGTGGATCTAGGGACTCAGTTACAGTTCAAAATTCTTCAATTAGAATCCATAGACAACTTGACAAAGTCACTGAGAGTAAATTGTATACGGAATATAGAATTCACCAGGTTGGAAAAGACCATCAAGTGCAAGGGGAAAATGTAACGTGTCTCAGACTGAACGATGCAAACATCTCTTCTCCTCAGCTTTAAGAGAAAGAAAGCAGCATTCAAACTCAGAGTTCAAGAAAGAGTCTTGCAATTAAGCTACCTGTACTATGTTAATAAATTCTCTCTTTCCATTCAGCTTATTTTATTTACTGGCTTTCTATATCTCTAGCTTTTGAGATGATCTCTGTTGCTGTGGTTGCCTACCAGTGACTGAAGCTAATTTGGATTTTCTTCTAAGGGGAAGTCCCGTTTGTTTGCGAGCACAAAGGACCTCAACAAACCCACAAATCAACTCCATTCTCAAAAGCACACAACAGCTCTCTCATCACCTTGACTATTTCTGAAGAACACAAATGTAAAATGGAGATTATTACTGGATTTTAAACCAATGCCACTGCACAGTGTGTGCCTCACTGATCACTTGCCAGAAGAGGTCTGTAACTTCTCACAGATATTTGCACAAATCCTGATGTGGTGTCCATAACAAACAGCACATAAGTAGAGCTCACTTGGCAGAAAGCTCAATCTACATACAAATTTCTGATTCTCTGAAAGCAGCACTATCTTCAGCATTCCTTCAAAACAGGGGCAGCATAAGCAGCAATGTTGGCTATTGCACCATTTCCTCTCAACCAACTGTCTAGGGATACAAATAATAATAGATAAAAATAACCATGAAAACCTTGCCTGAGGAGAAGATCAATATGCAATAGCATATATGACAGTGCCGTCTGGAGAGCACTACTAAAAAGGTGAACTTCCTAATTTTCCAATTTTAGAAGTTCAAAAAGCCTTTCAAAACCACTTTTTGTTTCTCCCAGTTGCCTGGGCAGTTTTATCTTTCAGAAGTTGCAAATCCATCTGGAAGGAAGCCCACCAGTAAAAGAGGAAAAGAGAAACTGGTGATGGCTGCATCAGCAACTGCGGTAATGGTTTTTCCTCCCCAGCCTTAGATTTCCAGTGGGAAAAAGGACACTCAAATGGCTCCAAGCAAAAGAGCATTCAGCTTAACTACTACACTCAGGCTTGGCTTCAAGGATCATATTAAAAAAGCAATGAAACATCATCCCAAACTGGCTCTTTTGTCAAGAGATACTACAGAAAACATGTGGAGTACACTTCAAAGTGCTTCCTAGATGAAAAAAAATCACCTCTTTTTGGAGAATGCTTTAGATACAATGAGAATGAATTTCATACTACATCATTTACTAGTCAAAACAGGAATTCATTATCAAGATTCCTGCACAATTACCCTGGATTACAAATTTCAATACATATTATGCTTTTATTCACCATCACTGGCAACAACCGGATGATAAAAGCCATGTTCCAACTCCCCAGAGACTGTTTTTTCCTGTGAACCATAAACAGAGAAGATTAAATGGAAAGAAAGCAACTGAAGATAAACTTGGAGAAACCTGCAGGGTAATGGGGGCAATATCTTTTGTTTTGACTACAAAATCTAGTAAACTACAGATCAAATACAAACATGGAAGCAGACACTAGAGTTAAATACATAAATGCAAAACAGATGAGCTTGGTGTTAATTTTCTTTTTCCAAAGAAAGCTTTACTTCGGAAAACAGAGATGTGTGATTTTGCATCCATTTCAAAGGGCTAGCTTTGAGCTTTTCTAGTAATTGGTTTCTTTGCTATCTGTAACTTATTTCTATAACTTTGGGGGTTGGAAAACACAAACCAAACCAACCAACCAACCAAAAACCAAAACACCCAAACAAACAACAGTGTTGTGTCCATGAAATGCTGACATCAAACAAGTTTACAACCAATCCAATACACTCCACAGAAAGTACAGATATGGTCATATCTAGGATTTCCATTTTTTACATGGGTCAGTTCCATTCAGACAAAAAGTACACTGAAGCCTGTGAAAGCCAATCTGAGTCAAAATATGACTGCATAGTTACATCATAGAATCGGTCAGGGTTGGAAGGGACCACATCTAGTTCCAACCCCCCGCCCTGGGCAGGGACACCCCACACTAGATCAGGCTGGCCAGAGCCTCGTCCAGCCTGGTCTTAAACACCTCCAGGGACAGGGCCTCAACCACCTCCCTGGATAACCCATTCCATGGCTTCACCA
This sequence comes from Picus viridis, assembly GCA_033816785.1. Lineage (NCBI taxonomy): Eukaryota > Metazoa > Chordata > Aves > Piciformes > Picidae > Picus > Picus viridis. The sequence continues at coordinate 8,296,294 of CM066581.1, forward strand.
CTCCCATTGTGAAGAACTTCTTCCTCACATCTAGCATGAATCTCCTTATCTCCAGCTTTATTCCATTCCCCCTAGTCCTATCACTACCTGAGATCCTGAGAAGTCCCTCCCCAGCCTTCCGGTAGGCTCCTTCAGATACTGGAAGGCCACAATGAGGTCACCTCGGAGCCTTCTCTTCTCCAGACTGAACAGCCCCAATTCCCTCAGTCTGTCCTCATAGGAGAGGTGCTCCAGCCCTCTGATCATCCTCGTGGCCCATCATATGTTTTTACCATGCACTAAAACAGGTTGCCCAGGGAGGCACCACCTCTGGAGATATTTAAGGTGATGCTCTACAAGGCTCTGCACAACCTGATCTAGTTGAGGATGCCCCTGCTTATTGCAGAAGGGGTTGGGCTAGATGACCTTCGGAGGTCCCTTCCAGCCCAAGCCATTCTATCATTAGTCACATAAAGGCACAGAGCTATTAAAATAAATAATTTATTTGAGAATTATTTTGTGTGAAATATTTCTGATAAAAAGCATGGCATTATTTCAAGCTGATTAATTTAAAGGTAAATTGCATTAAAAAACGCACAGATTGCATGCTATAAAGTTTATCATTGACAGTATTTCTGAAAAACCTCTGCAAACCCTCTGAAATACTGAGAATTTTATTTTACTTCAAAACAGTTCCTCCAAAACATACACTACATCCAGACTGAACTACTTAAGTAACCACAACAAGCAATAGGCACAAAGCAATGGATAACTTAGTTGTCACCTATGAGCCCCAAACCCAGAACTAGAGGACCTCTTGAAACCTCCCGAACCCAGAGTTTGAATAAAGCCCTTATTGCATATAGGGACAGAGCCTGAACTTCTCCACAACTGTGACATTCAGAGGTGTATTCCAGCCACATATGCTGATAGAGATCAATAATCTACAACAAAAAGGCACATTTACACTACGGAAATCTTCACTTCATGACAAAACCACAGGTGTTTCACCGCTTATAGACAGGTATCATCATATTCTTAGTAGATGGCTGCCCATCTTCCACCAGTCCTAATGCCTGTCCCCAAGTGATTTTCACAAACTTCCCTTCCATCATCACTGCCACACACATACAGTTGATCCAGCTGTCCCCTCATAAATACATACATGTATATGTATAAACATCATCACGAAAGAAGCCAATCCACATGGCACTGCTTCTAGAGTACTGGGCCTCTTGTTTCCTGTTTTCTCACTTCCATGTGAAGTTTAATATCATGGTGGTTTCCATTTCAAGAGAGCAATTTTCCGAACTACTCTTCAGATCTGAATCATCTGTAAAGAAAGATGCCTTTAGCTTGGCATCAGCTATCCTCTCTGCAGTGCTAGGCTTTGTTCTTGCCCTAATGACTTCTCAGTCATAACTTTCCCCAGATTCTGATAATACTAAATTTAGAACCCAACAGATATTTTCTATTACATTCTCTGGCATCTTTGCACCACGACCGTTGCCTTGTGTTAGCTGCACTAAGTGCCACTCTTTCATCCTCTTTGCTCTTTTTCCCAGAGTGATCCAACATCTAATTATGTCAGCTAAAACACAGAAAAAAAAGTTGGTTTTTTTTTTTTCAGATGATCATATATTTAAAGCATTACATAGTTAAATACATTTTGCCTCCTTTCATCTACTGCTTTTTCTTTTTTCAAGTAACTGAAATCTGATCTTTTATTACTCATTTTCAAACAAGGTTAGAAACTTAAATGCAACAGATATCTATTTTAGACAGGAAAACTGAAAAAAATTATTTACAAGACTTTAAGCCAAATATCTAGAAGACTTGGGAAATTTAAGGGACTCATCTGATATTCTTCCCTCACAGTGACTGCAGCGAGAACTTGCAATTAATTTTTCAGAGGTAGGTAGTCTCAAGAGATGAGCACACAGCACAATGCTTTTCACCCTGAACATCTGAGGAATTGATTTAAAAGGTCCATCTTTTAAACACAGGAGATAAGAATGTTCATGTCCTGGCCAGGGTAGGAAGTTAGCATGAACTTGGTTAGATGGCTTCAACAAAATACCTGAAACATTTTAATGATTAGGAAAACAAAAATTGACAAACACCTTGATTTTGCTCCAGCTGTTCTACTACAGATTTCTTTCTGCCAGACTTCCTCACAGACAAAGTGGACACAAGATCCACCCCACAGGTGCTGACATGAGGTTATGTGACCTCTCCTGCATCATGCCCTGTTTGAGTTTCTTTTCTTGAATCATAGAATCAATAAGGTTGGAAAAGACCTCCAAGATCATCAAGTCCAACCTGAATCTGAACAATGGGATTATATAGACCTTATCATTATTTTCTTTTCTACTTCCAGTTGTAATTTATTTACATTCTAGTACTTTCCCCTGTACTCAGCACTGGTTAAGCTACACCTTGAGTCCTGTGTTCAGTTCTGGGCCCCTCAATTTAAGAAGGATATTGAGACACTTGAACGTGTCCAGAGAAGGGCAACAAAGCTAGGGAGGGGTTTGGAGCACAGCCCTGTGAGGAGAGGCTGAGGGAGCTGGGGTTGCTTAGCCTGGAGAAGAGGAGGCTCAGGGGCGACCTTCCTGCTCTCTGCAGCTACCTGAAGGGAGGTTGTAGGCAGGTGGGGGATGGTCTCTTCTCCCAGGCAACCAGCACCAGAACAAGAGGATACAGTCTCAAGCTACACCAGGAGGAGTTTAGGCTTGAGGCGAGGAGAAAGCTCCTCCCAGAAAGAGTTATTGGCCATTGGAATGTGCCGCCCAGGGCACCTTCTTGTGCACAGTAAGTTCCAGTCCTGTCCCAAATTACTTGGATGTTCATGCACACACTACAGAAAGCACCTGCCTCACACATTAGACAAAGCTGAAATTGTAGCAGCAGCATCTGGCCCTATTTGTTTTTTAATGATTTATACATGTAATATTTTTGCAATGCTATTGCTACATTTTTCCACATGCTCTTTTATTAGCAAGATCAAAGCTGATTTCCTCTATGTTTCCTATAAATGCTTTGTAGAGTTCATGTTCTTTGCTTTTTTTCCTTTATGTTCATCCTGTGTTGTTCTCCCGACAGTAAAGCAAAGGCAAAGATATTTGAAGGGAGCAATGAGATACTGGGCTTTTTAAAACTCTGAGTATCTTCACAATAGTACAGAAATAAGAAAACAGAAATAGTCCATACGCAAATGCAGTGATCCTCACTGAGTACTCTCTCATGTATTAAATTATTAGCAAATTATCTAAAGCTTGATCAAAACGTTATTTCTCTCTTCTACAATTAAGTCAGATGCAAAGATCACTCAAGTGAAGAGTTCCTTACAATAAAATTCAAAAGGCTCTAGGTGATAAGTAGCACTCTGCTTTAACTTATTTGAGTTCTGTATTCTTTTGTCCATTCAGTCTATTCAGCAATAACATTTCTTTGATAGCAACAGTTGTCCTTTTCCTTTTAGTGAAAACTGATTTTTAGTCTTCCTCTCCTAGCTCCTCTTACTATGCTCCCAGTGAGTTTGCTTGCCTTATCTCCTCTACTGTCAGTAACTTCAAGGATTTTAGCAGCTAGTGGGACTCCTAACAGGTGTATTTTATGGTCTGTTGACCAATTCACTTTAGAAATAAAATTAAATGGTACCTACAGATTATTCAAAGATAAAGAATCCTATTTGCTACAAGTTGATCCTTTGTTCCTTAAGCCCCCTCCTTTTTATTACAACTAGCATATCATTAACTCAACAGCTCTTTCAGAATGATCAGCTGCAATTCAGTTAGCTTAGCTGAACTCTTAAACCACTCAAACATTAACATTTAAACACACTGTTTCTGTCAGATCACTGAGAACAACAGTTTTACTAACAAAGTAGCCACAACTCTAAAATAGGGAGAGTAGCATGAGGTCATACAATAAACAATCTGGCTGACTGGAAGAAAAATCAAAGTCAGGACCCTCTTGAATTTTGCTATGATTGCATTTTGTGCTAGAGCTCATCTCTACATATCTGACATCTCGACTACAGCTGTGTGGACAGCCCCTGCAGAAAGCAACAAAAGAACAGTACCTTCAGAGAGCGATCCGTGCCAACTCCGCACATACCTATGATGCTCTTGAAAGGTTATATTCAGATGAGGTGCATCCTCCTCATTGTTGTGTTTTTGTAGCTGGCAGTCAATAACATCTTGTCTGGCATTTACACATATTCTTTGAAATCCAGCCCACAACAGTCAAAGAATTAAATCAGGCATCCCAGCCCAATAACCCATCCTTGCCTGCATAACATTCCCTTTTCTCTACAAACATAATGGCTGCAGGTTCACCCTGTTCCTAAGTAAACATTTTATTCCAGTATTTCTCAGCCCAAGGAAACACAACCACTTCAGAACACAAATCAATGCCTCATAGACACAATAAATCTTTCTGTCTTGTCTTTTGCCAGTGTTCTCATCAGTGTTTTTGATCACAACTAACTCATAGTACTTTAATGATTTTTTATTTTTCTGAACTGATTTATTTCCACAGAAATTAAGTTTTTTTCCTCTTTGAGGTTCTAATACTCCCAACATTCAGTCAAATTGATGGTATCCACACTTCTTGAGACTGATATTGATCTCAAGGATTTCCATTTATTTTCCAGATGTTTTTTTCCCCCCAAACTGCTACCTAATCAGGCTCTGTTTTCATAGCCGACTAAATATTTTCCTTAAAGGGAGCCACTTAGAGAAGCACTGGCAGGTACTACACAGCTTCTATTTTTGCCTGTAATCTGTGCTGTGTTAGTCAAAATAACACAACACGACTCCCTTATAACTGCAGAACTGAAGTGTCTACCAAGGCAAGAGTTTAGAAAGGTTCACTTACTGGTTGCCAAGAAATTAAAACTCTTATGTTTCACACTCTGGGTCTGACTGACTTGAGAGTTCAAGACTCTCAGAAAGTTGCAGGAGCAGATTTTTATTTAATAGGTGCCCAAACGACATCCTCAAAACTTCTACATAAAAAACACAGTAAAATTTTATATGTGGGCCCCTCCTCACATCTATGGATACATGTAGGGACTAAACTCATGAGCAAGCACAGCAAGGGAATATTTTATGATGTTGGTAAAGGGACCTAGAGATTTCCCAAAGTCTCCTTTCATAAACTACTGCAGAAGAGGATGACTAGTTCAAGGACTGTATCCTGTAAACAGGCTGATAAATTGATTGGGCCCATGGTATAGATGCAATAACAAAGGCAGTCTCACAAAAGCATCTTTCTCCTCTTGATAAATTCTGCTTTCCCCCTCACAACCCAAGAGCAATGTGTACACACACAGTTTTCTTCAAGAGACAACATAGTCAATGAACATTTTACCTATGATTGAAATGATTACTTAGACCATCATCTCTACCATCAGTCTAGGTTACTTCTGTCAAAAGACCCGGTAGAGACCACACTAGATATCAGGACAAGCAAAACTGGTAGACAAAAAGCCTTCTTGTAAGGCATTACTATGCAATTTCTAAGACTTCAGAGCATGTTCTCTGATGTGTTCAACAGAACACAGACATTACAGCTAGCAAGGCAATACTGAACAGAATCACACCAGATAACTGGCCAGAATTACATTTATTGTTGTACCTTTGTGTTTAACACCTAAAATTTAATGTGATCAGGTTGCCAATTTCTGAAATCAAGTGGTTATTGGTCATCAGCAATTCAGCATTGCTCATTCTGCACCTGTAGCCCTTCCTAAGCATTCTGCACCAACACTGCTTTCCAGCTTGGTCTAACTGGAAGAATTTATCTAAGATTCAGACTTCCAAAACAAACACACACACACAACACAGCAAACTAGCACCAAATTCTGTTAAAATTTGAGACTGAAGAACAAAAGCTTTAGACTCACCAAGTTCCTCCTGGGCCTTCTGAGAGCTTCAGGTGAAAGCTAAGAGCTCAATGCTAAGAGCTACAAACAAGCTTCACCTGAATCTGATTGAGCAGCTGCAAGCAGCAGAGCTGAGTAGGGGGCAGCTAAAATGGCTGCTGTCTTGCTGCTCTGCCATCCTGATTGTGGCATAGTCCTCTCATGCTTTCTGTCAAGTGTCATGTCAGACAGCTTAAGAGCTCCACTTAAAAATTCAATATTTAGTTGTGCTTTTATTCAGTTGTACTTTTACTACCTTAAAACTGGCACAACCTTTTATTAACCTGGTGTGATGTTTACAAGACTGCTCTACCAGATCAGTTAACAGTGGGGAGGTCCATTACAGCAGTATTTTCCCCAAAAGTTCTTGGCTTATACCTTAGGTTATAGCTCTAGTTTTATTAAGAGCTAAACATCTTCAAAACAAATTAATATATGTGTATATATATTAGCATTTGTATATCAGTGTTTAAGTTGTTCCAACCCTTAAACCACAGAGTTGAACTGAGAGGCAAATATAATAGGAATAAAGCTGACTCCTCCACACAACAAAACACAATCTATGAGGTAAGATGGATTAGATGCAATTTGTTGTGTGGAAAGAAGAGATGTACCCTAAATGAAAACTGCACTTAAGTTTCAGCTTCATTCAAATTGTGTGAACAGGAAACTCTCTTCTTGTTTGAAGACCTTTCAGAGTCTTGAGTTTTCTAGTCACCAAATCAAGCTCTTTCTAGTGCTACACAAAAGCAGGATTCCCTACTGTAATCAGAGCATGAAGTTCACACGACCGCAGAGCTCCAGCCGAGGGATATGGACCTATGCTCTAAGCCTCTCAGGTTAGAAGACAATTCTCTGTCTATAGACTTCTATGGTAATTTCTTCTCCAGCTGCACTTCCACTTGCACATACTTATGTAAATGATCAGGAACTCAAATCTGTGTGTACAAATCTGGACTGCAGTGTCAGATTCTGGATTTGACTAGGAACTCAACCTTGGAGCCAAGAAACTTTTCCAGCTGTTAGGTTTGTTGAAACTGGTACACTTCCATCCACAGTTAAGTTTGGACAGACTGGCAGGTTTTGACATTAAAGTGACTTGTCAGAAACATTCCCAATAAGCTCAAGCTCTAATGCTGAATAATGCAGCCAAGCTTTCCAAAAGACCACATGGCTTCTTCTATTTAATCTGCTGCAAATTGTTACTTAAAAATACCAATACATATCCAAAATGAAGAATCTGATGGAAACACTGCAACAGTGTAGAGGATTCTGACATGCCTCAAAATTGTGAGACCTTTACAATGCTTTTGCCACAGGTATAAGAAAGACTACATTAAATCACTGGAGACTCAGCCAGGACAAGATAAAATTTCAACATGAACATATTAAATGGCATAGACATACGAATATCCTTTTGGTATGCTAATTCACTGTGCCCACAAATGCACAATAGATTGTTCTTAAATGTTTTCAGATACCTCAGGAGGAAAGAAAATGGCAAAGATGATGTGACAAAGTTACAGCCTCAAGTAAGTTTCCATGGCTTAGAGAGCCATGATAAACAGGCAAACAGAAATTATCATTAGCTTTTCATTTTGCTACTCAAATTCCCTGATCACTCCTAAATTATATAGGATCCCACACTGCTATACCCAATGTAAGAACTGATTGGTCCCAGAGAACAGCTGTTATCTTCAGGGAAGCTCAGCATTTTTGCCACATCCACACAAGCAGCCACATGCCCCAGCAATTTGTTTGCAAATTCTCCTCCCCTTCCTCTTTTCCCCTTTGTGATTTATCTTTTCTGGCAATGAGGCTGGTGAGAGGCCTTGAGCACAAGCCCTATGAGGAGAGGCTGAGGGAGCTGGGATTGTTTAGCCTGGAGAAGAGGAGGCCCAGGGACCACCTCATTGCTCTCTACAACTACCTGAAAGGCGGTTATAGCCAGGAAGGGGTTGGCCTCTTCTCTCTAGCAACCAGCACCAGAACAAGGGCACACAGTCTCAAGCTGCACCAGGGGAAGCTTAGGCTGGAGGTGAGGAGAAAGTTCTTCACAGAGAGTCATTCACCATTGGAATGGGCTGCCCAGGGAGGTGGTGGAATCACCATCCCTGGAGATATTCAAGAGGGGATTGGATGTGGCACTTGGTGCCATGGTCTAGTCATGGGGTCTGTGGTGACAGGTTGGACTCCATGATCTCCGAGGTCTCTTCCAGCCTTAGTGATACTGTGATTTTTATGCAGGAGAAGTTCTTTTACCTGGCTCATAAAGTAGTTCCACAGTTTTGCTTACACAGGTAAGGAAACTGGGTGCTGCAAAGCAAAGAGAGCGTGAAAATGCACTGAGCTGGTACTGTCATTGAGTTTTATACACAACTCCACAGCCAATTAAAAAGGTCAGTGAAATGGGAACTTCAACAGCCAGTTAGTAAACTCCACAGCATTTACCAAGCAGGGTGGGAACAGACAGCAAGTTTGCCTTTCATAAGATTGTTTTCCTAATTCTTTCTGACAGCTCCCCATCTAGTGCTGCCAGACTTTTCAACGAGCGGAGAATTAATTTTTATCATCCTCTGCATATCCGTGGGTGGGCTAATTTTGAACTGATAGCAATAAATAATTTCCATTGTACAGAATCTTTGTGGGTTCCTCTTCACTGCTAGAGCAGTTATTTGACAATTCAGGAAGTAGAAGTGAGTACTGATAGGATAAAGATTCTTGTGGCAGAAGCAGGAAGTCAGAAGAAGTTCAGAAGATGGGTGTTGGGGGGGGGGGGGGGAAGTACATTATGCAGTCCTGGGCTAACTTGGTCACATATGTTTACAGCTGGACCCAAGGTAGGATTCATAAAGCTACTCCTAAAACAGGCAGGACAGGGACAGAAACACTTACAAGCTGTGCTTGTTGTCAGGCTACAATTGACTTCAACTAACCTTGGAGGCCTGTTACTTGTTAGGCTTTGTTCTCACACAGTTAACAGTCTTCTCAAGAAATGACAGGAACAAGCACTAATATAGTCAGAGCAACAAGTCAGATGCTGCATCAAGAATCTATTTGCCAAACACACAATCAATTTTCACCAGATTTCAGTCAAAAAGAACTTCATTCTACTGTGATTAGGTTTCACTTGGTGATACAACAGGCTGCAAGGAAATAGCATCAGCCAATTGCTTCTAGTAGAAACCTCTTTTCCTGAAGTGAAGATGAAATAAACATGCAATAGCTTCTGAATTACTTGCTAGGTTACAAATGCTGCACAGCTGTCTCCTTCTCTATGGGGCTAAGTGCTCTGCTTTTAGAAAAACACATAAAAAAAAAACCAAACCTTTATTCTTCAGCCCCCAAAAGGGCACCAAAATATGATAAGTGTATTTCTATCCCACACACTTGACATATTTTATCTATAAGAAAGATTAAGAGTTAATTGCTTTTGGAAGTTACTGAAGCCCTACCTACATATTCAGTATCCAAAAAAATGTGGGCAGAACTCACATTCACTTTGAAGAGAATAAACTAGAGAGGTCTTTTTTGTCAAACAAACTTGAGTTTACTTCTTGGCTAGGTTGCAATTCCCTGAAACAGCCACATCTGAACATGTATCTCCCATTGTGCTTATGCTGAGAAACATGTTATTAAGAAGTGGGTTACAGGACTATAGCTTTCAGATATGCACCAGTTACTGATGGTGGTTTGATTTCACTTTTCTGTTGTTCGTGGGGTTTGGGTTTTTTGGGTGTTTGATTTACTGAGGCCCCAAGGAGACCCCAATGGCTCTGCAACAAAATATAAACTGAAGTAGAAAACATCAACCAGTAATAGGGAAAAGGTTTTAGCACAGAAAAAGAGAGATACATACAGGAAAGCCATCCATTTGGAAATTAAATATGTCATGCTCACAGGGAATCATCCTGTCTTTTACATGATGTCAGACATTAAAATTGAGCAGCTGTTTAGGCAAGAATATCAATTGCTACTCCCTCAGGCCAGGCCAGCTTGAAATCTTCTGACTTTCTTATTTTTTTTCCCCCCTTGGTCTTTTAATTTTACCTATGCACATTCTTCAGGGCAAGTAGGATAAAGGAGAAAGATTTGTGTGTGTCTCTGTATGTAGAAGAAGGTGGGCTTGGGAGTTTGCCTTAATTCAATTCATGCACTGTGAAGCTTTCTCTCTCAAATACAGCTCCTGCAAAGCTATTAAACCAAGGTGCAATAAAGGTCTGCCTCCAGCCATAACCAGGTCACGATCTCCTTTACTGTGATTTCTCTCTACATTAAGGTATTTGCTGATGGATACCAGCAGAAGTAACAGAACAAATGATACACTGCAAATCATAAATTGGGATATGAAATCAAGAAGAAAAGATCAACTGATTCAAATTTTCTTGGATTCCAGTAAGACAATCCACTTTGTTCCAAACCCAACCTAAACCTGTTTTCAAATCCTGTAGAAAGAGTCTATCAATATTTGACAAAATACTGTTTACAGTAACTGACTCTATGCTTCTATGTGTACCTAGACATTAGTCTGCCAGGAAAGCTCCAAGCCTAAAAAAAAACAAAAAAGCTGATAAACAGAAGTGACTTCATGCTACAATGTATTTGTTTTCTTTTTACTTGGCCCCTGAGATTTCTCTCCAATGTGGAGTAAAACTAAAACACTTCACATCAGTTTGCTGTGCAAGCAGAATTCCCCCAGCAAACGTAACACTGAAAAGAATTCATGGAAGGCCCCAGACTGGCATAAGATCAAACCTCAATGTGCCAGCTGGTAAAGAGATGTGGTGGTTGGTTGGTTTTTCTACAGATGAGAACAAAGTGGGTGCATAGGAATCTTTGGCTTGTGTTTCTGGTATCTGGTTGGGGTTTTTAAAATGTGTGTGACCAAAAAAACCCAACCCTCCAGTTGTAGTGGATGACTGTGTTCCCTTGACCTCTTCTGAACTCTCCAATTGATTTTCTCATTTGTTTTGTGGTGTGGACATAACAACGTCACCTATTTGTCACATAGGGAATCTGACCCAGCCCTGTAATGGTTATCATTCACTTAGGACCTGTTGCTACTCTTTACATCCCTCTATCCTTTGGAAGCATCAAAGTGACAGGGCAGGTTAAGGCTCACAGTATCACAGTATCACAGTATCACCAAGGTTGGAAAAGACCTTGAAGATCATCCAGTCCAACCTGTCACCACAGACCCCATGACTAGACCATGGCACCAAGTCCAATCCCCTCTTGAGGAGGGAGGACATTGCTGCCCAGAGAAAACTCTCCTGCCCACTGCAGGCTTGAACTCACGACCTTCCCAGTAAGAGTCTTACATGCTACCAACTTAGCCACATGGTCCCCCATCAGCCCCACAAGAATTTCTGTTGTGAAAAGATGGGAAAATAATGCTTGGTACATGTCTAGTTTAATTTGTATTTGCCATTAAATTATCCTATAGGATGATTCACAATAGGCTATAAATCAGTGTTTTGCTTGATAATTTCTGGCATAACTTTATGCTGACATTTTGACTCATCTATAAATAATGGATAGAAGCAAGATGGAATTTTCTCCACTTATGTGTCTGTTTTAAGTGACTCCTTGGGTGGATGTTTTACTTCCAGTAGTCAGAGTCATGTCTTCATACACTTTTTTGTACATTAAATGAAAAATTCCTTGGGAATAAGGACAAATTACTGCATAAGGGGTTAATTGAGACCAGCTACTGAGTTGGCTTCATTTTTCTACAAATATTTCTGAAACATGGTATAAATAGAAATCTTCTACATGGTGCAAGTCAGAGGGAGACATCTTCATGTACATCGTCTCTTTTGGCACAAACACTAATAATGGTAAGGAAAAAAATGTATTTATAGATATTAAAGATTCAAAAAGACACTTCTTTAAAATAAGGATGTGAACCTTTATCATTCTGACTTAATGCATGACCCTATTCTCATTCCCTCACCACTGAGTTCCATATAAAATACCCTCGCAGTCTCATTGCACAAGCCGATAGATCTACCAATTTTCAGTCAAAACCCACAATACTTTCCTGGACAAAGTGATCCTTCTGTTCACCAAATGAAATTGACTTTGAGTTTTGCCATGAAAGCATGCACTTGTGTGTATGTATTTGTTCTAAATACATAACGAAAGACAACTATGGACGTTGTCAGAAGGGCCACTGCGGTATCATGTACACACCCTCGGCGAAGTTAAGTTTCTACATGCGCTGACAATGCCACATGCTGCACACGGTTTCCATTCTGTTCCATCCAATGCTTTTGGAATCAACTGAAGTCAAAACATCCTGGAAGAGAAGTTCAGGTTTTGCACCCCTGGTTTCAATTATTTTAAAATCTGACGCACAAACACAGCTCTTTAAGCTATGTGAGTGGAGTGCCAAATAAGGATCTTTTGATTTTTGGAAATACATGTGGTTGAAATCTGAGACCTGCCTGCTGCCAAGCCACAGAATTTGGAATCGAGTACTGGCACAAGAAAATAAGCCATTGTTCAGAGTATAATTTTAAGAGGAACTATCCTGCAAAAAGGAAAACTTGAATTCCCATACTTCAGCTCATGGTTATAGGACAATCCCGTAATCCTTTGTTAAACACTTGAAAGTTGAAATATAGACTCTAGCAATGCTTATTCAGGCTCTCAGAAGTAATCTTTTGATATAAACTACACTGGAGACTTCTTACATTTTTCTACCTTCTAATAAGGATCAGAATTGTGAGACGGAATAGTCTGACTCATCAGTGTTGTTCTTCTACTCCTGTGCTGTATATGCCAATTTTTTCTGGTTTTACATGCAACTCTCAGTATTTTTGCCATCGACAGTAGCAGCAAAAAAACCCCACTAACAGGCTCCTACTGAGATAAAAGTATCTTGAGGGAAATACTGTATCATTACGTAAGGTTGAGCAATTTCACACTCCTAATTTCAGATGCCACTTGCTATAATATATAAACACTTCAGCATTCATTTGAAGCCACTGCAAGTGATCTGGATCTTCAGACACTGCCATTCCCAGCTCTGAGTGAAAAAAATAAGCAAAACCTGTTTCCCATGCTAACAAGAGCTCAGAAATCAATTTCAATGCAGGTAGCCCTTCTCCAGGATAGTGTATGAGCAAGAGATAGATGGACAATATTAAGTATAAGAATAAAGAGAGAAATCTGCCATTTAGTAGTTGTGAGGGCTAAGACTACTTCGGGAAGCACACAGCTCCTTACCATAGATGTTCATACACAAAAAAAGGATTGAAGTTGAAAGATTAATCTAGAAAGAGAAGGCTGTTCTACTGAAGATAAAATTTTGTAGTTTATTCTAATCTGAAGTAGTGAAACAAGGGAAAAAACCCACACAAGAAATAAAAAAGGGGAAAAGAAACCCCAAAAAAACAACTCAAAGAGAAAAAAACACAAACAAAACCCCAAACACCAACAAGCAAAAAGCCAAACAGCAAATAATCTTCCAGTTCATTAGACAGAAAGCCACAGAATAGGAAGTTTTCTGACAAATGGTTTCTTCTAATGAGAAAACCAATATATAAAATGACAAAAAGCACAGCAACAAATGCAGTGACATCTCCATTAGTCTAGGATTTTTAACAACAAACATGCTTCTTCCAGTGCCCAGTGTTGGAGTAGCACATCAAGTCACAATCTTAAACTTGGGCTTACAGCAAAAAAAGATAAAATTAGTCTTAATCTCGTACCCAAGGCTCAGGTTTTCTTACCTTGTCCTGTGTGAAGACACTTACTAGCTTAAATTCTCTCTCATCTGTTTCCCACCCAGGTTTCACTATGAAGTCAGAGCCCTGCTAAATCCAGATCTACCTTTGATTAGAATCATCATTTTTTGGAATCATGCTATTTTATTCTTCTCCAAGAGCAGCAATTACATGGTTGAATTTTAAGATGCACATTAACAGACCACACCTACTTGGACAACTCAAGAAAGAAAGAAATTCCCTCCTGGAAGCTTCTCTCAGTTTAGGCATTTAGTCTAGATCCCTTAAGAAACTGGTCACTGTAATTATCCATGAGGATGTTTCATTCTGGCAGCTGTTACTGGGACAAACCAGATTACAGAACAAGAATTACACTAAGCATTACTGTGTTTCCCTGGCAGAATCCCCAGCTGAGTATCCCCAAAAGAATTGGCCCAAACTACAGTTTCAGGTTCTATCTAGATTAATCTTACAACCAAAGAAACCTTCATTTCACTGCATAATTTTCGAGTGCCCCTTGAAAACATTAAGAATCCAGCCACACTCATGCTCCAAGTAAGGCTGTCTTAGGTAAAAACAAAAAACACTCCACATGCCACAGATTAGTTTCTTGTGATTTAGGGAGACAGGAACTGAAAATCCTTCTAAAATACTAGACAGACAAATAGTTTAATAGAGAAAGTTATATCATTTCTTTGGGGGAGGGGAAAAAAAACATCTTGAAAGATAAATCCAAATTGCACCTTCAAATACACAACATAAAGGGACAGACATTTCCCTTCTGAGATCCTGCTCCAAAAATTTCTCCAGATCTGTGTCATCTGCAGGCCTTCAATTAACATCCTCACTAGATTTTTCTAAAAGAGGTAACATAACATCTCAGGGAAGCCTGTACAAATGCTTTAAAGCAACATCTGCTGCTGCTCACAAGGGAAAGTTCTCTCTTCAACAGGTAGGTAGTTTCTACACACGTGGCTTTTGTTTACTGACTCCTTTTTGTTGTCAGAAACATGTAAGTTTAGGACAACTTGAGTAGTCCTCTTTAATTATGCAGTGTTGATCATTCTGCAAAAGAAGGAGGTGGATCTGTGCTTGGCTTGCCCACTCTCTTCCCACAGAGTCCATCTCGACACAACGTTTCTACTGCCTGGATGTAAATATCCCACTGCCCAACATACTGTTCATTAAAAAGATTTAAATTCTTTGAGAGCTCTTCAATAAAATGGCTCTCTCATGATGGATGAGCTCCACTGTGTGAGCACCAAGGAGAAAGGCTGTTCCTAGCAAGATTCCCATGAAAAACCTGGGAATCTGTTTCCATTTCAGACATAATCAGAGGGGCACTAAAAATCAGATTTATGAGGTTAAATAGATCTATTAGCAGCAGTATGATTAAACATGAAACTGAACAAGATTCTGACTTTGAGCTGTATGAACACTGGCCAAATACAGTAATATTTTGACATCTTATAATTTAAAAAATCCATTCTTCAAGATAAGGCAGTGTGTGAGCAAAACAAAAAAAAAAAAAGAGATGCCCTTATGGTACAGGGTCTTTTTTTCACTGAACTCACTGTACTTCTCTTTTAGCTGCAATTAAACCATCACCAACAAGTTCACGAGACATGGTGCGATCACACTGGGGCCCGACGTGCTCAATTGTTCCGGTTTGCACTGTTAATAAATGCATTTACAAACTAATGCTTTCCATCTCTCCACCAAAATGTTTTCCATGTGGTGAGAATGTTCAGGTCTGACTCTGAACTCACACGCTGTAATACAAGGCAAATTTAAAATGAATAAAGCCATTCTGTGGATTAAAAAAGTCAAGGATGAGCTGTCTGCTCTGTTGACAAAGGATTTGTGGTTTCCTACAGAAACAAATCCACATTCCTCAGCTGATAGGGAGCGAGATCCCAGTGGCATGTACCTCTCCCTGTACTTCATAAGTTCTTTTCCTTTACTGAAGGTAATCTATATTGGAGTAGTTTTGTTATATTTAAACATTGTTACCAGAATGAGATTAAATATATGTCAACTCAGAGCTGGCTATGTATCAGCAGCCAGTAACATCACACACTTCTTCATAGCACTGGTACTGAAGAATTTCCAAATACATGGTGAGCAAAGCTTCACATTGTTCTCAGCATAGGGAATACTAATATTCCCATGTTGTGGACTAGGAAACGTGTCCTACGTGATAGATCCAACATCAAAGCTGGAGAGAGAACTTGACTCTTAAGCATTTACGCTAGCAGACGAAGGAAATTGTTTGCCACCTTCCCACATACACCTAAATGGAGTTTGCCTATTGATCTATTCAGTTATTCACCACTGAAAGTATTTGCACATTTAACAGCTACAGCCTTAGCTTCATTAAGCAAAACATTTCCCTAGTATGACACTGGTCATAAGGAAACCTACTCCCTCAGTAACCTGACAAGCTGCCCTGACACCAGTGATGTAACCCAGGGCAGAGGCTCCATGCACCATCTGTTAAAGCCTGATGATTCAGTGGAATCCGGTAAAATAAGAAATGGAAGGGCCAAATATATCTTTGAAGGAATCCCACTGAAGCCTGAAAAGGAGGAAAGCCAGCACAATGATGCCAACAAGTTTACATCAGGGATTAATCCAGCCTGAGATCAGCTTCTCCTTCTCCCCTAACTCCTCCACTTAGATCCATTAACTGGCACCACAGCACTGTTCCTCTCAAATTAGAGCAGCCTCCCTGACTTTAAGGTTTCCCTCACCTCTGCTCCTAACAGCTTCATCTCAATTCCCATAGCTGTCTGGCTCAGCTTCCCTCCCCCTTCATTTCATTCTCCCTCCTGTCTCAAACAGCTACAATTTCATAGCTGCTAGCCACAAGCTGCCTGCACAAACTGTACACCAAGGAGACAACTGCTCGCTCTTCATGCTCAACTCTCTCTTCCCACACTCTGAGCTTGGTAACCCATTGCATCACCTTGGTTCTCCCCTAGTAAACCTGGATGTGAAACACCGCAAGATCCTCCCAATCATCTCTGCTCACATCTCATTTGGATCTTACATCAGGGAGAAATTGAGGTTCACTGAAATTCTCTACATAAAAAACTTCTCTACAGTATAAAAAAAAAACCAAACCCTCAATTTTTTTAAAATAAAAAGTGTTCAATTTATTGACTATTTTCACAGCCAGTCTCTGTGTTTGTTGATCAAAATATCACAACTTTGCAGTGAGCTTTATTGTGGGGACACAGCCTGGGAGGAGATTTCAGGGCTTTTTTTGTTCCTATATTGATCATGTTTATGCAACCATAACTAGGTTTCTTTGTTTGCATTTTGGGTTTTGTTTTCTTCCTATGGGAAAATCCTAAAGCTTCCTTGGGAGAAAAGATTCCAACCAGAATCCAGTTCTAATGAAAGACACAGATTCCTTCAGCTCCCTTCTATCTCTCCCCTGCCAGTACTGGGCAGAGCACTGGCTTGGAAGCCAAAGAATCAAAAAAGCCATAAAGAAGGTGAGCTACAATCTTCCCATTAAAACTTCCAGATGAAAGATTACAAAAGCCATTCGATAATACAGAGCAGCAATCTAAAACAACTGGCACACTGAGTACTTGACAGAGTGTGAGGTACATGACATACCACTCCTGTTTGAGGCCAGCATCGTCTTCATTTCTTCACTGCATGATCCAAAAAGACTGAATGATTGATCTGATTATCCCTCCCAAATGTCCAAACAATCATGTTAAATTGATATTTTGAGTTTGCAGTTCTAAAATATCCTGCACTTATGGTTTCAGAGAAAACCCTCAAAATTCTTTCCATTGAGGCTACAGACAGCCTGAAGCTACTAATCGAAGAGCGGTGTTACCTTTCCTTTTCTCCACGGGACTTCAGTTAAAACGGTTATCAGGCTTGGCAAAATGTGCCAACTAAAATTCATGGAACTTTTCTGCTCTAATAAGGGAACTGATTTTTTTTTTCATGGCCTGGACTACCTCTTCATTCAAGATATTGTCTTAATGTTGACTGATAGGACAGGCACTCATGATCTGATCTCATTCCAATGAAACAGAGGAACTGAAGGAAGAACTCCTCCCACTCCTGGACAATATTTCCCCATGAGTCTTAATCCAGCAGGAGATAAAGAAAGAAAATGTTCTCTTGGAGGCCTTGTTTCACCACAGTTACCTCCACCAGTCACAAATGCTCATGCACTTGCACAGGCATACTTAAATTTCCCTTGACAAGTGGCAATTAGAGCAATTGCTGGTTTGGAAAGTAAATGGGGAAATGTTTAGTCTCTTTTTAACAGTCTTTAATGGAATTTAGCAGCTGCAAACAAACAGAAAGAGCCAGCAACATAGAGGCAGTCTTCTGGAGACCACAGCCTGAGAACCTCTGTGCTAATGGATCCCATCTAGCACACATACTGTGGCTCTGCTCCTATCCAGTTGTTTAAGAAATTACCTCTATGGTCACCTAGAAGTGAATACTCTCCTGACACAAACTGGGAAAAGCCCAGTGAATGGAGCTGCTGGCAGAAACACATTGATTGGACTGGCAGAAGCAGAAGTAGCCCTCACAAAGCTGAAGTAGCTCATCACAGTGTACTGCAGTAAGAGTAAAATAAATTTCCTTCAAAAATATTACCAAAAAAAATCAGTTTTACACTTGGCTTCTGGGTGTTTGGTTTTTCTTTTTAAAAACACACCCAATTTTGCCTGTTTGGCATGAAAAATACAAACTTTCTCTTCGATACTTGAATGACAACATATTTCACCACTGCCCGGCACAAATTGTGCTCAGTGTCCTTCACTGAAGAGATGAGACCCACCTGTATTTGCTTTACTAGCACCACTACCATTTAGCAGGAGGCTCAGAAAGGCTTTTTGCAGTGTGCTAGTGACATGGGCAAGCTGACACATTCCCAGCAAAATTAGGTGTTATCAATACTAACCAAACTCTTAGGCCTGTTATTATCACAGATCAGAGCATTAGTGGTACAAAACAGTTAAAGGAGGATAGACCTCACACCTACACTATGTTCTTGCTTGTTGTTTTTATTTCAGTGAAAACAATCTTCATAAAATTGCAGAAGGCACTGACAAATACAGAAGCAGCTCTCAGGACAACACAAATGGGCGTAATACAACAATTCCATGTCCTTTTCAGCACCAGAGGCCCACGCTGGCTGTCCAGCAGGCAAGAAAACAGACATCTGTGAAAGGGCCTGAGGGTGTTCTGTTGACACAGAAGTGGCAGCATGTCACTGCAAGATTTCAGCTGGTTAGGAACACTACCAGTGATGCTGCAGGTACCAGCAGCAATGACTCCTCCAGTGCTACTGCTCTTTCATAGCTCTTGTAGGCGCATTCCTTGTGTATAAAAAAAAAAATCCTAGTGGTTTGTCATTCCTCCAAATTGCCTTATTCATTCCTAATGATTTTAAAGTACTTTGCACTTTCTTTAACATGGCATTTTCTGAATTAAGCATATTTGAAAACAGATGTTTGGGTTAAAACACATCTGATATTAAAAACATAGCACTTTCCACCCCCCACCCCCTTTCTTCAGCACTAGACTGCTCTCTTATGGGAAGCGAGTTTATATGTATCATCTGGTTGCAGAATGTTCCTTCAGGGCTGGAGCACTGGAAGTATTTAGCAATTTTTCCCCCCCCCCTCTTTGGTCTGCTCTAGAAAACCTCAAGAGAATTCCAAGACTTCAGAACTTGCTAGGTGTCAGCAAAAGTTATCAGAAACATGCAACATGCAAAAGTCTACATTAAAAATATCCAAGCTATTTGCTGTAATGAAAACATCATTCTAAAAGTCTGTTCTGCAATGTGTATTGCTTATTCTGAACTGCCCATAAATGCTCCTGCTTTTAGGACAGACCATGACTGGGCCTTTCTGTTACTGCCTCACAGTTGTTTTCCCTCTGTTACAGATTTTAGTGGCTGGCAGTTACACTATTGTTTTTCCTTCACAGAGTAAACAAAGAAGTTGTGACTTATGTTTGTAAATCACTGCACATATATTTTCAGAGGTCAGCTAAAAAGTTCAGAAACATCTTCTGCAAACTTAAGATGCAACATAAGCAACAAAATTAATTCTGCTAGTTAACCATTAAATGTGTCTGTGTGCTTGAAAAATAAGGAGGTGGGGGGAAAAAAAGTTTTAAAAAGAGCCTTGTATGCTCCAGAAAATGCAATGGAAATGTCAAGATTACTAGGGAACTAATAGAAGTACCAATAAAAATATTCATAGGCCTCAGCACCATTATTTGAAACTTTAAAATCCAATGTCAAAAGGTCAATAATTCATATTTTTTTCCCCCAACATTATTGCCTTTAAGTTAAACCACATTTTCTCGCCTGACTGGAAGTAGTGCCAGAGTCCATTCCTGCGAGCCGGTCACTAAAGAACCAGTTTGGGACTCATGCAGAGCACCTAGGTCTGCTGTTTGCAAAACGTGTCAGATCACTCCATAAAAAGAAACAGACTGAAGAGTTCTGGTAACTGCCTGACACACTAATTTATAAGATTTATGACTTTTATATAAAGGTAGGATTAGCACAATGTATAAAAATTCCAATTGCTGACAGAACATTTGCAAAAGAAAAAGCCTAATGTTTTCAATAACTAGGAAAAACAACAACCAGGGAAAAAAAGAAAGTAGCATTTTCCCCACCCTGTGCATATTTTTTCCCTTGAAATGCTCCATATCTGTCATCACAGCACCTTTACAAGCAAAGACTGCTCTCCTGTCTATTACATACCTTCACTCTCCAGGGGAACACTAGTTACAAGACCTAGTTCTGGAATAATATGATGCAAGTTCAAACCACATTCTGATTTTCCAGCCCTCCAACTTCAGTTCTGGTCCTTAGTTCTCATGCAATGTCAGATACTTGCACCAGTATTTTTCAATGAAAAAGATCAGTAAGAATTCAAACCTACTAACATGTACTAATTTGGTCTGATACATATGAACACATTACAGATCTAAGTAATCACAAAGTCCAAATATATTATGTCCCATTCTTCTACTTACTAAGTCTTCCATTGTTTTAAGCAGAAATAGGTTCACATTCTCAGATGCAGACCAAGCAAAGCCTTGAGACAGTCATATGCAGAAAGACAAGATCACAGTTGCAGGCTTAGGAGGAGATTAATAGTTCTACAATTACCAAAGATCTCAAAACTTGATCAAAGGAAATCAGATTTCTACATCTTCACCCCAACAAGAGCACTAACAGAAATCCTCAGCTACTTCTGGTAGCCATTAAAAGAGGATTCCATTGAATTTACAACTAGCCTATAATCCCCTTGACGCAATCTGAATGATAAAAGAATCAAATTGATGATGTGACTAAACACTGGGTAAAGTATAATTTGAAAGTAGTCTTCTGAGGGTGAAATCAACTTTCATTAAAATTGGCTGTGGTTTCATGTTTGTTTTCCACAAATAAGAAGCCATATTCATTTGCTACTATTGTAAATTCACTAAAAGCAAATGTAACTCTAAATATCTTTGACTATCAAGCTGCATAATCAATTGAAATGGACACTACTCCATTCTGCAGCACAGTTTATCCAATCAGGAAATAAAAACAGTTCTGTGACTGCAATGAACAATGAACCATTTTCCAATGCTCCCTACTGCTGTAGCTCAAAACCAGGGCTATTAAAATATTGGCAATCTTCACACAGAAAAAAAATCATTGGATTTTAAGCCCTCTCTCATTAAGATCTGCTCTGAACAGTTAGCTGATACGATGAGGAACAGAGCAGCGGCCTCTAATAGTCTGACAATGCCACGGCATGATGTGACATTTGGGGGGAAATAAAACAAAACAAGGGCAAAAAAACAACCCACCCCAACATAAATTCACACAAGACAAAGGAACAGCTTCAAATGGGGTTAACAAAAGTGTAAAGTTTGCAAAAATTCTCCTAGAGAAGTCCACATATACATTTAGAGAAACTGCCAAACAAGAAGAGAAACTGTTTGCTGAAAGAATTTCACAGGTATTTTCCAAACCTGAAGGTATGCAAGATACTTTGGATTTTGTACAAGAGCCACAGAAGTGAAATTGGTTGAACACTGATGACAAATTATTTTTGTTCTACTTCTCATTGCATGACCAGCACTTGGAATTTTATTTGGAAGAAAGCAGATAGTCATAATGTCCTGAAAAGCTCAATTTACCCTTGAGCACCTGGAGCCTATGGCTCCAGGCTTGTAGTAGGGAGCTTTGCTTCTTGACAACAGTTCATCGATATTACTTGGGATCCAAGACTGACAGACTATTTACCTCCATTAAGGAAACTTACAGCAAAAGCAGCAATCAGGAACACAAAAAATACTTGCAGACTTAAAAAGTACCATATTTCTTTCTAAAAGTATCACAGTATCACCAAGGTTGGAAGAGACCTCAAAGATCATCGAGTCCAACCTGTCACTACAGACCTCATGACTAGACCATGGCACCAAGTGCCACATCCAGTCCCCTCTTGAACATCTCCAGGGACAGTGACTCAACCACCTCCCTGGGCAGCACAGTCCAATGACAAACTACTCTCTCAGTGATGAACTTCCTCCTCACCTCGAGCCTAAATTTCCCCTGGCACAGCTTGAGACTGTGTCCTCTTGTTCTGGTGCTGGTTACTAGAGAGAAGAGACCAACCCCTTCCTGGCTACAGCCATCTTTCAGGTAGTTGTAGAGACCAATGAGGTCACCCCTGAGCCTCCTCTTCTCCAGACTAAACAATCCCAGCTCCCCCAGCCTCTCCTCATAGGGCTTGTGCTCTCACCAGCCTTGTTGCCCTTCTCTGGACACGTTCAAGTGTCTCGATGTCCTTCTTTAACTGAGGGGCCCAGAACTGGACACAACACTCAAGGTGTGGCCTAACCAATGCAGAGTACAGGGGCACAATGACCTCCCTGCTCCTGCGGGCCACACTATTCCTAATACAGGCCAGGATGCCATGGGCCTTCTTGGCCACCTGGGCACACTGCTGGCTCATGTTTAGGCAGCTGTCAACCAGCACCCCCAGGTCCCTCTCTGTTTGGGAGCTCTCCAGCCACTCCGACCCCAGCCTGTAGCTCTGCCTGGGGTTGCTGTGGCCAAAGCACAGCACCCGGCACTTGGAGTTGTTGAATGCCATCCCGTTGGACTCCGCCCATCTGTCCAGCCTGTCAAGGTCCCTCTGCAGAGCCGCTCCACCCTCCAACTGATCAACACCCGCTCCCAACTTGGTGTCACCTGCAAATTTGCTGATGACTGTCTCAATCCCCTCATCTAGATCATCAACGATGAGCATCTAGACAGTATCTAGAAAGCATCCCGAGAATGGCTTCCAGTTACCATGAGCTCAGAAGTTCTGTCTCTAAAACATTTTATTGTTGTCATTTTTCCACTGAAAGAAACTACCATCAGGAAAGCTCTTGCTTATGGCAGACAGCATGCTTTACATGGAAGAGAACTCTAGGGGGAGTTGCCACAATGAAATTAACGAATTAGTGAAAACAAGCAAGTGAAAAAGGTTTTACAGATTTTAGATGCTACATCAAACTCCTGAAATCATCACCTCCGACCAAAGAGCGGCACAACTGTCGCGCACGAAATAAATTTCTCTGTGGAATAGTCAATATAGTGCTGAAAGCAGCTAGCATTACATCCTGGCTTTGAAATCTTTGCTACTTCACTTCAAAGCAGCATTCTCTACTCCATAACATGACAGGTCACTAATTCCTTTCTAGATGTACGGTGCTGCCCTAACCAAACACTACTGCAAACTCACATCAATAGGAAAAGAAACAAAGCAAATCAGAGCACTGCAACAGGCTCTGCCTAGAGAGGCTGTGGAGGCTCTGGAGACTTTCAAAACCCACCTGGGTATGTTCCTGTGCAGACTGCCCTAGGTAATCCTGCTTTGACAAAGGGGTTGGACTCGATCTCTGGTGGTCCATTCCAATGCCTACCATTCTGTGAAAGCACATTACACATATTACTGATCCTGGGTTGGGCTCTTCTGCTTGGAAATGTCTCGGTCACTGTCATATACCATGACACAGAGGTTAAGGGAATGGACAGAAAAGGACAATTTCCTCTTGGTATTGCTGTTCTTGGAGCAAAAATAAATCAGAGAGGTTTGGGGATTTATTTACAGCAAGTTAAGACACATATGGAACAATAGTCATATCAAAGGCTGGGTACACTACTGAAAACAGATCAAAACACAGAAAATCTCATCTGCCATCCAGACAGAAAAGATGAGAAAGATTCTTACATTTTCTAATGTATGTTCTAATGTAATGATGGGCATAAACTATGTTAATGCTAGAATACTTGAGTACCAGGCACATTCAGGAAAATCTGGCTGAGCAAGTTATCAAAGCACTTGTTGGATCCCCAAAAGGCCTTTTTTTTTTTTTTTTTTAATTAGGAAATTCTACAGGAAATTAAATTAAAATGTGTTTTTCTAACTAACTGGAAGTGCATAGCATAAAAAACCCCCCAACAGAATCTATAATTTAACACTAGTATGTGCCTGCTGTCCTTATGTCCTACCAGTTCATAAAACCAAGAGCTGTTCTGCATTCAAAATGTGCTAACCAGCAATCCATAAAAGTGTAACATCTAGATTAAAAACAAACTTAAAACCTCGGTGCCACTCACACCAACCACCCACTATTTTTTGAGTATTCTGGCAAGGAAGATGTTATTACTGCCATTGATCTCTCACTCAGTTGCTCTCTCCACATTCAAGGAAGTCCAGGATCCCTTTTCCAAATTCCTACTCGAGGCACTGCAGTGCATCATGAAACATCAAGTAGCCAGTCCAAACTGAAGCACAGCATCTTGGGACAGACCAGAGCCTCCCTGGATAAATATCATAACTACGCATGTCATCACTTCAGCAGTCCAGCCTAAACTAAACATTTGGCAAAGTACCAAGACTTATGTCACTGGAGTGGAAGACATGGTTTGCAGATCTGGAGGAGCAATTGATGGACAAGGTGGTGAAGAAAAGGAGATTAAATCCCCTGTTACAAATTGCAAAGTTAAAGAGAAGAGGGTGTTTGTGGATAGAAGAATGGTGAGAGAGAGAGGGGAATTCTCCTTATGATAAAGATGAATTCTAGTAATTGACAGGATTTCCTAAGGGCAGTATGAACTCAGACAACAACTATAAATCTCTGCTGCTGCACACACATGTACTAACTTCCCTTGTTTCAGCTATGCACTAAAAAAATGTGAGAGTTCAGACCCAAACAGGCATATGGGTAACAAAGCAAACACAGAGATCTAGAAAGATTCTTAGTGGACTTCAGCTTGAAAGAAAAAAAGTAGACAGCATGGCATCAAAATGTCTCTTAGAAAATGTTCATGAAGTAAAGACAAAAGAAAGTGGGAAAAGCAAATTTGGATCCAGCTGAATCACAGAAGAGTTTTAATTTCTTTTCCACAGAGCTCTGATACACTCATCCAGTTGGGTTCCTACAAATTGAAAGGCATCCAGGAAACCTGCCAGGCATTTCCAGGAGCCAGGCATTGCTGGTGGGGCCCTTGTGCCTGTGGTAGGCACATCTCAGCTATCAGCTGTCCTCAAGCTTCAGGAGTGGGAAATATCCACAGGAAGGAAATGCCACACAAAAGCCTTCCCTTTTGTGAATAATGTTGCCTCACTGGCTAAAGATGAATTATCAGATTTAAAGATGACATCAGAAGGGAAGGGAAAACACTTGAACACTATTTAATGTGCTTAGCTTTCTGCTCTTGCAGCCAAGAAAAACTGATTTTACATGCTCACAGAAGAGCTTTGATCAGATGTTGGATTCCCAGGTGTTTCAGTGCTGTGCTCTACCCACTATCCTCTTTCCTAATCCAGTTGAGAGGTGAAAAAAATCATTTTCCAAAGTATCACATATGTCCACCTTAAAATTACCTCACAGGTGACATACTGGGCAAACATGCCAAGAGAATGATACCTACCCATTAACAAGCCAGACTGTAACATGCAGACACTGTTCTTCTGCTGTCTGTATTTCCTCTGTGTTGAGAAGTCATTTGTTAAGTAGCTGGTGAAATAGTAGCACAAACCTAGACTGCTGAGCAGAGTGTCTTCTGATTAATATTGTACTTTACCTTACTGTGACTGAGCCTCTTCTCCTGCTATGGGAAGCATACTACCTACTAAGAGCCAACTGGCTTTGAGTTTTCTTAATCAGCACAGTAACTGAGTTTGATAGTTTTCTCCTATTACTGTTGTTGACATGCCAAATAATGTATTATACTGTGTTCATTCTGCTTAAGACAATATATTAATTCATGAAGCAATTCATAGGAAGCCCAAAGGAAAATAAAGATTGCTTTCAAATGCCATAGACAAGATTAATTGGAGAGATGGGTCTGAGACTCTAGAAAGCAATTTGATTAATCCAACACAAACTCCTCAAAACAGGCCACAAGAAATGATTTATCAAGCACATTTTGCAGGAAGCTGGGAAAAGTCCTTGCTCCACAGATGCTATTATTTAAGATCTTGGTTTGTAAAGCACTCGGTGATAGCTGAAGCATGTTCATAATAAAAATCTATACATCTAAGTAAAAATTTACCTCACTCTACAGAGGGTTATGATAAACTATTCACTATCACAACTTCTAACACATTGTCAGCTGGCCACCACTGGAGTCATTATCCCAAGCTTCCCCAGCCTTTAGTAAGCCTGAATTAGCAGGACTCCACTCTGCTCAAGATTCATAACTTTGAACTCAGAGTTAAGGCCTTACGAAGCCACATGTGGCTCATGGGCCTTTATTTGTATGGGTTTTTTCATGGCCTGGGGGAAGGGAATCTTGTTTCTTAACATAAACCACATCAGTAACATCATTCTTTGTACAGAGGAGTGACACTAACCACCTTGCTAAGGCAACTGAACCCACACCCTTAAGGTAATATTCCCAACAATCAGGCACAGGCTAAACTGGAATGCAATCTGCCTCTGTTCCAAATTGTTTCACTTCTCAGAGTATTTGAAGCAAAACCAAAAAGTTCATCAAGTAGGACACACATAAAAGAAGAGAGCAAATTTTAGCTATCAGTGGAGTCTTCCCTAATGGAACAGCCAGAGTAAGAGCTGATGCCCAAAGCCACGTGAAATGCCCCAATGATGTGTTCCAGAAAAAAAACCAACCCACAAAGGCAAAGAAAACAACATTAAAAAATCCAACCCACAAAAAATAACCACACTCTATCTTTCTTCTTTACTGACATCAGTAGGATAAGAAGGTTGGCAAAGTAAGCATCGACTGGAAACTGAAACAAACAACAACAAAACCCCCACCACGAACAACTGAATACCACAAAGGCAAGGTAATTTGAAATTACTTCAGAAAGATAGAGAAATGGACCAAGTTGTTTGAATCCCTGTGGGAAAAGAGCAGCAGCTATTTGGGAAGTCTGACTAATACAATTTGTGCAGCTTAGAACTGGAGACAAGTAGAAATCTTTTAGACAAAACAAAAAGTAGATATGGATTTTAGCAATCATGTAGTATAATAAAAATGCTATGAGAGTCAGTGGACAATGGCCTGACCACTGAAACATGAAGAAGTGGCTTTCCTCATGACAGTCCCTTGACTGCCAGGCAATGAATAGGAAGGGGGGGGGGAAACAAAACCACCCCAAAACAAATCACATTTTCACACAATGGAACTCTCCTGTCTGGATAGCCATCTTTCAACAAATCAAGTTATTTTGTAGCTTGGTTCTACTTCTACATTCAAAACTCAAATGGCACAATTTACCTTTAAAAACAAAATTACTCATGTATTATCTACACATAATGTAAAACTTTGTCAACTAACAAAGTGAGGTCTTTTTGCTACTTTCAATTTCATATATAGTTGAAATGGACCATGGCTTATTAATAGTGTGTGCTATATATATATACAAAAATAAAACCATTAAAATAATATAGAGTAGAAAAGCTGAAAGACACAAAGTTATTCTATTTCCCTTTGGAAATATCTACTTGAAAATACCTTAAATATTTTCCCATTTTACAACAGTTTAGTTTCCATTAAAATGTCTCAATGTTATGTTAAGGTCTCAAATTCATTATTAGTGTACTCTCTATATATCACAACACCCACAGATTTGTGTTTCATGCACAATGAAAGCACTCCCCTAGGAGTGTATGCCTGAGTACAAATGATATCATGGGAACTACCATTTATTACACTACACAGAAAATAGGTTGTTAAATATTTCAGCCTCCGAACAAGAGCAACGTAAGTATTCCACAATATTGCTAACAAGGATTTCAAGAGACTTTCAACCAGAACTTTCAAAACAAATCCAAGATGTACATAGTTTTACATCAAAAATTCACAGAACTGTGCTGATTAACTGGAAACCTTCTACTGTCCCAAGTCTTTCTCAAAAGGAAGCCAACATCCACAATCATGGTTCTGCTGCTTGTTTTAAATCCATGATAATCTTATACTGTCATTGTTAAAGCAAAGTAGTCTGAAGTTCCTCAGCTAAGCCATATATAAATACAGCAGCCTTAAGATACAGTTGTGATAAGGGAAAAAAACCAAACCCAGCCCTCATTTGCATGAGTTGCATAGCCCTTGTCACAGCCCTGTCTCTTCCCTTTACTAAGGTCTTGTACCACTACAAATTAAGGACAAGCCCACACTGGGCTGGCTGCCCAGCAGCCCTCTGAATCTGCTGTACCACAGCAATTGCCTGGCCCTGCCTTGTTTTGGCTAGGCTTCAACCACACCTGGACCCATCACAGGCTTTTAGCATTACCCAAACCCTACTACTCTCCCTGGGGACTCTCTGCACTCATAGCAGGGAAAATCTGATCAAGATGGCTTCTGAGTGCTTTGCACTGGCAGAGATGGGGTGAAGCCAGAACGGAGGAACGGAGCTAGCTATGGAACAGAGACATGTATGTGTACTGAAAAGAAATACTTACATCAGAAAAGCCTGAAGAAACTAGAAAATATTCTTCTCTGACTTCCCTCCAGAGATTCATCACAAACACTTTTCTGGAGAAGCACAATTAGTTAGGAACAAAAAGAGACTGCTGGTGGCTGGCTGTTCTCCAGATACAGTGATGGAGCCTCTCGGAAAGGGTTAACAACATTTCACATGTTTGCATTATATTTGTTCATTCATGCAAATTACATAATCATTAATTGCCTTCCCCTGTATTGCCAGGAAGAAAAATCCACTGCCTGCCTTGCTATCGTTACAACACATTATCAGTTTCCACTGAGAAACCCACAGTTGGATCAGCTTTCCATTATGAAACACAAAAGGTTACAGACCACCTCTAGAAGTTTCTCAGACTGCTTTTTCCAAAGACACAAATAATGGCACTGTGACATAACGTTTCTTTAATCAGATGGCAGCCATTTGTAAAGGCCCTGTGCTCGTTAACACTTCAATTATATAGCCACCTAAGGTTTATACACACTTACCCTAAAATTCTTCTGTGAATTAAATGCAGAAAAGAATGGAAAGAGGAGATACCAAGAGAAACAGAAGCGTAGACTATAAAGTAACAGTAGATTGGATGTATATTCCCATCCATTTATACTCAATGGTGGAATAGTCAGAGGGGAAGACTTCATATCAAAGGTCATGCTTTAGTTCTGGTTTTAGGGGTTTTTCCTCAAGCTTTCAATAAAAAAAAAAAAAAAGGGGGGGGGGCAGGAGAAGAAAACCAGGGAAAAAGTGGCTGTGCTAATGTAACAGCCATATGTTATACTGTTAAAGAGGTTAGCCCAGCTTTCACAGATTCTTGAGTTCAGCTACAGCTTGCTTGCATCTGGTCTTTGTCTAGATTTATTAATAGCATGGCAAGAAATCTAAATTATGCAGCAGTGTCACAGAGATCATGCAACATGCATTCACTCTGAACTAAAGCACAACATTCAGTTGAAACACTTTAATAGGCTTCTTTAAAATAAAGCTGGACAATGCATCAGAAAATACATTTGAGAACAATCCTGCTTTGAAAGGCTGATGAATTAGATGATCTAACCAGTATTTTCCAGTTGTGTTTTCCACGATCCATTTAATTTTCTGTTATCTCATTGTTCCAGTGCAGCATCCAGGCACTAATCAGGGATTATCTTTTAGCCCTAGCAGCCCAGAGGTTTGATGAGCTGCCTCCTGGGCAGTTCAAAAGCCAACTGGGAAATGTAAAGCATCCTCCCCTTCACCCTTCCCACCACTGCACCTGCACTGCTTTGCACTCCAGCAGCACTCCTCTGTCCAAGCACAACCCAGCCCACATACAGGTGCTGCTAAGTGAGACAGGAATATTTCCAACCCTTTTTCCTTTTCTCTCCAGAGTTTATAAGCATGGGAGATGACGTTTCCCTTCCCATCCCCTAGGACATTTTCTGCAGTAACAAATGAAGGAGGGCTGGCAGCACAGTTCATGACATGTAACATGGCTGCAGGGATGTCTCAGCCCCAAAGGCTTGCTGGCTGGCACGCTCCCTCTACACACACAGACTCCTAGCCTAGGAAAGACTCTCTCCTTGTTCCTCCAAAGATCAGCTGTTTTGCTAAGGGAAACCACTGTTAAAACTATGCTTGGTGGACCACAACAGACACTCCATGAGGCAAGCAGGCTACACTTGTTCAAAGCTCTGTTTCACACACAGAAGAACTTAATCATTATGTCCCCATAATCTGTTCAAGAGCAGCCTCAGGCACGCTACTTGAGACTTCATGCCTCCTACCCACACTGGTCATGAAAGGCCTGGTGGTAGCTCTGGCTTAAAGCATCTAAACCATGCTTAGAAAAAGGCAAACTTCAGCTGTCTGTGGACAGACTGTACCATAATAATTCATCCAGACCTGATATTCAAGAGACTGGATCCATTCTGTGTTCTTCAAAATGCTCTGCCTGAACAGAGAGCTGCAAACACACAACTACGAAGGCCAGAAAGTGAGTCGGCACTTAGGAATAGCCCTGGACTTGCATCTCACTGGCAAAGACACCCTTCATTGCTCCCAGCAATAGCAGTTAACAGACACTTGTATTAAAACCTTCATCATGGCTTTGCAGTGTATCAGCTTAGCAGCATCAAGTCCCTGACACCAAAGTTAAGGAGAAAGCAAACCTTGTATAAAGCAGCCCAGTTTTGAGCCTATAAGAAGCAAAGGTGGTTCACGTGTAAAGGCTCATACTAGTGCTTCAGCCAAGATGCCTGGGAAGTGCTTAAACCACAAGTGACAGAAGAGCTGAGAGTTACCAGAATCAGGAATTGAGATGCTACAGCCATGGCAACACCACCAGAACAACTGGCAGACAAAGCCAGGCATGTTCCAGCAGAGAATGGAACAGCCTGGTGGAAGGATCCAGTGGCCAACAGGTAATCCTTCCAGACCTAGTATTATTATTACCAAGAGCATGTATGCATGAGAATATGCACTGCAGCACCTGACCTCTGACATCTTTGCTGAGGCTGGATGAAAATTTTATTTAAAATGTTGCCCCTGTGAATTCCACAACCATACATACAAACTGGTTCTAAGACAAGAAAGCAAAAAAGAATCTTTTAAACCCTCCTAGATCATGTGTTACTGCACCATCATGGAACAGGCATGAAAAAGCACCTCGGTATCAGATATTGTATTGCTGTTTTTCTCCATGTGCATTACACATAGCTCTCGTATATAGGTAAAAAACAGGATTAAACAACCTGGATTTCACATTACTTCAAGATGAGAGAAAAGGCTAGCATTTCCAAAGGTCTGTGGGGCAACAGGGTGGGAGAAACGTTTTTATGGCAGAAGGAAGTAGCACAGCCTTCCTTCCAGCTGTAGGGCAGGCAAGTGCACAGTGGGAAATGGAGGAGCAATGGTGCAGAGCCAAATAGCAGAGAAAATGAAGTACCAAAAAACCAGCTGAGTTGGCATGTAATCTAGGCACTTCACAGAAGAAAACTAGAACAGTTTCATGCCAATAACCTGTGTTCATCCCAATACATTTACTGTACACGTAGTCTTCAGAGAAGTTTCCATTGGAAAATACCATGGACAGCCAAATGCTCCTCTCTGATTCCCCCTCTTAATTCCCAGTGGTAAGAGTTATCCTATTTAAATGATTGCTTCAGATTTGATGGAACTGCAGTAAGTACAAATGCAATAAATTCACACTGACTGTCAGTTGTCAGTCAAGACAGCCTAGTAATTAGGATCACAGCCTTCTAGAACCACACGGGAATTGTTCTTCAGTTCAGATACACACAACAGGGATAATCAACTGACAAGCCTAACTCATGGAAAGGTGAGCAGTTTGACCTCAGTGGTGATTCTCCGTGCATCAGGAAGAATTTAGTATTCTCCTTTACAGAAGAACATGTTCTATCATTTGATCTTCCAACCACAAATGCAAACTGTGGCTGCACATTCCCCCTTAAAAGTAGAGATCGTTGAAACGAGTAAATTTAGGCAAAACAAAAGCAAGTTGTAATGAAACATGAAAGAAAGATTGGTTGGTTTGGGGTTTTTTCCTTCTTCTAAAAGCTGCCTCTTAAAACTTTATGAACATCAGCAAGTTAAACACAGATGCAACCCTGGAAATATTTTTGTTAAATAGAGTTTCAAAGTGAAACTTGCAAGAAAATTTGATGCTTCATTATCCTGAGAATTGACATTTAAGGAAAGACAGTACCTTTATGCAAAGCTAATGTGGAAAACAGCAACAATGACTTCTTAATCTTTGCTCAGAATAGAGAAGATGACAAGATAGGCTGAAGGAGGACAATCATGACAAAGCTATCTCCACAACTGCAGAGCCTTTCCCTGCTCCTTTGTGTTGCAAGTGGGAGACAGAAAGGTCCTTATTTCAAGTGCTATAATCTCCTAAAAGAAGAAAAAGTTTGACACCCTTGAAATTTCAGATGAATCAGGCCTGAGATTCTTCCCCTGTGAAAGCTTCAGAGCACAGACACAAGTGTATCAAAGCACATTCTGTCAGTTGCCTTTACCTCTAGCTCTCCTATATACAGATCAACATCAAAACCTTGGTCTCTTTAATACAGTTGTTTTATCTGTGAAAGCTCCCCGACTTTGTTACTTTAATCAAGCCAATGCTCCGCAGGGAAAATCTCCAGCTAACATTCTGAAAGCCTTTCCAAGCAGGTGGTGTGAACTTACCCAGAAATCTGAATCTCCGGCCCAGCATCACTGCCAGGTGCTCACCTGATTTCATACAGTGTCATTTCCAAGAAAAAATTACTCTGGAGAGCAAAGAGATGTCCAGGTTCTATGAAATGCTCTCAGATCCAGTGGAAAATATTCAACTAATTAAGAAAGCTAATTAAATTAATAAATTCCTCCATAACAGTAGGCATGCATAGATTTTCAGGTATTCCCTCTCTTGGGCCCTGAACATTGAACCAGTGTAATTTAAATTTGGCATTCTCCACCTCAGCATGGGAACAGGCTCACAGCCCCAATTCCTAGAAACCATTAAATCTACAGAACTCAGGAATGCATTTTAAATTATATAGCCCCATTAATTTGATTGGAAAATAGCCTTTCACTGCCACTGATCCACTCTTCAGCAAAACCAACCAAAACTCAAAAATTAGATGGGAGTACTGTATAGGAGTTATTTTCTCCCTGACGCCAATCTGTGAAAGACTGACTGATCTTTTGTAGTTCTTTGACTTTTGGTTTATCCCTCTCTTCTTTCCTAGGAGACAACTTTCTCTGTTGTGGGGCTTTCCAGTGGTGCTTTCCAGCATGACTTCCCACAGTTATTCCCAGATCCTCTTTCAATGGCAAACCAATTCACATAGAATAGGTCACTTCTGCTCAGCATATTAATAGCAGTTGTTAGGGAGCTTTGTCTGTTCTGGTTCCCTCTGATGTTTAACAACATCCTGTCTATCGCAAGACTTACAAAGGTAAGAAACGGCAACAATCCTTTTATATTATCCTAGAGTACTTTTAGCATGCTAGTTCCTTGCCCCTAACCAAACATAAAACTGTTACACCTATTTTAAGGGCCCTGACTGAGGTAGCAAATGAGACCTGCCTTGCTCTGAAAATCAGAAAGCAGTGCCTAAGCCCCCTAGAGAAGGCTCAGCTGCTAGCTAAGCACACAGTGACATCATACATCTCTGCTAGGAGATGGTACCCCTCAGCCCTATCCTCAGACTATCATCTGCTGAACAGCTTTCAGCCTTATTTAAAAGCACAATCCAATTCCATCATTGCTTTAGAGTTTAAATAACTATGCAGCCAGCAAAGTAATCTCTCAGGTCTATCTCCTTCTGCACAAAGGTTGGCATTACGCTTCTCATGTTCCATTACTTGAAATACCTTCTCTGCTACACTGGCAATAAGAAAGTGGGCAGAAGGTCTAAGGGGTTTGAAGCACTGCTCCCTTAGTCACAGTATAACACCTTGCCTCTTCTGATATCGTGCCTTGACTTCAGTTGCCTTCTCCTTGCTCAAGTCCATGCCAAAATCTGGGGTGTGTGTATATATATATATATATATATATAGAGAGAGAGAGAGAGAGAGAGAGTATTATACTCACTTAGCAACATTTTCCTCTCTGGCTCTTTTCCACATGTGTCTTGGTGAAAGCAAGCTTTCTGGCAGCATTTTTCAGAGGCAAGCAGCACCACTGTTATTCTAGTGCCTCAGTGCTTCATTCATACTGGAGTCAATTATTCTGGAAGCATCCTTGTGATGTCTGCCTTGACAGGCGAAGCAAAACTAAGCCACTGTGGACAGAGAGTATGAGATTTTGAAGGAGGAATTAGATGACAAAATAACCTAAGATTTCAATATATGCTGCCACCTTGAAGAAGTTACTTCACAAATTTACACCAACAACGTAAGAGCAGAAGTGGGAATTAAACCATGAGCCCAGTTTCCCCTTGTGGTGCAACACCCTCTTGCCCCAATTGCTAGGTGAGAAAGACAAATCCATTAAATATGGGAAGTCTTTCGGTCACAGAAGACAGCGGTTTTCAGAAGCTAGATGTTAAGCCAGGTTTTAACACTTGACTGAGGTGTTTTCACAAAGACACCAGCGACAGAAAGCTCTCTAAACCACACATTTCCTACACTTGAACACAGACAACACTCTGTCCTTTTATCTAAAACATACAGGCATACACACTTCAGACCCTATTCCAAGGAAATTCAGATCTCCCTTTTTCCCTCCCCATGGAAAAGCTGATAAAGTCACCCCTGTAGGAACAAACATTTATGAGTAACATTCTTCTAAACTCAAAGAAAGCTACCTCTGCTCTGAAATATGTCCCCACCACCCACACTTTTCACAGTTAAAAATAATAACAGTAATATTTTGGTCTGTCAGTGCAGACTGTGAGCTCCTGACTCCAGCTACACAGAACCCGGGCAAGAAAACCAAGATGCACCTATCTGGCAGGATGTTAGAACTCAGGAGTAGAGTGAGAGAGGTTTAAATTAAGTAGGTCTGCCTGAGATAGTCACACATGCTTATGTACTTCTCCTCTTATTACTGCAGTTCTATAAATGCCACTGGTGAAGTACAAGAAGTTTAACAGAGTTCAGGAGACCTCTTTTGGTTTGATTTTGACATGTTTGGACAGTTTGTATAAAGGCTGCTCTTGTTCCATTGGCTTATTTTGTCTGCTTAGAAAGCCTTCTTTGAAAGCATTATTCTAGCCCTTCTGTAGCAATTCTCAGGCTTCTTGAATCAGAGAAGGAAATATAAACTGTCTGAAATTTACATTTACATTTGCAAATCTGTAAACAACCAATTAACTACCTCTTCCATTAAGCACTCCACTGAGATCAGCAGACTTATTTGCAGCTTGCATCACTGCAACACTTGAGATAAAATGCAGGGAATGTTCCCCCTCTTCAGGAAAAAGCCATTTCACTGAGATTCCCATCTTAAGTATTTATAAACCCCCTTCTCATCTCAGTCACCAGCCATGCTGACAGGCTCTCAAGTCACAGGTGCAAATGAGAAGAAAACTATTAAGTTACAAATATGGGACATTTACTCATATTAAAATATTTTGCTGGTGGGAATTTCAGAAGGCCAATGTCAATTTACCTTACATGTTTATGTTACTATTTTGTCTCTGGGACAGTTTATTGTTGAGGGTAAATGTTTGGAGGACAGAGCTTTTTCCAAAGTAACAAATTACAGTTCTTCTGGTTGTTTACACTGAAAGGTCAAGACTGAACCCTCTGTTTGGAAGAAGAAACACACTAACAGTGACTGTGTTCCTGAAGTACCTACATTTTTGGCAGTCCATTCATGTCTTGGGAGGTAATCCCTAGCAAACATCACATCCAGCGATCCCTGTACATCCCCACTCAGTGGGAGTCAGTGAGGGTGAAAATATAAATACAGCAAAAGACAGAAATGAATCATGAGAAAGAACAGACATGCCAGTGACATCAGCCTACAGCTACATCAAAAAACCCCATCCACAAACACTGAAGACCTCAATTTGTCCTACAACTTGGGTGACTGAGTACAGCCTAGACAGTGTCATGCAACTCAGACTAAGCACACAGCCTAGCCTAAAACTAGTAGTTTCAGCCATTGATTGCCATGGCAATCAAACCCTCCAATCATCAAAACTGACTTTCCATCTCCCCTAATATTCTCCTTGCCTTTTGATGCATCTTTCACTTCACAGACACAGATGACTTGAATTGCACTACACACAGTTTTGCACATGTGGACCGAAATATTTTGGGAGGGTTAAAATTGCTCCATATTTGTATTGGAAATACTGTGCTTCGTTAGTCAGGATGCTGGTTAGTCTTTCAATAATTCCACCATATAAATGACTTTAAACAATCAGAAATCATCTCTACATCCATGCAATCTGTGCTACTAGTTTTCTAATTCTGTCAAGACCATCCAGGCCTTCCTACATGGTACTTTGTTGTTCTTTCATATTAAGTGCCTTCAAGATTTAGTTTTAAACAAACAACAACGGAAAGCAAGTATGCACTAATCTCTATAAAATAGTTTGTCTCTTGAAACACATAAAAAAATTAGTTTTCCACAGCTACCCACAAGAAGCCAGAAAAGCTTCCTTTCTGCTCAAAAACAACTCCTCTAGAGGGGTGGAAGAATACAGCACTGCCCACTGAGTGCAGAGTAATATTTCAATGTCTTCCTTAAGGCAGACAGTGAAGTTGTAAGTAATGAGACACATGAATCCCTTTAATTTATGAGATTTATGAAGAATTCTGAGAACTCAGACCTGAGACTTCAGTTACATGAAATTTCCTTCACCATCCTGGGTGAAAGATGTCCAGTCCTCATCTCTCTAAGCTCCGCACCTTGCCTTGATCTTCATTATGACAGCAACTTGTTAACACATCTTTGCTAGTTGCTACCCTCTCATTAAGCTACCATACCTTACTCCCTAGGAACTGAGATGGTGTTTCTGTATATACATTTTTAATCATATTCTGGTCAATCTCTATTCTGCTGGCTCTTCATACTTTGTTCCCTTGGTATAGTTACACTTACTTGGCTAAACAAAGTTTTACAGCTGATTCAATTTTCTTTCTCAAGATCGGAAACAGCTCTAACTTCTGATAATTCTTTCCCATGTAGATATTCATAGCATTTGAAGAACTTTCTAGGTCTTGTAATACAGCAGGCAAGAGTTCTATACCATCCCATTAGCAAATCTACCTGGCATCCATTATTTAGCTTCTCTAAACTCATTAATCCCTTTGTTAACAACTTCTGGAGTCTCAAGTTACTGTTTCTAATACCTTTCCTGAAATGTTTATTCATCAGTCCTAATAGTGATTCTAACAGCTCTCACCCAAAGCATTTGCTATTAACTTTTGTGTCCCTAAGTTCTTCAAATTCTTCTTGAGAAGACCTTAAGAAGTCCTTCTTTCACTTACACTTACTCCTTTGTTTCAGTGAATCCTTACACTGAAATCAAACTCGAGCACCTGTGAATGACTTAGACCTAAGTTATCTTTCATGATCATTTCTGTGCTGTCCTCTCTACTTAAAATAAGCAACTGTAATTTTTGACTCCGTGACAATCTATCGAAAGAATGTTGAAAAATTGGCTTTAAAATTAGTACTGTCTTGTGGAGATGCAGAAACCTGAGGATCAGCAATGACCCTTGGATAAATGCAACTATGAAACACACTTTTTTCTCCTCAACATTCTTTCACTGTTGCTTAGTAGGCATCCAGAGGTCAAGCTGGAAATGCCGATGCTTCAAGGCCAGAATACTTCTAATTTCATCCATAGAAGAGCAGACACTGGAAAGCTATATGGCATATATGCTTTTCGTGCTTAAATGCTGCAGTATGTTTCTCAAAATATTTAAACAAGTAGGGAAATAAATCTCTGAAGTGGAAAGCTAATAAACATTCACATATGCATTTTGCTCATCTCTGAATGTGGTGGTAGTTTAGTTATTCCTTCATTTATGCAGCGGGACAAAGATCAGGAAAGATCATCAGCAAAAAACTATTTGGCTGTCTGTTGACTTTCTTTACTCCTGGTTGTTTAACATTTGTTTCTAAGGTTATAACAAATGGTTCTTTTCTGCTTGGTAGGAAAGTAGGACGACAGATTGTGGGAAGGAAAGTGTGAGCTGTATGGAAAGAGAACAAGAGTAAGAGGAGGAGAGAGTGACTAATCCAACAAACCTGTTAATAGCAAGTGAAAAGCAGATAATGAAAAATGCCCTCCCCTAGCCCACGCCACTGTGACCGGTTTAGGCTGCCTACTCCACCACAGCCACCATCTCACACTAGGGAAGTTCTATGTAGAACTTAATTCCAAGAAAGTGCAGCAGCTCTGCCCTTTGCAGGAAAGTCAATTTACTACAATTGTTATAACAGTTTACAGCATTCGTATAACATGAATGAGACATCCAGAGTTAATCTAGAAGGAGAAAATAAGCTAACTTTCCTAAAAGTAAGGATACTGCAGGAACAAAAGCTTGACTCTCCAGATATGCCACACCAGACCAAGAAGTAACTTACCTGGCCCTTTCATCGCAGCAGACACTCAAGAAGACGGTATACAACCCCTGCTAGCAAATAGCTACAACAAACCTTATGCATCTCAAAGACGATCTGCATTTAAGTAAGACTAAGAACATGGGGCAATTTGTTTAAACAACTGCAGTCTGTGTCCTCTCCTCACTAACTGCTTCCTTAGTTTCTTACCAGAGAAGACCTGAGATGCCAGGTTATGAAGCAAAAATTCATCTCAGAATTGAAACACGGAATGTCTTTATCATTTTGTCTTTTACTCAATCCTCTAAACTCTCTGCTGCCTTCAACTCTTTCCATGACAAAAGTGAAATCTTTTACTACTATGTCAGTGAAATTTTACAGTAGCAGTGAAACTGCACCTAAAAATAAGTGGAATAGTTATAACTAAAAGGGACAGAGAAGGAATAGAGCTGTAAGCATGCAAGCTGTCTTCCACAGCATGCAACATATAAAAGAGGAAAATAAAGTTATAAAGGCTCAAAAATGAAAAGTAGTTCAAAACACTTAATCAGCTACAAGGATCTGGCACAAGCAGGCAGGATAAGACAGACATTTCTTTGACAAACTAATCAATTCTCCAGATGATGAGCGCACATCACAGGATGAGTTCACAGACTAAAACCTGGCAAGACTGCAGAAGTTGAAAAGTACATCCAAAAATTACTAAAATGAAGATGTTACATAGCTGTACTGATACATAATCTTGAACCCCAGTTGAAAGTGAAATTTCTCATGACCTGAGGTATCCATTTGTTGTCATTTATCAGCTTGTTACAAAACAAGTTTCCTAACGACTGACAATAGGGAAGAAATATCACTTGGTAGGTCAGTATGGAAGAGGCAAACAGGCCCATTCAAGGCCCTTTTACTACAATACTAAAAATGGGATTAAGGTAACTGATACCAACTGCTATTTAGAGAAATACTAGTCAGATAGAGAAAACAGTACATTTAAAAAAATTAAAATTCACTAGGCTGGTAGTCAGCCACCTGAAAACAGAGGAAGCAGTTACCTGGATGTAGGGTGTAAGACACAAGGCAAAGTACAGTTTGAGATCCTGCAGTTCTGTTGGAATAAGGAATCACAGAATATCAGGGGTTGGAACTGACCTCCAGAGATCATCTAGTCCAAATCCTCTGTCTGGGGCCTGGCAAGCCACACAGGAACAAATCCACGCTGGCTTTGAAAGCTTCTGGAGAAAGGGACTCCACAAGGAAACCAAAACTAAAATGTCTGCCAATTATACTGGGAAAATGTCTTCACACAAAACACCTGTGCTGAATAAGCCGCCAAAGAGGTCTTCACACCTGAGCTGATTAAGCCCCCAACGATGTCTT
This sequence comes from Picus viridis, assembly GCA_033816785.1. Classification (NCBI taxonomy): domain Eukaryota; kingdom Metazoa; phylum Chordata; class Aves; order Piciformes; family Picidae; genus Picus; species Picus viridis. Next base: position 8,336,344 of record CM066581.1, read on the forward strand.
CACACAAAACACCTGAGCTGAAGAAGCCACCAAAGAGGTCTTCACACAAAACACCTGAGCTGAATTAGCCATCAAAGATGTCTTCACACAAAACACCTGAGCTGAAGAAGCCACCAACAGTGTTCTATAATGACTAAACAAAAAAATAGTCAACAATGCTTTGTCAAAGAGGAGAGGTTGACACAGCCACCACAGTCAGTATGACAGACACTTTTAGTTTCTCCTTTCACAGTTTGGTTTTTTTATAAGCAGCTTAGTTTCTTACCAGCCATGGCATTTAATAAAGCCAGACATTTAAGAGTTTGAAGATCAGGATGGGAAGCAGATCCTGCATTATACCCAAGTATATCTGCACTGCTCCTGAGCTCACCTTACACAAGGGTCAGTGTCTATGCCATGAGCATTACTGCACATAACACTGTCCCCCTTCCAGGCCTAATACAGTGAAATAAGAATGTGCTTACCTAGCAAGCAAATTGCACTACTTTCTTCCTCTGCAACTAAAATTAAATAGACTTCCAAATGCATTTTTTTCCTCACTTGAAGTTGCTGACTCTTTGCCTGCATTTACCGCTCAGTGCTTAAAAAAGCCACTGGTGTGGTTTTTAGATTAGATACCCTGTACCTATCCGTGCTAAGCCAAACCCTGTCCTGATTCAAACCCCAGGCAACTAAATAAAAAAATATATACACTGTGTCCCTTTAAAATGGCTCCAAGACAGACCTTGCTATATAGTTAGTGGCCCTTGCCTCAAAAGCCAAGGTATACCATACCAGAACTGTAAAAATGTTTGCCTGGCATGTCCCCAGAATACACCACACCATTTTTTTTTGGTTTTCCCCCATCAGCCTATTTCCTTCAGAGACTATTTGCTCCCAGCCATTGAACACCACTATCTGATACCACGTTTTTTGTTTTACTGTTCTGCAACTTTCATTTGATCTGAAAAGAGATGAGGTGAAATGCTTGCTACTAAAAGATTTCACTTGGAATAAAGTCATATGTTTCCCCTTGTTGCTTATATTCATGTATGGTGTATTAAAATGGAGTCCCATAAGTCTTCATTATTCGAGCATTTAATCATATGGAAAATGTGGTAATTTAATTAAAACAAGCAACATAGGTTAGATATCCCAAGGGACACAGACTGAGGAAAAATTATCTACTTCACTGAGTTTCCGTTTTGAAAATTAATATTAGACCACAAGACCGCAGGAAAAAGAAAAAAAAAGAAAAGAGAAAAGAGAAGAAAAGAAAAAAAAGAAGAGAAGAGAAGAGAAGAGAAGAGAAGAGAAGAGAAGAGAAGAGAAGAGAAGAGAAGAGAAGAGAAGAGAAGAGAAGAGAAGAGAAGAGAAGAGAAGAGAAGAGAAGAGAAGAGAAGAGAAGAGAAGAGAGAAGAGAAGAGAAAACACATCATCAGAATGCTGCTCATTTGCAAAGCAGTAATCCAACACTGAGACAATTTCAACTTAGAAAGCCAAAACTTAACACTGCTCTGTCTCGTGTCTGCAGCCAGTGTTTGTCAGAACATAACATAACATAACATAACCAGCAATTCCTCGCTGTACTGCAGCAAGGCCTAGAAGCTTTTTCACATGGAGAGGGGAGGAACAAAGCATTACTGGTTTAGGCAGCACTGCTAAAGGTGGTGCTTCTCAGATGTTCATGAAAGGCTTTCAGTCTTCCTTGCTGTTACGTGCAATGTTTAATCCCTCTCAAAACTTCTGTCACGTACCTGGCACTTGACTTCAAAATGATTTATCAGCTGGGTATTGGGAGAAAGGGGTGCAGGGGATAGGGGGGCCAGAGTCATACACACAGATGGTTGCTATGCTCTGAAGTCCACGATACACGCACTAAGCCAACCTTCTGTTTTTACATATTACTAAATAGTTGCTTTTCTCAGAAGAGTTTTTTCCTTTCCCTCGCTCTCACAAATCCCTCAAACCACAACCCTAATTCCAAAACCTTATTAGAAGAGTTTTTCCTAAACACCCTTCAGGATATCTCCCACACGGTATCAGCATCCAAGAAGCCCTTGGAGGTGTATGTGAGGAAGGACTACTAGGCTTCTTTCTCAGATTTATTTTTGATTATCCAAGGAGATCACCAATGCATTGTCAATGCTGCTTACATCACCTACATAGCCATTTTCTCCTCAGGTTTGCTTTTTCTTTTAATTGGCTATACCCTACATTTTCTCTCTCTCCAAAACTCCTAGAGAAAGTAGCAAAAGATACAAGCCTATGCAATATAGAGAGTGAGCTCACCAAGAGTTGCATTTTTTTCTACACATGGTAGAAAATATAGGAAAAGATAGGCAAGATACCCAGCTGGCCTATGTCTGTATAGTCTCACTGACATTCCCATAATTTATATGCACTGTTGTAAAATACATCAACACACTATATACAAAAATATTCAGCTTCCCATACATCTATAAGCATCAAGCAATATTTTATCCTCATTTTAAAAGTCTTTTCAATAGTTTGCTTCTTTTTTCCCAGCATGTTCTTGTGTTCCAATCTGTTAATTTGTGCAGACCATGGAAAGAAAATGTCAAGAAAGGTATCCCAAAAAAAGAAAACTTTCACAATAACTTCTGCACTTTGAAAGAAGCATAACAGGACACTCTTTGCCCCGCTGATGCTGCTCTTTTTGCATAGTTTTAATCAGTAACTGCTTCAACTGGTAACAAAAGTTTGCACATCTCCACTTGCTGAGAAAAGATCTATAAAATCCAACTCTACCTTTCAGAATTTGTAAGGAAAATAGACACCCAGAGTCCCAGAGGCATTGCCAGGATCCTGGGACAGCCCACGCAGAGGCTCAAAATACCTGACAGCCACAAGTGAAAAATCTTAGATATGGGAACCAAGTCTGAACACCTGAAGTTTCCCAGGATTTTAAGGAACATCTTCAGATTGAATTTAACCAGAATAAGGAAGTATTAAAACATTTCTGAAATGCATTTGCACTTCATGCTTTCCTTCTAATAATCTCTATACCCTCTGCATGAGCTACCTCCTAGTGCTGCAAGTTTAGGATCTTTTACAACACCACAGCTAACAAACAATGAGCTAGCAACAAACTTAAGGATATGCTGAAAATATCTTAAATTAATTTTTCCCCATCTTTCCTTTGTTACTCATTGCTGTGTGAAAATCAGAGCGCCACTTCACACTCTTAAGTGAGAGAGCTTTGTAGGGAGAGCTTGAAGAAAAGCCCTGAATTCCAGCTGTCACATTTACCACTGGGAGAACCCAGATAATGCTGTGGGGCAATAGGCTGCAAGCAGCCTACTCCCAGTTAGATACATTTATTTTTCAGAGCATTTATCATCAGATACATAGCACTGGACAGACATGTTTTGCCTACCAGTAATCTTTCTCTTTAATTTAACACAGTAGAATTCACCTGACCTGGTGGTCATGGCTTAGAGGAGCAGTCCGTGGTATAAATGACCATGTAACCCAGACTAACACTTACTTATGCTGAGGGACTACTGCAGATTTTGACAAATTTAAGATACATAAATTTGAATGATATAAGACATCCCTCTTCAGAGTGATTCTTCATTGTTTCTGGTTCAGGGTTTGGTTTTTTTTCCCCTCAGAATTTAGGCAATGGAAAAGGCTACTCCATTATACTGCAAAATTCCTATCCAAAGATCAGCAGCAGAGCTGCTGCTCGTCACTGACAAGTCACACAATCAGTTCAGCATGATGTGCTTTAAAGGCGTGGTAAGCTTGCTGTGCGTTCATCTGGAACAATTTTTAAGATAACAGAAATATTCTCACTTTTTTTCATCAACAATACACCATGTTTTGCCCAAGGCAAACTGCTGCTCAGTAGTCAGCCAGAGGAATGCCACACACCATAAAAGTTTTAAGTGTTAAGTCCTGAAAACTGCTGATGGTGGAGAGTGTTGAAGATACAGACAAGGAGGTAAATAGTGCCACAAACACCGCCACATCATTTAAACCATCCCACTGCCCAAACATTATCAAAGACTATTAATCTCATCTGTCAACACATACTTTTTTCATCTGCTAAACTAGATACTGCAACTGTTACATTAAAAAAAAAAAACCACACCCAACTCTCTAGTGTCACTCAAAAGCTCTTTAAGGGTTGTGTCTGTGTAAGGAAACCATCCAGTGTTCCTATTTTCATTAACTGCTCACCTTCCAGTGAGATTTCTGCATAAAACTGCAGAAACAAAACGACAGTATAGCAACACACTAGTTAACTACACTGTGAAACACCAGCAGATGATCATTTGACAGTGATCACTGTAAAATTTGCATTTCTCATAGACCTTCAGTCATTCCTACCAGCACTTCAGCAGTCACATCACAAATCTGTGTTGTACTAAACCGCAGTTGTTACACAGCTGGGTAGGGAAAATAATTTCTAAGTCTGGTCCACAGTGATTTACAGGCCAGCTTCAAAATATTTCAATCATGGGAAGGTAATGAAAGCTGAGAGTTTTTAAGAAGAAAAAAATTATTTTCTTGGCATCTGAGAGCACTTATGGTATTGGCTATTCAGCGTTTGTATGATTCCATTGCTGCATAAGCAGTAAGCAGATTCACTCTCTTACACCTCTCAGGCTACATCACAACCTGTCTTATCCAAGCACGAGGGAGGTAGAGGAGGAATTTTTCATCTTTCAGTGCTGTCAGAATGAAAGCTGTCAGCAGTATGGCCCTGTTTTCCCAGCTGACAACAACCAAAAAACTCAACAAAAAAGGAGAGAAAATAAACAAGAAGGAGCAACATATGGCGTAACGCAGGGGCAGAGACTGATCACGGGGTTATGAAAACATGAAAATTGTGATGCAGCATTCAACCATAAAACACTCCAGAAACACAGAGGATTGATGGGAATGCATCGAATGTACAGTAAAAATATTTTTGTAGAAAAACTATCACACATTGTGGCAGAAAAATAACAATAACATACATTAAAACAAACCAAAAAATAGCCAGAAGTTCCTCCATCCTTCTCTCTCTTACACACACACACACACACAGAGAACTTCATCCTTCTCTCTCTTACACACACACACACACACACACACACACACACACACACACCTTCAATCCTCCCATTCCTTTCCTCTCTGAAAAGGCACATTTGTCACCAAGTCCTCTGCACACTCAACTGATTTCACCAGTGCACAAGAGCTGAGGATCTGTCCCGTGCCCTCTTTCCCATCTCTCACTGTACTCCTCTGGACCTTTTGCCTAGTTCTCCCTCACATCTCCACACAATGCACGCAGTGTGTATAAAGAAGGAGGAAATCTGCACCATAAACACAAGGGCACTCAATGTTTATGCTGCTCAGTCATTTAAATGACTCCTGCCTCTGGGCTCTCCTGAACATTCCTCTCATTCTTTAATACCACCAAAATATTCCTGTTCATATTGCTGTATGTAATAAGCCCACGCTATCTTGTTGGGGACAGTCAGGAATGATTGCCAAAGAAGCAATGACAATACTTACTGATCTCCCAAAAGGTTTTAGACATGTGGTGACATCTTCAGTGTGGTTTTCTCTACCCTCCTTAGCAGGCAAAGGAGCAAACATTCTCCAAAAGGCACACAGCACACCTGGTCCAGAGACTCAAGTAGTACAAGACTTCCTGGAACAACTTTTCTGAACACGGTCTCCGTAAAGGAGAGCTTAAAATGCAATCAAACGTAGCAAAATGAGGAATAATACAGATAATAAACTACCAGTGTTATTCATCATACTGGATTACCTAAGCTTGCTGAGAGAAAATGTAACCCAACAGCACAGAAGAGAAAAACTGCTTGTCCAAAACCAGTGCTGACCTACACCTTTAATTGGCCTGTCAGCTACCAGGGATTATGTGGGTTCAACATACAACCTGGATGTGTCTACCTACATGCTTTTCCATGTTGGCTTCATCTCATCTGGAACATTTGAGATACAATCTGGAAAGCAAAGGCAGCCACATTTCACTTGTCAAAGCAGGAGCCATAAAGAGGGATGAATAGCAGCTGAGCGCACAAACCCTCTACGTACAAAGTCCCTCATCACCTTTATTTCAGCCCAATCCATTACACAGCTTTATCATCTGGACAAGAACTGTGAGAAATCAGCAGTGCAAACTGAATATTTTTAATGTCTTTATCATATAAAGATATTTCAACAAAATTTAACTCCCTACAGAAAGCAACAAACAGGCTTCAGCAAGGGCTTGGAGACTGGAAATAATACGTCACTTTCCTGCCTGTGAACCTCACAATTTTATAAAGAGGTTATATGGACTGAGTGACACATTCAACTCCTCATAAGACCCTGGTATTTAATCAATCAAATTAGAACAGATGGTTTTCTAGTCTTCTCAGTGTATCCATAGTACCCATAATCTGCAAAATGATCCCCATGCACCAATAAACTTGTTCAAATAGTAGCACAATAAAGTCAAATGGTTCAGGTAACTAAAATGACTTTGGTTGTCTAAAAGACTTCATGGTAACTGTACTTCTCCAAAGTACACCCAAGGCCAGTCTCCTTGTTTCCAAGGATAACAGACTACTTAGCAATAATTGTGTGACTCATGTACCAACTCAATGACCACCATATTTGATGAGGAAGCCACTTATAAATCTCAGATTCAAGAAGTTATTTTTCCTGTGCTGCAAATGATGCGCTGATTAGGTTGATCTGAGAATTAATCAGATGAAAAAGAATCATCTATAAGAACTTCAGATTCAAGGGGCATTTGCTCTTCATTTGCCCCTCTTTCCTTGTCTGAGTATAGTATCATTGTAGAAATCTCATGATCTGCAGATTTCTAAAGAAGCTAATGTTTGGAGGCAGATAGATTCATTCCAAGTAAGATGTAGTACAAGTTAAATCACAGCTGGTAGTTTTGCCCCTCACTTCTAGCTGGGTTTTATTAAGAAAGGCAGTAGAGATTAGACAAACAGGTACCAACAACAACAAAAAAATAATTAATCTTATATAAGAAGCACAGCTGATAAAGCTAACACACATTATGTCTGAGCTGTTCAGATCAATGCAGTTCAATAGCTTCTACAGGAAAAAAACCATTGTTCTTCACACATCTTACTTCATCCTGTGGTGTCACTAAGTATTGTACCTGTTTAGGAAAGATAACTATATGGCTGTCCTGGTTCCAGCAACTGTCCCTTTCTTAAAGGCACAGCCTAAAACAGTCACAATGGCAGCCCAAATGAAGTCTTCTAAATACACAGCACCAGCACAGTTTGTTGAACAGTTGAAATGTTTTTGCTCTGTGGGCTGTATCATTTGCAACACTGAAAACTGTTGATATTGGACCCACAGGAAAAAGTCTCAATAAATTCAGCTGCCTCTGCAACAGAGCACTATTTCACAGCTATGTGAGCTCAAGTTTTTACATTATTAAGAACTGGGGGTTTGAAGGCAGCATTCCACAGTACAAGGATTCAAAACAAATCATAAAGACATCTACTTTGAGTTCTTTTCCCTGTGCTTGTTGATATTTCACCTGCTGTCCCAGCGCTGACTTTTCAAATTAAGGGACCTGACTTCCTTTATTACACTCACATGATCTGTATCTTACACTTGCTGCAACAATTCCCTCTGACAGTTCTTGTGGAACTACAGATCTGACAACAGCAAATAGCTTTCTTCAGTTCTTTGTGCTTTAATAGTGACTGTCACACCACTTTCTACTCCCAAGCCCATCTACTCAATTTATTCTGTCCAATCAGAATGCATATGATTTCATACTTTTAGCATCATCCATCCCAAATCTGTAGAGCAAGAAGGCAGGTGAGCAATTCTCAGAGGCAACAAAAGAAACCTAGACCTTTACAATTATTCTCTTCAAATTTATCCAAGTGACTTCAAAGTTTTTGATGTTCTCTATTGGATATACTTAGAAATATTTTAAGATGCTCCTGAAGCTTGGCAGCAGAGAAAATCATTCTGAAAACCCAGACTGTCAGTGCATGGAGAGGCATAAAGAAGGTTGAAATTCACCAAAGTAGAAGCTTTAAGGAAAAAAACCCAACCATTTCACTGTGAGGAAGTCAAAGACAAACAGCAAGGTGAAAGCATGCCAGATGCCCTAGCACTTCATGACTTACAGGATTGAAGACCCAAAATGAAACAGGCAATTTCTGCAGCAATGACCAGAGAGACTGAAAGTATTTGTAATACACCTTTGCATTATTTGCTTTGGAGATGTACTTATTCTAATTATATTGAAAATGTATTTACCTTGTTGTTTTGGAATTTAAAAGAAAGAAGAGGAAAGAAAAGGAGGGAGGCAACATGCTTCAGGTCAGCCTACATACAGCAACTATCTACAGCCTGTACATATAAAGTTCTTCCATGAAAACAATTTTCCAGTTAGCCCTTGAATACTACCTTCCTCCTACTGTTCATTATCTTCCTATAAGGAGTTGCAGATCTTTTGACTCAAGACCTCTGCAAAAGAGATTTGTGTGCTTCCCTAATGTATGGTACAAAGCTCAAAGCAGCTTCCTTTTTCAACAGAGGGGGAAAAAGAACTATTGCTTGCAAGTAGTTTAACACTTCATTTTACCTTGTACATCTGAAACAGATCACACTTTTGTTTCAGAGACATATAAATATTCATGCTGATGCTCTTCTATTAGACAAGGCTGCACCTGGAATGTGCTTGAGGACCTCCTGTGCTTGCAATATGGTCGTGATCATTAACAGAGGAATCAAAAAGGTCAGTATTAAATGATAATGTACATATGTGTACACTCACATGTACGACCTACACAAAGTATAAGACATCATTTTCATAATAAATTGTGTAAAAACTTCAATATATGTGTCTAATAATAAAGACACTTAGCATGAAATCAAACTTTTGGAGGCTGAAGGGTTTATGGCTACTGGAATATTCTTTTGATGTTATTTATAAGTTGCTAAACTTAACAGTTCCTTTTATCTGACTGTTCCAAAGGAGACAGAAAGCTGTAGTAACCCATACAGTTAAATCAAACAGGCCTCCTGATATGAGTTATTATTTTATTTAGGCTAAATGGAAAGTTTCACATTTACTGTTAATGGGCCTTGCATCTTTTCATCCTTCCTTGTTCTCTGAAGTTGAACTCTTTCCAAAAATAAAAACTGCACATTAAAAATCATCATGGATGCCAAGTCAGAAAAAACAGCAGGGAAAAAAAGGCATTTGCTTGCCCATGTAATTCAAGAAATTACCCTATAAGATGGTTTCATTCTGCCGAGTCACCCCAATGCAGACTCTGAAATAAACAGTGCTAAATAATACTCTGCACTTACTCTGTTGTGAGTGAAGAGTCATTATATCTGTTCTGCTCATAGCTGCAGCAATTGTCCATATTAGGCTACCCTAATGAAGCCTGTCATTAGCATGCTGAGCCCCTTCAGTAGCTTGGCATCTCTTTTTGTTTTCAGTTTGTTATTTGGCATGTAATTTGCATCTCCATAAATCTCTAGGAGCTAAAGCCTGCCAGGCTAGCAAGCCTCTGCTCTGCTCCTGGGACAAACGAAGGTATACTGCAGCTCACACTGTCACCTCTCAGATTATATACTACAAACCTCATAAATGTGGGTAATTTAAATAAGTCATACGAGGGAAATTTTTATCTTTGAACTTCAGTAGTTAAGAAAAGAGCTTTTCAACACTCTGGTAGCCTCTGGGGGAATGTAACACACAGTGATCAAACACCTTCATTTTGAATTCCTACAGAACATTCTTGACTCACCCCAAATGAGCCTCACAAGAGTGATTTTTTATATTTTGCATATGACCATTTCAGTGGTGACAGACTAGTGCTATGGAGGGAAAAAATGGCAAAGTCTCCTATTTCACATTAATTATACTATTGCAAAGGCTGGTGAAAAGTGTTTTGGGGTAACCAAAGCATGGCTGATCACGATTTTGTTCTGCATTGGGATCTCCACATATGACTCATGCCGCCTTCCACCCCACACACATACCCTTCCCCAGGACCTCAGCTCACATCAACACCTCTGGACAAATTAGCACAATGAGCACAACCTTTCAATTCAAATAAAATGCTAATATTGAAATCACTTCTGGAATGCATCTAAAGGAGTTGCATCTACATCTTACAGGCTCTACATGGGCAAACTTGTCCTCTTCTGGGTAAGCAAGGTTCCATCTTTGGCTTTACTTTATGCCTAGGCATTAAAGTGTGTCCCATACCTCGGTACTCTCTCTACTAAGATTGAAAAAAAAAAAAAAAGTCAAGCTATTTATTTTCAGAAGTGTTTTCTGCTTACAGAACAACACAGAATCACAACTCAGATCTTTTTGTCATTTTGAAATCAAAAATTGTCTTTCAAATAGAGCTAGGCAACCAATCGGTTCAGAAGAGATCTACAAGAGACAATGCTTAATTCGTGGGCTATTGCAGAAATCTGCCTAACCTTTTACTTCTCCAGCTGTTAGCATCTATTCAGCATGGCTTTAGAAGGGGAGACAATTTTAAGGAACATCAAAACCAGACAATGACACTGGTATTTTGAGATGCAACTGCTTTTCTTCTGAAAGCATCTGAACGACAGCTTTGAGTTCATGTGGATTTACATAATTACAAATGCATCTAAGATTTAGTCTTGTTAATCTAAGTAGAAAGAATGTCCAAACACATCCTGTGAACTGCCAGCTGGGCTTGTTTAACTTGCATTTTATTAAAAGATGCTGAACACTCTCAAACAACACTTGAAGGACACTGTGATCTTGATTCTGGATTTATAATCCAGGAAGAGCAAGCTAAGAATCTGTTAAAGCAAACATGTTTAGGAGCTAGTTGAAAATACAAGTTAAAGATGTGCCCATGAGACAGTACATGAAATCTTGCACATGTTGACTATTTGAGGATTTCCATAGATGATGGAGGGAAGATGGCATACATGGAAATTAAAGCAACTTTGATTTAAAACAGATGGCTGGAAGGTCTGCCCCTACCCCTTTATTTAAAAATGAAATATAAAAAAAAATACTAAAAAATCAAGAGAGGAACCAGCACAGCACTTGGTTAAAAACAACAGGGCCACTCAAACAGTAACAGGAGATGGAACGGAGTATGAAAAGTTAATGGGTTTGTTGAGAAACACCTCTGTTTTCCAACAGATGGAATGGAATGGAATGGAATGGAATGGAATGGAATAGAATAGAATAGAATAGAATAGAATAGAATAGAATAGAATAGAATAGAATAGAATAGAATAGAATAGAATAGAATAGAATTAACCAGTTTGGAAGAGACCTTTGAGATCATCGAGTCCAACCTCTCATCCAACACCATCTAATCAACTAAACCATGGCACCAAGCACCCCATCCAGTCTCCTCCTAAACACCTCCAGTGATGGTGACTCCACCACCTCCCTGGGCAGCCCATTCCAATGGCCAGTCACTCTTTCTGTAAAGAACTTCTTCCTAACATCTAGCACATGCATACCTATAGACATCTCACCTATACATTACAAACAAAACCATGTGTATTATTGTGAAAGCTGTTCAACACAGCCACACAAAAAAATAATAGCAACACCAGAGGTACCAAATTGCTACTGTACTGCAAATAAAACACAAAATACACAGCATCATCTTCAGCTCTTTCCATCTATTTGAAAATGGATCTTGAAATGTTCATGTTCTTTGGAGTCACATTTTCTCAGTGCTTGCACAAATGACTAGGACAGATTCAGAAAGTGCTCAGTTGTAAAGTGAAAATCATTCTTTGGCCAAAATATTTTGGGTTTTCATAAATCCTGCTAAAGTAATTAAGACATCTTACACTCAAAATGGTTTAAACACCGTATTCCCGAAAACTATTTATCACAACTGCTTGCCTCTTCTCTGTTGGAAAGGTACCATACTGAAAAGCTAAGGACACACACGTCTGTATGCAGAAAAACAAATCTTATCCATAAAATTCGTACAAGTACACATGGAAAGCTGCAGAACTATGTAATAACATTAATTTTATGATGCACCATTGACCAGCATTTTGTTTGCCCACTAATTCAGCTATTGGGATTACTTTTAACTTTCCAACTCCTGAAGTAACACTGAACTGCAGCCATTTGGTTCTTGCATCACATTCTGAAATGATTCTTCAGTCTCCCTTCACTTTTGGAGTTTCCATTAGGATAACACCTGTCTGATCCAGAGAGGAAAGGTTGTCCTGGCCAGCATTTATTTCTTGTCAAGGTTGTTATGGTTTATGGTTCATTATTATTTGTGTGACTACCTTTCTAAAACCCAGGTAAATGTCTCATTCTGCTGGATACTACATCAGTATCTTTTTAAAAGGGTTGTGATGCAGAAGCAGTTATGGGTGAAGGGAAAATTCTGGAGGTATTGTAGGGAAGGCAGCCACCTCCAGCAACAACCTATCCATACCCATACTAATCACATGAGCCTCATGTCCTACTGCCAATTGGATGTTCATGGAATGCTTCGGGTTGGAATGGACCTATAAAAGTAATTTAGTCCAACCCTCAAGCTACTAGCAGGCTGTTTCTGAAGGACTTGCAGACACTTCAATACCATCTGCACTACTCTGTAACACAGCAAATGTTGATTCAAGTAGACAGAACATTTCCTCAGAACTATGCAACTGAAAAGGAGAAGTGGTTTTAGTTTTCTGGAGCAGCTGAGAAAGGACAGATCCAGTTCAATTACATTCAATGAATTCTCTGAGTACCAATATATATCTGATACCAGATACATAAATGATAACAGGAGCAGTGAAGAGACTTGGTCTGTCAATAGCCTGCAAGAACAAGGTGCTGCTGGACTGATGAAGACCAACAGACTCAGAGGAGCCAGCCCCAGGCAGTTTCCACTCTTCCTTAGTACTTTAGGTATGATTATTACCTTTGTCATAAGGGAAAAACAAAGTGTGTGAAGAAAATGAATATACTTGATGCAAAGGAAAGGTTCCACACTTCTAAAAGTTTCTGTGAACTCAGGTCTTTATTTTAAGTTCATATCCCTGCCACAGTGGAGGGAGCTCCAAAAATTCCTAGATGACAGCCTCCCAATTACAAGAATATATTTAGGAATGGCTACAACAGCAAGAGCATGTAACTTAGTTCAACACTACTTCAACTTTTCTTCAAATGTCAGTTCAAGAGAATTAAAACCCTGAAGATTATCCTCACAACTGCAAGTAACTGCCACGCCAAAACATTAAACATAACCTTTTTAAACTGATAAAGTATAGGATGCAAAAAAAACCACCACTAATAATCTGCTTTAGGATCAGAACAGCTAAGCACAGCTGAATTCCCATTTTGTCACTTTCAGACAAAAAAAAAAAAAAAAAATAAATATTAACAGATGAAGAAAGAAAAGCAATCTCATAGAAAAGCAACCAGAAGTCCAAAGCTGCATGACTTTATCTTTCCAGGAACACGGGAAACAGTCCAGTCCAAATCCGTACTAAAGATTTCAGAGGGCTTTATTCTAATTGATATGTATCACATCTACAGCACCCAAAGGGCTTGGCAAAAAACATATGCAACTACACAAGCAGCTTTACCATCTAAATTAAATATGAGCATGGTTACATTGAAATAAAGTAAGGTCAAGAAAAGGACAGGAAAAGTTGACCATTAAAGCAATGTGAGGGAAGTTTCTCGTTCCGGAAAATACAGACAACACAGACAGAGCTCTTTTGATCTTTAAACCACTATTGAAAAGGAAATGCTGGATTACAAGTGTATTAAGTATCTGAGTCTCTAATTTCACATGGAAGCAGTCCATAAGGAAAATCAAGATATGAATCAAAGTGGCTCAGAAGTTTTGAGGGAAGGTCTAGAGTCAAATGTAACTGTGCAATGTTATCATTTATTGAATTTACACATTAAAACCCTATTTGTTCTAACTGGGAATTGATTTGTACTGGAACTGTCATGCATGCCAAAATCTACCCTCTATATACTTTTACAATAAGCATAGAATGGGGATTACCAGTCAGAAGAAAGCCAGAATCTAGCTTTCCAAGCTTAGCTTGCAAGGCTGATCTGGCAAAACCCAATTTTTCTCGCAAATTAATTAGGTTTTGACTAGAAATCAATAAATGCAACTCTGCAATGCAAATGATCCACAGCCACTGCTAGCAGTGGAATAACAAATGCATTTTGAGGCAGCACAAAGCACTGCAGGTATTTTATCGACTTATTTCTGAACTGGCAGAAACAGCTACTTTGAATCTTTCCAATATTTAAAACTGCCAAAAGGGCAGATCATAGATTGCCATAAGACTGTCCAAAGCAAAAAGCACTGTGCACGAGAGCAATCCATCTCCTCACCACCCCTCAATACAAGCATCATATATGTTTCAGGGAAGAATGAGGGGAGAGAATGGAAAAGGCAAAGAGAAGCCAGCATGATGGGGCAGTTAAACTCCTACTTAGGTAGTCAAAGGCTTAGATGGATTCTTAAATTCACCCACCCTCAAAGACAGTCAGCATATGCCACTACATATTAAACCATAGAAGCTTATCACTCAGCATGAGGGACAGAACCTGAGGTATTTTTGTGACATCTGAAATTGCAGTCTCTCTCCTGGGAGGCTTGGGGACAATTCAAACTACACTTGGCAAGCTGCAAACTGACGATTAACTCTGCAATAGAACTGCTGAAAATGTTTGTGAATTAATGGCTAAACCCTTCACTGCATCTTGAAGTGTTTCAGTCAAAATTAATGGTCACTACTGCAAGCTAGAGATTTCAGTCCACGTTTAAATAGCTTTTAATGTTCAAACCAAGCAGAAGTCTAAGCAATTACACTGAACGGCTCTGGACTAGAGCCAGCATGGCCCAGAAGGCTGCACTGCAAGACACCCCCATTATGGTGTGACATTAGCCAAGGCACCATCTGCCTCTCCAAGAACAAGAGAAGGCTCTGTAAGTGCCAAAGCCTGCCAACATATCTCACACCTTGTTTACCTGACAGCCATCAGATGGAACTGAAACAAATCCAGCAGTGACTGGGTACGGCAGATGTGCAGGCACACAACTTAACCACTTGGCAGAGATCCTCAAAACTAGCAGGAACAGAGGAAATACCAGTGCAAACTTCGAACCTGAACTTTATCATCATTCAATAGTTAGAGGGAGCAGAAAACCTGAACACAAAGACAGTTTGCTCTATTTCTGTAGCAGAGAGACATAAACGAAATGTCAAACAATGAGAGAGGAAACTGGATATTTGTGGTTCGGCCGCCAGAACAAAGCACAAAAGCTTAACTTTCAGCTCCATCTCCACGGAGGAAGTTCCCTGAAGGACAAAAGAGTGGCTTAACAAAGTGAGATGCTGAATCCAGCAGCCTCACTTTGTCACTCTCATCCTTGCAGCTCACAGAGAAGTAGGGGCTTCTGCACCAGCCCTTGGCACAGTGACCAGGAACCAAACGCAAAGCAGTCGGGCAGGCCGAGGACAAAAGTGGGAGTCTTTCAAGGCAGCAGCCAGCTTGCAGAAACAAAGCAGCTGGCAGGAGACAGTGACGCGGAAGAAGCCTGTGTTTGTCTGCCGAGCCGAATGGCAACAGCCTCGTCATAAGCCACAAAGATAAGGAGAGGGATAGTTGTACACAAAGGCAAAGAAAACACTCCTATGACTGCTTTCCACAGCCCTAGTAATTTGCAGAAGCACTCCCGACAAGAGGTCCATTCAATTTTCGCTCCATGTGTTCCATCTAATGGGAGCTGTATTATGTTTCACACTGAGGGTAATTACCTCTTGAAAATTTTTGTGTACAAGCAGAGCAAAGGCTTTAATTTTCTACAGGTGTCTTGGACACATTCTTTACAAATGCTCTGGCTTAAAATGAGGTGCACATTCCTGTTTTAGAGGGCTGCTCTCAAATTAGGATGGTTTATATTTGCAGGCCAAGCTGAAGCCATTTATCCCATCCATTAAATGGAGACACACATACTACATTCTACCATCACTACAACACAAACAATAACTGCTCCAGTAAAACTGAATTAATACAAATACCTCCTATTGCTAGTTACCAGAATGCTGTAAATATGAACAGCTCAGGATTTGACAGCACGAGAACTGAGGGTTGCTTCATCTCTCCATATGAGGCCTTCTTCCAAAATTTCCTTAGGAACTTTCAGCTCATCAGGATTATTGAAGCTGTTTAAAAAAACAGGTAGGTAGTACTGTGCCCCATGTCTCTTTTTACTAATTACAGAGAGAAAAGCCCATCTGAATGATAAAATATACATTTAGCATGCTCGACTAAATGACAGCAGCGTTCATATGCATGCAAATCAGTCAACCTGAAGCTCCACTCTTTCACACACATGCAACATCCAGAACGTTGCACTGACTGGCATCATCTTAGCCAGCAGAAAACTTCACCAGCTCCATAATGTAATAACTTCCATGTGGATCAGGACAACAAAACCTTCACGTGCTTCTTGTGTTTTCTAACAATACTTGCTTCTAAGAATAACATAAAAAATTCAACACAATCCTGTCCTCCTCTTGGAAATGCTTTTCTCAGTTGCATGCTTTGCTATTTTACAGTCCTGTTTTCAGACCATGCATTACAAATTAGAACTTAAGTTCCAAACAACATATAGCT
This sequence comes from Picus viridis, assembly GCA_033816785.1. Classification (NCBI taxonomy): domain Eukaryota; kingdom Metazoa; phylum Chordata; class Aves; order Piciformes; family Picidae; genus Picus; species Picus viridis. The sequence continues at coordinate 8,352,998 of CM066581.1, forward strand.
GAGATTTACCTGGCAGAATAGACTATTTCTTGGGTACCTTTAATGATACTCTATTTTTAACTCTTGGGTTTTTTTTTCAGCAGGAGCTTCTGCTAAACTATTCAGCAAACTAATCGATACATTCTTAGTTCTTGAAGAACATATTCCAATGAATCACCATGCCCCTCATCAGCAGTGCTCTTTCTGGGTATGACGTGAGCAAACCCTGTACTTTCCACAAGCAGCAATTCACCATTTTCACTGTGATTGCCTGGAAGACAGTTTTACACACAGCCTTTCTTCAGCTGTCTCTAGAAAAACAGAGCAAACAAACTACTTGGAACCATCATGACTTGTGTAGAAATGCCTTCCATTGGGCAAAAAGAAAGCAATCTTTGGCACAATTTACCAGAAATCAGGAGTTACTGTACGGACATTTTTGATCCTGTTAATTCAGTGGTATGCAGAATGATTTGCCCCTTGAATATAACTGCTAAGGAGTGATGTGATGCAGATGCTGCTGGATCACGTAATAGGCACAAATAGAAGTGAAAAAAAGCTGTCAAGATGGAGACACTCGAAGGCTTGTCATTCTTCAGGGATACAAAATTTCTTTTAATTACATATAGATTCTAATAGAATATTCATATTTTTTAAAATGGGTAATTCTGAAGTACAGGAAAGATCTTAAAAGCCTACAGGCTCAGACCATGCACCTCACATGATCAGAAAAAAATACATTTCCTCCATGTGGGGTAACTGTACATGCTGTCACTCAGGTTGCCAGAGTCCAAGCTGTGGCTAGCAGCAAGTTGTAAAAGATTGCTGAATGAAGTAACACCAGAGCAGCAAACCAAATTTCCATAATGTGTGCTTCCTCATTATACAACAAATGAGCAAGGCTTTCTAGCCTTGCCATGCACATTCTTAAGTGGTCTGCTATTCAAGCCACTCCTCTAAAAGGCTTCTGATGCAGACCACCACTGCTCTTCCACAAGCAAGCTGATTGTCTTCAATCATTTCACTATGTTGAAACCAGATTTCTGTTACTTCTGTTGGAGCTCCTCTACTTATTAGAACAACAATGAAAAAGGATTGGAATTGGGTCCCTACACACTACAAATCCATGCCCAGATTGGGGCAGGAGGCTGAGCGATCTCATCTGGTTTCCTCCATATGCAATTATTCCTTTGACTGAAACATTTCCAATTGGAATGTACATTGACTCAAAAGCATTTGAAAAGCTTCTGCTTTGACAATCCTTCATGTTCTGACAAAAAAATAAAGAGAGAGAGAGAGAGAGAACACCCTACGTTTATTGCTCCCTGCACCTTTCTTAAGTAATGAATTACTTTTCTGAAGCATGAAACATGAGGAGTATCTCCTTCACCAAGTCGTAGCTTTATTAAAGATTAGGAAAATATCCAGCGAGACTTGGAGCAGTCCTGTTCACTCTCTCTCCACAGGTGCATTTTCCAGGTTTGCCTGGATTTGGCTTATAATTTAACCAGAAATAACCCCCTCTAAATCATACTCAGGCACTTCTTTTCAGAGTAAAATACTTCCTTGTAAAACTAGCTTTCCAACCGTAGTTGTTCTAAACATTGGACTTGGATTTTCCTCGCTCTTGTACAAGAGACTGAACTGATTTTGCTCAAGCCTTCAAAAAAAAAAAAAATAAAAGAAGAAAAAAAGAAAAAAAGTGTTTTAAAAAAAGTACACTCAGCCAGAATCCAAACCCTAGAACAATTCATCTGCAAAGCTGGATGTTTCACAAGCCATCTGCAAATAGGGCTTTATAAGAGGAACCATTTTGTTGAATTAGCCATATAGCAAGAGCAACAGTTATAACGTTCAGAAGGAAGCATTACAGCTGTAAAAAAATGTTCACAATGAAGTCATAAACTGCACAATGTGCCCCTTTTGAATTTCTTTACAAATACAAAACTTTTCATAAAAGGTTACCTAAGATTCACACATCTTTAGAGAGAATATGGGCCGGTTTATGGAACCGACATAAAACCCTGTGAAATGCTGCTTTTCCTTTTTTTTTTTGCCTTCTTTCCCTACTGAACCTGAAACTCAAAATAAAAATCATGGGGTGCAGACCCACATGGACTGAAAGCAAAATTGTTGCACATGGAGCCTCGAGAACAAAACACACCATGTTTTGCACAGCTCATTAGATGACATTATTAGAGCTGGGACCACTTAGGAAAACGCATCTAGAAGCCAAGAACGTTCTTAAACAGGGGATGGGAATATATGCTCCAGTTTGCCTGCAAGCCTAAAACAAGCTTAATTAGAAGTTTCAGAAATGTTAACTAACGTTAATGTGTTGCTCTGGCAAACTGCCTGCTACATCTCTGCAGACTCTATAAATGAGAGTCTGCAGCAACACACTGAAACCCTTTCCTGAGCTAGTCAGATTATTGAAGCCTTTCGTGGTGTGGACTTGTTTTTTCGGTTTTGGGGGGGGGTGTGACTTTTGAAAAGCCTATGAAGTAAAGCTGCAGACAGAGACAGAGATATCTCAGGTTTGAAAGGAAGAAAGGCCCACGGACTCCTTCCTGACAGTGCTTCTGATACAAGACTTCGTCAAGAAACAAAGCATCCTGCCTCTTTACTGCGCTATCAAATCCAGATGGGGTTTATAAAAAGTACACAAAATCCTGCATGATATGGATGTCTATTCAAGAATTATTTTCAGTTTAATACACATGACAAGAGGGCATACATGAATATTACAAGAAAAAACTCTGATTTGAAGCAGATGTCAGGAAGCCATCTTGCATGCAGGAAAAATCATGAATATGTGCAAAAGCCAAGGAAGCAGATTTCTGCAGGTACAAACACTGGACCCATTCACAAACAATTGAATGGCATATTTAGGGCAGAGTATGGCCAGTCAAAGACTCACTGACAGGTACTTTGACTATGTTCAGTGCAGCAGCACAGGGTATTTAAGGGTCTGCTGCACTGGATGTCATACCTGGGACCAGTTATGGGTAACAGCATTTTCAAATATTCTCTTTAGTAATGGCTGCGGATAGATTTCCAGCTCTATCTATACAGTTTAAATTAGAGGGCACCCCAGAAAACTGCTTTGCTACTTTTGATGTATATGCATCTTCACTCACTCTTCCACTTTATCACCTTCCTAACTGTACACACAGCCATAAGCTGCAAAAGCACACTGGAATAAGCAAAAGTAGCCTAAAGGCTTTTTATTCAGAGACAAATGGCTTTCCCATACGTCAGATTCACTCTGCTTCAGAACAAAGGGATAAGAAAGGATTTAGAAAGTGTAAGAGAACTAATACGGAACAAGCAATACAGGAAATTCTTTTCAAATCTACATCCAGTAGAGCAGAACATATCAACAACTTTGACAGGTACAATTGGCAAGAATTTTTCTTTTCCTTACTCTGGCTCTGCTGCTTTTTTACATCATTGGGTAGCACACTGTCCCACATGGCAAAGCTCCTTAGCAAACCCACAGAAGAACTGGAGGCCATATTCCTCATTTAACGGCCTCAGTAATTTTTCTAGTGGGGACCAAAGTGGCCCAATCAGTCACTTCAAAGCAACGCTGCAAAAGACTGAATTGAGTGGCAACAGTTTTTCACAGAATTACCATATGTAACATTAGCTTCAAAGTTTCTGGGGAAATTTCTTTTTGCACACAAAGCACACAATTAGCAAGGAACTCTCAAGCTCTCCCTAAAAATGAAACTTTCATATGTTTATAATTGAAAGAATTTCCAACAATTCAGCTATAACCAAAAGTCACCAGAATAACTCATTTCTCATATTTCTTTCATTAATAATCTGCCATTCACACTAGAAAACATTTTCTGAGTGTCCTGGTTTTGGCTGGAATAAAGCTAATTTTCTTCCTAGTAGCTGGTGCAGAGCTGTGTTTTGGATTTAAGAGGACAACAACCTTGATAACAAACTGATGGTTTAGTTGTTGCTGACCAGTGTTTATATACTAAGTCAAGGACTTTTCAGCTTTCCATACTGGCCACCAGAGGCTAGGAGTGCACAAAAAGATGGCAAGGGACACAGCAAAGACAGCTGACCCAAAGGAGAATTCCAGACCATATGACATCATGCCCAGTATACAAACTGAAGCAAGCTGGCTGGGGAGTACTGTGGCTTGGGGATTGTCTGAGTCATCAGGTGGTGAGCAACTGTATTGTACATCACACAATCTGTATATTCTACTACCATCAGAGTGGGTAGAACTGGGCAAGCTGCTGTGTGGTGCTTAATTTTCAGGTGGGGTTAAACCACAACACAGTTTTCACAATTTCAAATACTTCTTCATTCTGAGAAGTGAATCAGGAATTCAGAGCCTGTAAAGATTAGCAATCGAATACTTAAAGTCTCTTGCAATTACCACAGCAGATCACTGACATTTAACCAGGTTCACCTGCAGCTGTTCAGTTATAGTTTGAAGGGAAAAGAGAATGAAACCATAATTTGCTAAATGTTACTTGTTCACCCTAGAAATGGGGAAATAGGCATATCACAGAGGCAGACAGACATCCAGAAATGCCATTTACTTTCTCTGTGAAACAGAAGTTCCCAAACTACTGATAGCTAAAAAAAGGTTTGGCATCTGCTAGACTTGGATCTCTGTATTCAACATGCCCATGTATCTTTCAAAGACAGAATTCCACTGCATTTTATCTTGCCCTTCGACAGAGGCCTCTTCTTTCAGATCTGTCCCATTTTATTCCACTCCTCCTAAGGCAGCAGAGAATTCTAGAATGTCTAAAATTTAGAAAGATCATCTCACAGTCATACAGGTCCAAGTTCTTCACACTTCCTTGAACAGTGAGCTCTCCAGGTAACTGCATGTTAAGTAAGAGCATAAGGAAAGTCTCTGCCATGATGTGACTGGGTAGCATAAAAGCCCAGTATGCTACCTACATGTAATTCACACTACAGCAAAGTATTTCACAAGTGTAGTCCACTGCACACTGTATGACTGAAATAATCCTTGAACAGTGAATGCTTATCAACTGCAACTGAACCAAACAAAATCAGGGAAGCTCACAGATATAGGGACTTAAATATATGGCACTCAGTAGTTTAAGAATTACTTATTCCACTGATTTGAGAATGTGGAATGACCCCTAAAGACTGAGCTTGCTGATCTATTGCTCACATTTCAATAACCTCTCAAAATAATGAGTTTTGGTTCTGAAGAGCCAGTACACAGTATTTAGGACTGCACATCAATCTACAGGACACACAAAGTAAGCATTTGGTTTATTACCTGCTTCGCTAATGAGTAGCTACTCAAACATCAAGTTCAGCAAGTACCTTTGACGTGGCAAAAATCAGACTTCAGACAACCCTGTCCATGATTTCTCTTCTAGTTAGCCTGGTTACACTATTAATAAAGCACTGGAATCCATGAGTCACATTTTTAATAACTATTCACAAATATTTTTCCCCAATAGCCTACCACTACTTAAACATAACTTAGTTTGTTATTTAGTCATATGATCTTCATGACTTTACCTAGTACCAGATTATTTCAACTACATACATAAAGAGGTGAAATAAAAATACCATCACCTGAGATTTCCTTATTTGTTACTGTGTTTTTCCACTAACCTGTACTTTCCACTGTGTCTGCAGTTTAAAACATAACTTAAGTATAACTTTGGTCAAGCAACAAAATTAGGTTTTGTGCTATTTTAGGCCACAATCTTTATGTTCCGGCTTTTGCTCAGGTTACAAGCTAATCCTGTGGGTAAGCTAAAGAAGGCCTATCCTGAATTATTAGTTATGTGGGAAGGATCCTGTAACACCGTGATGGACCTATCAGAAATATGCCTGGTCTATTAACCTAACAAAACTGTTTAAAACCATCCTTTTGTCTGTCTTCAATTACCTGCTTGTGTAGATCAGTGCTTTCTCATCAATGACCCACTGCTGTATTTCTCACTCCCCAACACCATGTGAGAAGAAATTTAGAGAAGAAATTGCCACTGGGTTCATTTAATGACAAGTTCGAGAGCAACTATGCATTTTGAAATGCCAGTCAAACGTTTAAAACTGCAGCCACTGACCTATGACTTGCCTCTTGATGCAACAGACAATGTGTCTGCGGTTCCTGTACAACCGGCAGGCCATCCTGGCATCCTATTGAGATTCCTACGGAAGGAGGAGCTGAAGGAATACAGCTGTTGTCACAGGGGACAAAGTCACCGATTAAGATTTCAGTGCTCTTTTGTTTTACGCCGTGCTTCTGAAAGGAAATCACTCACGTTTAAAGTAGACCAAAGCATTCACTCCCAAACCACTATCACTGCCGCTTCCAAAAGCCATATGTCTTGGGAAATCTGGAGAGCTAAAATAATACTGGATTGCACCTTTGTTCTAATCAAAAGCATCAAATCTTTCAGAGCCATAGCAGCTCATGAATGAGAGAAGTCTGAATTCTGTGCCAAGAGCAGTTATCAGAGATGAAAAAAATATTTACTTGAATCTGAAAATACAGTGATTTTTTTCCTCTCTGTATTATATGCTAGAGCTGACTGTTCCCATATAATGCCCAAGCCTATCGGTGAATGGAAAGAATAAGTAAACTGGAAAACAGATCAAGATTCTTTTCCAGATGATACTTATATTTGGAATCCTAACAATTTAAAATATTTGAGGAATAGAGAGAGGAAAAACACAGAAAAAGGTTAAGCCAGGGAAAATTATTACCTTAGTCTTATTACTGTTCATTTGGAACAGAAAATTGGTGTGCAAGCTTTTCCATGGTTCAGTTTTTCCCACAAAATGGAAAAGTCATTCCCTTTTAATCAAAATGAGATCTACTTTTGTGTTGCATTTGTATTTGTGATAGAGTAATCAGACTTTCAAGTGGGGAAGCGGCAAGAGATAAACTAGTAAGCACAACTCTGTATCACCCTGACAAAAGATACTTAGGTCATTTAATCTCACTTCCATGCAAACTTCACACTATAAAATACAGTCTTTTCAGAAGTGAAGTTTTCCATCTATTCTTCTCATCAAGAAGGACCTATAGATAAGTATTTCAAACAGAAGCAGCAGCCACTAACCTTGTTAACAACCAAATTTGTCCCTAACATTCTTTGACCTCAGTTTCTGCACTGAAATGCCAGAACTCCTCTTCCCAGATGAGAGCTTTTAAAAGTATATGGTGTGAAATGCACCTGGTGCAAAACATTCAAACATTGTGAACAACAGGCCCGTAGGACTGTGCAGGACTTCCCATTGGAGACTTTGGCTGCTAACACAGGATATTAGACCAGATACTTGTAACTGAATTCCAGAATACAAAGCAAAGAGACAATATCTGAAAAGGTTGGTTAATGTATGCAGCAGATGCTTACAGCATGGGCATTACTACAAAGGCATGACAAGCATCATGTTCCAGGCAGGTCTTTGAATGGGAACAAGAAGCCAGTTCCTTTGGGAAGGCTGTAGAAGTACCTGGGTAAAGGCTGTTCCACAGCTCTCCAGAAAAACCACATCCAGGCCCCACTGCCTGTAAGCTGCCAGATGGGCTGTGGGCTCTGAACTGTGGCCCATGGCAAACTGGGTTTAAAGGCACACAGGTGAACTGCAAACAAAACATGGCTCCCTTGTGGCATACGTAAGGACCTGGGCAGTAGTGTTAAGGAGAGTTGTTTGATTGTCTCCAATACCTGGGATGGAAGCTCCTCTGGAGTTTGCTAGTTAACTCCTCAGCTATCAGCCTGCTCAGGGTGAAACAAACCACGGCATCCAAGAACAGTATGGTCAGGAGGCACCAACCAGACTGAAATACAATAAAACAGACATGCATTTTGCAGATTACTTTTCCCCCCTTCAATCTAAATAGAGCCTGAAGAGGAAACCAGGAAATTTTACTGAAATAAAATAAAGATTCAAGTGGAATTTAATCTCATTTAGATTTGAAACAGAAGTCATACCTTGACTATATATAGATTGTATCTCTCAGGAGTGGATCAATCACAATAACTTGTTTAAAGCTGCTCACACCTTTGCACTAGTTTGAAGTATGAATCCTGTACATTTTCAAAGTATGATTATGAGCCAAGATTGAGCCATTACAGTAGTTGAAACAACATTTCACAGGAAAAAAACAAACATTCATTTAAAAAGAAATTCTGTTTTCCGGGGCGGGGGGGGGGAGGGGAAATGATGGGGAAAATACTAGAAACAATGAAGTTAATTACAACTATCAGTACAGTAGTTGTAACTGTCAAAGGCTTTGGTGTAGTCCACACAGAGTCCTTAGCCTCTCACGCCTGACTGCCAGATGTATGGCAGCAAGAAAATGGAAGAGATCATAAAAATTATTCTACCACAACTTCCAAAACCAAAGCACTAAAAGCCGTTTTCTTTCTATGAAATTAAGAGGGGAAAATGCAAGCTGGCTGCTGCAGAAGCAAGAAAACATAACAGCATTATCTATACTCATTTTTATAGTTCATCTGGTTGTGGCAGCAAATGAATACTCTTTTCCAAGAGTCATTCACAGCTCTAACATCTCTTGGGAGGGGAAAAGCTTTGTATATGCCTATAATGTACTAGCTACTAGTTTAGTTGAGAACACAAAGATCTGGTTGAAATTAGCATATTTTTCTTTGTAGCCACAGAAGCCTCTAAACAGAAATATTTGTGTATTTCCCAACTCTGTTGGTGCCTGTTGAAAAGTCTAGTTGACCGTTCTCAAAATAATAACAAACTACATTAGCAGTATTTGCAATGTGACATGTGTGTTAGAATCAAGCTTTTTCAGACTCCATAATTTTTACCTGATATTAAAATTAACTTTGAGCGAGACTACCTGCAGACAAGAGAAAGCACACTACAGAGATGTTATCACTTGATCCTGAGCAGTATTTAACAAATGTTTCAGCCCTTCTTATATACCAGAACATTTTCTGATTCACAAGATACTTCGTGGTGTCATCTCTGAGGGGATAGATTCTGCACTGCACAGGATCATGATCACAGTATCACTAAGGTTGGAAGAGACCTCAAAGATCATCGAGTCCAACCTGTCACCACAGACCCCATGACTAGACCATGGCACCAAGTGCCACGTCCAATCCCCTCTTCAACACCTCCAGGGATGGTGTCTCCACCACCTACTTGGGCAGCACATTCCAATGACGAATCACTCTCTCGGTGAAGAACTTTCTCCTCACCTCCAGCCTAAACTTCCCCTGGCGCAGCTTGAGACTGTGTCCCCTTGTTCTGGTGCTGGTTGCTAGGGAGAAGAGACCAACCCCTTCCTGGCTACAACCACCTTTCAGGTAGTTGTAGAGAGCAATGAGGTCGCCCCTGAGCCTCCTCTTCTACAGGCTAAACAATCCCAGCTCCCTCAGCCTCTGCTCATAGGGCTTGTGCTCAAGGCTTATCACTACACATTGACTGGTGTAAAATTATGCTTCAACTGTTAAAAGTTACTCCAACAGATTAGGGAAGGTGTGAAAAGAGGAAGCTTTAAAAAAAATAATCAGAATCTGTGTTCTAGCTGAGCATTCCTTTGTTCCTTTCAGGGTGTGTAAAGAGTATAGTCATAAACATTATCTTGTTTCTGATAAAATACCTTAATTGAAGAGAAAGTCACAAAAAAAACAACCAAAAAACACATAAACAAACAAAAAAATTTGATACCACACAGAACATAAAGACAGAGCAGAAAACAGGCAGTTTTATTTCTCTATAGATATTAATCCTGAAGCATCTTGAGAATATTTTTTTACCCAAACTTACACTTAAACCTCACTCCTCGATTCAATCTTCTCCCTCCCTATCCTGTTATCTAAGGAAAACAATCCTTATTGAAGGATGAAGCCTTTAACTATTTGTCAAAAGATTACAAAAGAAATGCTCCCGTTAGGTTTTTGGTGGGTTTTTTGGTGTGGTTTCATAAGAAAAGATTCAGCAGCATTTGTTCTTCCTGTTACAATTGATTAATGAGTTCTAACTAAGATTAAATTGATGTTGATAATATTTACATTGCAGATTTTAAGGAAGTTAAAACGTAGAATTAAAAGAAAAATACACTATACTGTGTAAGGTTTCTTTAATGCAGATCTTAAAATAAAGACCTCCTGCTTATTTTTCTGATGCTTATCTTTACATTTGTCCAAAGGAAATTATCAGGAGTTTGGAGGAAAGACATGGACAACAGCCATAATGTTCACACACATGGTTTTAACAAGAGGATATGGTAGAAGTGACAGCTACAGAATAGAGTGTGAACTAAAAGCAACACAATAAAATGCACTGATAGCAACATAACACCATGTGCAACTTATGATACATGCACTGGTGCTAGAGAGATTAGCATAGAAACAGCTAACATAGCTCTATTACCAAGTAGAAGTTTCATGAGCCCAGTCAAGTCTGAACCCAAAGCGCCAGGGCAGGTTTAGGCTGGATGTTAGGAAGAAGTTCTATACAGAGAGAGTGATTGCCCATCGGAATCAGCTGCCCGTGGAGGTTGTGGAGTCACCTTCATTGGAGGTGTTCAGGAGGAGACTTGATGGGGTGCTTGGTGCCATGGTTTAGTTGTTTAGGTGGGTTGGATTGGTTGATGGGTTGGACGCGATGATCTTGAAGGTCTCTTTCAACCTGGTGTATTGTATTTCTCTATTGTATTTCTCCAAGGAGAGGGCAGAGACCTGATGAAGTGCCCTAAATATCCATCCCCTTCCACAGAAATTAGGATACAGAGGAGTAGAAACAGAATGAAGAACATGCAGCCTCAGCTTGTCCCCTGGGAAGCCGAGGCATGGCCAGCATAACTCCAGGTCCCAGAGTGACTGCCATGCCAGTAGTTTCATCTAAACATGTATAGCAAAGAAAAAGAAAGTCATAAGGATTTTATTTTCGGTCTAATATAATTTCAGTTTAATATAATTTAGTATTCTTGCATGTCTTTTGTTTACTTGGTGTCTGAATCTGTTTATCCTTTTATACCACAGCTGCATTCTTAAGGCACTACAGGAAGCAACAGTTACCAGCAGCATCTATTCTCTCCTGTCAGTACTGTCACAGCAAGAACTGAAGCCAGTGCCAGAAGTCCCTCTGCATTATAAAACACACTGAAACTAATTAAGTTCATATGATGCAGGTCACCACAGTAGGCAGACTTCACGAAGTTGGATCTGAGCAAATTACCTACATCATGCTACTAGTCTATATGTGGAATATATTTTTCACTACAACTACATCAACTGATATTCTACATTTCTTTGATCAGCACCTTGTTATGATTTTTTGCTACAGTTTCAAAGATGTAAGTTATTCTTCGGCCCCATCATTTAGGTATAGTTCCAGACTATTAACTGTTGTGACAAAATGGCCATCAGCCTTGTTTTCAGTCAAGTGATCTGTATCATGATTTACCAACCTACAGAGGGTAAACTCAATGAAATGTAATTGTTCTTCTCTACCACCCCTATTGCTTAATCCTCTTTCATTACTTGACAGTTTCAAGGGAGGTGGGGGATTGTGTGGAAACACAGTTCAGGACACAGCCAAGAAAGCAAACAACTGAAGCAATCTAGAGGGCATATATTATGCTTTCTATGGTCATTCACATCAAAACTGACCTGAAATGATTTGCTGGAAACAAAGACTTACAGCTACTACCTCCATACTTCACCGACTGTGACCATATATACAAGTCATATCCTTCTGCAGTTTTAACATCACCTACTTGCATCTGCATTAAATAAGCTTTAAAAAAAAAAAAAAACAACCAAAAAACCCCAAAAGAACTGCATGTGGAAAGTCTTAGAAAAGCAGCTATTCAATATACTGGTTGAAGAGAATCGCAAGACTTTCAGGTTGGGACACCTTTGAAGATGTCCTTCCTTCCTTCCTTCTACATGCAATGTGCTCAGTTTTCCTTCACCTTATTTCTCATAAAGATCCTATCCTTAGCTCTCTCTTATTTTGAACTGATATTTTGGAGCAGAGGACAGCAGACCTTATTGCTGTCTACAAATACCTGAAGGGAGCATGCAGCCAGGTGGGGGTTGGTCTTTTCTCCCAGGCAACCAGCACCAGAACAAGAGGACACAGTCTCAAGCTGCACCAGGGGAGGCTTAGGCTGGATGTTAGGAAGAAGTTCTTCAAAGAAGGAATGATTGGCCATTGGAATGGGCTGCCCAGGTAGGTGGTGGAGTCACCATCACTGGAGGTGTTTAAGAAGAGACTGGGTGGGGTGCTTGGTGCCATGGTTTAGTTGACTAGATAGTGTTGGGTGATTGGTTGGACTCAATGATCTTGAAGGTCTTTTCCAACCAGGTTAATTCTATTCTATTCTATTCTATTCTATTCTATTCTATTCTATTATTCTATTCTATTCTATTCTATCTTTGTAGGCTCAGGGGCTTTGTCCATTACCTCATTATCTGCATCCATTTTGCATTTTCAAAGGTAAAAGGTACTCCTGGAATGCAAGATGCTAGTGAGGGAAATGAACTAAAGTGCTGAATATTTGCAATGCTCACTGATAACGGTGAAAGCTGAAATCTAGATTCACCATCTCTTTGCAGAGGTGCAAAAGTAGATGGAGATGATCCACACACCCCAAAAGGCACCAACAAACTACAAATTGCACAGTCCCCTTCAACACAGAAAATTAAGATAGACAAGACAAAAGTAGCTTCCAGAAGGGTGGCAGGTAAGCTAGATGTGCTTTTTGTTCTTAACTCCTAGGAGCAGAAAGCTGCAGGTGAAGAAATAGATGAGAAGTTCACACACATCATATATTCCAAAACAGGTAACATTCAGTGCTCAGCCAGAAGTTTGTTCTACTGCAGATGTCTATTAAATTCCCTTTCAAAATCCCCCATTTAAACTGGAACACACAGACTTGTTCATTCCAAAATGCCATAGAAAAAAACACAAGCAAAACCAAACCCCATTGTTACACTTGGGAATGAACCTGCCTTGAAAGGCAGATTGAGTCAATGACTTAAATAATAGCCATTTGTGATTTTTATGATTCTGATCTCCAAAATGTCTGGTTTATGTTCAAAGGGGTGGAGTAGAAGGCAAGCCTGTGGTGTATTGCATCATGTACTTATGAGGGTAAACACTATCTGAAGTGGAGGAACTGAATTTGTAAGACCTAAATCACAGTCAGTTTAAGAAGTCTCTTTCTTTCTTCTAAGCAGACTGTTTATGCAGAATAGGTTTTCATCCAAAGTCATTACATTGTTTCTAGGAAAGTTTACAGCCGAAGGGCAACTGAGAAAATACAGTAAATCTGTTTGCTATTTGTGTTTCTGGACAGTGAGAGGAGATGGTTATGTTGTTAAGGGAAACATGCAAAAATACACAGAAAGCAAGCTGTCACATTGCTGGAAATTCGCATCAGCCTGGTCCTCCCCAGTGTGCCTGCATGGCTGCCGACTAAATCAAAGTTACAGAAGTTGTGAGTTGCAGCCCCAAAGCTAACCATCTACAGAGACTGATCATCTATGCCTCCTGCTCTTTACACCAGCAAGACAGCAAAATCACTATTAGGTAATTAGCCACATGGAATACATAATCATATGAAATTTAAAGGAGCAGGAAGAGTATTGGGGAAGTACTTATTTACAGTCACAGCAAGAAAAACACACTTCAGTGTACAATCACTGATGCTGAAAGCCTTTGGTTACCCCAGTGAACACATTCAGAGTTACTGTACCTTACCCCGCCCAGGACTTCACCTCATTATCTCTCAAGTAGGAATTATTTTCATCTAAATGCAGATTAAGATTGATTTAAACTAAATTAAAAGATCTAGTAAAGGTTAAGCATGTTCTAATAGGATCATGCATTAATTCTACAGCAGGTTTGTCTGAGCCCCCTGCTCATTTTGTTTTCAAATGGATTGAGCAGAACCTTCTGAGAAGGGATAGAGCAAAATCATCTCTCTCCTGAGCCAGCTCAGCATGGTAGTTAAAGCCACTCGGGCTGAGGCTGTGGATCCTCCAAGGCTGTCTCAGGGGTTAGTGGTGCAGCTATGCTTTCATTGCATCTGCCAGATCAATAAAAAGAAATGGCTGGGGGAGGGGGATAGGCTTGAGGGTCTGAGACAGTATTTTGTTGGGGGCTTCTTTTATTCTCCCTAAGTCTTTGCAAATCCACAAGATTCTTTAAATACGGCTAAGTGGGAAATCAAGTAGTTAGTGGAGATAAATCTAATTTGTATAATCCTGGTTTAGGTTAGGGGGAAAAAAAGAACTGCTGGTGAATTTATTTTCCCTGAGCATCTGTCACAACATCACAACAGACCTACAGGTTCTTATGCCTAGCTAACCAAACTAATTCCAGGCAAAGTTGTATTTATTGGATTTTTTTTTTCTTGTTAGTTTTGTGGTTTATTGATTTATTCATTTTTAAAGTGTATGTTTACATAACAACTAATGGATAGTAGAGTATTCCTTTGAATTAGGTCATGGGGTCTGAGCAGTAACAGCCAGCCAAAAAAGTAATCTGCCCCAGAGCCCCACACAAACACTCCACACGTACCTTGCGGGCTACATTTCATGCTCTTCAGGGTAAATACTGCAGCATCTTAGAAACAAATACAAACTCTCCACCAGAAATGCAGTCTTACTAAAATTCTTTATCCTCAGCCTGTGACTACATATTTTAGTCACGTGTTGACCAGTACCTTCAGATAGTTGCTTCATGCTTTTTTAAGGCCTGATCTTTTATGCAAACTGCTGCTAATTATATGGTAGGGCAAAGTAATTAGAGCAGTTTGACTGGAATCTCACCAGAATTTCACAGAAGGGAATCAGGCTGTTTGCTGTAAATGAGGTATTATATACAGAAATACCAAAACCTGAGACATGACCTTCTGTATTTTTAAATGCTTTCCTAAACCATAACTTTGGTTCATGAATTTATTTATTCCTTACATACCAGATAATATTATGTGCCTGAATGTAATGAATACAGACTCAAAGAAATTAGTTCAAGCCAAGGACTGTGGGCTCCTTTTTCCCACTCATTTCCTTAAGCAATCCTATGAGTCTCAAAAGTTACTGTAAACCAAGCCAAGGACAAAAGAAAACAAAAGAAAAACTAACACCCCAAAACCAAAACAAAGGGGGAAAAGCCCTGTAGTGAACTTTGAGGTGTAACTTCTGCACCATCTAGTGCTAGCAGTAACAAGCAGTATTAACACCCAAACAGAATCACATAAATATTCAGGTTGGAAAAGACCCTGAGGATCACCAAGTCCAACTGATAACCCTGCTCTGCAAGGTTCACCCCTAAACCATATCTGCAGGTACCACATCCAAACACATCCAGGACTGGCAACTCAACCACCTCCCTGGGCAGCCCATTCCAATGCCTGACCACTCTTTCTGTGAATTTTTTTTTCCTCATGTCCAGTCTAAACCTACCCAGCCTAAACCAGTTGCAGCTTGAGGCTGGTCCCTCTTGTTCTATCACTAATTACCTGAAAAGAGACCAGCACCAGCCTCTCTACAATGTCCTCTCAGATAGTTGTAGACAGCGATGAAGTTTCCCCTCAGCCTCCTCTTTTTCAAACTAAGCAGCCCCAGCTCCTTCAGTAGCTCTTCATAAGATTTATTCCCCAGGCCCTTCTCCAGCTTTGTTGCCCCCCTCTGCGCTTGCTCCAGCACCTGAACATCTCTCTTGTATCTTCAGTCACAGTGTGAAACAAAACCCAAGTTTGGTTGTTGTTTTGTGGGGGGTTTTCACTGTCTTTCAGAATAAAGAATACTGTCAAAATACCCTCCTTTTAACTTTATAAGATTTACCTAAATGGCTTGTAAATGTAAGCCACAATTTTGTGGTGCCACTAAGTTCTTCACAACAAATTCATTCCTCTTCATTCATTTTCAGATAATTACCATAACAAAAAAATGCCCTAGTAACATTTCCAGGTGAAAGTCTGGAAAGGAGGAGGAATCTTCTTAAATTGCTTTAGAGAGGGGTCGTAGTAAAAACAAACAGATGATCCTCATGAAAGCATACCACGTATTTTTCCACTAACGGAGAGTGCCAACAAGCACAGGCCCATACAAAACAATTTAATCTGAGGCAAGCTCTGACAAGTTTTGCACATCTAGAGTGTCAGACAAAGTTCTCTCTAGTCTTAGATGATAGAACGGATACATTACAGTAAACCCAGCCACAGTCATTTGATGATGGACCTTGCTAATTAGGAGCATATTAGGCCACCAGTTGGCCAACACATCAGTTACAACTCTCATCTGAGTTTATTAACACCACATTTTAATACTGTATCAAGTGAACTTTCAGTGAGAGCCAAACATCTGTGTGTACACATTCCTTCTAAGGAGCACTCTCTCCCCGTGCTGGCAGTAATTCTTCCCTCTAACCTTTTATACAGATACTTCTCAGAGCATTTTGAGAGCTGCAGGCCTCATCAGCATCAGTCCCAACCCAGCAAAGCACCTAAAGTCACGAGTGGTATCAATAACCTTATCCGATAGGATTGCACACACTCACCTTCACCTTTTAGAGAGAGGCTGAGAAGGAGGGAATGCTGACCAGGTGGCTGCACTCCTTACATCAAGGCCTGGCTCTCAGACAGTAGCAAGTTCCAGGCAACTTCTCAAAACTATTCATTTCTTAACTCTATAAACAGAAATTGATTTCTAATGCAAACTCCCTGCTTCATCTCTATGCAAGTGTTTCTTAAATTAAAAGCCTGGCAAATGTTTCATTGTGGAACAGAAAAAACACAAAACTATGCATGAAATTGGAGTATCCAATTCCATTGTCCCACTGACTAAATTCTCCTCTGGTACTCTTTAATAGATTAGAGGAGTATGGAATGAGAAGCATGCACAAATCAGAAGTCCTTACCCCTGCCTGGCCCCATTAGTGCACACACTGCACACTAGGAGGGCTGTTAACAGAACCAGCTACATGCCATCTGTCGAGCACTGGCCATTCACAAGCCAGGTAAGCTATGCTTGCTGGCCATTCACAAGCCACTGCTTGTGGCAATCCCTGAGACACGTACATTGGGCAAAGGAACTCCTGTATGATTTCTTCACAGAAAGAGTAATTGGCCATTGGAATGTGCTGCCCAGGGAGGAGGTGGAGTCACCTTCCCTGGAGGTGTTCAAGAGGGGATTGGACGTGGCACTTGAAGCCATGGTTTAGTAGTCATGAGGTCTCGGGTGATAGGTTGGGCTTGATGACCTCTGAGGTCTTTTCCAACCTTATTGATTCTATGATTCTGTATGAGCTCAGGAAGTAGGGTGGTTTCTCTCTTGAGATATCCCACTGAAATTACAAACTGTGAAATAGCAACATCAACATTTCTGTAAAATCCAGCAGGGAAACTCACCAGCTACTCAGGCATTTAAACACATCATTCACTGGCAGTATCCACTCTGAAGGAAGCCTACCTTTTTCCAGAGATACATGCATCTATTAATGAAAATATTTCATGAGTAGGTCACTTACACTGTCCTCATGTCCTCATCAGTCAGAGCTTCATTTCTATGAGTGAAAATTACTCTGGGCAATCTGTTAGAGTGCTTCACCACTCCTTTTTTTTTTTTTTTTTTTTTTTTTAAATCCCTATGCATTCCTTTTTTATTATCTCCTGGCCTAGTTAATTGTAATTAATTTGTTTCTCTTTTAATGCTACAGGTAACCTGCACTGTGTTGTGGAGATGGGGAAAAGCCAGCCTTTGAGCATGTGATCTATTTGCTCTGTAGTGGGTTAGTGAAAGGAAGGTTTTCCTCTTTAAACAGCAGCTTTCTGCTCTTCTGGTGCTAAGAACCTGTGATGGTGACTCTGTGGACTCTAAAGCTAGGTGATGACTGAAAAGAGGGGAGATGTTTCCATTCTCCATGTTTTCTCATCTACTAGCAAGTCATTGTTTTCAACAGAAACAGTTGTGTCTGCTGGAGTAGCTCTTTTTATGTCAGTGAAAACATATTCTTCCTCACTTCAGCTTGACTTGGAGGGCAATGAGCAAGGTTTCCTATTTCTTATGTACTTTGTTATTTGCATCACAGTGTATTTCCAGATATCCTAAATGTTGATCTTCTGTGCTATCCATTACAGCAACTCTTTCAATCTTTCTGTCAGAAGGACCCTAATGAGTCAGTGCTTCTGTGGCTCTTCAGCATGACATGCTGAAATGTGCCTGTGATGAGCTAAAGTTTTCTTATTGAACATGAAGATAGTTATGGGAAAAAGAAGGGAGGTCATAAACATTCTTTTTATTGTTTGGAAGGCCTCATACTTTGCTGTGTTGTTTAAAAGAAAAGAAATTGTCTCCCCTCTGCTTATACTTGTTTCAAGCACTGATGTAGTAGCCTTTTATTTTTGCATTGAAGTTCATCATGGAGATATCTAAATGCTAAAAGATTCTTGCACTTAAGAAAAACCTCAATGTGCTGAGATATGTATATTTTGGTTTTACTGGAAACTAGTTAAATAAAACATGTTTAGTCTAATTAGATTCAAGTTTTAAAGTACAAATACATGTATAAACATTTTTCTAGAACGTATCAGATGAGTGCAGAAGGACTGCAGGATGCCTGGAGCCTCTAGGCATGACTAAAATATAATTGACAGTGCTGCCAAAGATACCAGTGTGAGTGTTAAATCTGGAAGTGAACAGCAAGGTCTGGCCATGCCACATTTCTTCCTTCAACCGCTCCGGCTCTTACACCTATCTGAACACTCTTAGTCTTTCCTGTTAGCTTTGACCTAACTCTGCTCATGACTCTCTTTTTTAGGAAACCCATTCTTTCAGGCCACACTTTATTTTTGTGCTTTGAAGGCTTTATTACATCCCTCATGGTACTCTCTGCTGATTTTGATCCTGTGTTTTTTTTAATACATTTCCTTCATCCTTCGGTTTTACACATTTCTGGGAGGACTTCCCCCACCAACAATTAACTAGAATAAGCTTCTTCCTACTCATCCTTTATGTTAATGATCTTGGCATACATCCCACCACCCTTGACTTTATTCTGAGATATATATAGATATATAGATATATATATATATATATATATATATACACACAAAGAAAAATTCAGCCCTACATTTCACTTTTCATTGTGGAAGCCACTGCACACCCTAGCAATAAGACCTCAGACCTAACAGCATAGATAAAGATTAGGATTCTGAGTGCCTATTGTCACTAGGTTTCTCCTTGAGACAAACTGTGCCTTTTGGAAAGTGTTACTTGCACAACTGGAAATGACTCTCTAGAAGCAACACCTCTGTTGCATAAAATTAGTTAATGAAATTTTTGTCAGGTACATTGCCTCTGATTCCCAAATGATAACAATTTTTACATGTAAAATGAGATAGGAGTCTTAATTTACAGCATGGACTCTTGAAAACAGTCCCACAGCTGAAACTCACAGCAGCTGTGGGAGACTGCAGAGAGCGAGCTGGGTTTATTTACAGAGCAACCATCAGGTCTGCACTTGAAATGCAGATTCCTCCTGTCCTGAGATTCATCCCGCTAGGCAAATACTGCTCAGTTTAAACAGGGCATAAAATATAAGTAGGAAAAATCCAGGTGTCTGTGCCTTGTTGTACCTAGAAGCAGCAGCAATGTGGATAGACCATTAGTCTTTGCAGAAGACAGAATGCTTCATTTATGTATAGGACCAATATAATTGAATAACTAAAAATGGAATATTTTTCCACTGCCTACAAGGGGATAAATTCTGGAGCTGGGGCTGGTGCCAAATACTTTCCTGCACTTGATGCATCAGCAGGGATCTGGCTGGTGCCCTTACAAAAACAGAGAGCACATGTTTGCACACATTCAACATCCCCTTTGAGACAGTTTCCTCAGACTGCCATTGAGGTTGTGTTTGGCACCTAAGGTGTTTCAGAGGAAAATACAACACATTCCTGATGACGCACCAGGGGAGAGAGTATTGAGGCCTGCATGGGTGAGGCTTTGATCCTGGAAAATACGGTAGGTAAAATCATGAACAGAGCTCTACCTTAGCTGAGAGCCTACACTTCACAGGGTGACCAATGCAAGGTGGGCAGTGTCCATAAAAATTGAGCCCCATTGGGGTGCCTAAAGATTACTTTAAGAGTCTACAGCAGAATGCTTGAGGCATTTATCAAGTGACCGCGACTGCTTTGGTTCGTCTTGTGTGCTTTCTTCAAATACAAACCACTTAGGTTTTCCAAGTCACTTCAGGCACAAACTGTTGTTAAACTCTTATGAGCAGAGTATGTTTTGCCAGGCCTGTTTATCTGCATGCCAGCTTTGTCCTGAGGCTGCTAGTTGTTGGTGCAAGGAGGGTATTTTTTTCACGCTTTCTCTGTTTCATATCAATCCGACGGGAAAGACCTTTCCTGTTCCAGACAGAGCTTTGTAATAATTTACGCCTCTCTGAACCCAGCACTGGTCAACTGCTGTGTCATTCTAACTAATGGCCTGAAAACATAGCCTGGCCTGGGAATTGCTCCAGCCCCTGCCATGTTTGCTGCCATACCACAGAAGCATGGAAGTAAGCAAGTGTGGTGGTTTTAGGTGTAAGTCTTCTTTCCCTTTCAAAGATGTTCCTTTTGTTTGCAACTAATTTATATGGATAATCTGTGGTACCTGTACTGGTTTTGGAAACTCCTGCTTTAAGTGGGTGTTTCCTTGGCTTTTTTCTTCCCTCCACTTAACCTACATCTGTAGAAGACTTTTACAATCCCATCCACAACCATTTCATCTTTCATCACCTTTAGCTGACATATCTATTACCCCTCACTGTGTCATTTCATAGCAGCCTCTTACCTGTTAAAAATGCCTCATAAACTTGTAAGAACATGAGGGAGCACCAAGGTGACAGTCTCATTGTGAGAGAAGCATGTAGATATAATTCTGTCGTTAGGAGAGGTCAGCAGTGCTGCAGAAGAGGCAGGCAGCTGAAAGGATACGTAGGCAGATTTGATTATTAAAGACATATTAGAGAGTGTTTACTTTAAAAAACTAATTAATATTGTAATTGCCTCCCTTGCTTTTGAAAAGAGGTCTTGGCTTTGACTGCATCACCTAGTACTGTCCTCTTCTAAAGCTGGCATTTCAGGGAATGAAGTATAATGAGCCAGTGTTGGGTGGAATTAAATGCTTCTGCATGTATTTGGACTGACTGAATGCAAGTCATTAGAAATGCCAGGGTATTTGGAAGCTATTCATTTCTAGGGTTTACTAAATCTTCTTACCATACTGTGCTTTAAATAGTAAAGTGGTTGAAATTGCTCTCTTCAGACTGGCGTTTCTCCAGATTCTGTCTACTCCAAAGGTCTGTGCCAGGACACTGGATCCTTGAAATCTGCTTGTGGACAATATGCGCATTCTGACTGTCTCTGTGTTCTGCTGTGATGATGTCAGTGTTGATACTGCCCAGCTTTTGTGGTGTACTGTCCAATGTTGCTAGTTGAGTGAGCTGTAGAGCATGAATGTACATTTGTTGTAGCCACCTGTATTTGTACTTAACTTGCATTATGCTTTTGAAGCATGTCTCCTTGTGATGCGTATCTTGGCCTTCCACAACAAAAGAGCATTTCCTGTCAGCACTGAAACAAAGCTCATTTTAATGCACATGTAAGTGATAGACATCTTTTGTGAGTGTTGGGTTTTGTTTTTTTTTTTGGGGGGGGGGGGTTGGTTTATTCCTATGAAATGGACAGAATGCGCATTGGTTAGATATAACTTAACAGACACTGTTAAATGTTTTACAGCTTGGCAAATTGTTTGGAAAAGTTTGTGGATCCTCATAGTAAAAGATGAGTCTGAAGGTCAAAACTCAAGGTAAATGTAGTCTCTGGTTTGGTTTTAAATTAATGAGAAGCCATCCCCTGTATTGCTGGCCTTTTTGTCTATTTATTTATTCAAAGCAGTATTATGTGATTATTTGTCTGCATCTCTGTTTTGGGTCAAAATACAGGTCATTTAACGCCAAGGATTAATTTGTTGTCTATATTTTGGCTACCAAAAATAATGGTAACTATTTGGGATCATTTATAGTTACTGAGTTCATTGCCAATAAGAGGCTGCTCAACACTCTTTTACCTTACAATGTCTGTTGGGGTTAGACTCACTTTGCACTGTCTTGGCTCCTCAGGGGCTCTGCAGGTGACCATGTAGAAGAAGGGGACCTTGAGCCTTTTTCCAGAGACAAATCTACTAGCTGGATTTGAATCTCCTCATTCTACAAAGCTAGAACAGCAAACTATAGAGTAGGGCAAAATGGAGATAAAAAAGACTGAAAACAGATCTTCTCTCTGCCCACTTTACACTTGCAGAAGGATTGTTCTCTTCTTGCTCTCATTCCAGCAGTTTTTCACGTTACAATGAACTCTAATCAGTCTCCTCTAAGACGTTAGGAAAAAGCTTGGATTTCTCCCTTCCCCAAGGCCTGGATTACAGCTTCCTACTCTTAGCAGAAGTGCCCCTGTCACCACCCCTGTGCCGTAGGCTATCGCCTCATCTTGCCCTCCAGAAGCACCCTTCATGTGAAGATGCTCCTTTGCTTCTGAGGGTGATCTTTTCCCTTGATGTATCTGTTTAGCACGTGAAAAAAGTAATGGCAAATAACATGCAAATGCACGGATTGGACACACACCCTTTGCCACGGTTTCACAGTCTGTGCACACAGGGGAGTGATGGAGGCTGCAAAAAGGAGCAGGTTTTTGGCTCCTGCTTTGGTGAGCTGCGGTGGGTAGGTACAAGATCTCCCTGAAGAAACTCTCACTAGAGCAGAGAAGTGTTAAAGTTTGTGCCCAAAGCATCTATTTCTGTGTGCAGTGGAAAGTCTTATGCCACATGTTCCTCTCCACACTCACTCTTCTCTTTCCCTGTTAGCACCATTTCTAGCTGAGTGAGGTCTCAGTTACTGAAAGCAATGCAAAACCACAAAGATGACAATTCTATGTTCTATCTACACTTTCCCTCTCTCATCCCAGTCAGTGTGGTCCAGCTGACTACCAACCATAACATGTTCAATTCCTGATAGAATTTATTTCTTCTCTTAAAAGTGAATGGATGTTTTTGACATGTCTTAGAGCAGTCAAATGAGGAAGACTTCCTTCACGTGTTACGGGGGCTTACAAAAGGTGACAGTTTTAGCATATTGTAGGTTATAAATCGAATTTTATAATATATTACTATAGACATTATGAAATGGATATGTAACGAGCAGAAGCAATATTACAATTGCATTCACACTTCATCAGTCTGTTTCCTCTACTTCTGTCTCTATTTGGAAGATCATCTCAAAATACAAGGTAAGAAAAACTTTTTGGCCATGCCTACTGAAGCATTATCTAAGGAGCATACTTGCCTGCTGGGAATTAGACTAATTTTATCCAGGTATCTGAATGTCTGTTAGACTCAGTCTTTACTTGTCTGGTACTTGCACTGAGCACTTTACAGAAATGGCTCAGTCTTCAGGAGCAAAAGATCTTATTTCAGAATGGAGTCAATGAATGAGAGGAAAAGTGTATGTGTATATGTGTGGGGTGCAGGAAGGAGCAGGGAAAGGAAGGGTCAGGGTTACAATAATAGTGACATTCTGGTTCATTTAGGAGCATGTCTTGATTTTATTACTGATTTATTTAAAAGTCACACCACTCATTTTTTTCCTGACTAGCTTCTCTTTTACCCTAGTGACTTGTGTAACAAATGTAAAGCAAGTGAAGAGGAGATTTGATTAATGAGGATTAGTATTTGTGAAGCTGGGGGAAGAAACAGCTTCTTCTTGGCAATTTGAAACTTGAAATAGAGCAGGAAGGCAATGCAGGACTGGCAGAGGCTGGGAAATACACTGCATTTATTGGCTGAGAGGAGAGAAGGAGTGATACCAAGGGGCATTTAAATCCATGACAATAGGCAACGATGCATGCAAGTCAATGTTATGTGTGAGCAGTGATATATATGTATGTTGGGGGGGGGCATTTTTGTGGATGCAAAATTAGAAAAAGCTGCAGAGGCCTGCGTTTCAGCATGGTGTTTAGTCCCTTTGAAACATCTCTTCACTCCATTTATAATGCATTAGGCTGAACACTGGAAAAAGTGAGGAAACCAAGCCCATTAGTTATATTACAGTAATTTACTTTCACTTGTTCGTAAAACGCCTGGGAAGAAGGCATAAAGGAGGAGGCTGGAGGAGAGCTCAACTGAGAGCTTGGCCAAACTGCACTGTAGGAGTAACACTCGCTTGCTTATGATAGATGAGCTGAATGTTACTTATATGTAATCTAAGGTTGCTTGGAACTTCCTTTTGTAATAAGCTGGTTTCAGATTTAAATTTTGCCAGCTCATAGTAGCTTCCTCTGGTGTCATACATTCTTTGTGTACAACATTGAAAGGCTTTTTTCTTGGCCTGTGGAGGTTTTATTTAAGGGGGGTGGGGATGGAAGGCCAAAAAATTATAATTCTTCTTTAAAAAAACCAACACCATTACCCACCAGTCCACACTCAGCAAGCAATAGATTGCTGGTCTTGCCAAAAAATTAGAGATACTTCTTAGCTGGCATCTGAGATGAATGAAGCCTGTGTTGCTCTGGTTGAAAAACATGAAGTAGGCACATCATTTATTTATTTAATTATTTTTTTAAGAGGCTATTCTACCTTTGTATTTCTTCTCAGCCATTTGTTGTACAAAGCATAAATCTCTCAGTTCTGCAAATGTGTTCAGTTCGCCCTGCCATCAATATGAGGGAAACAGCCTCTTCTATAAAGGTATTGACCAAGTGCCTTAATGTATTTTGCAAAATTTTCCCCTCCCTTGTTGAACTGGAAACTGCTGCCACAGGTAGCTATTTTGTCTTTGCACTTTTTTCCTTTTAAAATCCCTTTTCCATTGCCAATTTTCTGTTCTTTTGGCATCACTGTGAGAAGGTTATTACCCCCACCTTCAGACAATAGTAATGCTTTTCCTCAAATCAGCAGCAACACAGCACTGCTTTATTCAAGAATAAAATTACCACACATGAGAAGAGAAAAGAGCACTTGGCTGCAATCATAAAATGGTTAAACTATAGCTGAAATAGGTCTGGATCCAGTGATTGCCTGGAGCCTTTCAGTGAGCCCACTGGTGATAGAGTTACCCTATTTGATTTTAAAGTGTTAGGTCAGTTTCCAAATATACTTGCAAGGGTAATTTGTGTCAATGAATATGCTGCTAAACAAATGTATGATTTATTCTTATTCCTAGTAATTAGCATGCTTTACTTATTTTATACCATTCAAGTCTTACTCTGAGTATAGTTTTAGTAGGTTCCTTGTGGGGTTTTCAAGCTCCCTCATCACCATAGTAATGATGTTATCTCCTGTGGGACAGGAGAGATGAACATTCTAGTGCCCAAAATATTTGACTAGGTGCCTAATTAGTTCTGTATTCTGATTTCTCACAGAGGTTAGTGTTTAATAATAATTCTGTTGTTTATTCAGAGCCCAGCTTCTTTTAAAACCTGTTGCAATTACAAAACCTGTTGCAGTTATTGAATCTGATCTCTCAATGTGAGCACTTTAGAAGCAGCAACAATCTAATACCCAACTCTCGTGTTAATTTAAATGACAGCGCAGTATCACATACCATTCTTGCTTGTTACATATATTTCAACAGAATTCCAGCGATGTTTATTTTCTCTCTCTCTTTCTCTTTGTTTTTCTGCCATTTGAAGTGTCATAGAATAGCCATTACTTTGAGTCACTAAAGTCAGGAGTGAACCACACGGGAGGGATAAACCACGGGAGAGATGAACCACATAGGGGACATAAAAGCTCTTTATATCTAAATACTTCAGCCTTCCAATAATTTCTGTCCTAAGGCTTTCTTGTAGGAATTTCTTGAGAGGTGCCTAAAAGATATTATTAAGCCTTTTGTTTTGCAAATTTTACTGTGAGCTGTCTTTACCCTTCAGAATGTAGGACATTTTAAACAATGCATTTTCAGTCTTTGTATCTGATTTATATTTGCAATTGCAGTTGCGAGGGCCTGAAAACTGTTTGCACTTACAAGGCATGTTGCATGACATCCAATATTAATATGTGTACATGCAGGCTGTTTAAATTAAATCATGATAGCTGTTCATACCTCTAGGCAGGACACAATATAAACAGCTTGAAAATATAGGGGATGAACAGCTCTATTTCGTTCTGGCCAAAAAAAGCCAGCATCTTGGGGACGGACCCTCATCTTGCTGATTAGTAGCTGGCCATGCGTCGGCTTCGTCGACACGTTTCAGAGAATGGGTGGCTTAATGAAGGACGGAGTCGGGGAATAATTCATTCCGTGCCATGAGGTTAACCACAAGCCTCTCCGAAATCACAGCGCTCGCTGCCTCAGCAGATGTGCTGGAACCCTGCGCTGTGACTGGAGGTTTTTCAGCACTCTGTTCCCCCCACCCTTCTCTTATTGTAAAGCACGCACCCAGCCTGCTGCCAAAACTTTTAATAAAAAAGAGATTTGAGTTTGCAGTTTCCAGAATCTTTATCAACCTTCCAGCCAAACTCAGAGCAATAAACCCAGAGAACATCTAAGCGTGTGCTTTGCAGATGATTGATTTTTGCACTAGGGATGTCTTACAGGCAGTGGCTCCCACCGTTATTTCTACATGATATGCTGCAGGGGACTCCTGAAAGCCCCTTCCCGCCTCATTGCACAAAACAATTGGGATAGTCTTTGTGATTTTTGAAGTGAGTAATTTCTGTGTAGAGAATTAGTTTTCGCTTTCTAAAGAAGATACCTTGTCATTAAATTTTGGATGAATACTCTATCTCCTTATTTATGGATTTTGAGATTTGTGTTAGCTATCTTTTATTCCGTAAAAGGAAGTCTTTGAGGGGATAATCCTTGTGAAAAATCTCTTCAAATACTCAACAAAAAATAGGGTCTTACCTTCTTTTTTCCACGTAAGACAAGGCAGATTTCACTTTCAGCCATTAACCTGAATTAAGTATAAAGAATTAATTAAGAATTAAGCTTGTGTAAGGAAATAACAAAGCACCCCAAAACCTAAACCCATTGAGATAACACAAATTGAAGTTTAATGCGATGTAGTTTATCAAATGTAAACTTGTCTGTGAATACTGTGAAGATATGGAGTGAGGACAATCTAACTTCAAAATGCTATCCAGCTGTTTATTATTGCCTCTTATCTGAGAGTTATAATCTTCTCACTTGAGATACCAGAATTGCATGTGTAAACATTCCTCATTAGCTTCAGTGCAGAGTAAGAAGGGTTAATTTATCAGCTTTACTAGTTGTCATTTTATACTACCCTGCTTCTATTTTTGCTGAAACTCAGAAGGTCTATTACCATCCCAGGAAGGAGGCTGATAACGTGCAGCTGAGGGTGGTAACCAGGAGCTGCAAGCAAAGTTTACAAAGCCAGGGCTTCATCTACACATCTGTCAATGTCCTTGATCTGACTGAGCTTAAACCTGTTCCAAATTGCAGCAAACCTGATGCTAAACCAGAAGAACTATCTGTGATTTTTACACCTCTGGTTTATAGCAAAAAAAAATTCTTTGTGTGGGTAAAGCCTGTGAAATCTCCTTATTTTAAAGTTGTTTTAGGTATATTTGTTCTCCCTTCTAAGAAAACATTTTCAAGTGGGAAAGAAATGAACATGTTCTTCAGCCTTTCTTTCTGCAGGACCCATATACCTCTGGGCTGCTGACAGGCAGAAAGGCATTGAGGCTAAAGGCAAGTCTGGAGAAGGATCTTGACCTCAGGAAGTGCTGAGCTTCTCCAGGTATTCCTTTAAGATTTTCTCAGTAGACACTGAGAATGTAAGATGTATTTGTAGATAATACCCCAATGAAACAAATATATTTACACACATTATACTTTGTAATATATGTCAAGGACCCTAGATATGTATACATAATAGATTATAACAGCTCAGTGAATACAGGTGCTGCTTCAGTGCAAGGTGATGCAAAATATTTATGGAGGTTTAGAACGCCAGTCATAAAGGCTTGGAGGATCAATACTTCTGCTGGTCATTCAAGGGAAAATGTGCTCTGGCTAATCAAAACCTTAAGAAGATCATTCTCTATTGTAGCACTGGAAAAATGTGCCATGTGAGGCTAAGAGAGCTGCATTTCCTCCTTAATATCTTGGAGGTGCTCTAGCTCCAGTATATTTCTGAATTCCTTTTGTATTTGTCGTCAGTGGCATATGCATTGAATAAGAAAATCTGGGACCTAAATTTTTAAGTTTAAGCACCTGGCACTTTCATTTAAGATACTGACACTTCCATTAATCTTTTTCTATGTCTTCCTTCAAGCACTCAAGTTTGAAAGTGCTGTGCTAAGTTTTCATTTCTGTGCTTTATTATCCTTTTTTCTTCTTATTTTTTTTAAACTTGCAACTGAAATGGTACAATTTCCACATTTTTACCAAAACCTTTTTAAATTGAGATTATTTTGGTGTCTCTGCAATGAGGAGAACAGATAGAGCAGGTACTTTGGTCCTTTAGTGCTGTTCACCAGTGCATTTGCAAGCATTCAGGGATTCATCTAGCTACAGTAAAGGTGGATGTTTCTCCCATGTCTCTAAAAGTTTTAATGTGGATAGGAGAAGAGTTTTACCTCAGTTCTAAATGAGTCAACTTTTTAATCTGATGCTTTGATTGATCTTTTCAAATTATTAATGTAAGAATTTACTGTCATCTCTGACCTGGTCCTAGTAAATTAGGAATAGCTTGGTAAATTACTTCACAAGCCTCAGTGTAGAGTTGTGTGAGGTCAGATTAACCCCTGACTCCACTATAAATAAATAGTTCCATACAGATAAAGTGGACACAGATTAGGATTGAGAAGCATGCAGACTGAAGCTTGGAGACACAGAAGAACAAAACAAGATAACTGTATGGTAAAGTGGGAGAATTCCCAAGCTTATTGCAGTGACCTAACCATAGCATTAAAATCATTGTCATCAAACTAAGCTTAATAGAGTTGTGCAAAGAGATAGCAGCTGCTTGAGTGACACAATACACACTCAATAATGTCAGTAGAATAACTTTACATCTGCCTGCTCAAACAGTTCAAAAATGGGCTGCCACAAAATATACAGCCAAGTCAGCCTCTTCTGTACCTTTGATTAAGATCCCCATTCTTCTTTTATTACAGTGCGAAGCCCTTCCTCTTCCAGACATAGCACCAAAAGCACCAAAAGCAGTACACCCCATCAACATTTACTGTCAGCTATATTCACTGATCTGTTACCATCTAAACCATTCCAGAATTCTCAGACTGGTACATGCTGAGGTTCTGCTACTGGGTCATCTGGAAAAAATAAAGTACATGAAATATACTTTCATGTCATTCCTATATGTCTTCCCCAGCTGTTTTCCAGAGTGCTCCTTCTGCAAAAGCTCTGTGTAGGAGCACTTTCTACGGATGGGTTCTGCAGTCACTGACAGATGTGTGCAGTACACTTTCAGAAATGTCTTTTTGAAAACAATGCAAATTCTTCTTTTCCATCTGC
Source organism: Picus viridis (assembly GCA_033816785.1). Taxonomy (NCBI): domain Eukaryota; kingdom Metazoa; phylum Chordata; class Aves; order Piciformes; family Picidae; genus Picus; species Picus viridis. The sequence goes on from CM066581.1 coordinate 8,382,506, forward strand.
AGGTCACTGTTGCTTTTCAAAAAGGGTGGATGAGGCAAAGTGGTTTTGCACAGGGATGCTTATCCTGGATTTTCAGTGTTCTATTTGTAAACTAATTCTTCACCTACAGCAGTGCTCACCACTGAAATGTTATATTTTTACTCAAAGTATATGGAGGTGAGCCCTCATAACTACACATTTTCAAATGTAGCTCAATCTGTCCCAAAGCTTTTAATATTATGGAATATATAGAGAATATATATATAGAATAGAATATATGTAGAATAAACCAGGTTGGAAGAGACCTTCGAGATCATCGCGTCCAACCTATCATCCAACACCACCTAATCAACTAAGCCAAATATTCTTCTTGAAGGAGCAAAATGTCGTTTGGTATTGATACTAGGCAAGCAGGAATGGGAGTTTGGAAAAAAACAAACAAATTGGTTTTGTCATCTTCCATCTTTTTGCATTAGAGAACCACAGACTGGGGGTGGGGTGGTGGTGTTTGGCCTTTGCTCATGGAGTGAGGACTAGAGAAATCCCATCATCCTAGATCTGGAAGAGAGTTTTATAGCTCAGATGTACAAGAACTGCCAAAGCACCAGTTTGTGCAGGTATAATTATGTTGAGAGAGAGCCTTGATGAAACTCCAGTGTACAGGAACTTGTTTTGATTAGCAGTGCCACTAATGGTATTTCCTTTTGCTCATGCAGTTGGAAAAGTAGTCTTCTGATAAAACTAAAGGAGTTCCTTTTTCAGGTTCTAAAACGTGTGACTAGTAGCTTCAGCTTCAAGTCTCATTGTCTGGATTTTCTTTCTTAATTTCTTGATAACAAAAGTATTACTTACATATTACAGAGTTTCTGTATTTTGAGCATCTCTAAAACCTTAGAGATTGTTCTAACAAAAATTAAAAGGTGATTCAGAACAGCCTCTAGTTTAAACAAACCTCAGGATTTGGGCTTCCTTAGGACTTCTTCCAAAGGGATTCTAGCTTCAGAAGTGGAGGAGAGCACCAAATGTTTTATGTGATTACTTCACTCCACAAGAGTCCCTCGATCTCTATTCCAGCACATTTAACAGCAGTTAGAACTGCTGACTTGGATTTTAGTGCAATGAAGAAAGGGTATTAAATTCATACAGGTAGGAGTCAAATTTTCTCTTGGTGAAATACACCATTTTGTGCCAAATTAAAACCATGTGGAGGAGCTTGGATGTCTGACACTTTTCTTTTACGTGTCCCTGAAACAGATTACTACAAGAAAAGTAAATGGAGTTGGAACTCACAGAGAGCTTGAATTTTCTCCGATTCAACTCAACAGGATTAATGTTACAGTCTTTTGAATAGAAGAATAATCAATCCATTTTCCTTAAGGCAATAAATCAAGAGAATAAATCAGATATTGGTATCGTGTCTGAGTAAACAGACTCCTTCCAACACTACTTTGTCTTGTATGATTTTTATTTCCTTTTTGATTTTCTCAGGAAGCAGTATCAAGACAGAAGAATTTACTCAGAGATATCAGTAGAACAGAAAGTAGTATTCTAAACCGAGTTTTTCTAAATAAAACCTCACACAGTTTTCTATGATTGTGTAGGTTTCTAAGGATAAACTGAGCTCAGAAACAGTTTATGCTGTCCTGGGGGTACTGGTCAATAGTAGGCTGAACATGAGCCAGCAGGGTGCCCAGGTGGCCAAGACTGTCAATGGCATCCTGGCCTGTATCAGCAATAGTGTGGCCAGCAGGAGCAGGGAAGTCATTCTGCCCCTGTACTCAGCACTGGTTAGGCCACACCTTGAGTACTGTGTCCAGTTTTGGGCCCCTCAGTTTAGGAAAGATGTTGAGTTGCTGGAATGTGTCCAGAGAAGGGCAACAAAGCTGTTTGGAGCACAAGCCCTACAAGGAGAGGCTGAGGAAGCTGGGGTTGCTTAGCCTGGAGAAGAGGAGAGTCAGGGGAGACCTCATTGCTCTCTACAGCTACCTGAAGGGAGGTTGCAGCCAGGTGGGAGTTGGTCTCTTCGCCCAGGCAACCAGCACCAGAACAAGAGGACATAGTCTCAAGCTGCACCAGGGGAGGTTTAGGCTGGATGTTAGGAAGAAGTTCTTCATAGAAAGTGTGATTGGCCATTGGAATGGGCTGCCCAGGGAGGTGGTGGAATCACCATCACTGGGGGTGTTTAGGAAGAGACTGGATGGGGTTCTTGGTGCCATGGTTTAGTTGATTAGATAGTGTTGGATGATAGGTTGGACATGTTGGTCTTCTCCAACCAGGTTAATTTTATTCTATTCTATTCTATTCTATTCTATTCATAATGTCTGGTGTGGACTTCATTTTTTGTACTTTTTTTTTTGACATGAAGTTTCCTCAACCAGTTAATAAGATGCATTCTAAAGAAGATCTTTACTTTTGGATATTATAAGTGAAATGATCATGTGGACTGACTTCTGTTCTCAAAGCTGGATGCCTATTTCAGTAAAGACAGATGCAGTTTGGGAAAAAAAACCTTTTTCCTTCTGTCCTCAGATGAACTGGGTTTCTTCAGGCTCTGTTTTATTTCTTCTATTTTTTCTTATTTTCACTCTCTAATTTCTATTCTTTCCTATTTAAGCACAGTTACAAACATATGGGTAAGGAGCAGGCAGTTCTAGCTGTGGTATGTTGTATTGTATTTGCATTCTGAATACTTTGCAACATGTTTAAACTTACTGAAAGATATTTCAGACATTATAAAAAAGGTATTTTCACACTTGTTTTGTCTGCTGCCTTCTCTGAGAGAAAGAGGATTCCTCCTTGGTTCTGTGTTTGTGCACTTTTAGAGCCATATTGTTTATTCTTAATATGGTAGTGATCCTGGATTCTTGGCTAGCTACTACAGTAAACAGAAAAAAGGTGAGTTTACAGTGCCATTCAGTTGGAGTTGGAACAGATTTTGGATGAAGAGCATGAGCATAACTGGCTGCAGCAGCTAATCTGCTGGGCAGTTACATATTGGACAGCTCATATTCAGCTGCATTCCAGCAAGTGATTGCCATTCTGTAACGTTTCACTGAGTGCTATGACTGTATGCAAGAGCTGAAAATTTGGCTTTGGATTCCTAAATTTCTGTGTTTTCTCTGTTTCCCTTGTTTGCCTTAAACCAGCTTCTGTTTTACTTCTAGATGAAGCACAACATTACAAAATACAACTGCTCTTTTTATGTATTTATAGGGGGTCCCATCTATAATGACAAATTACATAGGTTTTACTTTTCTTTATTCCTGTTGGCATGATGCAAGAGAAGAAGGATAGTTGGTACTATGACTTCTTGAGTCCTGATCTGTATTGTGAAGGACATTCATGTTGCTCAGACTGTGTGCTCATTAGAAAGAGAAGTCCAATACCGATGTGAAGAGCTCATCTCTCTCCATAGCTTCATATTTTAGGCCCTGAATTAAACAACTGAAGTCTGACTGCATGAGTATGTATCCCACCTCTGTGCAGTGCCTTAAGGCTGGGAAACAGCCTTTATTACCTCTCCTTCTGGCACTGCTACAGGAGAAGGGAAAAAAACTCCAATTAATTTAAAATCATCTAATGCATCCCTTTTGGACACAGAATTCATTGAGAGCCATAAATACAGTGCATGTCCTTTATTAAAGAGTAAATGTAAATTTTAAACCACACCTATAGTTGCTGTTTCTTGGATTGCACATGTGCACAGCTAAACATTTCTCCTCATCACTCCCAGTTATTAAAGTTAATTTCCTTTTGATTCCTGTTCGAACAAAGACAAAGTTTGTGCTGCTCAGCTAGTGAGAGCAACTTTCTTGGACATCACTAAACTGCCACAATTCCATGATCTGGAGCTCCCTTTCTGCACAGAATGGATGATAACACCACAGTGATTAATTTATTGACTGTGGTAGGAAGTTTGGGTATTGGTGAAGCTGAAGGACTGGAAGGCAAGGAAATAGTAATGTTCTCTCCAAGGCAGCCAAGGCCTTGGGTTTGGAGAAATTACGGAATCAACGGCAAAACTTGTGCTTCAGGCACAACAGCAGATGATTTCCAATAAATTGTTTTGAATGTTATTGATCACATTAATGTTAGGGGGATTATTTTTCTTTCCTCCTTCCTTAAAAAGAAAAAAGTTGCTGTCTTTGTTTTTTAATGGTACAGTTTTTGGATGGGTTGGGTGCTTTTCTGTTCCTTCTCCTCCCATTTATTATGTCAGTGTGTCTTTTACTATACATCCAAGAACAGCTTAGCTTTTACTCATTTTCAGCTTCACTTTCTAGTTTTTACAGTTAAGTGCATTTTTTATGTTGTAGGTCACCTGTCACATTTCGCCAGGGCAATATCTGCACGCTGGAAGTAATTCAGCCCCTCTCCCTGGTTAATTTCATGCTAATGTCTGGAAGATGTTATCTAGGTTAGCCAGGCTGAGGAACGTTCTGTCCTTTCCTAATTTTCCTTAACTTCTTGACTTTTGGCTATCTCACCACCCTTTGGCACATATTATGTTGGTCTGGATTGCACAGATATTTATCTGATGTGAGTTGCTGCCCATTGTGAACTATCAGGTTAATTTTACACGCCAGGCTGAGTATTGCTTAAAACACTGGGTCCTTAAGAAGACCCACTGCTGTTCCTTGCTGCAGATACTGTAAATGACACAATGAGAAGTTCTTTCACATTACTGTTGAAAGTCCTGGCCAATAATTTGCTGTTTCCCAAGTTACTTTTAAGCTGAGTTCTCCAGAGGAGATACGTAAGGTAATGGTTTTCCTTTGCTGAAGTATCTGTGCTGTACGTTGCTATGTTTTATTTGATTGTTTGTAATATACATCTCTGTGTGTTCTACCTAGGAGAAAGAGTTTGGAAGCAAGGTGTATTCATACCTACTCAGTAATGGATTTTCAGTATATACCAAATGCATATGGAAAATGGAAAGCACAGCAAAATGTGTATGTCAGGGGTGTCTCCTGCAGATGTCAACTCTTTCCATAAGAAGAGGCTTTTAAGTAAGCTTTATTAATGAATGTTGCATCATTCCTGTTTTATAGTTACAGCTGCTCAGGGTGAAGAGAAGTCCCCAGACTCCCATAATATTTGTTGAAATATAGCATGATATGTTGGTATATAAATTTACGTTGTTTATTTCTCATTTGACTTCCTTTTCCTTTGTGCCATGTTCCACTGCGGTAATATGAAACAAAAGTCAAATGCTTGTTCTGATGTAAAGATCAAATGAAATTTAAAGAAAAACCCAAGCAGTATTTAAATTAGACCCTCTCCTTGCTCCTTGCCAGGAAAAGTTGATTCATTAAGTCAATGGAATGGTGATGGTGAGCAATGTACTTGCTTAATGGACTTATCTCGTATGAAGGTGGTGGTGTTACCCAGATCCTTATGTTTCTTACTTCCCAGCGGGAGTTAAGTCTTAATGACATCTTACACGTCTGTGTTTACCTACTTTGGCAAATTGTTTCTTTCTCTTATGATACATTGGTTTGGGATTTTTAAAGAAAGGAAGAGACAAGACATTGCTCCATGCAGATGATGACAGGCAAACAGAAGAATAATTTCTGCATGAAGTACTTCTATACTAAGGTGAACAGATTTTGGACCAAGCTGTGATGCCATGGAGTTTGTCATCTGTACCTTTGTATGCTTGCTGCAGAGCCTGAGTCATAAGGAGGAAAGGAGTTTATATCCCTGCTTGCTGGTAGGCTTGCTAGTTAACTAATCAGAACAAAAAATATTCTACATAAAAGAGAATCCCTAACAGTATTTTAAGACCTTTAAATCACTACAAAACACATCAGTCAAGAAGGACTTGGCCAGCTGAAAGAGAGGATGGCATTTCACTTTTCAATATATTGCCAGGGTAAAGAATTTTTTCTTCTTTTCTTCTTTTTCTTGTTTTGGTGTGTGACTGAAGTTCACTGTAGATGCCTTCTTACTTATGTGATATATTAAAGAATATACTTTATTTCCTGACTAGCAGACCATACTGCCTTTATTAAAGATTATTCCTCTGACAATACCTTCTTTTTGCTTGTTTAACCTCCTTTTTGGAAAGTTACTTAAAGTGCATAAAGATTACTTAAAATATGGTTCAGTAGATATCACTCTCATAACTGTTACTGCATTTCCCCAAGAGAGAGATGAGGGTAATGTTAAACTTAATGGAGTATACGGGATGGCAAAATGAACAGTGTAATAATTAAGAAAGCCTTTACATTGTAAGAGAATCCTAAAATGGTCTCCAACAGCCTGGAAGAATGCCAGAAAACCTTCTAGTGAGCAAAGTTGTCTTTAATAAAAAGTTACCTAAAATCTACCACATTAGTCACAAGCCCATTCCTGCCTCTTTTAAACCAAATGAAAATTAAAAACCAGGAAAGCAAAATTACATTTAGGAGCAAATAATCAGAACATCTTTTGAACGTGAGGAATATTTTAGTTACCTGCTTGCCAGGCAGATCTGGATACACCAGCAGCCTATGTTCTCAGTTATACTGTCTTCCTGATCCATTTGCTTCACTTCCCCTCCTTTGATTTCTCATCTGTAAATAATATCACTGAATTATTTCACCTCCTTGACAGGGTGATGTTAAGATTAATTACTTAATGTCTGGAAGGTATTAGAAAGATAAAAAAACATTATAAAAGCATCAGCTAGCATCTGGGAGATACAGAAAGGCAAGAGACCCTTGTTGCCATCAATCCTAGACTCAGAACATTAATACCATAAAAAACAACGTGTTGGAATTTCAAGGAAAAGAATGAACAAGAACAGTGGAGGCAAACCATGTAAGGATCAGTTCTTAGTTTACAAAGACTCTGGCCATTGGCTTGCATTCTCATTAAAGCTAAAAAATAGTCACAACTTCTGCCAGATACATAATGTAATATTAAAAGCATTTTAAAACAGAAATCTTCCTCTCCACAAAATGCATTTTTCAAACCTCTTATTGTGTTCTTCTCACTTACTTATTAGAGCTCTCTGTCCTGCTTGACTATAAAAATGTACTCTCACTGCTTTTCTTTCTACCTTTCTCCTTAGTCTGGCCATCACAATTCCTTCTTGTCTCTCTCTTTTATTACTATGTCCCATATCACAATTCAATCCAGATGAAATTTCATGCCAAAACAGAAATAAATTCCTTCATGGGTTGGACCCGTCTGCCCACAAATGCAATGGGATTGAAAACAATAATCCTGTAATTTCACTATTGCTACATAAAATACACTCTTTCCCCTCAAACCCCTTTTTTGTTTCATCTTCAAATTCAACTTCAAAGAACAGGAATTTCACTCTCTTGCTTTTGTTCACCAAAACGATAGCACTTGAAGGAGAGACAATCTCAAAGATAGAGACAACTGAGGGGCAGTTTCCCCTAACAGTAAATGGGAGGCCAAGTTTCAGTTGCATAACAGGAGTGTGAAAAGCACTCTAACGACCTGATAGCAGGGCTGATGCTCTTTTAGTGGTCCAATGGCAGGTGTAGCAGTATATGAACCCAATGATGCAAATTCTGCAAGTTCAGTCTTGCAGCTTTTTCTGTCTTCCTTAGTTCTCCAAACTGTTGTTAAGCCACATGACTTTTACTTCAGACAGTGAAATTGCTCACTCGTGCCAGTATGGTGAATCATTTTGAAATGCAAATTCATGCAACTAAAAAGGGTAAGGGAACGACTTTTATTATCTTTAGTGCAGTGTTTGTCATTATTATATGGCATAATCAGGTTGTGCATGCACAAACCTGCACACAAACCAGTTTCACCCTGCAAAGGAGAATTTTTCTTTCTTTCTTTCTTTCTTTCTTTCTTTCTTTCCCTAAGTCTGTCAGGGTGAAGGAAGAGAATAGCCATGAATCATCATCTTCCACATTTTCACTGCAGCCTCAGTGTGATTTGATGAAACCGAGAAATTGCTATATCCTTTAGTGATCAATAGGCAGAAAGATGCATTTCAGGACAATGAAGAAAAGGAGAGGCAGAAATCAATCTCATAAAAATCAGGCCATTGTATTTGTATGCTTTGCCACCTCAAGAAAGAGGGGTTATGTATATTTTATGTAAAGAAATAGAAAAGCAGTAAGAAAATTCTGTGAAATTTATCCCAGAAATCTTTGTTAAAAGACACATTGTTTTGGTTTTGTCTATTTACTCATGCCATAAGGAGAAAACAGCTGGCCTTCACGGCTATATACTCAGGTTTCCAACAGCAAATAGGCGCTGAATGAAAATGAAAAGTGTCTTTTGCACAACATTATTGTTAAAACTTTCAAGAGGTAGCCTTTGATTTTAGTTTTTCCACTACAGTAAGAGTCCTTGAGCTCATTGGCATCAGTTATGCTCCTATCCCTGCCTTATTTTATTTTGTTTTCTTAAACCACCTCATGTTTCTTGTCAGTCTTTGCCTGAATATATATGGGTGTTTAACCAAGCTATGCTCAACCAAATCATGATGTCAGTAATAGTGATACATTCAATGCTTTTTACTTTCTGCAGACTTCTTTGTGTTCCTAGATTTGTAACAAATATGCATTTATCAATGACTGGCAAAGCATCTTGCTAAAACACACGCCTGTGAGTTGCCCTTGACAAAGGCTGGCCAGGATCTATGTAATTTCACGGCTTCTGTGCTGGTATCAAATATACATCAGCATTGTGTTGCTGGTAAGAAGTAGCACATTCAAAGCCTTCCCAAATACTGAGCAGAAAAGCACCGAATGGTTTTGGTAGCAGCTAACCTTATTTGCCCCGTTTGGTAGTCAGCCACTGCCATTCCACCCTTGAATGATGACAACCTTGCTGGATGTGATCTTTAGCTTGGGTTAATCAGCCCAGCTCCACTGAATTAGAACAGCATATTTCAGAGCTAGCTCTTCCCATTCAGAAAAGATGAGTGACTCCACCTCCTAAGCAAACCAATACCCCTCACTGGGAGTCCTTTCAGCACAAGCTTTAAAGTCAATCAATATCCTGACAGTACAGCATCGAACAACATATTCTGGGGAAATTACGTGCTCACTTGTACAGACAGAAGTACTAGATGTCTACAGGGATGTTCTCTGTTTTCCCACCAGAATATCTGTGGTAGAAGCAAAAGAAAAAGCTGTCATCTTCAGGGAGAAAGCAACAAACATGACCAAGCAACAGCCTTCCAGCATTAGCTCCAGAGGTACAATTATCCCAGAGGAGGAAAATCTGGAATTCATAAAAAGCATTAGCTACCAAATATGTGACCACAGAAATTGCCAACACCAACTACTCGACCACAGAATCCAGGATACTTCAACCACAGCCGTTCCCAATTTAAAGCCAGAAATATTAACGTAATATATCTAAAATAGTCCAATAGATCACATGGCAAATCCCAGCAAGGAAAGGGCTGCTTCACTTGCCTTCCCCCACCCAGGAATGGGTGGGCTGGGTGAGCTGCTGGCTGCCAGCACATTCCTGAGGACTGGCAGCATGGGCTGTCTCACTGGGGCTGAGCCCTGGCCAGCTGGCAGGAACTGCAGCCCACTTTCCGCTTCCCTCTCTTCTGAGTTCCTTTAGCTTTTTAGGAAATCATTCTCAAGTCCCTCCCTCTGCTCAGATTAATCCTTGCCAGTCACATAAATAAATAAAAAAACAAAACACCAGAAGGAATCTCAAAAGACTGCTTTTATGCCATGGCATTTTTAAACATCCACAGCACAGAAGTAAGAAATCTGCCTTCACCAAACAATCAGGTATCAGATGTCAAAATGTATTTCATTTTGTATAATGGTTGAGGTAATGGGACAAACCTATTTCCTTCTCAATTCCATAGAGCATCATACTTAGGCCAATTACAGAACCATAGAATCATACAATCATTTTGGTTGGAAAAGACCTCCAAGGTCATTGAATCCAACCGCCAACAGTTATCTCATTGTTGTTAAACATATGTGTATAATCAGATGGAAGAGAACCACCTGCATTGAGCCAGCCATGTCCAGCTACAAGCAACCATGAAAGAGTCCAGAGAAATCTGATTACCTACTCACTCCCCACCTCTTCCTCTGGCTTCTCACCTTCAAGAGGCACTGAAGGCCAGAGACAAGAGCACACACCCCACACAATAAGTTAAATATACAAAACACCAACAGCAAGTGTTATGGGAAGATAAAATACAATGAGGAGCAGCAAGTGCTCTAGACTTGGACTTGTCTAGGTACAAAACTCAGCTGTGCCTGATATTAGAATTGGAATTAGAATTAGAATTAGAATTAGAATTAGAATTAGAATTAGAATTAGAATTAGAATTAGAATTAGAATTAGAATTAGAATTAGAATTGGAATTATAATTGGAATTAGGATTAACCAGGTTGGAAATTCAAACAGCAACTACTAGAGCAGCTGATCCATCTTCTCAGCCCAAACAAAACCCAATCCAAGAAACTGTCACCAAGCTGTTGGGACAGTCCCAACACTCCAGTTCTCCCCAGGCCATCATGCTGCCAACCACAGCATCACACTCCCATACTTTTTACTGAGGGCCAACATTACCATACACTGGAGGAATGATAGAGATGAAACTCTACAAGCAGTGGGCAGTATCAGCATGGCCCAGCCTTAATCCCAGGTTAAAATGAATTCTGATATGTGAATCTTCACACTTTAGTGCAGACAAAATCAATTACATTCCAGTAAAGCAAGTCTTTCTACATTGCAGCTGTAGACAAATTATTCCGGCTGAGAGTCCGAGAGGTGAGACAAGTTTTTGATCACAGTTCGATAGCTGTGAATAACACCAGCCTTGTCTCCACCACCTCGTGGCAATTTAATTTCCCGACAAATATCTACCTGCCCGTGCAGTTTAACCGCACGTGTAAGAGTATCTGCAAAGGCAACACTCCCTGGCTGCCAGTGCATTTGCAGGAGCTGCTTTTGACATTCTGCTGCTTTCCAGCCATGCAGTGAATTAGCTGCTTTCATATTCCTGTCTTGGCGGGCAAAACAGCTTTCATTTTAGTGTTAGTTCAATTTAGTTAACATAAAATACCTGAAAAGCACCATCAGGATGCTAACACGCGAGTATCTCCCTTTACTGGCTGCCACCATTCAAAGGAATGAACAAGTACCTCTTTTTTAATGCAGTCCTGCTGAAAACTGAAAATACAAAATCACTTTTTATGGCTTCTTTTCAGATGTTGACTGCAGGGCTGAGGCATATACTGGTTCTTTAGCCCTGTATGACTAGTGAATGAGTAGTTTATTCATGTTAACTTCTCTTTTTCTCTTCAACAGCTGCCTGTCAGTGGCCTCATCTGAGAAGAGCATCACGGAAGACTGTCCAAAGGTGCCTGACAGCAGCATATTTTAAAGCACTTGAGATTTGGGAAGGTTTTAGCTCATTCAGTCAGAGGAAGCTGATGGTGCAATGGCAGCACAGGAATCCAAGGAGAAATGCACTCTGTGCAAAGATACAAAAAAAAAAAAAAAAAAGAAATGTAAAACACATTCATTTTTCAACAGAGTGCAGTAAGAAGGCAATAACACAGAACTGTGTGCTGGCAGTGTAAGCCTGCAGAGACAAGCACGTAACAACTGGCTCTGGTAACAGACCAGGCATCACAACCGGGATCAAAACACTCCAGTAGACACTCTTAAATGACCCAGAGCTAACCCTTGACAAGGCACATGGAACTTGTCATGCAGAATAAGCTGGTTTCTGGAAAAGGGATGGTCCTCTGCCATTACAGACATTATTAAAATTCTGCAGTGCTCCCAAGCTAAGTAAAAAGACTTTACAGATTTCAGAGTCAGAATCACAAAGAAAATACACTGCAGCCAACATCATCAACTGCAAAGTGCTCAAAACTTGGGGAAAAAGTGCAAAAACTATGAAGAGTTTCACCACTTGGCTACAAAGCTGGTGAGAGCCAGCTTACACCTGGAGTTGAAAAATGTGACAATACCCACTGTTATCTTAAAACAATTATTCAGAGAAGACAGGACCTTAGAGAAAGATTAATGAACTATCAGAAAACAATACAGGCCATTTTTCTTTACAGATTGGAAACAAGTGTGAAAGCTAACACGATGGTATAAAAGAAATGCTCTTACTTCTCTAATGTAAACTGCAAGCAGTAGAAAATGAATAGGGAAAGACTCAGGACTCCCTTAAGGAAGAGTATGTGTATCAGTCAACAAGAAACTAAAAAGCTGTCACATGTAGCCATCTCAAAGACAAAAGTAGCAACTGCTGCACTGAGACCCTCTTAAAGCAGGACAAGCTTACTGGAAAAGAGGGACAGCAAAGAAATTTAGGATCAAGCTGGCTGCTTCTTGCAAGGACTCAGGAAATCCTTGGAATGACTTCAGAAAGTCTTCCCTGTTCATGTCACAGTATGCTGATCTTAAGAAAAGGGGTTGGACTAGATGACCTTTCAAGGTCCCTTCCAACCCAGACCATTCTATGATTAGTCTGAGAATCCCATCCTGAGCAAAGGTCTCAACAGAATGGTTACATTTGCTGGTCACTGCCACAGAAAAGCAGGCATCTTATTTCTAGAAAGATACAAAAGAATCAAAAATGTACAAGAATTTGTTTCCTAACATGAAAGCATCTTCAAGACAAAGCCAATGCTGAGTTTTTCTGTATTTTATTGATGTTTTATTTTATAAAATTAATACCCTCCAAAATTATTAACAAATCTAAACTTGTCATGGTGTTCTTAGGTGAACCTTTTCCCCCCACACTGCCCCTTGGGGTCTGCACAGCTTCCACATTGCTTCATCAGGTAATGCAATGGTTGCAAAAGGAAATCATTTCTACTCAGAACACATTTATGATTTGAGAGAAAATGATTCAAAGGCAAAGTAAAAGTTGTATCAACGCTCTACATATCTACTCCTTCTAGCATCACATTCCTCTGAGCTCCCTTACTACTGCCTTACCAGAGCAACACTTCTCCTTTACAGTTACAAAAAGTTTGGGCTAAAGTGAAAAACTGCCATGATGAGGATTGCTCAGAAGCAATGGGAGTGAATACAGCAAAGGGATATAGGCTAGCAATAGCAAACCTGGGATTCCCAGAATACCTGCTCCAGAAAGTCAAAGACAAGACACCTACGTTCCTTGGAGCAGCAAACGGATGTATTTGCGTCGGCCCTAATCTCGGTTCAAATACAGCAAGAGTATCAGATTCAGAGTCTGGAGGGAAGGATGGGTTCTGGTAGACTGTACATGCACTAGCCACACTGTGACAATTTTCTCCAGTGAAAATAAAGGTATCACAGTTTGGTTTCCAATTCTGCTTTTTGTTAAATAGTTGCAGGCAGAGAGCTCACCATGCTTTCCCTTACACACTAGAAAAAAAATATATATAGCTCAGTTGTTATTACAGAGGGGTTGGAGGAAGTGAAATTCTCTGGTACCTCTGAAACGTGGCAATTCTTCTAACTAAAAAAGGTTAACAAAAGCAAAATGCTTTTAAATATAAAAGCTTGAGATTTATTGTCTTCATGCTGTGCGCCAGCTAACTTTATCATGCAGTCATGTAAGTACAAAATAACTATTTGCAGTTGCACCTTCTCAGATGATGAGGCCTTTGCCTCAGGGCAAGGAACACAAGCATCTTTTGCTGAAAACAGAGACTTGACCTAATTGGCAAAGGATGAGCAAAACCTTTGCAACGGATTCATCCAAACAAAAAAACTCAGCCTTTAAAACAAAATGACAATGTAATAGCTTGTCCTCTCTCAGCACTCCTAACAGAAAACCCCCAAAACTTGATTACTGAATAATAATTAATCCCAGGATCCCACCTGATGAGAGCGCCAAAATTGCATGAGCTTTTCCTGTCCAAACTTAACAACAGAACGAGCAGTGCTGAAGTCCAGTTGTCCAGGACTTTATTGCTAAAACATACTGTAAGCATTGTTTAATTCTCCCACTTTCTGAATAGCTGGCTAAGGCAATGGAAATCCCCTGTCATGTTTATCTATTCCTGGATCCCTGTTATTGGTTCTTGTAAATGCAAACCAGCATTATCACATTCTAAACACCTAAGCAAACTATCAGCATCCCAGGCAAGAAACACGTATGCTACGGTCTACTGTGATCATAATAGAAAAGGCATGAGTCTCTTCTTAATTTTTATGTTTTCCCAGCTATTCACTTTAACAAAGAGTCCTTTAGAAAACCCATTTTGGAATATCAATTAGAAGGGGGGAAAAAGAGTAACGTTGTTGAACTGACATTTGGTTTCTGCGCAGCTGGAGAGAGGAAAACATTCACCTGTGCACAGTCAAAACAATGAAGAGCATATGTGCTGCAGTATTCTTACATTTAGGATGGGAGTTCAAGGAGAGGTGGGCTTAGAGTACAGAAGAACAAAAGCAAGGAAGTGCAGTGAGTTTGGAATAGGAAAATTTCTCTTTTCGTAGAAGAAAGAGACAATTCCCCATGACTGTGTATTACACATATTCAGACCAAGAAGCAGATTCTGCAAGGTGTTAAGTGCTCTGTCTTGATTCCAGCAAGGCACTTAATCATGTACTTAACTTTAACTACAACCACAGTCCTGTAGGACATCAGTTTAAAAGATGTTAAAAAGACTACCTGAAAATGTTTGGAGTCACATGCTTGTACCTCTTGTGGACTGGAGCAAACCAGCAGCCTTTAAAGCTTTCTGCTATTTGACAGGTAAAAGCAAAAGCTTTAGAGCTAGAGCTGAGGGAAATTTAATTTGAAAACGGTTTGCCTTCAAAAGAAACTTTCATGAAAGTTTTGTATTTCTCAGTAAGACCAAAAAAAATTTCAAAACCATTCTCTTTTTGTTAAGCACAATAGGGGAAAAAAATAGTAACACCCACTCTCTCTTGCCCCTCTCTTCCTTCCCCAATTCTCCACTTTCCTTTCTCCTTTTTCATCTCTCTCTCTCTTTTTTTTTTTCCATGCTGCAATTTTGCTTTGTATTTCTTAATTTTGAGAAGTTACCAAGTGGCAAGAAGAAAAAGTGATGGGAGAAAACTCTGTTCATTCTATGGTAGGAAAGAAGCAAAAAGAAAAAAAAAAATGAGGAAGGCATTAATACATCTACATACCATATTGAAAGGTCTGAAATATATATACATATATATTTGTCACCTAAGTAAATGAAATCTTTTTGCTTTAGGTGTGAGAATGTGTGAGAGTGTAGTTTTCTGACTTGTTTGACCCGTCTTTGTAATTAAAGTTGGCACTCCTTTAAAATAAAATAGCACTTTGACATACCGAAGGTCCAGAATAAACACCAGTAGTGCAAGAACTGCAAATGAAAGTGCAGCAAGAGAGCCAAGTTTGCCTGACACTCAGCCCAGAGAATCCTGCTTCCCTCTAACCAGTGCCCCTTTCTTCTCATGTTATGCTTTATACTGCTGCAAGACAGCTGGCATGAAAACCACCCCCTAAAACTCAGTATGCTGGCTCTTCACTTTTTATTGCTACTCGTAGATGATGTAGGGGGGTCTGTATGGCCCATATCCTGCCACACAAACAGTGCACAGACAGTCCTCAGAATCGCCTAAAAATGTTCCCCACACCAAAAAGGTCTACTGGGTCTATGAGTGAATGTTGAACTCTGTGTTATGAATGATTCAAAGTCTAACAAAAAGACAAAGTATGAGTAGAGTTGGAGGACAGATGGACCATGATAATTTAAGGACTTTACCTATAGGAGGTAAAATAGGAGGAGATAAATTTCTTTTCAACTCCATTTTATTTCTCAGTTTTGCTAATCCAGGTACTTCTCTTCCTCACAAGGTGTGCTATCAGGTGTTTTAATTGGGGCCATGCTATTTACCAAGAACTACATCCTGCAGAATTCTGCATGGACTCTCCTGCAACCAGTGTCATGAATAAAACAGCACAATGCAGAGAGTAACTGGAATCAGAGGACTTGCTAAATTACAGTGAAAGAGGAAACATAACTCCCATTCCTTTACACTCACAAACTACTCTAGATGGTGGGTAACACTGCAGTCCTGATGTGGAACTTGACTAGCACAGCAAGGATTTCTATCAAGGCAAATTCAACATCCCTGAGAAGGAGACCCACAAAAGACCCAGACATTATTTGCTCCCAACACCTGATAGGGAAGATGCAGCAGCCACTTCCCAGATCATGGAGCTGTCCTTCCCCAAACCCTCCCAGTATTTTTGTCAGTGCTTTGGAATTCTAGAAAGCCTCTGCACATCTATGGTAAAAGGCACTGGGACTCAGCTTTATGCAACCAAAAAGAAAAAATATTCTGATTAATATTGTGTGTGGCCTTGGAGCACAGTGACTAGACAGAGGATGGTCACAGAGAAGCTGAAGGACTGTGCATTGGACTTGTAGCTTTTGTCCATACCATTTGCAGATCTGCACAGCCATGAAGCATGTCTCCTGTAGAAGCACTGCTACACAGAAGTACTGAAGCTTTTCAAGAGTACCTTTCATCCACCCATAAAGCCCCACACATTATCATCTATTGGCAAAATATTTGGATAGTAACAGCAAAAGCCAATAGTTGTATCTTATTTATGACTGTGTAAAGCTCCACCACTTCATGGTAGGCAGGTTAAGTATCAGTGCAAAGATCTAGATTCTCACACTGCTTTCTTTCTGGCAACCAATGAGGACTGTCAGCTCTTCCCTCACAGCTTAGTTGTTAATCAATGTTGAGAAACTAAAAAGCTAGGCTAGAAAAGCAAAGCTAGAGCATTTTCTGGAATACTGCCCTTTTATTCAAATTAGGTTACATCATTTACATGTCTAATCTCTTCCTGGCTGGAAGAGAGTTTATAGCTCTCTCTCAAACTATTACTATGCAACAGCCCTGCAATGCTACCTTCTCATTACCTCACTAAAACCAAGATCCTCAACCTGGGGAACATTCCCAGCAAGACCCAGCAGGGTTTGGAAAGAACAAGCTCCCTCATTCCCCAGCCTGTGGGCATTGCACCACAGTGCCAAGGACCACAGGACTCACTGCCTCCCATACAGAATGCTGTGGAGCAGTCAGAAAACACACATTGCCAGGGGTCTGCTGTCTCCTCCTTAACTGCCACCTATTCAACACCCACCTTGGCTGCCTTGAACAATTTAATATAGGTAAGCCCTGCAGAAATACCTCAGTATATGCAGAAGATTACCAAACAGTATCACAGTATCACAGTATCACCAAGGTTGGAAGAGACCTCGAAGATCATCCAGTCCAACCTGTCACCACAGACCCCATGACTAGACCATGGCACCAAGTCCAATCCCCTCTTGGGGAGGGAGGACATTGCTGCCCAGAGAACTCTCCTGCCCACTGCAGGCTTGAACTCACGACCTTCCCAGTAAGAGTCTTACATGCTACCAACTTAGCCACATGGTCCCCCCATACACAAACCTGTGTACAGGTCAGGGAGCAGCTCATACATAACACTGTACGTGACAGCCTGAGTGAGAGTTTTTGAAGCCCAAGTAAGTACATTTATATGAAGCCATACACAGAAAAAGTTTGAAAGGGTGGCCAAGCAACCAAACAGAAACAGCTACCGGAGTTTCCCCTGTATCTCCCTAGCCATCTAGACTACAAACATGTATTGAACTATACACTGCCTTTTTTCAAATACTTGGTCTCCACAAGAAACATGAAGCCCCTGCTCTTCCACAAAGCTCATACATTATCTTTCTTGAATGATCCAGTTATGGCAACCCCACTGTGTTTGTGATTCATTCCCTGTGCTCATTTCTTGTTCTGTTAGACAGTTTTGCCAGCTGACTACTTGACTTGGTTAAGCGATCCATGCTTATTTAGGGTGCCAAGATTACTTCTGACACTATCAGTTCTTCATCAGAATGCACAAATGGCCCTATTTAGTTTCTTCTGTGGCAGAATGACAGTTTTGATAATGGTGTGTTGAGCAGCCAAATCCTCAGCCGTAAGAGTTGCAAACGTATACCCATTCACCTACACTTGCACAGGAAGCAAGGCATAGCACTTCCAGAGAGCTCATTATCTAAGCTCAGGAGGCAAACGCCGGTTCCAAATCCCAGACAAAATGCTAATAAAATATGACCTGTACTGCTGCAGTCTTCCAAGGACTCTTAAATCCACCCTCCTCCCCAGAGCGGTCTGAGAAAGGCTAGTGCATAGCACAAATAAACACCACTCAGTCCTGGAGTTACTGCCATAGGGGTCTCTGCATGGCTGGCATATTTTCTATGTTGCTTGCAAAACAGCAGGCATCTCTTTTTGTTGCCGCTACAGATTGTTTCCAACCTCTCAGCATGTCCTCCCCAGCCACTTGCCCCTGAAACTTAAAACAGTGCACACTTAATTTGAAAAACGCTTTGCAGATCTTGTAGCAGAAGGGGCTGGGTAGGTTAGAGGGGGCAAAAAGACTATGTTTCACAAAGTTTTTCAGTGGGAGAAGCTAAACCAACCTTTCAAGCGTTCCTGTCACAATGTATTTTCACTTGCAGAATATACACAACCTAACCCTAACCCAAAACCTTACACTAAACCCAATCCTAACCCTAATAATCCCCCAAAACTAATCCGAATCCTAATTGCACCCTAAACCTAACCCTAGTATTAAGCATAACCCTAACCCCAATCCTAATTCCAACCCTTATGGCACTCTAACCCTAACCATGGCAACCACAAGGCATCAGACAAAGAGGGTCAACAGCTGCTTCATGCTGACAGTAACCAAAGACAACCAAGCACAAACACCAAACTTCTGAAGTCTTAAAAAAAATATATAAAAATTATCAGCTGAGGTTTCAAGTTTTAAAATTTAATAGATTCCAGCTATGCCAAGGAGCTGGAACCTATTCTGAGGATGTTTTTGAAATCAGAAGTCTTAGCTTTTCTTAGAATAACCTTTATGTGAATCTCTAACTTTATTGGTAGTAGTAAAATGTAACCAGTTAAAATTTCAGAATAGGAAACACACCTGGTCTCACTAACATCCTAACTGAGCTCATAACATTTCAAGGTGATTGTTCAGAAGCATCAATCATCATCCTCCATGAACCTTGCCAAGTCGTATTTGAACCAGAGAATTTTCCTGAACATTGGCAGCTTTTTCTCTTATATTAATAAGAAAGATAAAATAAAGGAGAGATTTGAAGAAACACAGCAGTTGGATGATGGAAAAAACACCCATTTCACCCATCAGATCCAGTCCTATGACTGAGGCAAACTTCCTCAAACACAGTGGAGGTACTGCTGTGTTGCTGTTTAACATTGTTAAGGATTAGAATACAATCAGATATGTTTACTGAATCATACAGCTTGGAAAAGACCTCTAAGATCACCAAATCCAACCATCAATCAAACACCAGAATGCCCAGTAGAACATGTTCCAAAATGCCTGACCACTCTTTCAGTAAAGAAACTTTTCTTAATATCCAATCTAAACCTTCCCTGGTGCAACTTGAGGCCATTTCCTCTCATGGAATACAAAAGACTATCTGATTATCCAAGAACTTGAGGTTTATGGATGAAAAAATGAGTGAGGGTATCTTATTCATGACTGTCTGGTCAATTATGAAACAGAATTAATTTACCTTCTCTGATACATGGAAGTATAGTGAAACCACTTCTAGAGCCTCAGCTTTTCTAATAAAGTTCTTCTCAAATAAAAATTGTGGATAAAAAGTTTGGCTTGGAAATCACAGAATGGCTTAAGTTGGAAAAGACCTTAGAGATCATCTACCCCAACCTCCCTGCCATGGGCAGGGACACCTCTCAACCAGACTCAGCTGCTCAAGGCCTCATCCAACCTGGCCTTGAACACCCACAGAGAGGAAACATCCACAACCTCTCTAGGCAATCTGTTCCAAAGTCAACAAACTGATTTTTTTGTGCCTTGAATTTTAGAAAGGCTTATTGACAACACTGACTTTATTTGGTTCTTATCTTATATATTGGAACACATACTTCTATATGTATAATTATATGCATATGTATGCAAATACATTTAATTATCTCCAATGGAAACAGCAATATTAGATCAAAAATATGTTCTAGAGGTTGCTAGAAAACTAAGAGAAGTAAGGACAGACAAAAGCAAAATTGGGTGACTGATGACTTCTGCATTGTGGGCTCAAAATAATTTGCCTGGTGGTGATTCCAGAGAACAGCTAGACATTTTCAGTCTAATGCACTCATCTAAAAAAGCATAACCTATTATAAATAGCAGGAAATCTTGGAAAACAAGGTCTGCACTGGGAAATAAAATCACTGTTATAGGTTGGTTACACTATTTTAAGAAATACAAAAGACTATTGTCTTGGAACAATTTAGGAATGGTTTAGAATGGATTAGCATTTAGGAAATGAAGATTGAAGAAAGGATGTGTAGGGAGCTGAAAACATGATGTCAAGGTAATGAACAAGACTAAGAAATGTAAAGGAGTTCTGTACAGGACAGATGCACTTGGAGTTATGTTCTAATGGGAAGATAAGAGATGAGTGGCATTGTCTTGGTAAGGAACTTAAAAAAGAGGCTGGAATTTGGATAAATGGATGGAAAATGTAGAACAGCGGTAGAGAAAGAGAAGCAAACAACCCAGCTTCCTTCTTTGTTCCCTGACGTATGTCTATGTATTTATTGCTCATTCAGTAAAGATTTGTGCTTTTTGAGGTAAAATGATTGCCATGCTGGAATATCATTTTCTAGAAGGCAGTCTCCCTGGGAGTAACACTACAATCCAAAACCTTTCTAATACGCTGTGGCTGAACTGTGTTGCGTGAGTTGACCCCTTTCTGAAGAATGGTATTCTCAGTGCTTATCCCAGAGCATGGCTCAGCTAGCTTTCAGTGAAATGAGGAATAGGACAAGTGATTGTTTTACCAGGACTCCAATTTAATATCTTGTAGATATGCTGAACATTTTGAAAGAACTGTCTCTCCAGTTTCCATTGCTGGAAGTTCTTTACAGCAGATATTTAAAATGTATATGAATTTATTGCTTTTAGTTCCAAACAATTGCTTTGGTGTGCAGGCTAGCTGCTTTGGAGGGAGGAAAAAATGGTGTCCTCTGTGCACACAGAAATGCTGAGTATGTTGAGTAAAGCAATGAAAGATTATAAAGGCCCCTTCCTCATTCTCAGGGAGAACCTGATTGCTGCATTAAATATGTGCTTCTACACCTTCAGCATGCTCAGAAATAGGAAAAGATAATACTGTTAACCAGCAGGCAGAAGGAAAAACCCATTTTAACAGATCGACCTGTGAGACAGACTGAAGACGTGAAGCTTTCTTATGGCTCTCCCTGGGGCTCTTTTCCCCAGATTTCCTATTTGGAGTACAGTCCCATCACTGGGTATGCCATTGAGACTGTCGCTGGGTAAGATTTCTGCTTAAGCTGTACAGACTGTGAAGACAGCCCCAGTCTTGCACTGCGATATGCTTCAATATGGGAAATAAGTCTATATATTTACTTATTTATTCATGTTTAGCTCTGTCCTGGGTTAACACAACCCACTTCCACAAGCCCCACTCTCTCCCCACACAGACAGGAGGGAAAGTAATGCAAAAAAACAACAACCCTCTGGGTTGAGAAAAAGAGGTGAGTGGCTATGGCTCCAGATGAACTATCAAGCATGACAAGTTGATGAATTTTCCCCTTGGCTCCATTTGTATGATTCCAATGAACAGACTCATGAGGCTCATTCTGTTGGGTTTAGTCTAGCAGTGTGTTATGGACAGGTGAACACAATCTCAGCAGTGAAATGTTTGCACCTGAACAAATTCCATCAGGGATAAATCAGCTCAGATGTTCACTATTTGGTATTGGTTCAGCTCATTGGAAGTTTCGTTCTCTGCTGATTCAGTATGACAGAAGCAAGTGAGAAGTCAAGCCAGCCACTTGAGCCTCTTTGATGAGAAATGTCCCAGGAGTATCTGCACAACTGTTCATCTTTCACCTCCTGCAGATGTTCAGGCAACAGCAGAAGCACACATCCACAGAAAACTAAGAATGGGGCAAAAACTATAAATGAGAAATTGCTTGTAGATATTAGAACTGTACAGGAATCATAATCTTTTGAAAGTGTCCTTCTGGCTTACATAAATGTGTGAAATCAAATGGACTGATGAGCAGATGTGTATTATAACCCTTTGTGTGTCATGGGTTGGACTTGATGATCTTTGAGGTCTTTTCCAACCTTATTGATTCTATGATTCTATGTTCTACAGACTTAGTCAATGTTGCTTTGCAGTGGACCGACCAGACAAGTTTGCTGTGGCTCCTCAGCAGAAAAAAAAATGGTGCCAATTAGGATATGGAATGATTTTTGCCCAGTTTCTTCCCACCCTTTTTAGAAGGGAATCAAGTCCTGCATGCCTGACTGCAAAGTCACAGATGAATTTTATTTTATTTTAACTTTGTAAGCACAGATGGAGTGAGAGGAGAAATTTTTTGTCCTGCAGCAATGATAATGTCAGATGGTCTAAGGAGACAGCCATCTTTTACCTCCTTGGGTATTTAAAAACCTTGAACACTCTTTAAACTACCCATGTGGCAGCAGATATGATTAATGAGAAAGGGTCAAGTACTGCACTGATAGCATCATGGAAATTGATAGAAAAATGCCTGTTAAATCATCTTGCCTATCTCCTTGCCAGCACAGGATTATTCCCCACAGGGTATTTGCTAATGTGCTGTTCACATTGTATAAGAGAATCACGAGTTTTATGACTTTGGCCTTTTGACAGTACTCACTTTGTGGAGCTTACTGGTTGTTTAAAAGGTCTGAGTAAGACCATGTTTCATTGCCTGAAATTGGAGTAGAAACGCATTAGCAAAAACTACTTAGAATTATGTAAGATTTTAATTGCAACTGCTAAAATACACAAGGGCACAGCTGAGCCATTGCAAACAAATGCTGCAGCTGACGATTCTTTAACCGCAGACTATCATTCAGTTTTTCTAATAAACTCTACAATATTTCATGTAAAACAATCCCTGGCTCTCTCTTTCTCTGTCCCACTCCTCCCTCTTCTTTGATATTGTCCTATCTTTCATTTCTGTCCATCTGGAGCTGCACTTAATTATGGCACATGATTTGTATAGATTTGTATCTCTCCCCTGGATTGTAGCTTTCTTATTGATTCCTTCAGCTCCTGGTGCTTAATCGTACTCTTGCTTCTTCTCCACCCTGATTTTCTTCCATGGTTTTGTCTGTTTTCTTTTACTCTGTGGGCTTTCACTCAACTTAATTTTCTTCCTTGGTTTCAGAAAAGGAATGTACTGGGGTTCAGTTAAGAGTTTTTCATGTCATAATTTAGATATTTTTCTTCTTCTATTCTTTTCCCTTTTTTTTTTTTTCTCGTTTTCCCTGGGCTGAAATCCTGTCTTCTTGCTCCAACAGAGAAAGAATTAGAACTGCTTATCTCGCTGTGAAATGGAAAGACTCTACTCCAAGCCACCATCCGGAAGTTTCTGGCAGTGAGCAGAGGTGTTAACAGCTGCTGTGAAAGGGCTACTGAACTTGGTATTAGTACAGAGGTTAAATAACCTCTGTTTCAGCAATGTGAATAATTTGCTTAATCAATTAAAAATGTATTTGCTCCCCCAAGAAAGAGCAGAGTACATCCACATGGAATTTTGCTTCATGAAGGGAACAGAAGAAAGTGAAACTGAAACAGAGCGAGACATTTTAAACCAGAATATAAATATGTTGAAGTATTGTCTTGGGCTGTAAAGATGGCTCCTAAAAAGGACACCTGATTTTCATGTATGCTGTTGGAATATTTAGATTTGGTTACTGATCCTGTATTTTCACATTCTCCAGTGAGTGCATCCACGAGGCATGAAATGTTTTAAGTGTGAATTATACATCCTTCAGTTTACAAAGCTGGGGCAGACTGCAGCTCCTTCAGGAAACTTCACTAAAAGCTCTGAATTTCAGTAAAGCTAAAGTGAAGCTCCCTGCTTGCATGATGCATATCCCAGGATGAGTTTCTTCGTGATAACCTTTGAAAATAGTGAGAAATTTGTTCTGAGCGATGTCTCCAATGTCAGAAATTTTAATTCACCCTAACCCTGAACCTAGGGATAAAAATTTGGCCTGAAAAGGTATAAAAAAGTCTGGCCATTCTTGGAAGACTAAATTCTATACTATAGTAAAGCTTTTTTTCTTTTTCTATTTCTTTTTTTCCCCCTAGGCTTTAATTAAGAAAACTCCACATCTCACTGCTTAGTTGTGGCTTGGAGCCCCAGAACTGTAAATCTAAAATGCTTCTGGATGTTGGTGATACCTATCCCTGCACTAGGTATATACCTTCCTCTTTCTTCCTGTGATCACTTTAGGGGTTTCCACTTCCAGCCCAGCAAAACACTTGTAAAAAATGGGGAAGAACTCAGCTTTCATTAACAGAACCACAGTCTTGGGCTGGATGCAAGCATTGCTTATGTGGAAGGAATTAAAGTAACACCTTACATCTTTGTTTTGGTAAGTGAGCAACTGCTTGCTCATTCCACTCTAAAGCTTCACTAAGCAATACCTCTGCAAAAATCTGTGCCTCTGTAGAAACAAAAAAAAAAAAAGAACTTTGTCAATAGGCTGCATTTGGAGCCATAAACCATATTAATGTATTGCTTGTAGCAAAGAGATAATCATGCTGCTGGGTTACTGCTTTTTAAAAGACTGAAAAAGCTCTATGGCTTGGCATGAACACTATTAATTCCTGAGCAAAAGGCAGCATATAGCTTTATTACCTTGCAGATTAATGAAATTTAATATGATGGATGCCATACTGTGGTGACAGTACAGCCCCCATGTTCGTGAAATGGCTTTTTTTTTCAAGTAACAGCTCCAGCTCCGACCTTGCACTTTGGGTTTTCTGTAGATCTAAGCCAAAGTGGCTTTTAATAGAGGGAAGAGATTGTTTTGATTAAACAGAAGCCAGATATGAAATTGAAGAAAGAGTTCAGAGGTTGCTATTACATTTTGGCAAGGAAATTTCCTCCGATATTTAGCTTTTTATTTAGAGACAGCTACACTTTTTAACACTTACTCCCTTATCTACAGGGAAAGGCCTAGAATTTGAAATTGCATTTAGGATTTATAGAAAGAAATACAACATGCCCTTCCTTTTAGAAACCTAAGAAGGTTAGGACCGCCACCCTGGCAGGCTAATTCCGTCTAGTTCAATATCTCATTTTTGACAACTACTAGCCTCAACTATCCAAATCACAGGAATTCAGTTTTATTCCTCAGTACCTTTGCTTAGGTCTTGTCCTGTGTGTTTTTTCTAACCACATTTATCCTTCTTCCACCCAGAGTTAGATTGCACCATGTGCCATAGCTCCAAAATAAGATACAGAGGGTCAGAATACGTCAAAGAAGTGTTTCTGGGCTTGAAAAGACGCTGACACCCTGGGACACCCACAGCTTTTCCTGTTTCTCCTTCACATGAAGTTGATTAACTGCCATTTTCTGTGGGGCTAGCTGGAGTGTTTTAAGTTTAGGTGAATTAAAAATGTGCTCCCAGTCTCTCCTCAAAAAAATCACAGTTATGACCCTGATTTCCTTTAAAGCTTTTAGGACTCCAAGTTGTATGCCCAGGTCAGGGATGTGAGTCACTCCTTTGGGGTTTGGGGTTTTTTGGTTTGGTTCAGCTTTTTGTTGTTTTCAGTTTTGATTGCTTGGTTGGTTTGGGGTTGGTTTGGGGTTTGTTTGTTTGTGGGGTTTTTCAGTGTGTGTTTGGTTTGTTGCATTTTTTTTACTTCCAGCTTTCAATTTCTAGCAATTCCTAACAAAACCAAAATTTTCTGCAGTAGGTTACAAACCACCAAGCACTGTAGACCATGTGAGAAATAAAGCTTCCTTGCACTGAGAAGAAACTTGAGACAGTTTCATAAAATCCATCACCTTTGGACATGGCACCAGTACTCAGATATAGGGACTAAGGTGCCAAATCTAGGGCACGTTGGAAAGATCTCAGAGGTACAGTTACAATATCCCCACTGATCCCTCAGATAAATTGATACTTCTGGCTGCATCAGCCCTTCCTTTCTCAGTAAACCTAGAACTGATAGTTGCATTTTAGCAATTAAAAAAAAATAAATTATCTTCCAAACAGCAAGTTTTATACTTGAGACCTGCCTCTTGCCATGCACAGGAAGCCAAATAGTTCTGTGGAATTTGCTTCACTTTTTAATGGTTTAATGCCCGTTACTAAAGGACAGATTTGACCTCTGTGTAAAAGCCAGGCCAGATCATTTTACTCTGTAATTGTCCTAAGACTTGATACTGGCAGTTATGATTTATATGAGTTATGAGTTATATGCCCAGGTGGCCAAGAAGGCCAGTGGCATCCTGGCCTGCATTAGGAATGGTGTGGCCAGCAGGAGCAAAGAGGTCATTGTGCCCCTGTACTCTGCTTTGGTTAGGCCGTACATTGAGTACTGTGCCCAGTTCTGGGCCCCTCAGTTTAAGAAGGACATCGAGACACTTGAACGTGTCCAGAGAAGGGCAGCAAGGCTGGTGAGAGGCCTTGAGCACAAGCCCAATGAGGAGAGGCTGAGGGAGCTGGGGCTGTTTAGCCTGGAGAAGAGGAGGCTCAGGGGAGACCTCATTGCTCTCTACAACTACCTGAAAGGTGGTTGTAGCCAGGAAGGGGTTGGTCTCTTCTCCCTAGCAAACAGCACCAGAACAGGGGGACACAGTCTCAAGCTGCAACAGGGGAAGTTTAGGCTCGAGGTGAGGAGAAAGTTCTTCACCGAGTCATTCGCCATTGGAATGGGCTGCCCGGGGAGGTGGTGGAGTCGCCGTCCCTGGAGGCGTTCAAGAGGGGACTGGATGTGGCACTTGGTGCCATGGTCTAGTCGTGAGGTCTGTGGTTACAGGTTGGACTCGATGATCTTCGAGGTCTCTTCCAACCTTAGTCATACTGTAATACTGTGATTCGCTGGGCAGCGGTCCTGAAGACCGGGAGAGAGCAGAAACTGCCCCAGCACACGCAGTGATCATCAGTAGATGCCTCGCAGTGTGTACTGTTAGGAGTGATAAGAATAAAAGCACACCATACATAGCCTGTACTTCGTGAAAGAGAAACTGGTTTGGATTTAGGTTTTGGTTTTGCACTTTTAGTCTGGAATGCGTGTTGAATTTTTCTGCCGCTTTGCATAGCTGAGCTGCACAGCTGAATTAAAAAAAGCCCTGACAGATACTGGAGTTGTGGTCCTCTGTGTATAGAAGCAAAATTGGCAGCTTTAACAAGGAATGAATGGGCATGGAGACAATTATCCACTTGTGCCTCCAAGGCAGCTCCTTCAGATAAGGACTGAGATTTATTGGCACTTGAGGCTGTACAGCAGAACACGCTCAGGGGATAAACTCCTGTTGTCTTTTGGCATTTTCACTGTTCTAGCACTTTTCACAAACATATGTGGGTTTGCATTAGGTGGGGTTTTTTTTAAAGACTATTTGTTTTATCATGCTTGGAGGAGAACAAAATTTAGGCATTTGAGGAGAAAAATCAACAAAGGTCAAAAGGAGATGGGTTTGCAGACCTATATCTCTGCAAATTCACTTCAATCTCCCACTTGCGTACAGACGATGCCAAAGGTGGTATGGGGACCTGTGATCAGTGACAGTGCTCTTGCATATCATAACATTTCTCTACCCCATTTAGCAGTAATTTCCTAGATGAATAGTGCTCTCAGAATCCATGCTGAATTTAATATGGGAGTTAGAAGGAACATTGTAAACAAAGGAAGTGGAAAGTTTGGTTAAGATATTGTTGGCTAGGAGAAAAAGGCTTTTTACCAGTCTGAGTTTGTTTTGGGTTCTTAGCTTGGAATTAACATAGGTTTTCTGTGACTGGAAATATAATAAGAAAACACTGAAATTTTCCTCTACATAGCAACATTGGAATCTAAATGTCTGTGATTTTATTCCATGGGGTTTTTTTCTGAGTGATAAATTTTTGTTGTTAAAAATACTCGATTTATAGGGTATATATTTGAAAGTGCATGAAAGCTGGCCTTGGGTTTGTATGTTTTTATGGTAATGCACCAATGGTCCTGCTGCCTTGAAAGCATCTGGATCTCTGTAAGCAAGCATGCAGTGGCAAGAGGGTGAAACAGTTAAAAATTGAAGCTGAAACAGTAGGTGGGGGAAAAAAAAATGAGAGGGGGAATCGCCCTTAAATCATTTAAAAAGTGCTCCTCTTTATAAAGTAACAGCAAACAGACTCAGCAACAAGTATCTTCAGAAAAAAATGGAACTAAAAGTTCCAGGTTCTGGAATAAACAAGATTAGGACATTATACACGTGTGCTATGGACAAATCTCCTTAAGTGCTAATTTACCATAGATTTGGTCTAAAATAATGCTTCAAAGAGTACACTGTGTTATTATTTTTTTTATTGGAGATTATGATGTTGGGTAAATGTTTTTATTTAAAGTTTCTCTGCCAGTTGGCTTTTGCCTTGAGTTTTGAAGGTTTAAACGTCTCTGCCACTGGAATTCCATAACTGTGCTCATTCTAGATAGTTTTGATAAGAATTCCTTGCATGCAGAATCTATAAGTGAGATACTCATGCCCTAGAAAATCATGGGAGTATTAGGGGAGGTTGAACCATTGCTTAAAGCTTTGCATAAACATATTCTGTTCAGACACTTTGAGAAGGCTGTGGGAATAAGAGGATAGTGGAGATGTCAGATTTTGCCTTTTATTGTTTCTTGTCATTAAAATACTGGGTGTGTGCTCCTAGAAAACCTCTGAGAGATTACTTCCATTAGCTCTGGATTTCCAGCTTTCGGCTACAGTCAGGTAATATTGATTACAGATTGAGACACAGCTTCCAGCTGGAACTGTGATCCTTCTGGGGAAAGAGTAGAATTGAAACCACTGGGGGAAAAACCCAAACAGGTATGTGATAAATGGGCAGCTTTTTGCATAGCCAATGTGGAACCAAAACTTCATGTAATTCTCTGTGTTACTTTTATCAGATTTTGAGCCTGCTACAGTCAGAGCAATGAATTCCTCTGTGAGAATTCGACTTAATCTGGTGGCTTTAGGTTAAGGGGAAAGGTTTTTCGAACAAGGGTATTGTTGAAGCCTTCATTGACTACTTAAGTAATAAATTTTGTTACCATGGAATTGCTTTTCCTTAACTTCAGCAAATATTTATTTCTGGTGCTTAACATTTAATTACTGTTTCTCTGCTTTGGATTCCTAAGGGTAAATTGTGTTTGAATCACTTGTGGGAAATCCTAACTAAAGTCATTAGTGCTATCACATAAACTCTAAAGGACTAAAATTTCTCTTGAAAATGGTATTTCGCCATT
Organism: Picus viridis; assembly: GCA_033816785.1. Lineage (NCBI taxonomy): Eukaryota > Metazoa > Chordata > Aves > Piciformes > Picidae > Picus > Picus viridis. The sequence goes on from CM066581.1 coordinate 8,411,789, forward strand.
TCAGAAGTTTACTTTTGTAAGGAGAAAAAAGTTGGCTGCACGATCCAAAGAAAAGAAAACAACTTTCTACTTTCATTGCTATGTATTCCACAAAGGAACAAGACTTGACATGGTTCATGTGGTCTGCAACTGTCCTGAAGCCATATGACAGCCAAATAATGTGAACTTTAAATACATATGTGTATACTTTCTTTCCAATTTGCTAGGAAAGAAATGTTATTTGCACCTTAAAGCTGCCATACTGCTCCAGTGAGGATTGAGAACATCTATAAAATACATCAAATCATTTACCAAAGAAGCTGTGTGAAAGAGTCAGTGTATAGACAGCAATCTTTCTTTAGTGCTTCCTGTGTCCTAACTGGACACTTTCCTGAAACAGCGGTAGAACATTCATTTGCAAAATATATTCACATATTCAGTTAAAAGGATACAACGATATTATGTTTGGGTGGGGTTTTTTTTTCCTTTTCTTCCTCTGCAAGCTTACACTTATCCTCTATTTAAAGCTCTGGTAAATAAACAGCAGAGCTGACAACTCCTACTGCTTGTGGAACCTTCCATCAGAGGCCAAGAAGCTTCATACCTGAGCTGACCCTCTGCAGATACAGGTGTATCACAGTGTCACAGTATTACCAAGGTTGGAAGAGACCTCGAAGATCGAGTCCAACCTGTAACCACAAACCTCACGACTAGACCATGGCACCAAGTGCCACATCCAGTCCCCTCTTGAACGCCTCCAGGGACGGTGACTCAACCACCTCCCCGGGCAGCCCATTCCAATGACGAATCACTCTCTCGGTGGAGAACTTTCTCCTCACCTCAAGCCTAAACCTCCCCTGTTGCAGCTTGAGACTGTGTCCCCTTGTTCTGGTGCTGGTTGCTAGGGAGAAGAGGCCAACCCCTGTGGGTTCAGCCACAGCTACATTAGCAAGTAATTTGGTGCAAGAGACACAGTTATGTTCATTGAAGGGATTCTTGCTGAAGCCTCTGCGTTTACCCAATATGTGATTTTGAGGGTTTAGCTTTGTCCCCCAGAAAAAATCCGCTTCCTTAACCCTCTTGAGGGCTTAAGCTTCCCAAAGAACCAGTCTTTGGTTTGTACCCTTGTGTCCCTAGTAGTGTTGGGAACATGTGTGGTATGTCTTCCACTTTCATTTCATTAGAAGTGATGAAAAAAAATGAACCAAAGGATGCAAGTGTAGATGATAAGGAGATTCTTCCAAACCATGATACTGCTGCAAGCCAAAACTCCTTTGAGGCCTGATATTATCTGTATTTTTTTTTTCCCCTTTGCAAACATGATACATTTTCCCGTGAACAGAGACGTGGATGAGGGTGAAGGAATTCTTGGCAGTACTAGGTCTGTAATTCCATTTAGCTATACATCTGTTCTCCTTTAAGGACATTCTTAAATTTACAAATAATACTTTATCAGAATCTTTATAGACTTCTATAGTGTGTTTGCTAAAGTTCCCTTGAATATGGAAGGGTCATGGCCATTTACAGATTTAGTAGTAGTCAGAGGAGATTTTGAGATAGAGAAACATCACATTCATTCATCATTGATGGCTTTTGAAAGCTACGAGAGTAAGCAACACTACTGAGCATTAAATAAGTACAATTTTGGTAGAGCATTTAAATCTTGCTTTCCTCCTGAAGATATGTAAAACATGCACTTTAAAAAACAACTCAGTATTAAATGAGGATCCTTTGGAACGCTTTGCTAAATTCCTTTGTTTTCAGAGGTTTTGTTTATTGGAATTAACCAAAGCTAATGAGCTTAAGGTGGGGACCTGAAACAAATCAAGATCTACTTGCCACACAGTACATGGTTTTCTTCAAAGAATTTGGTATTCTTGCTGAACTGACTCATAATTCAGATTTAGTCTTTGTGTCATCACTTCTGTCTGAGCAGGTGTGAGAACACAAGTGGCAGCCAAGGAGAGGTGGCACAGGCTGGTACTTGTTCACTTTAGCACTGATGTCATAAGGGCTCACAGAAAGAGAAGCTTTTTTTTTTTCCATTAAGATATGTGACTTTTTCGCTAGGGGATGCACATCACAATCAAGTGTATTGTACTTAAGACTTGTTAGGTTCTGAGAAGTATTATAAACAGAACATTTGAGGCTTAGCTCTGCTGAGACATATGTGACTGTGTCTAATAGTTCTAACTACCACACTTACTTTTTTGACCATCACCATTTATATGAAAAGGTAAATTCCTCTCTATATCTCTCCAGGACAGGAAGTTCTTTCCCCACACACACACTCTTGATTCAAATGTCCACTTTCCTCTGTTTTCCTCACTCTTAGCTCAAGTACTCTCTACTCTATGCAGTCAAGGCAAGACAGTAGCATTGGATGGAGACTCACAGACTCCTGTCTTTTTGATCTGAAGATTCTTGCTTTGGTCTGCTGTCCACTGCCTTCCACAGGGACAGGTTTAGATTCAGATAGGATTCTAACTCACTTGTGGGCCTTCAAGCCTTAGCTCGTTCAGTTTGTTGCTGAATGATCTTCTGTTCAAGATATTAAACAAATGCTACATGGAGAAAGCAATTTAATACAGGACTTGTATTAATACAATCATGCAAAGACTGACTTCAGCTTCTGGGATTTAAGAGTTTGTTTAGGGTTCACAGTAGTATGAAGAGACTTTCTTCAGTCAGCAGATCCAAAGCAACCATGCTGTTAAGTAATTAATTACTTAAGTCCCTTAAGGGTGGGTGTGCACTTCCTTCATGTAACTCATCCACTGCAAGAAGGATCAGTTTTTATGAAAGAAAGGTTTGGAAGCCTGTTCTTCTTACAGTTTGTCAGTGAAATAATAAACTAGTGTCACAAATACAGTTGCTTAAGAGTTTCTTTTCCCTTCCTGCACCCTCCGCCACACATATCTACCTGTGGAGGGGATTGCCATCTCATCAGATGTGCCTCTTGGGCTGCTCTGTGAGCCTGCACTGTGAGCCAGGTAAAATATTCCTTCTGTTCCTTTGCTCCAAGTGTTAGTTTCAGGGCAGATTGTATCAGCCTGAAGTGACACAGCTGGCATAACTAATAGAAGCATGTGGCCTGGAATGAACATATGTAGGCAGGAATTTGTGAAGCTGATTTTATTGTAAGCCTTGTTAAACTCTAGTGAGAAGCTCATATTTGTCTCTTTTTTGGTGCCTAATAGAATGAGGACATTTTGTTTCAAATATTTCTCAGTTTGTGAAAGTCAGAATTCTTCTTCTAGTCTTGTGCTTCACATACCATCATTTGTGATAACTGATTAATAGAATGACAATAAAATACATCCTACACACTGTTTCCTTTGTTGTTAACAAGCAAAGCACCTTTGCTCTAAATGGAAAATATGTGAAGCTCTTGATTAAGAACAATCAGGTGTTTACAGGAGTACATTAAAATGGTTTTTGCTAGCATGGTTGGATCCCATCCCTTCCCAAAAGAATAGTTTAGATGAAAACATTATGATTATGTACTCAGAGACATGCTGTTATTCAGGTAGTTTCCTTCAGAGCTAGGCAACTTGCAGAGACATCAATACTATTGAGTTCCACATAGCAGCAAATCTATTTGTGCTGAGTTTGAGGAGCAGACACTGCTGAAACATAATACAAGCAAGGTAGACAAATGAAAGGTGAGTATGAAGACCACTGAGAGAGCTATTCCTATGTGGGCAGAGATGTAACCCTCAAAAAACGGTTAGCTTTCATGTCTTATAGGTTTCTTTGCAGTCTGTGTGGTGGTTTTTTTCTTAGTGAAGGGAACAGATGTTTCTCCTGGGAAATAGTATAACAAGTAAAGAATGGTTTGGGAAGTAGACTGGAGAAGGCATGTTTGGTGTTTGAGAGAGCAGGGAAGAATAAGATTTCAGATAGCCAAGTACTCATTCCACTTGTATTTCTGTATCTAGATACTGATCTAACAATCCTTCTGGTGTAAGTTTGGTGGCACGATAGAGGAGTGTGCAAAGAACGTGCAGATGAGTTGTGTCATGGGCAAAGGGATATTTTGTCATGGTTTTTCTGTCACTGAAAGAATTTCCATTAGATATGAACAAGACCTTTTTTACCAACCAATTCTTGCTTTCTGGCTTGCTTTATAGGCCAGAAATCATGCTGGGCAGAACAGTGTGGCTCACTCCAGTGTGTGAACTGATGACTAAGTTAAGATGTGTGGAGGAGTATTTCTGTTGCCTATGAAAATCTTTGACACTGCACAGTACATTCCTTTTGTCTGCTTCTTCATAGAGTAATTAAAAGTTTGGTGGTTTCCTCCAAACTGTGTGCATTGGCAGAATGAGTTGAGACGCAGTATGGGGTATAAACTGCCTTGTTTCCTCATTTTAGAGTGCAGTTAAGATGCTTTGTGATATTTCGACTGCATATATTTGATACTGTAAACTGCTTTTAAGACTGTCATGCCTTTGTAATGTGCTGCTGTTACCTTATTGGTAGCTGCATTTTTTTCCTCCCCTTCAGAAGCAGTTAGCTTATTGGCATTTGTTTTTACTGCTGACATTTTTTTCAGCATTAATATGTTGCTATGCAATTTCACTAGAAAAATGTTATGGTAAGCTGACTGAAATGTCCTCCTGTCTTTATTTCCCTACAGGTTTTATGAGCTTAAATAAGCACCTGAATAAGCTTTTGAAATGTGTCAGATAATGTAATTTCACAACGTTATTACATGCTTGTTTCAGTTGGCACTTCATGCAACAAACTGTTTGTAAGGCTGTTTGCCTTTCTGGAGCATTTTAAAAATAGTTCTGAACTAGAACATAAACTTATTTGTAACAGGGATAATTATTAAGCTATTTTTACCAACCAATTTTGGACCAGAGTCGTGTTGGCTCCAGAGGATTTTCCTGATGCTGGTTTATGTTTTAGTGATTCACTGTTTGAAAAAATTAATGGTGGAAATATTTCAGACAAATGCCCCTCTCATCAGATTTCTTATTAATAATTTTTTAAGAAAGCCATTTTCTTGTTGGCCAGGGTTCATTCTTCCCCTCCCTCCCATTGGCTGTTCCTAGGGAAGCTTGTTTCCAACCTAAAGAGTTCTAGTCACATTTAAACGACATATGCATGGTGTGCTTTAACCTGAAATGCACCACAGAGGCCAAATCTTATCCATGTTATATTTCCATTCCTTGATGTCAGATGTTTTGGTGTTGGTTTCTTTTTGGGGGGGGTGGGGGTGGGGGTGGTTTTTTTTTCCTTTGGAGCTATAAAATAAATTAGAAGCTGCTTAATAAAGGTGCTGGCTACATTAGCTGCAAATGGGAAAACACTATCATGGTTTGTTCCTGATAGACTGCCACCAAATAATTTTATGTGAACATGAATACAAGACCTAGTACACAGAGATCAAAGTGAGAAAAGAGGACATTTTCATTTGTCACAGCCTCACAAAATAAGGCACATAGAAATAGAGCTTGCCAGGACACACCTGATGCCATTGCTATCGAAATGTGCAAGATTATGCACAACCAAATTTCAATTTATTGCATTTGATCCAGAAATCCACAGACAGGCTAACTTCCAACGATTTCAGGCATGAAGAACTAGACCTTTAGATAGGACAGCTCTTCTTGATTAGTCAGACAGATTTAAAAGAGTTTAATTCCCTTAATCAAATACTGGAATCTGGCTGAAGGCTAATAAATCTTAATTAACAAAGATTATCTCCAAATATCTATTAAAGCCTAATCTAAGTTATCTTTTGGCCACAGAAGCTAATTTGTCAGTAAAAGCAGTTTTAAATAAAGAGATCAGAAGAGATTTGTAGGCAGCATATTTAAGAAAAATCTTCTTTAAAAGTTAACTCTTCCACCTGCAATACCAAGTGGGAAAAGCACCATTCAGCAGGCACATGGTCTAACACTAAGCAATGCTTGAAGATTCCAAACAAGTTACTCAGAGATGTTTCCAAACTCTCTAGCCTGCCACCAGCTCCAGTGAGCTTACCTTTTGCATACCTTTTTTTAAATCCCAGTCAAAATATTTAAGAACTTGAAGCAGGTGAAAAACCTCAAGGTATGTATTTTTAATATATCTATATTTTATATAACTATTTTATATATGCATATAAAATATTATATATAGGACTGGAATATGCATTTTACATATATATATATATTTACATATATTCCAGTCATACTGTTAGACAGTGTTAAGTTTTAGCTCAGCACAAAAGCACAATGTGCCCATTCCCTTACATTTTCAGTGCTGCCAATTGAACTGCAGAGCCTTCTTCCATCTAGAAAAGGATAAGCCTTCTCTCTTGAAAACAGAAACATCTGTTTTGTCAAGACATCTGCTAAAGAGGCAAGGGGAGCAGGATGTAAACTGCTTAGTCAAATAGTTTAAAGATAATGAAGAAATAATTAATTGCAAGGGGAAAAAAAAAACTATCAGATTAAGATCTGCATGTAATTAGCTGTACTCAAAATGCCAAAACACTATGCTCAGAAAAATATAATTAATGAGTTCTTGAGAACTCCTGACGATTCTCCCTACCAGTGATAAAGGGTGCTGCAATCTGCTCCAAATGTTTACTGGGCGGGGAGCTGTGCAGTTGGACTCCCTCCTTAAAGCCAGGCTGGAACAGTTATGTTTGCATGCTGTGCCCAAGTCCCATTAGACTTGGCAGAGTCATAACCTATTGATTACGAGCTTGGGCTCAGCCACAGACAGCTTTACCAGCACAGCTTGACTCGGTCCAAGTGCAACAGCATGAAAATATCTTATGTTTTGGGGCACTTGTGAAGATTTCATTGATGAAGAATACATTGGATCTACTTCTTCACAAGCTAGTAATTTATGACAGGGCTATGGGAGTCAAAGAAATCTGCAGTTTACATTCAACAAGCAAGAAAAGAGATTATGTCCAGTTATTGCTCTTCCAGTACTGGGTGCTTTCAAACACACATGGAGCAAAACAGAAAAGTAAGATTCAGTAAAACATGTTTTTCCTGACAGATTAAATGGTAGTCAAGCTATTTCCATGAGTCCACTCTGTACTGCTATCCATGATGGATCCAAAAGCTTCTTTTAACCTACTGGTTTTAAAACTGTCACTTCTTCCCACCTTCATACGTTCTTAAAATTAAAAGTTTTTATCTTCCATGAGGAGAGCAGAAGCAACCTAAAACACTCCTGCCAGGAACGGGAAACTACAGGATGGTCCAAGTCTTTTTGTGGGTTTGGATAATTTGGAAAATTATGCATTTCAAGGCATCTCTGTAGACTGACAACAGAAATGAGCAATGTCACAGCCCCATCACATGGCAGTGGTCAGGACAAGGCAGGAATGAGCCACCAATTTTCACCATTTTTAAGCTAACTGGACACTCAAGAGCACACCTACACCCAGAGGCCCAACACCTCCTCCTGAAGGCAGAGCTTTACTCTCCTCAGCACCACTGTTTACTTGTGTATGCACCACAGACAGTAGGAAAACCAAAACATGACAGCAGAAATACTATTTCTCCACATGACCTGAGAAACCTCGCCAAGACCAATGCTATACACAGCAGTCCATCTGGGTGAGCACAAGGGCACTTCATCACCTCTTCCCAATTCTCCTTTTTTACCTAGTGTAAAATTTTCTACTACCATGAAGCAAGGAAGACACTTTCTCCACAAAGTCATCTACTTTGCCAGGTCAGGAAAAAGTCAGCTCATAGACAGCACTCTTCTTACAGCCTGCCAGCTGGACCATTCAGATACAGGCTACTCTTTTACCATACATTTACAGAACACTGCCAGGTGAAGTCATTAAATTCCTCAGTTTCCCTTCTATGTTTGTTTTGCAATGAAGAAAATCAGCAATTTTTGAAATAAACTTCCCCCCCAGTGGAAAAACGCTGATATGTAGAAACAAATCTCTACCAGAATTGACACTCAAAAATCTTTCAATAATGAAAACCAGGTACAGAAGATTAGCCAGCCCACCCATGGGCTAAGTTCCCAAAGGGGCAGTCCTCTTGGCACACAACCTGGGCTCCAATTCGCAAAGAAATACTTGACAATACCTTGGAAACATGGAAAATTTCCATAGTATGGATGTTCTAGTTTCCACACAGCTTCCATGTTAGCTGGCTGGTTAAAAAAATCAATAATTGAAGTATACACAACCAGCTTACCTATCTCAATACAGAAAATGGAAATTGTTGGAATTGACATTTGCATAAATCCTCTGGGCATTATTTTTTTCCCCTGCAATTTGTGCGCAGCCACTTTGAACACAATTGTTGCAACAATCTCCCTTCAGCTAGCAGTGAAAATAAATATAACCTAGATGAAAAGGTCAACAATTATCATTACAGCAAACAAAATACAGAAGGCTGTAACACCCTCCTTTTAAAGTGAAAGCTGATTTTGTTAATATAATCAAAACTTCATGACAACATTCTCATGCTCAAAAAAAACTCAGGATAGGGATGCTTCCAAACTGGCAATAATTAAACAAGTCCACTGCTGCTAACTCAAATTAGTTCTTCAAAAAAGTTATTTTATACATTTGTCTCCCTGAAAATCTGTTGCATGGAAGACTAAACCTGAGAACATCGCTCTCTATGTTTCACTTTGTGCACTGGCAGCTAACGCACGTATCACATCCATATGTACATACACACATCCTGACGTACATATGTGGTTATCTTTCCAGTCAGCTGCAAAAGTGTTCATCTTGGCTAGGCAAGCCCCCTCCAGAGATCTGAGCAGTGCTCTCCTGCCTAAATAGATGAGATTCAAAAGGAAGGCCATGCTGATTTTGGGCAGAAAGTCATTAGGTACTACGACTAGCCATGTTGAGTATATTAATTTCAACCACCCTAGGATTTCCAGCTGTAAGCCTTCAACAGGGATCCAGCCAAGAAGGAGAGAAGGATGTTCCTCCCCAGGAAGCTGGCTAGACTAACATGCAAAGCAGGGCAGGACACCTCAGGAAGGCAGTTTCTTGAGAGGTCCAAAATAATGGAACCTACTCATTTTTGATTCAAAGGTTAGTGACTTTTTTTTCCCCTAATCGGACTGTTGTGTTTTCCTTTTGTTTGTCCAAATTACACTTCCTACCATGGTGATAAATCTTTGTCTGCCCAGTCTGAAAAGTCAAGACATGGCCACAGATGCCTCCTGCAGTATGGCCATAGACATTACAAAATATGGCCTCTGAAAAAGTATAATGCTATCTGCCAGACCCAGGTGGAACCACAGATTTATTTAGACCTACGGTGGTTAGTAAATCAACAGCTTATTTCGATAACGCCACCAGAAAATGAGCAGAGTTCTTTCATTTCTGCAAGATTTCACATGGGCAGAACAAAATACTCTCATAGTACTCCAGATCAGTACTCTGCATGTGATGAAACTTGAAAATAAGTTTGAACTTGACAAGTTCTAAGAACACACAGCTACTTAGAAGTCATCAAATGAAGATATTACAGCACCGAGGAAACCAAGAAACAAAACCTAAAAGTTTTCTTGTAAAATATTTAGTTATAAGAGTTTGACTTTCCTGGTGATCAAAAAAAAAAAAAAATAATAAAAAGAGTGCATTCCACAATAAGTGAAATGGTTCAGAACTACCTTGCACATCTCCAGTGGCTCTACATTTTCAGGTAGAAAACATGAATGGAATACCAAGTGAATGCCAATCTTTCCTACTCCATACTAACAGAATGCCCAAAACACTTTCGCCATCGTGGTAAAAGCTCAAGCAATTTTTTTTCTTGTTTGGTTGATCAATTCTTCTGTTGGGTTTTGTTCGTTTGTTTGAATACAGAAATAGCTCTTTCCTCTTTCTTATACAGTCAACTCTTGAAAGTCAAGCCTGGTATATTTAGGCCCTTCTACACTTCCACAACCACAAGTAAATAATTTTAATTGCGCAACTTCTGTTACGTGCTGACAGGAATAAGGTTCCAGAACAGGGACTTGAGGAACTCATTACAAGGCTGGAATAACACTAACTATATATAAGGACTAAGAGAAAGAGCAAAGATGGCCAAGAAAAAGGGTTGACTAGCATCTGATTGAAGCAAGTGTCTTGGCTATAGCCAGCATAATGAACAGCCATACTGCGAGTTACACGTTACAGAACTTCTTGTTCCTCCTTGCCTGTGCTCACCCCTGCCAAAATCATTTTACTCCTTAGCCTCCAAAACCACTCCAAACCCAAATGCTCAGCATATTCATAGCACCTCTGGATAATACCCCTAATTGCTGCCTCTGATTTGGCATCCAAATAAGACCCTCATTTGTCCATATACACAAAACCAGAACTATTTGTTTCAAAAGCTGGTGCATGCCAGAGAAAGTAAGTGACACAAAGGAAGAAAAACCCCGTAATGTCAGCACTGTCACTTTCTGAAGCCACATGACAATATGTTGCTGTCTTCTTCAAAGCAAGGAAAGATTTTTTCCACCATCAAGTGAGTGTTATTTGATGAAAGAAAAGCTTTACTAGCTAATGGATAATGAAGCCTTTTCAGCAGTGCCTCTCATCTACAGCCAAATGGACGACAGGAAAAAGCAAATTGCTTCTTCAGTTTGAAAAAAAACAACCAAAACACAAAGGCATTTATTTTCACATGTTCCACTTCTATTGTCACCTCTGGTGGTTTTCATTCTCACAACTGTGTAAATACATAGAACATTGTACCTTACCTGTCCTGGGCACTCTGACAAAAGAAAACATCAGTCCCTCTGTGTCCCTCTGTACCCCAACTGATCTCACGTAAGAACATCAACGGCTTTGGTGAAATAGCTTCACAGCTCTGATAGTGCTGCTTTTGATGAAAGTCAGCACGAAATTTGATACTACATGCAAGACAGGAAAACTGAGAAAACAAGATGCTGTAAATCAAGTTGTTCCTAGTCAAGAAGTAGAAGTTGGAATCACTTGGATTGCCTCCTGTAGTCCAAAAAGCACAAAACACTGTAGCCTTGTGAATCAGTCAGGAAATGGCTTCCCCACTGGAGGAAATAAAAAGGACTCCTCAGTGTGGAAAACAGACAGCTCTTTGCTGAATCATGACACAAGCCTGTAAAAGTGGGGTACAATTATTCACCCCTTCAATTATTCACCAAGTGAGAATTAGGGAGCACTTCATGGAGTTGTCACACACATGAGTTATAACAAACAGAAGCACTCACTTTTCAAACAGTACACACTGTGGAACTCACTGCCACAGGAGGTGGAAAAACCAAATACATGAACAGATTCAGAAGGAAGACAAATTCACAGAGAATTGGTCTGTTGGTGGTTATGAAATATAAAGAACCAGCTAGGATCTCTAAGTCTTTAAGCAGAAAACTGTTGCAAGATGGGCAGGTGGGGAGAGAAGTTATTTTATTCTCTCCTTAAGTGCAGAGAAATACCAATCAGGGACAGCACATGGAACTCTGGGTCTGACCCAGCATCACCAGTCTCACATGGAGAACCTGAATTAAACAGTCAAGCCAAGAAAGCGCTGTGGCTGTTTCCACCACTGTCATAAATAATGGATACCATCTTGGCCACGTTAATCTGTGTCACTATGTTCACCCTCAGCTGAAGTTCTCTAGAAATTTGCAACTTGCTTTGAAGTTTGCTGATGGAAAAAGCTGTAGGGACAAAATGGAACAGGGTAGAAACACAGCCTTCGTTCACACACTATTTCCCTTTATAGCTGATAGCTTGAATCAATCTGAGTTTTCCAGAATCCAGATTTTGACCCCAGGCTATTAATGGTTATGTGGGGGCATTACAATAAATGGGAATAATGTAACCTGCAGGGAAGCAGAGGAACAATTGCTAAGCACATGAAAATCAGACTGGCTCTTAAGACTCTTACTAGATTTAGTTCAGAACACTACTAGCTCAGCATTAAAGCTAATAGACACTAGAGAAAAATTAATTCATAATAGACTATAGACATCCAAGAAGAGGCTATAGGCACAGAACGTTTGACTGGAAATGTTTTTAAATGCTGGGCCTTTTATTCTGCTACACTTCTCTGGGACTATTTTAAATGATTGAACTTGGCCACGTATCTCACTTTATTCTTAGAGAAATAACATAGGAAAAACCAGAAAAATATATCAGTCAATCTCCTTCAGTAATCTCATTCCCTGCCTTTTTCCCCCTAATACTCAAACATGACTAAAATAAAAGTCTGAAGGTTATTCTCACCCAGGTTCTTTTTTTCACTCAGTGTTAAAAAAAAAAAAAAAAAAAAATCAGAAAAAGCCATGGGGGGAAGTGTCAGCCAAGTGCACAAAGTTCACTCCAAAAAGCTTTGTATTATAATACGCTTGATCACTTGATGCTGCAAACACGACTGTACAGAAACCAGTGTTGCAGCATCTCAACTGCTATTACTATTTTGACATAATCAAAACATCTGCCACGCTTGATCTCAACTGTTTCTCAACCAAATAGGGCAATATGGGTGAAGCTCACAGTCCAAACCCACAAGCCATCAAGAAGCGAGACAGCATGCAAGGAAGCAAGGAAATCAGACCTGTCTCACCAAACAGTGCAAGGCAGACTGTCACACAGGACAGCTCTTTCTGCCTGCCACTACAAAGAATTTCACCATGATTTCACTAACATTGCTATTTTAAATGGCTTTCTGAAAGCCATCGACAACATTGGAATAGTTATATAGCCTTTAATTTGTTTCTGCTGCAACAAATGATCTGCTCTTATACAGTATTTCAGGACATTCTTTTCCATTACTGTTTACATTTTTTTTAATACTGGTGCCCTACCTCATTGCTAATTGTTTACTTTCCCCCGCTTCCCCCATGGAATTTTGTTTGGCCAAGAGCATCTTATTTGTCATGGAAGTCCTAGTGGGAGGCAGGAATCGCAGAGCCACAGCAATTAATGACAAACAGACGCTATTTACAGATTAGTCTGAGTATCCCACTGACAGAGGGAAACAGAGCCCATTTTAAACCTTTGTGAAATCTGGAAATATCTTTCCATTCCATCTGCTGGCATTTGTTGGGCGAGAGTGCTTTGGTTTGGGCCTTGCTTTTTGTTGGGTTTTGGGGGTGGGTGTTTGGTTTTCTGGGGGTTTTGTGGGGAGGGTTGTTTGCTTCTTTATGTTGGGTTGATTTCATTTCAAGTTTCTTTTCACACACAAAGAACTTGATTCTGTATTCCCTCACTCACAAACCATTCTTTTTGCTGTAAACATCTGAGGAATTTAAGTTAAGGCCTTTTGTTCCTCTTAAGGCATAAAAGAGCTGATACCTGTGTGGCTTTAGAAGGCCGCTGGAGGTGAGAAAAAATCTACATTCTCAGGAGGCTTTAAAATAATTTGTGGCTTGGGAAAATCTTTAACTTGCTGCCTACCTCAGATGAAACAAACTTTTAAAATGCCAGCTCTACCCAAAATGAAGAGCAGGTAATGTTAAAAACTGTGCTTGTATGTTGTAGAATTAAGCTCCAATCGTTAATTAAGGAAAGGGGTAATGCAGTGTTTTGGTGCTACTGCTAACAGAGACTAATGAAGTCAAGGAAAAAAATAATGTGAGTGGACTGCACCTCAGTACAAAGACAGAACATAAAAGGCAGAGAAGAGCATAAAGGCAGTCAAATCATGACACATGCAGATCATTTAAGTAACATGGAGGTGTTTCTAGAGGGTGTTCCTGAGACACACAATTGAAAGCAAAGCAGAAACAACAAACCATCTACTCTTACCCAGTCCCTAAACCAGAGAGATTCTGCAGAAATTTCAGAAGTGTTCTCAGCCTACAGTGAAATCCAGACCCAACGGGAAAAAATAAATACAAGTTCAGAAACGTAAAATAGAATTTTATTACTATTTTAGGTCACTTAGTCACCTCCTCAGAAGCTCCAAGAAGCCAACAACCCAATGCTCTGGCTGCTAGACTGTAGAGATGCAGAAGTTTAGATTTAATACCCACTCCTAGTCTACACCAGAGCAGAATCATAGAACGCTAAGGGTTGAAATAGAGTCCAACCCCCTGCAAAGCAGGACCACTTAGGGTAGGTAGGTCATGTAGGAACACATCCAGCTGAGTTTTGAAGCTGTCAGGAGGAGGAGAGTCCACAACCTCTCAAGGCAGGCTGTTCCAGTGCTCCAACACACTCAGAGTAAACAAGATTTTTTTTTTCTCATGTGAAGATGGAATGTCCTATGATTGAGTTTATATCCATTGCCCCTCATCCTATCACTGGGTATCACTGAAAAGAGACTGGCTTCGTCCTCCTGCCAGCCACCATTTAGATATTAGTAGATACTGCTAATGACCCCTCTCAGCCTTCTCTTCTCGAGACTAAACAGCCCCAGGTCTCACAGACAGATGCTCCAGTCCCTTAATCATCTTTGTAGCCCTGATCCTTGTAGTACTAGATCGTGTTGTTCTGGAAAGCACTGCATTACCGTGTATTACTAATAGCTTTGTCAGCAGTGATCTGTAGGTATTGTCAGAGTATATATCCCAGAGACTTCTCTGGGCTTAGGGCAGGCTCTCTGCCACCCAGCTGCCTGTGTTAGGATAAGCAATCTCTGCAATAAGCAATGGCAGTATCATTTATATAAGGTAATTCAATGCAGTTTCATTTTAAAACTGTATTTTCTTCACTTGAAGTCTTAACACACTGCCAAAGCTTTGTGGTTAATTCACTGTCTGGTACAATTCCCATTGCAGAAACAAGGTGAACATGCATCTTTGTGCTCTGGGCTGAAAAATTCCCTTCTCTTCTTTTTACTCAGGTAAGAATGTGTGCCTTCGCAGAAACACAGCACCAAGGAGGTGCATATTGTGCCTGTGGAAGCAGGTAATAATACAAGTCTAATCTGTTTCTCATTTACCATGGGACAACTTATTTGAAAGCAAGGTAAACAGGAAAGTGAGACAAAGTCAACTTTATTTTAATCTACTAGGGCTATACGAATAGTAGGAGAAATCACTCCCACAAGACACAAATGAAAGAAAGCAAATAAGATCTGACTACACCTATGCAACACAGTGAGTGAACTGGAAAGAGCACAAGACCAGAACAACAGCATTTTACGCTATTCTGAATGACACACAGTGAAAGGCAAGGAGGAGTGAAGCCCACAGAGCATATGTGGTTTGCCCAAGGTCACACATCAAGTCAATAGCAGAAGCCAGATGGGTTGCCTGCTCCTGACCCTTCCCAACCTGAAAGACCATGTTCCCTTGTGGCCTCTTTCTTCCAGGACCCTCCATATGAAGCTTTTCCCCTGCACAAATCAACAGGCAAAAAATACAGAAACGGTCTGTAAGAAACAGAGACATTTTTGTGATCATTACTCCAGTACCTGGAGCCTTGCTTACACTGTAACTTTTCACTCTTCAATCAAAGGAAATAAGACAAGTACTTTTGTCTTTAACAAATGCCTAATAACTTCCTGGGACGGACATTATACAGCACATGAACTGAGAAAAGCTTTTGATCATTATCTTGGGAGCTACAAAGCACACAGTAGTGAAAAGCTTATGCTTATGAGATTTGTTTCCTGACACAACAGCTACAACAATTCAGCATCTATTCACTGGGAAAATCAGGAAAGGTGGAAAGTGCAGAAGCATATGATTCCTATAACTTTTATTACATGCATATAAAGCGTCTATTTTTCATTTACCAGATGGTACAAAGCACAGAGAAAACTCATTTTCTAACTGTCCCACCACGAAAAGGTATTGTACTTACAATTCAAAGCCTTCACTTAATCTAGGATAAGAGATCAAGTTAACAAGCATAACAGCCACTTCACAGGCTAGATACAAACCTTCCTAATTTGGTTATTTGTATTCTTAAACTGCTTAAAGACACAGACAGAAACTTGTATGAAGTAGCTGGTCTGACTTCATTCCTACCTCTTCTGCGCCATCTACTGATCACAAGTTGCTACTGACACTAACGCTTTGGTCCAGATTCTGCTCCTTGAGAGGTGGACAACAGGAGCTTTCAAATTTTAGCTTCAGAGAGGTAAGGACTAAAACCAAAATATATTTGAACAGATGTATTTTTAAAAGAAATGGCTTACCCCTAAGTCTGGGAATGTAATAAATGCTTGTGGAAACATTGCATTGAAAAAGCCCCACACCTTACTGTCTCCTAGTAGCAACGTGCAAGTGTACTGCAAGTAGCACATAAGTTCCTGTCAGAGCATCTGGGTAAGGAAAAAGACACAGGGGGAGTCAAACAGAATTATCTTTTCACACATACTTCCTCATTTCTGCTCACTTTGTGGTTTGGTCCCTGGATGATCTCTTGTCAGAAGATCCACTAATAGCAGGGGCTGCAACAGCTACTACGTACCTTTCCCCCCAGCTTAAACCTGCTGTGGACTCTACTTCTCATTTGTTGAGCTGAAAGCATGCACCATCTCTACAGTACACAGCTAGATAGCACTATCTTTGCTTAACACTTCAGACTGCAGAAACCAGCTGTGGATTTTGTGGTTGAAAGTGCTGACCCCAAAAATGGACCTACATCTATGTCCTAACATGCTAGACTTCAAAGTAGAGCTATGCTCTTTCTGGAAGGTCCTGTATTGTTCCAGAATGCCACAGAAATGTATGTCTTCACAGCGATGACAGAGGAATAAAAGGTCTTTCAAATACTATTAAAGCATAGAGGAAATACTCAGGAAGTTAACTACCTCTTGACTAAAACTCAGAAACCTTCTCATGTTCATAGGCTGTCAGTGAAATCTGGAAAAGGAAGATTTCACCAGCTGGGAGCAGAAACACCAATAGTGTGCTTCCAAATCCTCACTGGTCCCTGTGAAAGGAGCACAGCAACAATATGAATTCTTACAGGGAGCTCTGTTTTACAATACCTGGGCAAACTGCAATTAAAGCACCCCGTGCCTGTATTCCTCTCTGTGGTCCCTAAACTTTGGGGAGCCAGATGGTGGGGTCAAGTTCCAAACCACAGTTCCTCTAGGCACTGACTTTATATCAAATCAAGCTAAAACAAGAAGCTTTTTGGTTCAAATAAAACACTTCAAGTCTCAGTCCAAGACAAAATATTTGTCTTCTAACTGAACGTTTCTTAATAGAAAATCAAAACTCTTGTCTTTCAGGTATTGGTATTTTTTAAACAAAGTAAACTTGTTTAATCCCCATAACTTGATACATGCACAAAAGAACGTGCAGTCTGAAAAGGTTTAAGGACATATGAAAGCTAAACCAGTGTACAGTGCAACGCATGAGAAGAATTGAGTACTTGTAAGAAAAGTAGTAAAAGAGGCATGAAATATCAACTCTACCTATGCTTGAAGGTGAGTGTGCCAATGACTAGCATCCTGTTATTAGACACAAACAAAACCACAAAGTCAGCAATGAAAACAGAAAAGCCACCCAAACAACAACAGAAGATCACTAAATGAATCATCTTAGCCTTTGTGTGAAATCAGGTGGTAATACAGCAACACAGGGGTGGCAAAACACCAGAGCAAAGACATTATAATATATGTTAGTGTGACATGATTACACATCTGTCCAAGGGGAATGGGATGGCCTTTCTTTCAAAGTACAGTCCTGGTGGAGTCACCTTCATTGGAGGTGTTCAGGAGGAAACTTGATGGGGTGCTTGGTGCCATGGTTCAATTGTTTAGGTGGGTTGGATTGGTTGATGGGTTGGACGCAATGATCTTGAAGGTCTCTTTCAACCTGGTGTATTGTATTGTATTATTGTATTGTATAAATAACTTCGTATCACTGCTTTCCATCACTACATAGTCAACCCAATTTTACTATTCTTGGTATTGAAGGCTGGCCAGCCCTAAATGCAACATCATGACAATAATCTAAGTAATTATATAAACCAATTGTGGTGGTAACAACACATTTTCCAGATGCCTGGTTTCTCTGACAGAAGTTTATGTAGCCAGAGGCAAATCATAAAGTGAATGGCAGCCCAAGAGAGGAACTCTGCCAAGCTAGCAAAGTTTCTGAAGTTCAATTTGAACTATCATTGTTGTCATCTTCACTAGAGAAAACATCCTTGTACCATGGCAGAAGTAATGTTCCTAGCACAATCTGATGTGATGGTATTTCTCCAGTCTCCAAAAATGTGGAGGGGTTTGCTGGGTTTTTGATTGTGTTTTGGGTTGGTTTTTTTTCCATTTCACCCAAGAGTACTTCTCTCCAATGTGTGATATCCCATATGTAGATCAAGACCCTTTCTTTCCCTCTGCCAACACCATATCTTTCCCACGACGAAATGAGCTGTCTCATTTGGGTCAATGTCCACTTAAATCCCAGTGATGAAACTGGTAGAAAACTCTGTTCTGAGGAGTGAAACCACATTCCTTATGTGTTTTCCCTCAGTATCTTCCAGCATGTCAGAGAGGGCTACAAAACGGTGACTGGATCCAAGGAAAAGCCAGATGAAACATGGCAGAATCTGTAAGTGTATTAAACATATCCAAATCTAAATAACATTTAAATTGTGGGATCTTGTGCTATGCATCAGTGTTGCAGACATCTGCACAAGGATCAAGGGTTCTGGCCAAGAAGCAGTTGTGAGAAGATAATCTGAAAGGTGGAGTTTTCCTGCTCTGGTGTGCCAGTCACCTAGAGCAAGGCAGAACCCACAAGACTGTTCTCAAGGAAGGACTCCTTAGAAATCCTCTAAAGTGAACAGTTCCCTTGCTATTCCCTTCCTTCCCATGATAATGAGATGACAGAAGTAAGAACAAACTGGAAGAAAAAAAATGAGAGAGAGAGGGAGCACACCATGGATTGAGTTGGAAAGGCAAGAGAACAGTCAGAGTTCACACAAGAGGAGCTAGAATGGGCTGATAAGAAATCAGCAATGTACCTGAGTTCACCACATTCTTTTTGAAGTGAGGCCTGGCAAATCAAGAAAAGCTGACACTCAAATGTTTTAGCAGCTCTCTGAAAGTAAACTGAAAGGGATTAAAATGTGCTTTCTGGAAAGCTGAAAAGTGAACAAAACAAAACAAAACAAACAAAAACCACATCCAAATATGAAACTGCAAATCTTTCTTGGCATTATTCAGGAAGCTTGGCTTCACTGCAAGTAAAATGCTACCTGAGCACCTAAGTTGTCCCTCACTTAAAATACCTGAACCATATGAGTTGCCCATCTACCCTGAGTGCATCTGTTCAGTAAGAATCTGGAGGGCTTTTTTTACATTGAATTCAAAGGGGAATCCAGTGTAAAGAGATCATCTCAGGGAGACAAGTGCAAAGCAAGAGTTTCTCAAATTATATGGATTCAATTAAATCAAAATGTCACTTGCTGAGATTTGTCAGTTATCTAGGCAAGCTCCAAGGCTGTCTCTCCTTTTTCTTTCTTAAATTACAACTTCCAAGCCAAAAATAACTAGTAATGTGATCCTGGCTTAAGTTTACCTTGATTTCCACTTCTGAGATCCTTTTTGTTTTCCTCCAAGCAAGCAGTATTTCTCCTACAACCCAAGCTATGATTAACCAACTTAGTTTGGAAAATACTACATAATTTAGTCAAAAATCAGCCCCTAAAATACAAAATCCCCCCTGAGTTTTTTCTCAATGCAAATACTTCATGAAAGCAGCCATTAAAATGACTACCATTCACAAAAGTATGTCCTGAGGATTAGACTACTTAAATTACAATTAGGTCTTAAAATGGTGTTTGGGTATTCAGCTATAGACAACAAATTTATACTGAAAGCTAACCTTGATCTGAGATCTTATCTCTCTAGTGCTGGTCAAATCTTGATTCTCTTTAATTCACTGATCATTGTGGACAGGATGTTTAGAAGTTTGGGCAGAAACAGGAAAAAGAGGATCTGTCTCACACTGTTTCTCCGCGGCACAGTGAAGATCTGTTAACGGAGCGGGGCTCAGTTAACCTCTGCCTCAGGTTCTATGTGGAAGCTAAAACCAGAGAAGATTAATCATTACAGAAGAGGTTTAAGACAAGGGACAACATGCAGGAACACATGTGAAACAGTGCAGGAAGAACAGCACAGTAGAGGAATCTGACAAAAGTAAGATGATGTGTGAAGTATCCAACAGGTAGCAGAGTAAGCAATGTTCTGTGATAGCAAAGAGCTGCCAGGGTTCCAGGCATAGTGAGGATTTGAGCGTCTTTCTTCTGCACTAATTCACTTCCCCTGTTTTCCTTTTGCCTCCTAAATTCCTCTTTTCTTCATTCTATTGGGATCAGCTGTACAAAGAAACAAAGGCACAGTTTCCAGTGGTTTCAAGAGAAATATTACAACTAAACATTTTCACAGATCTAGCTCATCAGAACAAAACTAAGTTTTCTGTTTGGTTGATTCCATAGCAATAAGAATCTGCTGTCATTTGTAATCTCTATGGCCAAGTTCTCCATCAAAAGTTTTCAGTACAGCAAAATACCACCTTCCAAAAGCGTCACTCCTAATGAAGGTTTTCACTTGGACTAGCTAAACAGACAGCACCACGTTTCTGGGCAAGTACTCAAGCCTCATGAGGAGAAAAGTCAGTTCTGTAAGAGAAACCCTCCACACAATGTAGCAACAATGGTAAAAGGCCGTGTGGAATCCCTTTTGCAAGTACAGATTATCTAGTAATTCTGCATCCAAGAGAATTTAAATATGTTTTATGTGCCAGTATTCCTATATATACAGCTCTAAATGTCAGATGTTCCATTTAGGAGGTTATGGCCAATTTGCTTCTAAAAGGAAAACTGCACATCTTACACGTCCATGTCATGACCTTTCAAATCATGGAATGTTAAGGGTTTGTTAGGGATCTCCACAGATACTCAAGTCCAACCCCCCTAGGATCACACAAGACAGGCTGTACAGAAAAACATCCAGGCAGGTTTTGAAAGTCTCTGGAGAAGGAGATTCCACATCTCTGGGCAGCCTGTCCCAGTGCATCATCATCCTCACAATAAAGTGTCTCCTCATGCCGAGGTGGCACCTCTTGTGTTCTAGCACATACCCAGTGTTCCTTGTCCTATCACTGGGCACCAACAAAACGAGACCATCATGTTCATCCTGACACCCACCCCTCAGATATTTATAGAAGTTAATACAATCCCCTCTCAGTCTTCTCAAGACTAAACAGCTCCAGGTCTCTCAGCTGTTCTTCATAGGAGAGATGTTCAAGACCTGCAATCCACATTGTAGCTTTCCACTGGACTCTTTCCAGCAGATCTTGATCTGCTTCTCTTGAACTGCAGAGCCCAAAACTGGATATAGTATTCCAAGTGTGGCCTCACCAGGGCAGAGTAGAGAGAGAAGAGAACTAAGTCTATATAAATTTGAAATCATGATCATGTCAGTTTTCCCTCACCATCAGAGTAAAGGAAAAGCATTTACACAACAAATGTTAGTAATCTGTGTCTGCACATGTGCATGTGTACACACAGAGCAGTGATTTCTGAACAGGCATGCTCATGTTCCTTCATTCCTCACACAAAGTATTTCCTTCCCTGTTCTAGTTTTCTACATTTCACCCAATTAATCCAAAACTGAGAGAAGGCTGCAACCTGCGCTTCCTCAGCAAGTCCCTATTTCCACTTCCTTGATGAAAGAATTTTGGGGGGTTTAATAACTTTGATATTTAAGCAGACACACAGATACAGTAAAAGGAAAATAACAACTTGCTAAGGATTTGAAGGATGACATCTAGTTATACATCAGCACAATACCACACATTAGTACTGTTGTTAGAAGAACCTTTTCAATGACAGAAGGGTGACATATTATGACAGCATCTGGCATTTTCCTAAAAATAATGGAGTTCATTTTTGTATCCCCTAAGCAGACTTGATGAAATGTAGCAGTTCCTGGAGTATCAGTAACACACACATTCAAAATCATAGCATCTCCAGTTTCATCTGTATTGAGTATTTTGAAACCAGTTGCCAGCTTGCAAGCGAGTGGCCACACTCTGATGTGGCTTACACTGGAAGCATCCTAACTAGAATCAATGGGATTCTACTGGGGGCAAGTCAAAGCAGAATTCAGCCCAAAGGTTCTGACAAGGAAAAATTATGTTATGCTTCCAGGCCTCACAGAAGCTTATTTTTCATGGCTTGCTCCCCTGCCCCTGTGGATGTTTAACGTATTCTTTGGCTGAAAGAAATCTAAAAATCTCGGATCCTTTTTGTTTAACTGAAACCACACAAGTTTGGAGAATCTCACATAAACAGACACATGAGAGCCCTTGCTAAAACTGCAGACAACAGATCTAATTTTTTGTTACACTGGAAAAATAAGCTTAGCTTGTTTTCCTAACTGTTCCCTCTTCTCTTATAAACTCAGCCACCCAAGGTCTTCACAAATAGAGGAGAGGTTAATAGTTTAAAGCACAGGGATATATTTTCCCCACAGGGATGCTGAAGGGGAATGCACAGACGTTCACCTGACGATAGAATTTTTATCCTTGGGGCAAAATCTCTGAAGTGACTAATTCCCTGTACATTCCACATATTGCTTTTCTGTAGAGTTTTTCCAAGAGAAGTTAACCTTGATGGTTGGTTGAATTAATTATGGCTTGCCCTGATGACTTCAGAAACTGCTCTTCTGTATTGTAATTAGAGAAGCCCACATGCTCCTTGTACAGGGACGCGAGTGAGCTAAATGAAGCAGAAGCAGCTCTGTCATTTGAAGAATTATTATAACATGATTAGAATGATGATGTATCCATGCAGTGGACACACAGAAAACCAAAACAAGGATCACTGAATTTATTAGGAAAGAGAACTGCACGTATTTTAGTATAATAAGGTTAAGGATTTGGGGTCAAGACTTTAAACTCAGTAAGTGTTAATCCAGTTACTTTCATTCCAGCACATCACAGCAGTCTCCGATCCTCAGACTGCAGTAAGTGATGAATGATGCTTCTGCAAACAAAGAGTTTCATCCTCACATGCTACCCAGCAAAACCTCTTATTAACTCCACTGGAAATATTACTTGGCTTAGGGGAAGCAAGATCAAGTCATTCATTTCATTTTAATGAACAGAACACTCTTCAGACTACTTCATCTGCTTGAAGGGAAAATGCTTGAACAGAATAACTACAACAGAAAGTCTGGAACTATTGCTCACTGTAACCTCAAACTGGGCTTACATTTTGTGATGTATAAAATCCAGCTTGTACAGAGTAACTGCAGAGAGCTCACTCCAAAGAAGTGCAGCCTACACCTGGTAGGAGCTCTGCAGGCACTGCCTTAACATTATGCACATTTCCATGGCTTGAATCATAGCACCAACAGAGCAGATCAGCATTAGGATTTCACACAGCACTGAACAGCAAAAGTATGGGTGAAGGAGAGATACAGTCAGATTTTAAATCTCCTCTACCCCCACATTCATTCAGCTCTGAGTCAGAGTCCATCCAGGGTACAGGACAGCAAACCTACTCAGAATAGTGTACACACAATACCTTTCTGGACTAAAGCCTTTTCAAGAAGGTACCATTTCCTGGTACCTCAGGGCACTGGCATGAACTTCCCTTCTGATTTCCCACAAGAGGTTTGGGGAGTTGCTATACTGAGCTCATTTGGCAGCCCCTACCAACTGCAGTTGTCTTTCAAAGCATGAGGAGAGGGAACCATTTTACTTCCATCAGAGCTCTCTCATCATGAGCTGTGCTTTAAGTGCAAAACCTAAACTTATGCCAGCACCCACAGGGATGACTTTTTGCTGTAAGCTACTACCCAGAATCGACAAGCATATCTCTTGCAGAAATCCTCCTATGCTCCAGAAACATTTTCGCACCCACAGATCCTTTAGGCAATAATCAACTGATCACATAATACATCCATAGATCATACGATGATTTAGGTTGGAAGGGACCTTAAAGAACATCTAAATTCCAAGCCCACTGCCATGGGCAGGGACACCTTCCACTAGACCAGATTTCTCAAGGTCTCAGTGATTTTCTGCTACCAGGCTGTAACAACAGCTTATTATGTCAGACTTGTGGGACCTCCAAGCAGACACAAAGCCAGAGAGACTTATTCCTCACACACGCAGCCCCTCTTGCACTGTAACCTAATTTAGCCTCATACTCCTCATGCTACTCCAGAGACTGGGGCCCCAAGGAGACAATTCAGTTTGACTGCCTACTCCTCTCACCCCACACAGATGTCCACTGTCCTAGGAAACAATGCAGGCCAGCAGACCAGAAGGGAAAATGATGAGCTGTTATCAACTCTGTCTCAGAAATCCAGGACAAGTTTCAGTACATAATTTCACCTTATTTCTCTTTCTTTCCCATCTTTCAGGCAAAAAGCTCTGTGGGCAGGAACCTTCTTAATTGGTGTTCACTGGGGAGTTGACAGCTCTAGCTGAAAGAAGGCAGGGGAGAAAATGGCATTCCTACAGTCATCACTAGGGACCAGAGGCTTCTTTCAATGGGATGCTCTCTGGAAGGCATTCAAATGCCAGGTGTTTAGGACAAGGAACAGAGCTCTCAGATGTCCTGTTAGGGCTGTCTTGGGCTAAGGAGCTCATAGCTCCTTCCTCTTCCTCCCATTTTTATATTCCTCAGGGACTGCCATCCCTGACTTTTCCCAACAGTCTCCTCAAACTTCCAAGAACTTTCATACCTTTTTGCTGTTTCTCTGTTCTTTTAGCCCTGTCTGAATACATCAGGGGAAGCAGATACATGTGCAGCTGAGGGGAAATCTCACTTGTAAGGCCACTCTGTTATTTAGGTGGGAGATTCCTGACCTCTGCTATGCAGCTATGCATTTGCCTTGAAATGAAGTTATTCAAGGTATAAATCAGATAAATCACCAGATAAAATGTGGTTCCTCAAATGTTAACCTTTAAGTTGAATAAATCAAGGGGGGGGGGGGGGGGGGAAATAGTGAGTGGTTCTGAGGACTTGACCATACCTTCTATCAATGTATAGCTCTGGTTTTCCTGCCAACATGCCAAGTACTCATTTTTCTCCTCCATACCACACAACCGTACTAAAATACTTCTTTATCAAGATGTTTATGTTCAAGAAAGTATTGTTCACAGACAGACTGTATGAGAAGAAAAAATTACACACTGGCCCCAGTCACCCCATCATAGCCTTTAAATCATTTAGATGTTCTTCTTTTGGCATCCTTTCCTTCCACCATGGAAGTACCTGAGCATCTTCCAACTCTCTACAAAACATGGCAAGCACCTGCTATGTCCAGTCTCATCCCTTATAACCAAACAATCCTTTTTACACACAACACATGTTCTCATTTGTCTTAGGGCAAGAACGTAGTCCAAGAAGTAGATCAGCTGGAGAACTTCACAAGTCTTGGCCCCAGGAAATGGTCCTCTATTTGTACATTATAAAAGTTACCATTGTACAATACAGTTCTATTGAACATGAGGAGTGGAGATGAGACACAGCTGCCAGCACAATGGGAGCACAAATCATGAAATTCAGGAAGGGCAGATTGCCCCTTGCCTTATTCCCAAGATCACTCCACCCACCTGCTCCAATGGCATGTGAAACAAAATACTTGTGGTATTTGCCTTCATTAATTAATTCTGGATGAAATCATAGAGTAGTCCTATTACCATAACAATACACCTCTCTACATAGCAAAACAAGCTTACAGAATTCCATACTGCTGGCCATAGCTGTTAACAAAGGATTATACTTGGACTTTAGTCGGACACTGAGTAAATGTGACCAATGTGAAAACAAAATCACAAAGTTAGGATTTTGTTCTCTAAGTGATGAGTGGAAGAGCAACACAAAAATCTGTAGCCTTCATCCCTGGAATTTCACAGCAGATTTCCTAAAACATACGCCCTCTAGGTAAGTAATAAAGATGAAATTAAGTTCTTCCAAACGTTCTGGAAGTTGAAACCAAAGCACACATTGGCCACACATTGTAAGGAAGGGAATTTGCTATCAAAGATGAAAGGGCACAGCAGAGGAAGCAACAATGCTCCCCAGGAGGTGCTGCTGGATCAGCCACACACAGTCCCCAGGCTTGACATTAAACAGGTTGGGCTTCCCAAAAACCAAAGGCCCATAAGGCAGGCAAGCACTTGGGCTCCAAATGTGTTCCACAGAAGAATACTGCCACAGAGATTGTGGAGCTCCTAAAGACCAACTTGCTGAAGAGATAAAACCTCTATCCCACATTTTATTTAACAAGAAGGATTTACCAAAATCTAGTCTGGCAGCAGCTCACATCCCTGCTTGAAATATTAGCCTGAAATAACAGAATAACAGCAAAGCATCTTACCACATGCTTTCCTTTTAAGGTATGGGCTGCTGAAGAGTAGTCAGCTAGTGCACATGACAGGCTAACCAGACTAATGTTGGGTTTTTTTTTAATTGGAGCTTTGAGTATAATAATTACATGATGCACTATGCATTGCCAATGCAAAGTTGGCTTCAGCATGTCTCTATCTTTTCCACTGAATGAAAGCAGGATCTCAGTTTACACTGTTCCTCATTTACCAATCCTGTTAGTGGTATGTGTGTCTAATGGGGATTTTGACAGTGAAACAGTCTTGCTAATAGCTCATGATTTATTACATTATTCACCACTTCCTTAAATCTTTATTTCAGAAAAAAAAAAAAAATCTTAGCATCAAGTTCTATTTTTCTAGGCTCTCCACCAGCATTACTAGACTATACCTAACCATCTTCAGTGACAACTGTAAATGATACAAACAGAGGAAAAGATGAAGCACCCATAAAGCAAAATAATATTTCAGTGATGTAAGACAGGTAAAACTGAAATAAGAGTGAGGATCAGAGAGACAAGAAAACCTCCATTTCTCAGTGAGGATGAAGCCATTTACACAGGATGCTTCTTAGCACAGTCAAACTCCAAATCTGTATCAGGGATTACAAGCTCCCCTGCAGAAGGACTTCAACAGTCAAAAGCACCTAGAAACTGTAGATAAACAACTCAAGACTTTACAGATATGCCAGAAAGAATTAAGATGTCTAACAAGAACAGTTACAAGGAAAAGGGAGGACAATATGCACATGGCACTGATAAGAAAGGAAAGCATATTAAGTACATATTTTCACCCATGTTACAGCTACATCCAACCACACCAAACTGCAGTGGATGTAGGGAAACTCAGAATGCTGCATTGCATCAGATCCTGACCACTCCTTCCAAAACAGGGCCCTGAACAGGAAACATCAAAAAACCCTCACTCGATACTTCTGAAGTCATTCACTTAGAACCTCATTGTTTATGACTGTGTGCACTCTTCTCCCCTTCTAGAACAGCCAGTTCTACTTCCTGCATCCCAGTGCCATACTCCACATATACTGTCATCACTGTTTCTATAGTTAGGATATCAATTTTTGGAGTGAAGATACCTGCTCCAGAGAACTCTTTTTTTTTTTTTTTTTTTCATTTTTTTCTCCCCCTTCCTCCACAATTTTCACTTTCCTTCCAACCTCTTCATAACCAAGGTCTGTTTCTTCCATCTCTTCCAATATATCTGCCAGATCTCACCTTAAATTTCCTTTTCATAATTTCCTTTATTCCTTTCTGGTTCTTCATTACTTACCCCTACTCACACACATCTTGGATCATCAATCAAAATCTTCCCACCTAAATTCTTTTCATGTTCTTAAATTTAAAGCAAGCAGGTCATGGGATCATCTTTAAAGGCACATTTTTTACTGTAGCCCAGCTCAGATTTTATTTACAAGGTTTTTCTGGTGTGTAAAGAAAATATTTTGAGACAAAAGAGAACTGTAGAAGCTCTGTAGCAAAAATACCACTCTGGGCCCAATCCTTCATGGCCTCATGTACGGGCAGACTGCCTGCCTGCAGAAAGCACATTCCAGTTCCCTGCGACTGCTGGGAATTTATAATAGCAAAAGCAGTGCTGGTCTCATATATCACCATGTCATCTATCCACAAGATACAATGGAGTGCTGAGATTCTTCCTCCTCCTTTTTTCTTTTCCAGAGGAAGTGATTGATTTCTAGAAAATACTGTAGAACTTTTAATTCCCTGGGACTTCACACGGGTGAGGCACCCTGCCTGCTCAGTTACATGTCACACAATCAGGATCGATGACTTTTAAGTTACTACATTCCAGTTTTGAGCCTATCATTTTCTGTGTAATGCTGCTAACAGACCTAGAACTAAAAGCCCTCAGGCCTTCATTTTGCCTACACACAGAAAACACCCATTCCAGCTCCCCACTAGTGCAGCAAGTTTCAACCCACAATCCATCCAGACAGAGATTTGAGCATTTATCTTCTTCCAAAAGGCACAGGATGGGCCAGGGCTACAGGAAGCAGGGTAAGCTGACAACACTATCTAACAATACTTTAAAATAAACAAAGAGGACTTGACAAGATGTCAATTTCTTCTTTACCAGTTCTAATAGGAGAAAGACCTGTGATGACTGACAGCTAGTAATTTCAAAAGGTAATCCTGGTGAAGTTACTGAGGGATTTTGGGGTACATACTTCTCCTTGTAAATCAGCACCAGAGGAGATACGGTGTACAAGCTGTACACATGCTGTGCAGTCTTCTGTACACACATACTGTAACAGTCTTCCTGTAAACTGACTCATGTAGTATCTGCACAATGCTGAACACAAAAAACCATCATGATGGGTTACAGAGATGAAGACATATTCCTAGTATTCTCTGCTACAAAATTTCTGTTGGAATACATGGCACTGGCTCGGTTTGAAGACCTTCTGCCACCAGCTTGGATCTCCTCCCTTTGAATTAGATGAACTAGCAAAATCCAGCTTTTTTTCTTTGCTCCAAAAGAATGTGAAATGGATGTATTATACCACGTTGTAAGAACTCCATGAAGTCAAATGGTCTGCAGATCCTTTTAGTTTCTTCAGTAAAATACTCTAGGTGCAGCGTAATGATAATTGCTCCGGTGAGTATTATTTCACCTGCTCTCAAATGGCAACTGGAAGTCTGACCAAGGGACTAAAATATTGAAATTCACTTTGATGGCTTTTGCCTTTGTTTTAATTTTTTTCCCTTTAATCCTCTCTCAACAGCTACAACAACTCTTACTGTAACCAGCAGCACATGCCCATCAGGTTGAAAACACGTGTGCATTTGCTTGAACTAATGATGCATTTGTTTTCTGCCCATCATGGGTTAAAATCAGGAATTCTGAATGTGTGCCTCTGCACAGCTGTTATAGCCTAATAAATGCAGGAGATACCAAGACCTTGCTCTTCTGTATAGTCTTCTGTTTGCACTTGCTATTTTCCAAGGTCATCCTGCACATGACTGCCACTTTGGAGCAGGGAGAGAGGGAAGAAACGGGCACCATAACAAGACCTGCAGTGTTAGCTGCAGTTTGATTCTCTGATACCATCAGCTTCTGCACTTGGTCATCACACAATTCCCTGAGTTAGGCAAAACAAATAATTAAAGATAACCCCTTAGAAATCAGCAGAAATTGGAAAAAACATTCTATAACTGCTTAGACAGTGCACTAGAAAAACATTCCTATATAAGCCCATTACAAATTCTATTATTTTGAGGTTTCTAAGACCGTAATTCAAACCCACAAATCTTTCAAGGTACTTTCTAAATTGTCCTAATATTTTAAAGCAAGATGAATTGTCAAAAGCAGATGCAAAATTCACCCTTCCACAGATGCAATTAGAAAAGAACAAATGTCACAAAAATCAAACTTCTTGTGCAAGTAGCAACTCAGAACAGTCATTTTTCTTTGTGCAAAAGTTTCATTCCTTCACAGTACAAAGCTGCCAAAGCAATTGATAATTTGAAGGAAAATGCTGCAGGCAAGACAGGCAGGCAGTTTGTGCCAATCTCAAGATAGCCTGTTTAAGAAGCACTGAATAATAAAAAGGCCACAGTTTCAGGCCAGAATTAGACCAAGACCTCTGTAAGAAAGGAAATAACTCTCCTTTGGACTTGTTTTGAAATCTGTTCCCAGAGCTGCACTGGTGGTAAAGCAGTTGGCTATATCAATTTCTGCTATAGGGAACTATTCTGGATGACAGGCAGATGGACTCATCTGGCCATTCCTGCTTGGTTGCAAAAGTATTTTGTGCTGTGAAGAACCACCCTTTGCAGCAGAGCTGCTCAGAATATAGCAGCCTTTCCCCTGTTGTAGCAGCCAAACCAGACCTAGGACAAAAAAAGTACAGCGCCTTTACTTTCTTGCATTTTTGTCACTTGATACAGGATCTGGGGGTGCAATCAGAAACCAATGTAACTTGTGACCAGAGATACCTCATGGGGAGATACATAACCAATGAACAAGCTCTTGGGAGAAAAATGTCCCCATCACTTTAGAAACAAACTGCTAGAGCTTTTCTTGAGATGTTGTTGGTGCTCATGAGCTACTCGCCATCTGCTACTCTGCATAGATGGTAGCATCAGCTGATTGTTAGGTAGTTAATAGCCTAAGCAACAAAAGCTTGCATCCCCACATCATGTTTCCTTTCAGTAAGGAATATCTTTCAGATTTACAAACTGAGCAGATCGGTATTGTTAAAAACTTGGGAAGGAAACTGGGAGAGACAGGCACCTGTCTCTGTTAGGACAATCATGCACAAACACCCTTACGACAAAACTCTCTTTTCTACATACAGACAAACTCCTGTTCCCTTTTATCACCAGCTGATTAATCCTCCTGCCCTACTGGCATAGATTAAGGGATCCCATCTGTGTCATGACTACAGCTAAGCCCTCCATCCTTTTCCTTCTCAATATGGCCTGCTTGTTTCACAGGACAATCTCACCACTACAAACTGAAGTAAAAGAAAGTTTGATCACCTCAAATAATACCACATTTCACAGGCATTTCCTTGACCCCAAATGATTTTGGTATTCTGACTAGTACAGGCACAACAGCGGCATAAGAACCTTGGCAAATGATGAAACTAGTGATTGTAGGTACTGGCTATGAAACAGTTAACAGTGAACTAGCCTTGACAAGCTTTAGAAGGTCTGATCTGAATTGCATTTTCCTGGATAATTGCTTCTAAACAGAGGTAATATTAAACAACTGTTGTTCTGCTTGGCAAGCTCTCAGGATGCTTTCCAAGGCTGTAATACTATAATCTCCTATTCATGTAGCACACAAAGTTATATGGGAATGTGGTGAATGAGGCAGGCAAAGCTGCTGTGCTTATGTGAAGACATTTAACTCCATGTTTGTGTCCATATATACAGACACACACACATTTCATTAGCCCCAGAACAGCATTCAAGAACTCTGACCTTATTTATTTCCTGTGGAGGAAAGCATGCCCAGGAAGTAGACCATAGTCTGACATGCCTTCACACTGATCTCTGTTTTCGGTGTCAAAAGAGGACAGTTTCTACTACTTTATTGCATGTGACCTCTCTGGATGCGACTGCCCCATGTTTATTAGGTAATGCAGTATGACACATCTGATGAAGCCTGAGACAAACATGACCCATTGCTGTTTTGCTTATACTGCATCACATAGTGTTTGACCAAGTCCACCCAAGGCTTTCAGGCATTCTTTTCTCTCGTGCTTCAGAGTTATCTAAAGCCTGCATCTAAGGCAGGCTTAAATGCCAGCTGTTTGGATGCTAGACAAGCATGAGGTGGAGCACAAGTATGAAGCTATTTCTAGGACAAAGTGTAAACATAACTAGGTCTCTGTGGAGATTTGCTTCCTCATTTTTTTTTTTTTCCAGTTGATAAGAGATGAATAACAGCATCTTGGCCAAAACAAAACCAAAACAAACAAACTAACCAACCAACCTGTAAAAGCCATCATGGATTGTAGTAATTGGTATTTGCTCATTTAAACATAATGGAACAGACTATAGAAAGTCAGGGGCAAGCATTAGAATGCTAACAATTATGACATGAAAGTCAATCTTCTAAGAGAAACTATCCAAACAGCAAATATTTACATGGTGAGGCCACAGCTATTTCTTTTGAAGTCAGCCTCATTAAGTATACTAAGAAATTTTTTCGCATAAGAAAAAGACACTGTGAGGAGTCATTTTAACCATACCATAAAGAAAGATAAACCACCAGAATCACTCCATCTATCTCAAGGTAAATCATAACTCCTGATTTGCATTTCCCCTCACTGAACCTTTCCTGTCACCATAAAGCTTTCTATGAAACAAAAACTTGAATTTAAATAACACTTTAAATACCTGACAAACATGGGTAGACAGTAAAGATTTTTCCTCTATATTTTTTCACTTCAGACTTTTTTTTTCCCCTACCAAGTTGTCTTAAATGTCTTCTTAGTTTAACTTGCAAACATCATTCATACCCTTCTTTTCTGTGCTCCTCTAGACAGAAAAGCAGTAATCACATTGACCAGCAACACTTTCTGGTCCTGGTGCATATGCTTGCAAGATCACATTAAAGCATTTCCTTAGTCATCTCTTCTGATAGGAGTCAACCAGTACTGTACAGAGCACCTCTTGTTCTGAGGTTGGGGTAGATGAATTATATGAACAACCTTAGTAAAGAAATTAGGCTGAAGGTAATTTGTCCTTCATGGTAACACCATTTGCTTCAAAGTTATCCTGGCTCAAATCATCTTTCATGAATTGCAAGAAGAGTTAAGAAAGAGACTTGAAGCATTGACAATATGCAAGATTCTTTGCTTTGGGAAACAGTTACTGATAAACTCTATATGATAGCAGGCTCTTAAGAATTATTACATCTTGGTGTTTAGTAGATCACTCCAGTAAACTGCGAGAACCTGAATTAATTCAAAATTTTCTAAAAGAACTAAAAAATTAAGATGTGAACAATGTGATCATAGACAACATTTAGTCTGGAGAGAGGAGTGAAAGTTTATTGAAAAGAGCTAAACTAAATGAGGACTCACATGAGTATTAAAGGTGTTTAAGCACCAGTAAATGATTCAGTGAAAATATCTGCTGTTTCAGTGAGTTTTTATGATAAATAAGAATTCATCTGTATTTCAAGAGAGCCTAAAGAACAAGAACTCTAAAGAAACATGGACAACAAAAGTGAAGTTTTTCCTCACTGTCCTCACAAACGTTTCTGCTTCAAAACGTTGCACTGGAACTTCGGTTTCAGTTGTGTCTTACAATTCTTCTCTTCGTCTCTTCACTAGAACTAGTCACTCCTAACACTTGATGGGGTGCTTGGTTGCATGGTTTAGTTGATTAGGTGGTGCTGGATGATAGGTTGGACCCAATGATGTTGAAGGTCTCTTCCAACCTGGTTTATTCTATTCTATACTTATGCACTGGACACAAACTCTTAGCACAAGTGTGGCATGAGGGGGCTTTTGTGCAAAACAGGCTACAATCCCTGAGATTGTTTAGAACAGTTAACTTCTGAAGACCATTACAAGACAGTTTACCATATTTTAAACTTTTCAGGTACTTTCCCCCCTCCCATAGACTGAATATTTTGCTTTCCTAGTAGTCAAAGTTATTTTCCTTAACACAACCACTCTGCCATCTGCACGTCTTTTACATTTAGAACTGGAAGTGTACAACAATAGCATTTTCAGACATTAAAAAAATCCTTCCTAGGGAGCAACTGTGTACACAAAGTATCAGCATGGAACTAACACATTGTTTGAAGCAATAAAAATAAAAGCCCTCATTAGTGGAGAAGATTAAAAATAAAGCTTTAATTTGAATTTGTTACATCCCCTGGAGAAAGTAAGCTGATTTTCATTAACATGCAAGTTCCTCCTATGTGTCTACTTCTCAAAATCAAGTGCTTGAGAGGGGAAAAAGAAAAAAAAAATGGAAAAACTTTTAGGAAACCACACAAGGACCCACCCATCTCTAGGTCACAATGATTAATGAAATGGAAATGTTAATGCAGCTCAGAAGTGGCTATATCACATGGAAGTTTCAGAAAATACATATGAAGTTGTTTCCAGGAAATTGTACCCATTAATAATCTCAGACCTCACTTGAAACAGAAGAGGCACAAGGAAAGTATCTTCAAGCTGATGGTATTGATTAGACTACAACATTGGAAGTTTCACACAGCAACCACCAACTATCTAGGAAAATCACTGAGAACCGAATTACAGTAAGGACAACATCATTTTTAAACTGACATGTAATTTTTGCAAGGGTTCTTGCCAACACCACTGTAGATCAAATGAACTCATTAGTTTCTCAGCCCCTCATGCCATATAAGATTTCTTCAACATCTGTACAACCTTTTTGGTTTGACATTCTCTACATCTCAAGATTTCTCAGCATTCATAATAGCAACTAATTCTTATTACTAGTAATAGCTGGATTCTGTACAGCCCAGTTCCTCCCTATGTTATAGAATGGTGTATCAGAAGTAGATAAATACTACATTGAATAATCATCACATAATATTGAACCATATCAACATCATATTGAATAATCATCCAAAGTTATTAAATGTATTTTCTGAGGGCTAGAAGGGCTAATTAAGACTGCAATAGTAATTATTCTACTAAAAGACATTTTAATATAGCAGTCTGCTTCTATAAAGACATGCAATATTATCCCACAGGTATAAGCAATATGGAATATAAATAAAGCTCAATTGCCCACTGACCTGCACTGAATATAAAATAATATTATTCTAATTTGGTCAACAAAGGTAAATTGCTGCATGAAACTCAAGAGAAAATGGGGACCAGGAGCAAGAACTGTTAAGTGTTGGAAGAATTAAGTAGGAGGTAGGATAGGAAATAAGAAGCAGCTTGTACTGCTGTAAGCCTAGACATAAAATGCTCCTAAAGCTTCAGGGAAAAGGGAAACCCGAGGGAGTGAGTTTTGTGTCTCCACATAGGAGCCTCTCCCCTCCCCACTGCCTGGAGGTCAACCTCCTACCCCAGTAAAGCACTATGATTAAAAGGAGGAGATATAAAAGCTATGACCCATCATCTTTTACCCCCATTCCTTTAGTCTCAGTTTCTTAGCTACAAGCATGAACAGCCTAAACCACGAATTTGATTGATTACTTCACCAGTCTTTCCCATGCAACCATCTCATTATTGTGCCTTAAGCTAGTCAAGAGAAAGCCTAATACATTACAACTGGCACATTCTTTGTTGTCATTGGGGTAAAAGTTGAGCTACATGGGTCTTGCACTTTGTAATTGTGGCATTGTTGCTGTTAGACACAGGTCCGAGGGACAGCCAAAATACCCTGTCAGCAGAAAACTTGGCACTGCCATACTGATTTTTAGGCCTCATTGTGTACAACTTATGGTTCCAGGCTTTATCCAAAAAAAAAAAACCCAACCCACCACACACCACCCACAACCAACACAGTTATTTTGTTAGCTTCTATTTTTTTTCCCAAAGTTATTTCTAAACAGTCAGATGCAAACCACCGAGGGGCAATCTTGGGTATGCATCCAAGATACGTGTGTCCAGGCTAAAGGGAGGATAGGGGAGGGCTAGGAACAAGATAGGCAAAGTTGGATCACATCAGGATGCTTAAGAGGGGCCTCAGTCTCCGTGTGTGTTTCACCAAGTATAATTGTTTTATTCTGGAGTAACTTTTGTAATGAGCACAAGATTGCTTGCGAGACAGTAGGTCAGAGAAAGCAATTTTACGGTTCTTGTTTTCGTTGGCAATTGTAGAAGGTTAAGGCACTCCATGACTTCATCCTGAATTTGCTATCATAACAAGTTATTTTTGTATGGCTACCTTGGAAGCGTACCTTAGAAGAAAGCATTTTCCTCCCAGTTTAGAGATTGCATAAAACCACATCACTTGCTACCTACTTAAAGAAAAGCACATGAGAACTTAGATTAAGAAGTCTTTATATGCTTGTTGTGAAGGAGTTTCAGAGATGTTCTAAACCTGATCATTACTCTTGCAGCTAATCATTCTCCAGCAGTTATTCTGCATTCATAAAAATATGGTTTTAAGTAAGAATTTTGTAACCACCAGCCAAGCAGCTAATACTCTCCTCAGAAAGGTTTTGTCCAAACGAATAGAGACAGAAGCAATCCTCAAAATAACTAAGCTAACCCTAATTTAAGCCTGTGTCACACAAGCAATCTTCTTTCCCCAAAATATTTTACTGAAGAACAGCTTCATACTTCCAGGTACAGGCTTATAAATATTCCTCTCGGAACCTGTTCTTCAGTTTCCCTTATCCTTTTCAAGAATCATAAGAAAGATTTAGACTAGATGAAAAAAAAAGGTGTTTCAAGAAGGTGTCCATGTCACATTAGAGAACACACTGTTATAGGGGTGTTAAGAAGAAGCAGTGTTAGGTTATGTGAAATGTAATTCCATACATAATTCTTAAGCCTTTGACACTGAAAGAGATATTAAAATAATTTGTTTCTTTGAAGGTATTTATATGCAGCACTCCTCACACAGGCTCAAGCTGCACCAGGGGAGTTTTAGGCTGGATGTTAGGAAGAAATTCTTCACAGGAAAAAGTGATTGGCCATTGGAATGGGCTGCCCAGGGAGGTGGTGGAGCCACTGTCACTGGAGGTGTTCAGGAGGAGAATGGATTAGGCATTTAGTGCCATGGTTTAGTTGATTAGATGGTGTTGGGTGGTAGGTTGGACTTGATGATCTCGAAGGCCTTTTCCAACCTGGTTAATTCTAGTCTAGTCTATTGTAGTGCCTGGGGTTTAGCGTGTATGCCTGTTCAGTATCTGGTTTAGGGGTTTGCACCTTTTTGTTGTTGTTGTTGCTGTTGTTGTTACTACAGGAGATGTTTCAGACTGGAAAGTGACCATCAATGCTACACATTGCATCTAGCAAAGAATACAAAGTCACCCAAGAAATTACCTATAATTCTGTCCAAAGGAGTAGTATAAAATCATACACCTGCATGAATCGCCTATTAAGTAGATGTTAAGTAAAGAAGGCAAGTAACTGTTTTAGCTGCATAATCATCTGTAGCCTTACTGACTTCAGGAACATTATACGAACAAGCCATGTCCCTTTGGAGCTTCTCTCTGATCATGCAATACATCAAAAGACACATCATCAGTGTAATTACCCTAATAATTACAACTCATCAAAAATCCAGCCAATTACTGATTGCTTTGAGATGCAAGCAGGCTCCAAATGCACACAAATTCTTCATTAGTGCAGGCATATATTTATTCTGTAACAACTACAAAAGGCATTTGTGCACAGCAGTATTAACAAGGTCTGCTCAAGGAGCAAGTAGGTTCCCAGAACACACACACACAAAAAATGCAGCAGCAAAGAAACTTCACATAGTTGGCAGGAATTTTAAATTTCCCATATGATTGATCTGGACAGGCTGGATTGATGGGCTGAGAGCAATGGTATGAGGTTCAACAAGGCCAAGTGCCAGGCCCTGCACTTGGGTCACAGTAATGCCATGAGCACTCCAGGCATAGGGAAGAGCAGCTGGGAAGCTTCCCAGCAAAAAGAGAGGGTTGATCGACAGCTGGCTGAATATGTGCCAGCAGTGTGCCCAGGGGAACAAGGAGGCTAACAGCATCCTGGCTTGTATCAGCAGTAATATTACCAGCAGGACTGAGGCATTGACTGACATCCCTGAATGTATTTAAATGACATGTAGATGTTGTGCTTATGGAGATGACTTAGCAGTAGACTTGATGGTGCTGGGTTAGTAGTTGGACTGGATGGCCTAAATGATTCTGTGGATTCAGGGAAAGATACCAGACAGAGATCATTCTGAACTATCTGGCAAGAACAACTTAGGATTTCCTCCACCCTACATGCAGAACATCAAGATCATGAACTATAAGGAATCAGACCAAGTTACTCTGAGCTAACAAAGATCACTTTCACATCAGTAAGCTTCTTTTTAAGGCCTTACTTTCAAGAACATTAAACTTCTAGGTCTAATTCAAACTAGTAAACATAAGTCAGAACCAGGTAAAACCCCTGTTTTATGTAGTTCCACATTTTCTCCTTTTAATC
This sequence comes from Picus viridis, assembly GCA_033816785.1. NCBI lineage: Eukaryota > Metazoa > Chordata > Aves > Piciformes > Picidae > Picus > Picus viridis. Next base: position 8,449,635 of record CM066581.1, read on the forward strand.
AGCTGATATGCTTTCTTTTCACTAGGATTTTACTCTATGATAGTAAAACAAGTAACCTTACATTAGCAACTACAAGGCAAGAACAGCCTGCTTAGCTAGGCCTAAACAATGAAGACATGCATTGCCAGTAGAATGCACAAGGTACTTAAAAGAGAAACTTAAGCAGATGTTCAGGGGTTTTGTAAGGTACTACATAGCCCTTTGCAGGGCAAATTCTCCAAGACTGATTATGTCCTGAACTGATAAGGAAATATCCAGTGCAAACAACACTAAGAGTTAGGATAATATCAGAACAACAAAGTGGATCGCTTCAGGCTCTCTTAGAAGATTAACAAGGCAGAAGACAATCTCCAAAGGAAGTTAGGGGAAAAATACTGAATCTTTTAAGCTTAATACATTATAGAGGTGATTTTTACATATGCAAATCTAGTTGCACATTATTTTGCTACTCTCTTTTCATTTGTCTGATTACAATGTGTTTTCCTCATACAAAATCTGAGTCAAATATATGACAGCACACTGCTCTAACTTTCACACAGATCTTGCAATGTGTCCAGCTCTGCTGTAGTTAGCAGTACATTAAATGACACATTATACTAACACTGGTACCACAGGACTCAGGAATTACACTGTTTTATCTCTTTCCTACCCAGAAACTCTGTCATAAAGAAAGGAAATGCTACACAAAAAAAAAATACACAAACAGAAGAAATATATACTTAACCTAGTCCCCCAAAAAAGGGGATATTCTAGGCCAGCACTAGAAGTGAAACACAACACTTTGTTCAACTTATTCTGCATTCTGTCTCTGAATATGAGAATCATGGCTGTCAGACTAAATATGGTCAGAGGTAACTCAAAAAATCAACTCTAGTAACTCTGCTACAGAATGGCAAGATAAGAAGCTTTCAGCTCAGAGGACTAAACTCCAAGAGTACAATACTGACCTGCAAATCCCATACAGAACCCCTACCAGCTCCCTCAGGAAGGAATTAAAAAAACTAAATTAGGCTCTTCTGTGCAATAGTTTCTTCCTTCAGCTGACAAGTTTCATGGGAATGTCAATATTCAATTGGGAATAAAAAAAAATTCCCTAGATGAAAGTATTAGGAGACAGTGTTCTCATGTCACACTGCATTGGTCAGTCTGTTTCCTGAAAATCAGCTCCATACAGTCTTTGCCTTACATCACAAGGCTCTCAAATCACTAACAGATACCTAATTTGAGTCTCTCCTTTCTTTTCCTACTTTGCTTTTTAACCATGTGCACTTATGTTGTGGATTCACAGTTTTCCAGCTAATGCAGACCCTTGTCAGTGTCAGATCTCCAAGCACCCTGCAGCTTGTGGTAATGAGAAGCATGAGTTTCAAATCACGGCATCAAAAGAACAATTTCTCAGAACATTATCCTGTAAGGGGTCTCTAAAGTACCTTTCCCTCTGGGTTTTAATAACCTCAACAAAAGCAAAAGTCTTACAGCTCAGCTTGTGATAGGAGACACGTCACTATTTCGTACAAGTCTGAGATAAAACATGTGTTTAAGACCAGGCTGGACGAGGCTCTGGCCAGCGTGATCTAGTGTAGGGTGTCCCTGCCCATGGCAGGGGTTGGAACTAGATGATCCTTGTGGTCCCTTCCAACCCTGACTGATTCTATGATTCTATGCTGGTGAAGCTTACACAACTCTAGATCAGAACTTCCTACTGTCCAAGAGCTCTGTTCCATCACATCCAATTTCCATGATGCTGTCTTGAAAGATTTAGAGGGCATTCATGGCTTGACTGTGACTTAACCCTCACGTCTGACTCAGAGACCAAGAATTTCTCCTCTCTGTTACCATTTCCTGCTTGACTTTGGCAGGCCAACATGGAATCCCTATGGAACAAGGTCCACATATATCATGTGCTTCTATCCTAACCACTTAAATTTTTACTTTTCCTTCAGAGGTTCTCCTGCCTTTCCTTCAGAGTAAATTCTATGAAGAACTGTGTGGTTCAGGTAGGGAAGGCTGCCTTCTCTTTAAGAAGTAAAAAGCAAATTTTGGGCAAAGAGTCATTTTATATGGCTATGATCACCAGTCAGCTGAAGAGAGCTGCAGAAAATTTTGGTGCTCACAAGCAGAGCAGGCCAGTTCATAGTGGCATAAGCACTGAACGGCTCACTGCTCATTAAAAAAACAAAAAAGTACTGAATCAGCTTGACAAGAAGAAAAAGAAAGAAAAGAGAAAAAAAAAACACAATAACAAAAAAAAAAAAACAAACCACACCACATTCCAACCATCACCTGCTTCCTGAGCCTTCAGATATGCCAAACAGAAGTGCTGCTCAGTTCCAGGTTTATGCCTTCACTGGTCTTTGGCACAAAAGTAACACTTGCCCTTTTTGTGTGTATATCTGGAATGATGTCATTCATGTCTCTTACGTGAAAACGCTTAGGTATAAAACACGTCACACCACAGGAACAAAGACGAAAATGACTAGCTTGCCTCTTCCTTTTTGGTAGTTACCAGCTGGCCCATTCTAGTACTGCAAAGGCTCCGGCATCTGGATAAGGAAAGCAAGCCTTAAAAGAAGCAGAAATTGCAACACTATCTACCAGCAGCTCTTACTCAAGTGTCAGCAATGACACAGAACTACCATCCTCCTATTCCCAGCTAAGCCCAAAGAAAGAACAGGTGCAAGAGTCTAGGCTACTCCTTTGCCATTTCAGTTTCCTGTCTAAACAGGCAGGCACATTTGATGTAAAATTGTGGGATCTCAAACACCTGGGATTTTTTTCATTAGACAGTTACTAGCCTATGCTTCACTAAGGCTCTCAGTTTAAGGCCAAAAGTACTAACAGCTCTGTTTCTAATAAAGTTTATTTTGCTGAGAGTATTTTAACGCTGGGAACCTTGAGGATTCCAAGCGCTTTAGTAACTGTTCAATACTGGGTGTTTTTCAGGTGTGTAGGGAGTTTCCTAAGGATTTTGATCCTGGTTCCTGTAAGAGTTACTCCATGTTACATGTTGGGTCTTTGAATGAGCTATCTGGGAAGCACAGTACAAGCATCTTCCATTTCAGGAAGATACCAGGAGCAAACAAAAATTATTTCTTTGTACTTTTATCACTACTTCGTTTGACTCTGCCATTCAGCCTACAGCAAAGCCTGCCAATGGGCTCTTACTTCAGCAGGAATTGAACAAAGCCATAAACATAATAAACATGGCTGACATCAGTGAAAAGAGCATCAAGCTTCCCATCATCACAAGCATGTCATCAGTGAGAAGAACATACCTAGACATACAGATCCAACAAATGCTATTATAAAATCCCCAGCAACCCTTCAGGAACATTTGTTCTATCACTCGCTCATCTCAGGAGACAAAGCCTCCTTGCTGTGAGCTCACCTTTGACTATGATCCCAGAGCTGGAAGTACTTCGAATTCAGAGTCAACATGTGCAGGTCATTATCTTCACTTGGAAAGATGTCTTAAGCATATTTATTATTCAAAGTCTGTCCCTTTGAAGCTTCCCACTTGTAAAGCCAGGGATGCAGCAAGTGTTGGGTGGTTCTGACAGAAACATCGCTTTGAGGTCTGCACTTGAGACCTGTGGGTTTGCCACATCTTTCCTTCTCACCAAGTATTGCATGTTTTACTCCCCAATTACATTCAGCAGGACACTCAACATGGTTTTTCTGATTTCCAAAAGCACTTCAGAATGATGCTATGGCCTGCATTTATGGGTTACCATTAAAGCATATGCTCTTGCTTTGAAGTAAATTCTTGATTCTTTCCCCATTTTAAATATAGCATCAATGCAAGACACAATGTACTATGTAGGAAAGGCACAAATGCTCTCACAGAAGACCTCACTTTTATCAAATTAAAGGATTCCAGGCAGGAGACAGAAAATATTCAGTCCATTTAATGTTGGAACTAATTCAAAGAGAGGCTTGCGACCTCATTTCACAAGCTGCTATAAACTAAACGGATGCACCCCAGCTTATTGAATAACTCCAAGTGTCCCTTTGAGTGGGTCATTATCACTCTGATCCCAGAAACTCCATTAGATCTCTCCATATTAACACGTCTCCAAATTTCACCTAAGGGGCACATTTTTACATGGGCTAACAAGAGTCAAACTTATCCATCAATTATCTATGTCTGTATCTTCATGTAATTACAATACAATACAATACACCAGGTTGGAAGAGACCTTCAAGATCATCGCGTCCAACCCATCAAACAATCCAACCCACCCAACAACTAGACCATACAGCCAAGCACCCCATCAAGTCTTCTCCTGAACACAAAAAATTTTACATCATCAGTAGGGTAAAACTAACCTGTCTCACGACGGTCTAAGCCCAGCTCACGTTCCCTATTAGTGGGTGAACAATCCAACGCTTGGTGAATTCTGCTTCACAATGATAGGAAGAGCCGACATCGAAGGATCAAAAAGCGACGTCGCTATGAACGCTTGGCCGCCACAAGTCAGTTATCCCTGTGGTAACTTTTCTGACACCTCCTGCTTAAAACCCAAAAAGCCAGAAGGATCGTGAGGCCCCGCTTTCACGGTCTGTATTCGTACTGAAAATCAAGATCAAGCGAGCTTTTGCCCTTCTGCTCCACGGGAGGTTTCCGTCCTCCCTGAGCTCGCCTTAGGACACCTGCGTTACGCTTTGACAGGTGTACCGCCCCAGTCAAATAACTTCGTTATTGTTCCACCCTTCCAGTGATTAAACCTGCTTGGGCCACTGCATAATGCTCAAAACCTGGGCATTCCCACCCTATCTTGTGACATTCCCAAATATCTGCATCTTCTGAAGACTTTTTCCAAGTATGAGGTTCAGAGCTTACTTAAAGATCTTGTTGTTCTTAAAAGCACATGATTTTCTCTGTTTTACAAGGTGTAAATGGGACTAGAGAGAAGAATTAAGTTGCTTGTGTTCTTCTGCAGACCCACAGCAATTCCTGGGAACAAAACTTCTGACTCACCAGTCTCCCACTCATTTAGTGATAAGCAAAATAATAATGAATTAATACCTAGCTGAAGACTTAAGCATTATTTATTTCATCTGCTGGTTTAGGGCATGATCTCTCTCCAGCAGAAGTTAATGGCAAACTCCCATTGAGTTCAGTAAGAACAGGATTAAACCCCTGGTTTCTTTCCTCCCACTAGCTTCCCTAGAGAAGCTGACAAATCATTGAAGTTTAATGACTATCTTTCACTTAACAATTATGGTGAAAAAAAAGCACAACAGCCATTGCATATTTCTTTTCCTATTCCTTGACCAGCCTTCTTATTTTTACTTGGAAAACTCAACAGGAAAGAAACCCACACATACCCCAAGATACAATACGTGCCTGACCAACAAGTAAAGCATGTCTTGGACTTAATTCTACAAAGTAGAACCTTTCGCATTAAGATACTTTTTCAACTACATTAACTGAACAGAGAATGGCTTTCCTCCCTCACTCTTGCTCCCTTCCATCTTCCTTTCTGTTTTCAGACTACTCTATGCACACACTGTGGGGACTGCCAGTATGGAACATCCCACTGGCCTTGACAATTGGCAGCTGTGATCAATCACTTCATAAAATCCTGTGTGTCAGCTAGAAACCAGTCGTGTTTCTTAAGCAAGTCAATCTGCTAAACAGTTTAAGTCATGAATCCACTGAAAGCACTAGAAAAACAAACTCATTTAGATGAAACCTTACTTTATGTCTGATTTTCCTTTTTTGATGGTTAACAGAGTAGAAATTCTTTACTCATTATGCAAGGCTGCCTGCAGACGCTTCAGCACACACATACTGATTAATAGAGGACAACTCCTCACTTATTGGTGAAGTTTCTAACCAGTATCCCCAATCATCAATACCCATATCAGTAACATGCAGACAACATACAGTTCCCAAGTTTTGACACAGAATTCATCTGACCTAAATACCAAGTTGGTGACTAGTGATGGGTGATACTCGTTTAACTGATGATCTTCTAAGCAACACTCATAACAATTCTTCAAATCACTTGTGCAATCAGACCATAATCCACCACATTTTATAGAGCATAAATGCAAGCATTGAACTGAGACTTGAAGATGCCAGCTCTGCTCTATCATTTCTCTTGGCAGGGTACAGTGGAAAACAACCATCACTAGCGAACCAAATAGAATCAAACGTTCTTGTCTGAACTGAGTATCAGACTGAACTGATATTGCCAAACACACCACTAAAACTAGACATTTGTTAACCCCAGGCTGAACTTTGGTGGAATGAGATCAGCACAGAAAGTAATTTTTCCCACAATTATTCCCTCTTTAAAATAATGTGTCAATAGATTTCTTTGGCCAATGTACTCATTATTGAGATTCTGTATTCTACTTTCTGCCTCCAGGTAGTCATAGGAGCATAATTTCAGTGATTTGTTAACTTTTTGCATACTTAATCTGTCCCATGAAACTAAGAGTTTCTCCACTCCACCCTTTAGATAAATGAAAATGAAACAATTTTGAAATATCCAGAACAAACATAAAAGTTACAAGCAAAAATAAGAAGGAATAAGAAACATGAAGAAGATGCACTGAAAATAAAGAGAGAAACTGAAGAAAGCTGGAAGCTAACAGAACAAGTGAGGATAATAAAGACAAATCACTGGAGTCATGAATGAGCAGAGGGGCCTGTGCAGGTATTCTACAATAAAATCTGATCACAAAAGGGCTTCCACTACCTTGAATACATTGCATCACCTTTTAGAAGTAGGATAATAAAGCAGAAGCTTGCCCCAAAATTTCATTTGATTCCTACAGCAATTTATGAGAACATAACTATTACAAAGTACAATAATAAAATGTTGCCATTCACAGACTGAGGGAAGAAAAGAAGGTATTTTGCACATTTTGACTGTAAAATGAGAGTACTGTGAAAGGACACAATTTCCATTCTCACCTAGACCAATAAAAACACACAATGCAGGCAAGCTATCATCTTATGGGAGAGTTACTCTTAGGCCACGTCAAAAACTGGCTTAATTTGGATTTACTAGATTGTATTTCCTGTTAGACTTCTAAATTTGTGACTCAATTAGTGTCTGGGGAAGAGGTTTTTTGGTTGAACTTAAACGCAAAGGATTAAATGTCAGATTCTCTTTTTTTCAACTTCTACCTGCAAGAGGAAGTTTGATTTCTCCTGGAATGAAGAGGAAAACAAGGAATTAGCTAACCTCCAGTTTCAACAGCAAGGATGGGCATGTATGTTTTCCTCAAGTGCATTCCTGATGGGGAAGAGTAGAGATTCAGGTCTTTTGTGGCTTGATGGTACTCCATCACCAAGAGTCTTTGAGGGAAAGTTTCAAACAAGAACTTACTAAATCCATCACCACTTGCCTGTCATCAAGCTTCTTATTGTACCAGAAGTTAGCTGCTTGTTACCAATAAGTGAAAACTGCCTCTGGAAGGTGAAAATAGCAATATTAAAATGCAAATGGGTCATAGATTTTCCCAACTGTACTCAAGTCTCTGCATTAGGATACAGGAGTTTGCCTGGCCTGAACAGAAATATTTTGAGAAAACTAAACATAACTAGCTCAGAGCATAGCTTTCTCACCTGTCCACAGCCAATATTACCTTTTCATAGCTGGATGTTGGCACTGATTTCAAACATCACAGTTAAAACCTCACAAGGATGCCAGCCGACCTGCAAAGAACTGCAGCATTTGTCTCTATGAACACTGTTGTATCAACTGAGGGCTGAAGCTCAAAGCTCAGCTCAGCTCTAGACACGAATACTTGAATAGCACATAGGCTTCAGTCTGACTCTCATCTCATGCAAGATTCTGAAGCCTGCTTCACACTTCTAACTGGAACTTAGCATCAATTGTTACTCGATTTCTTTAGGTATGGGGGGCATGGGGGGTGTAATGGTAAAAAAAAACAAACAACCAAACACAAACAAATATTCTCCCATGGATAAAAAGCCTGGCTTTAAGCACCTAGAATGACAAGGGTTTGTCTGTACAGCAGAAACAAGACTTTATGTATATAAACAGGGCCACTTGGGATTGCTAGGCAGATATATTCTGCCATAGAGAGTATGAGCCTGTGGGCTGCAGTAAAGCTCCCTTCAAGCATAACTACCACATTTCATCTCCGTGAGACTAACCATTCCCATACACCATAAGAATGAAACTTCCCAAGAGCACTGGAAAAGTACAATTAAACTGATAATGAAAACAAATAGGCTCATTCCAAACAGACGAAAGTGGTTTCCAAATTTTGCCTTACTATACTCCCACCCTAAAAACACCAGCATACTCCAAATGCCTGTCCTAACTGGAGAGGAGAAAAGGTGAAGGCTGAGGCTTCCCTTCATTCTCCCCAGCGTCTCCAAGGCTTCTAGACTAAAACACCAAATAACGAGCACTTCAGAATCACCCTGAAGTTCCTGCCCAACTCAATCTAATACTTAACTAAAAGTTTGGAAAATACAGCCATGTAGCTATTAGAGTTCAGGAGAATTTGAAGCACGAGGCTTTCATTTGCAAAACACCAGAATATCTTCCACCTCAGAAGCCCTTGAGTAATTAAATTTACAGCAGAATCCCAGCCCCTACCAAGGAATTTTCATGATTAAAAAAGGTCACAGTTTGCTTGGTTCCTTTTCACAGGCATCAACAGAAGGTCCAAAGGAAAACTGAAAGCATTAGAAACCATCTAAAGCTCTCACTTTTTGGTCTTTGTTGTCTGTAAACTATTGAGTTCACCATTGCAATTGCTCAGTGTAACCTGATAGCTCAGAAACACCCAGCTCCATCTTTATTAAATTTAAATCTGGCTAAGAATATGCTTCCTTCAAGCGCTGCTGAAGGGTGGAACTAATGTCCTGCTGCACTGTATGCAAGGAAGCAGAATGCCTGCCAGGCTCCATTTAACACTCCTCTGCACCAGCAGATGCACAGAATTGCACAGAATGCATGAGGATTTCCCCTGTTTCAGTAGCTGGCACCAGAGCTTGAGCCAATCCTCACTAACGACTGCTCCACTGAGCAGCTCCAGTCACAATTCTGAAGTCAGACTACAGAGACTGTGAGTCATATCCTAGATATATAGGCCATATATTATTACTCCTTCTCCTCACTATGTGATAACAAGAGCACCACTGCTCAAAAATCTATAGATAATCACACCAAGTCCAAGACCAGATCCCAACTTGTCTTCATGATAATCTGAAGAACACACAGAAGTGAAGGGTGTTCAGTTTCTGACTGATGTCTAGTCAAGCTGTTTGTAGTGCCATAGAAAGCTTCTCCTAGAAGAAATCAATAGGCAAGGGGGAAATGGCAGCCAGCCATCAGCACTTACAATTTCTTTCAGAATCATACAGCACACAGTTGTTTTGTATTTCAGAGGATGAATGAATATCTTCATAAAATGAGCCCAGGAAATAAGTTCTAGTGCTGAGATTGTTTATGGACTGTGTATAATGAAGATCAGATTTGTTGAAGACAAAATTAAATAAAAATAAAACCCAAGGTTACAGGCTCAAAGTGGAGGGGAAAATCAAATCAGTTTTTTGTTTGCTCTTAAAATCACACTGGAGTGAATGACTTCTTTTTCCAGAGGATTTCCTTCTTACTCCAAAAAAGAAAATTTCCTCACCTCTCAGCTGCATACAGAAAATATCCTAGCATTTCACTGCTGCTGAAGAGATTGACTTCAGACCGTTTAGGTACTGGACTCTACATCAAAATCTTCTGAATGGTTCCATCTGAGTGCTATATCAGCTTTACAGGCTCACGTGTTTCCAGTCCATATACCCAAGGGCTGCCCAACAAGCCATGGACAGTGAAACCCACAACCCCATTGAGAAGCAAGCTAAAACTAAACTGGCTCCATGAATGGCCATATGCCATAATCATCAATAAACCCTGCTAGAAACAGGGTTGAACAGGGAGCTCTACTTGAGTTTTCACAAGCTTTTCTTAATTAGAGAAAACGGTGATAGTGTTTTGGGTCTTTATTGGCAAGTGCAGGTATTCATCACCAACAGCAGAAGTGCTATCAGGAGTTACCTTTGATAGCTATCTTTGCACTCTGGATTACTGTAGCACAAAAACTTTCCTCAGAGATACTCAGTCATAAAGTTTGGCTCAGCAAGCACTACCCAGCCACATAACCTTCAGATCACAAACTAGGTACCTCCTTCTTCCATGGCTCTCTGAAAAGGCTCTCTATAGCTAGAGCTTTATGGTTTTATTCCATATAAAGCAATTCACTCTACTGCCATCACAATTGGCCTTCTGTCCTGATGCCACTGAGCACATTGTAAAGCTGTATTTATAAAGCCAAGAGGGCTTCATCAAGAGTTATAGGTTTGAAATGTATGTATACAAAATGGCAGTCATCTAGCTTATTTTGTTGCTGATTAATTTCCCTTAATCTAAATAAAATACATATTCCACACATCATTCTTTCCAATTTGTTCTGTATACACATCTACCTCAAATGACCATTTATAGCTCTTTCTTGCTATGCACCAAAGACCTCCTATCCTGCTATTCTCCCACTTGTGAATGAGCTGTATCTCCATTTTCCTGGTGAGGCAGCTCTGAAGGAACTCTCCCCCTTTCCCTCTCCCAAGAGTTACCAGTAAGAGACTCCTCCAGCACTTGCAAGTATTGCCATCATGATCAATCTTAAATTGCAGAAAGAATGAAAAGCCAAGAAAGATACTTTTCTGTCCCTTTATATTTGCCTGTGAAACAAGTCTAGCCAGGAGAACAGCAAAAGTTACAACTCCTAGTGAGGGCACGGGGAACACCACAAAACCAACAAACAGCAAGTTATACTGCAAACCAAAGAGATAAATCCTATAGCCTATCAACAAGGTAGGCCAAATGTTGTCAGGTTACAAACTTTTCCACTTCAGGGGAACTGCTTCCACACTCATGAGATCATAACTTGGCTCAAGCAGCATTTTCACTATAATCACCATAAAAGGAGTGTAATGTAAATTCTGCTTGATTATTTTAAGATTGAAATTGGTTCTCACTAGAAAGTTGGGAATCATGCTCTGGACAGAAGGAGAAATATTTTACAAAATCATTTGTAGCTCTCTGTTGGACTTCCTCCAGTAGATCCCTGTCTCCCTTGCACGGGAAGCCCAGGACTGGGCACAGTATTCCAGCATTAACACCACAAAAGCTGCACATAAGGTTTTGTTTACAGCATTAGGCACTAACGACCTCAGGAAGCAGCTAAAACGAGGAGAGCCCACAGTTCAGACTTAGGTGTATAATGCACTCACCGTATGCTTTGTCCATTTATCAAACCCTTTAACAGAGCTCAAACTTGAGCCTTCCTGTAAATACTTACACACAGACTACAAGTAACATGGACTTGGTAGAAACCACACTAATGACAAGCAGAAAGCTCAGTACGCTGCAGAATGAGGGCTAGAAAAATCAAGTAAATAAATCTAAAACTAACAACACAGCAGATGTATCTTAAAAGCAGAAACTTTGGATCCCATAACATAATGTCTAGTGAAAGGAAACATCCCACATCACTAGCTCATATAAAGCCCACATCACAAGGGAAACTGGGACAGTATTTGTCATCATTTGTTTTACAGAACTGATTTACTTTATGTGTATTGTACAAACAACTTATTTCAACTGTTATAACCTGGCTTTTGGGTTAAGTTTCAGCCGCTGCACTTCAGATTCTTGTCCTTGATGGTTCTTCAAGCCATCACATGTTCTTTATCAGAGATAAGTTTTGTTAGCTAACAAATAGAATTGTAATTTGAAAGCTTGATAGCAAAAGCATCATTTCCTGTAATCCAAGACATGACTTAACCATTAGCACACAAGTAAAAATACCTAAATCATTTGGACGTTGTGTCGTGAAAGGAATAGATTTTCTCTTGGCTCCTCAACCAAGTCCTAATAACTTTCCTGGCAAATAAACAGTGATCAATTTGTCAAAATTAGCTGCTCCCAAAATGCAGCAACACTAAATATTTTATCTCACTGCCAGTGGGCACGGACATTTTGCATCTTAAATCAAATGCTACAACAGACCTAAAGCACATTTTCCCTACAAAATCACACTCCAAACACTCCCCATCAAATTATTTGCTACTCACTATCTAATAGCCAAGGTCTTCATGCAGTCCCACCTCACCTTGTTTTCTTCCAGTGCTTACAACACAGAGAATTTGTTATAGCTCTTGTTTCCCAGGAACAGTTATTAAAGCAATTATACAAGAACTCCTGTGAAACAGGAGTACTATGATTCCTTGCAGGATTTGAATCATCCCCATACTAACTAGTGTCCTTGTCTACATTTAGCCCATATCTGGAGATAAACTACAGCAATTCTATCGCCCCATGACCCCTCTCCAGCCAAGAAGGGGGTTTGGGAAAAGGAGACCCACAGGTTAAAATGAAAATGGATTTAATAAAACAACAAAACTGACACCAATGCCAACATCATGTATATAAAGTTATACTCATCCCAGTGAAAGTCCAGCAGTAGCACTAACAGGAAAGTAGTCCTGAAGACCCACATGGAAGAGGAACAGGATCAGGAGTAGCCCAAGAAGGAACAGCAACCCAAGCAGGAGATTTTCTTCAACAAACTTCACCTTTTATGCTGAGTGTGATGCTCATGACATGGGACACACCTGTAGGCAATGTCAGGCGACTGCCCTGGCTGGCTCCAAACTGCTAATGGGCTGCAGCCCATGGCTGGCCTGGGATTCTGTCCCAGCACAACCAGGACAGTCCTATGCCCAGCAAACCAGGTATCTTCTTAAGGACCGAGATACTGAATAACTGTCAAGCAGAACAGCTGGTGCCACCCTTGGCTAGCCATGGGTGCTGTTCCGAAGGGAATTTCAGGAATAGTTACAGGCTAGGCTGAAAACCCACCATAAATATTACTGTGTTATGAGCTAGCAGCATATAAATCCCTTCTCAGTGGCATATCCCTATGGGAAAGGGCACGCAGGCTTCCATATGGTGGTGATATATCATGTGATTTTTTTTTTGTAAAAGCCATACTATAACTTGGGCTTATTTACTGTTCTCTCTCTTCATATCTGTAAACAAAGAAAAGCTTAAAAGGTTACATTCCTTCCTACTTCTTGCTATGTTATTTAAACCAAACTGAAAGCTTAGTCACATAAACTTCTGTCATCTGTACTTAATTCTTGGTCCTTTCTCTTTCTTCTTCAGAAAATTAAATACCCAGATGTGTCTGACTAAATAAAAAGGGGTGCTGATTCATCTCATTTTTCTGCCAAAGTAGCAAAACAATGATAGCTAAAAGTAAGGGGATAATCTTAAAAAACAAAACAACTACAAAAAAGTTAAGCACGCTGAACACTGACTGTGTCCAAACAGGCTTCCTCTAGCTGCCACCACACATACAGCACAAAATAAACTGAGATAACCACTTAACATTAATTCATAAAAGCTTCAATTCATAAAATAATTCAAAGGAACTCAGACCAGTTTATACAAATCATATCTAGAAAGCAGTTTGAATATGTACTTAGGAATAAAATCAAATTATTCAAGCCTGCTTTTTATTTTTTCCCCCCAGGTCTCTGACACAATCTCAAAAATTTAGAGGAAAAATGGCAGATTCCATTAATAAGCAAATCAAATACTGAGACCTGTGCAATCTCCCCTTCTTGCTACTTCCTCTCTTCAAAGTAAACCATTTGTTCTTTCATTTACTATTCCCTCTTAATTTGTTCTGGTGAGGAAAGGATAGCTGTCTCCCAGAACAGGAGACACAAGAATCATAAGAAAATTCAGGTTGGAAGGTACCTCAGCAGGGCTCTACTCCAAGCTCCTCTTAAAAGCAGGGTCAGCTAAGAGGTCGGACCATGCTGATCCAGCCAAGTCCTGAAAACTCTCAAGGGTGAAGACTGCACAACTTCTCTACGCAGCCTGTTTTGCTGCCTGACTGTCTCCAGGATCAAACAGTGGTACTCCTAATTTCAATTCATGCCTGTATATTGCACTGTAGAAAGTCTGGCTCCATTGCCTCAACAATCTCCTTGCACATCCTAGAAGGCTGCGCCAAAGCTGTCTCTTTTCCATGCTGAAGGGGACAGTTCCCTCAGCCCCTCCTCACAAAGCAAGTTCTTCCACTGCCTGATTATCCTAGGGGCCTCTGCTGGGCTGCCACTTATTAACAGCTTTCTCAGAACTGTAGAATACAGCATTCTACAGTGGTTTAACAAGTAGCTAACACAGCTCCAGCTCCCCCTGTGTGCTACCAGGGCATTCTAACCACCTGCAGGTGGAGAAATGCCTACCTTCTCTTGCCAGAAAACACACACTCCCAGCTCCCTCATTTAACCCACATGTGACCTCAATCTCCAGCTGCTCTTCTTTCTGGGCAGTTTGAGAGTTACAGCTGTGTTCTCTGAAGATCCTCTGTAAGACCTCATCAAGCTCACTTTACCAACCCCAATGCTGCAGTTTGCTCACCCACTCCTGTAGCTCCTTAACGTGGCAATACAGCTTCTTACTCAGCACAAATCTCCTACTGCTCTCCTGCTCCAGGATGAAGCACCAGGCACCCCAGATACAGAAAGATGCCTTCTCCCTTGGAAGCCTGGTCTGAATGGAAGCCAAGGGCCAGTGCTCCAGCTAGTGCCAAGGATTTCACTTTGGGGCAGGTACAACACAGCTAGTGAGCTCACACCTAGTGAGCAACTGGTGTGTCTCTGGAGAAGATGGAAGGAAAGACCAGAATTTGATCCCACATAGCTTGGGCACATAGGAGTCTACTGTTCTACTGCTCCTTTGGAATGAATTGGGAACTTGATGTGAGAAGAAAACACAGTTCTTCACATGAGCAGCTAGCTGGTCAGTGACAGACAAATCAAATCAAGGCTGTCATGGCTCCACAGACAAGGAAGGAACACCCCTGAAAGCTGTAGCTACTCATTATGTGAAGAGAGGAGTGTAACAATAGCCCTTAATTAGGTGCAGACAGAGAATTTGCTTGGGTTTTTTTTTCCACCTCTAGAGGTACAAGGCTTTACAGTTCAGCCAGTGAGGTGTTTTCTTTCCTCTCACTGAGACAGAGTGGTTTGAGGTGAAACTGGACTTGAAGTTAGCAGTCTTGGACTATGAGATTGTGTAAGGAATGTTAATTTTTAAGAGGCTGGGGAAGAAATTTTTTATGAGAATGGAAAGTCCAAGGATTCTGACTCTCAGGCTCTAGCAATTCAGGGTGGGCAAGGAGGATGATGCATGGCTATCTATTCCTTTGCAGAGGTTACCATCTCCACCACAGAAGTGGCAGAACAGGTGGTACATCTACTCCTCAGCTAAGGCAGTTCAGGCTGTCACATTAATGCAGTTACCATCAGCTCCAGTTTACGTTACTATGTGAGGCTGAAGTACAGCAGCAGAGAGCTCTGATTCATGATCCCTGTTGGAGTTAGCTGCAGTGGCTAACATCCCCCACATCTCGTCAGCCAATGTGGATACATCTCACAGGGATCATGAATTAGATTCTGATGGGGAATAGATTAGGAAAAAGAATAAGGCAGGAAATAGGAAAGAAGAAAGATAATAGAGAAGTGAGGGCAGGAAAGGAAAGAGCATTAGTAGGCAGAAGGAAGGGTTATTAGTGAGCCAAGAGAGAAGGAGGAAAAAAGAGGGGTGGGAATAGCAATTTGTTAGAGTATTTCTCAAAAGCCTATATTTAAAGGCAGTAGCAAGACAAGGCACCACTCATCTATTAATACCTCAGAGTTATTGATTACCTTCAGGCTTGATTTTAGAAAATGACAGTAACAAGCTGTGTGAATCAATTACAATTATGGAATTGTATAAAATACAGTCAGCAAACTAAGTGAAAAAGCCTCCCTGTGGGATTTGGATATTCCAAGATCGAGGATGCAGTGGGGTTACACCCTAAGGCGTCAATGTCAGTACAGAAAAGGATATTGCTCATACCTATCTGTGTAGGCCATTAATTGTCCAAGTGATATACAGAGAAATTAGCACCTCTAAAGCATAAGGCAGCAAGCAGTGGCTTGGTAGGAAGAAAGGCAAAAACCTTTCTTGCTTAAGTTAATGAATGACAAATTAGCAGGTCTAGGGAAATCTTTCAGTTGAAATGATTCAAAAGGTGAACAGGGACCAAACAGGGAAAAGGAATACGCCAGCTTCAGGCTCCATTCAGTAATGTAACCTGAAGAGATAAAGGCTTAGTGAAAAGCAGAGACCTTGGTTATAAATGCTGCCAGCCATTTGCCAATTTGTCAGCTGAATCGTAAGGAGTAAAGGAAACCATCAGATCTGAATTAAGAGCTGCTTGGGGGGTATGACTGGGGTTTTTTTCATCCCTTTCTGTTCATCTGTATCTACAAGTTTATTCTAAATTCTAAATTCTTTTCTCTTTTGTTAGGGATTATTCCAAGGAGGGCAGAGACCTAAGGCATTCCTTTTCTTGGGTGTGGCCATCCTGAAAAACTGTCCCTTGGATATCTGTGAGGTGACCACCAAGCCCTACAGGCTCCCACGAACACATACGATTCTGTGTCTCCGCATGCAAGACTGCTTGAGAGCTGGCAAGAGAAGCTTGTAAGAAAAACGTGTCTTTGGGTGACTACTAGTGGACAGGAATGCTCTCAGGCATGTGGCAACACGGTGACTACTTCAAGGGCATCATGGTACATGAAAACCTCTTAAAAATTGAAATGGTGAGATGAAGAGAGACTTACCCCTTGTGTTGCAGCTGAATGGAAAAAAAACAACTCTGTGTCCTTGACAGTGCCAGAAGTTGGCCCTGAGCTGAAATCTCCAAGGAAATGGAGCAACCTTTTCTGCATTACGGCAGGCAAAGGCCAGAAATGAGAAAACCGGAGGCAGCTAAAAATGCAGATAATAAAGAAGCCAAAGAGGCGTCACAAGAAGCAGAGCATGGGAGGTGAACAGTACTGAGCGCCACAGTCATTTGCCTGACATAAAAGGACATAACCAGCAGAGTAGGAGCAGCTTTCCAAATCAGACAGCCTGTAATTCACACTACAAAGACAGATCCTTCTGACAGTTTGTGCAGCATCCACAAAGTAGCAAAAGACTGTTGGGTATCTGTTTAATTCTTCTAGCCAAAAGGAAGAAACTTTGTCCATTTTCAACAGTGCAGTGCATCAAATTACACTCTGGATAAAAACATTTGACTAAGAAAATTCTTAATTATTCCAGCAATGAACAGCCAGCAATGCCAGAGCTTCAAAGAGCAAAAGAGTTTAAGTCTTCTGTAGAAACATATGCTACACAACATACCTGTGCCAAGAAGAGGATTGAGAACTTATGCAGTGGGAGATGAGGCAGTTATTGTTCCCATTAAAGTACTTTGCACCAGGGTATCCCAAATCCTCAGGAAACAGTTGATTTCAAAGTGGGGATGATGGCATGTTCAACACTAATCTCTCATGAGAAGAGGAGAAACTTCAGCATCAGCAGATAGGCAAAGGAAAGAAGTAATTAAATGATTCCTGCATGCAGTTTTCATGCTTTATACTCTCCATAGAGTACCTTGGAGTACTACAGCTTTGAGTTCAGTGAGAATATACAGTTTGACTCCATGATCTTGGAGGTCTTTTCTAGCCTTTATGATTCTATGATTCTTTGTAAAGTCACTGGGACACACGTTGTGCTACAGCAGCAGCAAAGTTAGCGTAAAGCAAAGACTCCGCTGATGTGGTGAGAGAGGGCACGACATGAGGGTGATGAAACAGCAAACCAGGTTGCCCAGAGAAATGATAAATGCCCCGTCCCTGGAAATATTTCAGGGATCCCATGAATCTATGATACTACGACAGCAAGGTACTCATTATATCAAGCTACTGGGGTAGTACAAACTGCTGTGGTGATAAGAACAGTCCTCCACTGGGCCAGGAGGAGCAGATACAGAAGCAATAAAATTTCCATTAAAAGCAAAGAAGCAAACAGAAAGAAGTCAGAGTAAGAGAAACCAAATAATGGGGAACTAAGATAGTCTACTAAAATGGAAGAAGCTCTTTTGCTAAAGACAGTTGTTGTCACCTTGAGCACTCTGAGTGAGGAAGCCTGAGTTCCACATGGTCAGTACTACACAGCAGCCAGTAAGCCCACTGGAGATCTGGGGTGGGGAGGAACAGAGAGGGGATTCTGACACAGATGCTGTGATTTCTGGTAGTTCATCTAGGCAGATTTGCTCATTCGAGCACAGCCTGGATCTGAGCAGCTGTTGATGCTCTCCACAGCCTCCATAAATTACACTCACATAGTGTCACCCAAGGAAGTGGCAAGAGTCAGTGTGAACCAGCACCTGGTTCCTAGCTTAGATGGTTTAGCTGGACCTGCATAAGGTCTTTTAATCATATTCCTGTTTTTCCTGTAGTGGTAGCATGCTCTTGCAACAGCCACATTGGCTCTGCTCAGAAAGCAGAGGTCTGCTTGCCCCATCCTGTATGCAAGCAAATTAGTTGCTTCCAGGTGACCCCTACAATCATGGTCAGATATCCCTCTCCTTAAGCTAACCTGCCAGCCCCACATTTTGTCTCTTGGTCTTTTACAAAGTTAATCCACAGTCTGGATAAATCACCAATAAGAGTCAGCTGTGGTAAGAACTGAATGTTCACCTACCACCTTGTGCATACATCTTCAGAGTATGAATGTTGGCAGGAAGTAGCTATTCTCTTTCTTCTGTTAGTTGCTGAATAGTATAATGCAGACTTGTTTTCCTTCTAAAAAGTGTCCTTTGTTCTGGCAGTGAATTTATATAGACCAAGCAGGGACACTTTTGTACAGGAGAGTCTTAACATTCGGGTAATTCAGGGGCATGACTGGAAAAATACAATTCCTGCTCAGTAAGCATTA
Source organism: Picus viridis (assembly GCA_033816785.1). NCBI lineage: Eukaryota > Metazoa > Chordata > Aves > Piciformes > Picidae > Picus > Picus viridis. Next base: position 8,468,522 of record CM066581.1, read on the forward strand.
GCCTCTTTCCACTTCTTTCCTTCCTAAAATTTATGGTCACTTCTGTCCACCTTTCAAGGAAAAAAAAAATATAAGGAAAGAGCTTTTTTTATATTCTTCACTTAAACAAAACCAGGCTTTCACATTCAAAGAGATTCATACCCTACTACCAAGATAATAGGTGAGACGCGAGTCCAAAAGTTCCCCTGCTGTGTGCTTAGCATTCATGGGTGGTCGGAGCTGTAACTGAGCTACCTCACCATGGTGCAGCAAGAATTCAGAGATTTATTTTATGCAATTTGCATTCTATTTATATGTCTTGGTCCACTGTATCTCAAAGCACATTACAGAGTATGTAATCACCATATACTGTACCTACAGCACAGTTCCACCACAGTCATTAAGCACATGAAAAGGGAAAAGGGACAGATGGGAGAAATGGGAGAAGAGGTGGTTTGATTTTGTAAAATTGAATTCTCACCTGATTAAAAAACAGTGAAGGATTCTGGTCATTGTCTTCCTCCTATTTCTAATTGCTGTAAAAATCTTCTCACTAACTCTCCCTCTTCTCAGCATCTTAACTCATTTTGTTCTGACCTTCTAAAAGACAGCCCATGCTTTCTAATACCCAGGTTGTTCACCCACAACACAAATTCCACTCTAATCTCACCTCCTCATAACTGCCTTAAATGCTTCACAACTGCCTTCTGCTGCAGCACTAACTGTATTGCTGCACTTCTGAATGGTCAGCAACTCTACCCTTGGTCATCAGATGTAAATATGTCTTTTTATCTTCCTTGTTGTGCACAACTCTGTGCACATTAGACTTTATTTTTATGATGCCCTGATCCTTTCCCACCCTTCTCTGATAATGCCACTGTCTCCAGTTCTCTCAGAGTTTCTTTCTCCTATTCTTCTCTTCTTGCTCTGCCTAGCTAGCAATTACACATCCGCAATACATAAAGACCTGCTCTCTTCATGCAAACCTTAACTCTTTCTGGAAAACACTAAGGCAAAGGATTTAAAAAATATCCATGGTAGCTTCCTGTGCAATTTGTCTTTCCATTTTGGCCTGTAACCTAAACTGCAGCTCTCTAGAACACGCAAAGCTTTCCTATCCGTGCCTCCTAGCATGCCAAGTATGTTGTCAGTACCTGTCAAATAATTGCTGCCTCCACAGAATGTTCTTCCTACCCAATAGCTGATCACTGAGAACTGCATAGCCCCAGGAATTCAGCCCAGCAGCTAACCAGCTAAGTCTGGAAAAAGCAAATAAGCATTTTTAGGAAAGCTCATCTCTCCCTCAGCTGCTTCTGGAACCAGAAGCGAAGAGAAAAACAAATGGGGGAAAAAGCATTCTAATAACTAGCCTAAGTAGTCTAAAATCCTCATTTCTTCCACTCCTTATCTTGGCAAGTATGAAGTATGGTAACTTGGCCTCTCTTCCAACCCATGGGTGTGGGATCAAGGGTAAAGGAGTTTGTAAGCTACAAATGAATGGCTAATCAGGCACATAAAAACTTAGAAAAGCCAAAATTAAGAGAATTAAAATAAACCAAAAAAAATCAAGTATGACTCACAAAGAGTCTCTCACAAAGAGATTTGAGATCATCAAGTAACAAAGTCCACTATTGCTAATCTCTTGGTGCAAGTACACTTCTCATGTGCAGAAAATTTATTTATATATATATATATATATTCAATTTGTAGGGGACTGATCAGTGTGCTGTGTTCCTTATTTTGTGGTCTCTTAGCAATATTAAAAATAAGTAACACTAACATTCACCTTTCAAGAAGAAAAAGTTCTCTTCTGAGCTTAGACTGGGGCCTAGTAAAGAGAGAAGTCCTTCTGTCCAAGCTCTGTAATCACTATCAGTTTTTAACAAGGCCGGCTGGAGGCCAGGCTGGAGCACTTTGATGGTTCATGCAGCATAGTGGTCAAAACCAAATTCCAAGACTTCTCAACACTCTGGCACTGGCACATCAGATTCCCGTGAATCTAGTCAGAACTCAGAGTACTACTCCTGCAAAGATGCTTTTACCCTTCCTCTGGATGTAGTGAATGAGAAAGAGTAGACAATGCCAGTGCAGAGTTAGCAGGCCCAGTGAGCTGCAGAAGAAAAGGGCTGGCACAGCTGTGGAAGGGCAAGGAGGATCAAGCATACAAAACCTGTTGCTCGTCTTGAGTGGCTAGACATCTTTAAACTCCGTATTGTGTGGTGACAGGGCAGCTTGCTTATTTTCAGTCAGTGCTGCTACCTAGTCACTCTCTCTTTGTAACAAAAATATTCTATGAAGGCAAAAGCACACAGAAAACTGTTTCAACAGTTCATTTGGTTTCCCCAGCGTGAAGACCATACATCTCACAGACTCTTCACTCTGCCCGCTGTTAGGCCACACCATGGGCAGCTCCAACATGGCAATTACTCAAGAAAATTACCAGCACAAATGCTGCTGCCTTCTTGCTTTGTTTCTCTTGGACTTGCTTGTTACTCACAGTGCTCATCAACAGCTTTAAGAACTTTCTCAGTCTATTCTCCACCGCAATGATCATCACCATTGTTGTGATTGCATCATCCCCAAAAGAAAAAAAAAAAAAGAAGTGTTTTTGTGGACAGATAAAAAATATTTCAATTCAGCAGCACCCTGATTTGGTTCTTATTGCACAACAGTTAATAAAAACTAAGGGACTTAACAAGCATCTCCAACTGGAAGTACCCCAAGTAAACATTAAGTTGTGACCACTCACAACCTCTATGATTCGCAGAGGAAAGGGCAGTCAAAGCATTAAATCCATCTTTTCATCTTGTTTATCCTAAAGATCAAATTCAATATATCTCTAAATTCTGTTTATTTCATTTTGTAACAAATGAGGCACTGATGCTCCGACTGCAAGCTGGGAGGAAGGAGCATGCAGTGCTTCAAATGCAATGAAGCTTGAAGAGTTTAGTTTGGTAGAAATTGTTCCTACAACTGTAGGTGGCTGGATTTTCCCAAAAAAAAAAGAAGCAACAAACAGCCAGTGAAATGAGTTTGTATTTAGATACACTTGGCTCAGCAGGCTGTGGTTTAGCCCCATAGGTAAGCTCAGTTTTGACGTGGGCTAAAATAAAATAGTCCTTGGCGACCAGTTATGGTAACTGAAATCTTACTCTTGGAGCACTGGCTAAGAGGGTCCAGATCCAATTCTTCCACAGTCAGTGCTGCTGGAACAGAGCTGGTCTGTCAGTGCCCAGCTCCATCAATCCTACATGTCTGATCTGTCTGAGTTTCACTAAAAAAACAGAGTCAGGGAGCCCTGAGACGCACAGACATAACATAAATAAAAAAATACGCTGGCGTTTCCAAGTGTCCACACATTCTCAAGCAAGTTGCACCTATGTTATGTTACTCAGCATGTGGTTTCAATTGCAACAACAATGCACATTTGTTCGGCTGCAGGCTGGCTGTGAACACACCACGAGCCGCCTTTAAATATGGCATGGCCTGTGACTGCCTTGCAGGGTCAAGTGTCTGGCATCTGCCTGCTACGTTCTGGTCGGTATAACCTTATAGATTACCCAAGCAGCAGCCCCATACTCTTTGATGTCATGGAGACATATTTATATACAGCATGCAAACACTCTGCAGTTTTCATAAGATCCAAGAAAGAAGCTACTGGGGAACAAAACAAGAATAAAAATGGTATCTATTGAGGTCTTTTCATTCCCTCTGCATTAGATTTACTAAACTAAATGAATAATGATTTTAAATTCAGTTTCAGGACAGTAGTGTAAGTATTCTTCACTCATTTTTTAAAATGACTGCTCACTACTGTGCCCAGTTCTGGTGCCCCCAGCATAACAGGAGCATGGAACTGCTGGAGTGAGTCCAGAGGAGGGCCACTGAAATGATCAGAGGACTGGAGCACCTCCCCTGTGGTGACAGGCTGCCGGAGTTGGGGCTGTTCAGCCTGGAGAAAAGGTAGCTCTGGGGAGACATTAGAGCAACCCCTCTCCCCTGAGAGGGGCCTACAAGAAAGCAAAGAAGGGACTTGTTACAAGGGCTTGTAGTGAGAGGACGAGAGGGAATGGATTGAAACTTGAGGAGGGCAGACTTAGATTCTTTACAGTAAGGGTGGTGAGACACTAGAATATGTTGCCCAGGGAGGTAATGGATACCCCTACCCTGGAGGTGTTCAAGGCCAGTTTGGATAAGGCCTTGAGCAATTTGGTCCATGGCAGGGTGTTGGAACTAGATGATCTTGAAGGTCCCTTTCAACCAAACCATTCTATGAATATATGAAAGTTGCCTCACCCTACAGACTTGTTTTTACTGACTTGCACTGAGGAAGCTTTTCAGAAATACTTGCTAGCACCGACTTTCCTGACAAAACATTAACATTGGTGGCTTCCAGTTTTTCTGTCCTTGTGGATTTAAGATATTGCCAACATTCTCCTTAGTAGCTGCTGTATCTTTGTATTGGCGAGACTAATAGTAGAGGTCAATAGGCCTCACTGGCAACATATATCCAACATACGAATTCAGTGTAGGATTTAACAAAAGAGGAAGACCTCATCACCAGCCTGCTGGGAAAAGAATTGAACCCATGTTTTCCAGGTGTGTTCTGCTCCTCCTTTAGGCCATTATGGGCTTTCCCTAAGCTAGGTAATGTTTTCTAATGAAGTCTCTCCAGACACTTCATTATAAAAATCTATTTAACTTACACATAGTTTTATGATTTGAATGAAATGCCTTTGCTTTCAGGAATCTCTCAGCTGCACATTTTGGAAAAGGGACCTGAAATTAAACAATGGGATGACCAACATATGTGACAGCATAATTAAAACCAGCACAATGTCTGCTCAGAGAAGGACCACATTAAAGCTCTAGCATCTCCCTCAGCTGTGACATTTCCTATCATTTAGATGCTCAAAGTTGTAATCTTTGTAATGCTATCATCTTTATAATGTAAAAAATACATAATTAATTAATTAAAAATATTTACTGGGACAGAGCAGTATTATTCACAGGGTTAAACAGTGTGATCCAGTAGTTCAGGATACCTTTTTTAACCTTTTGAGTCCCATAAACATCCTTCTCCAACTGATGAATCACAAGAAGTCAGTGTGGAAAAAGCTCCTAACACAATTAGAATTTCAGTGAATGAAGCCATTAGAAGTTTCACAGAAAAAAAAAATAAAACAAATCCTGAACCTATTTAAAGCTTTTATGCCCATCTCTATTGTAAAATATTCCATGCTGTTCTTCCTACCCCTCAGGCTTTTGGGCCTCACACAGCCACCACAGAGGAGCCACACTTCACAACAGCACCCCTAGCTCTCCTGGAGCCAGTTAAGGAGCTGCATGGAGATGGTCACACATATGATGATCGAGGGGCTCTGGTTTTATTCAGACTTAGGCCAAACATTCGCAGTGAAAACCCAAAAAAACAAAGGTAGATTCAAAGGTTTCTTTGCCTCTGGAGAATGTTGTCTTTATAACAAAAAGGATTCTTTTCTTCAAGAACCTTGAATAGAGAGTCCAAATAGAACACAAGCTCTTATTTTGGTAACGTTTCTGTACTCTTGAGATATACGAATATAAACTTGAATCATGATGAAATCTAAGTGTACCAACGTGTGAGATTAAAAAACAACAACAACAACACACACATCAAACAATGGAAACATACTCCAGGATTTTCCCACTGTTAGGTTTCTCTTAGTCTTATTCCATTTATCTACCTCAACTTGTCTTCTAGCAAGAATCTTTTCAGTCTCCTGGATCTGAGGAGCTAGGAAAGGATGGGGACCAAAATGAAGGTTCATTATGAATGCAAACATATCCACTGGTTGGGATTACATGCTGGAAATGAACCCTCTGAGCAAGAGACAGTTGGTTCATGCCTGTGGTGGGTGTTATTGTCATTGTCTTAGATAACTGGTGATAACAGGGCACTCCAATTGCACCACTCTTGCACTAGGTGAAGTGGCTGGTAGTGGGGTTAGTATCCAGCCTAGGTGAAAAATTAATGACTAGCAATTAGAGGAAATCAACTCCTTCTGGGTTTGTTATTGCTTTAACAGATTAAAAGACTAGATAAATTAACAGGTCTTGGCATGTGCAGCAATACTGTTGCTCAGCCAAGCAGACAGTTTTAAAGACCCCAGAGCTCTGTCCGTGGTTTTTTCTTTCTAGGTGGCTCACTGCACACCACAGACAGACATGGCTGCACCTGAGTTTAAAGAGAAGCACAATCAGCAGTTCTGAAAGTCAGGCTTGGTTTTACCAACAAACCAACCAAACAACAACAACAAAGAGAAAAAAAAAGAAGATTGAGTCAGTATGGTTTTAAATCCTGAATTAAATATCCTTAGAGACAAACAAAAGGAAACCACTTGAGATATCTTCTTATGGAGAACTGTGTTACTGTTTTTGATGTCTGAAGGGAGATGGGTGGCACAAGCACCTCCGGATGTGGCTCTGCACTGCACATCTTTCCAGAGGCAAAGACACTTCACCTCCAGGTATGCCAGGATGCTCAAGAGAGATTACTGCTTCCTTAGCAATTCAAATGGGTTTATGGCTGGCTAAGATGCCAGGGAATACACTTTTGGTTTTATTCTTGTTCTGTCTCTTAAACTCCACTACTTCAAAAATGAGAATATGGGTGAGAAATTGTAAGAGCTTAAGCCCATAGGAGACAATACTGCTTTCCCAGTGGGTAGTCCACACATGTGACTCCTACCACACTCCCATATACACACTATCACTCCTGTATTTTCACTAGCAAGAGTAACTCCACAGAAGAACTCCAACTAAACCAAAACCAACCAAACAAAACCCCAAAAACAAACAAACAAAGACAAAAATTCTGCAAGCACAAGTACTTTCCAGCTCATGCTACACTCCCAGTCACTAGTCCCAACACATTGTATGGGCAGCAGTGAGGAAGACAGCCAAGGGTTTCAGAGCTGGTGAAATTACTCCTTTGGACAGTGGAACATTTTTAGCTTGGCTTAAACTGATCTTCCACCTTTAGAAGACCAAAATCCAGTCGGCAAAACTGAGGAGCAGATACCACCAGCAAGATGCAGGAATGAATGAACAGGGGCAAGGACTCTGAAAGCATCTCAGTGAATTCTTAATGTGGAGTTCAAGCTTCACTGAGGAACCCCATTTATGGGGACATGCTCTGACAAAGAATAAAGACAGATGCTTGCTAATCTTAGAGGATCAGGCTATTCGGGCCATCAAGCCAAGAAAGCTTTGTTAGCACTTTGAAGACCAGCCATAAGGAGTCAGCAGGAGTCACAACCTCTGGAAATGGCATAAATTGCATCTTCATGTCATGCAATCATCACAGTCCAGCTAACACATAAAGAGATTTAAGAGAGAGAGAAAGAGAGAGTGTGGAAGGTATGTCAGGTTAACGCAAGCAGTTTTACATGGATCCTGGTTGGCAAAGTTGGTCCAGAGCCTGGAAAACTGTCATGTGTTTCCCTGCTGTAAGGGTTTTATATCCTCTCCTCTAACAAAAGCAAACACTGTGATTTGTTTTGTCTATTTATTTACTGTGCTAGTCTGTAGGTACTTCTTGTCTTGCGCATATCAACACCATTAAGAAAACATAGTCTATATCTTCTGCAGTTAAAAACTGACAAGAACTAACAAGGGCAGCGTGGTGTGGCAAACAACAGTTTACAGTGTCTCAAAGAGAGCCAGAAATTTCAAGTGAACAATGAAGCCCTGCTCCATATAGTTCTATTTCTGAAAATTTTAAAGATGGATTAAGATGGATTTAATCCCTCCTACAGCCTCAACAGTACGTTTACACTATACTGAGCCATTTCCATCCCAGTGTAAAGCCAAGACAACCTTAAAGAACAAACAAAGGCACTGTACATGACATATTTGTCTCCAAATTAGAAGAGCTTATTATACCTATTTTGCCGGTACAGCATGAGAATCCTTCTTGCTCTCTGCCACTACCTGAAAGGAGGCTGTCGTGAAGTGCACTGTCCCAAGTAGAAAGTGCCAGACCGAGAGGAAATGGCCTCAGGTTGCACCAGGGGAGGCTTAGGCTGGACATTATGAACAATTTCTTCACTGAAAGGGTTATCAAGCTCTGGAACAGGCTGCCCAGGGAAGCAGTGGAGTCACCATCTCCGGAGGTATTTAAAAGATGTCAAGATGTGGTGCTGAGGGAGATGGGTTAGCTGCTGACTTGGTAGTATTTGGTTACTATCAAGTCAGTATTTGGTTACTGGTTGGAGTTGATGATCTTTTCCAGCCTAAACAATTCTGTGATTCTTTATCTAAGCATCTCCTGACAGAATGTGTCAACAAAGCTTGAACTGAGGGTTGCCATTCAACATGTTGAGTAATAGCTCTGCATTTCATTGTCCAGGCAGTTACAGAGGTTTGTGTGGGCTTGGGTTTTGTCTTTTCACTTCCTGAGTAGTAAATTAGGAGTAATCCTTCCCAACAAAGAGAAAGTGCCTGAAAATTAAATCCATCTGCTTCTAACAGAATAAGGAATAAGAGAATGGATCCAACACATTTTTTCATTTGCTAAATATCACTTATGCCCAGCACTAGCATCCTTCCAGTGAAACTCTGGTTCAGAGCTGTGGCTCAGAGCAAACCAACTGCCTTCCTGAATGAAATTTTGGGCTATCCAGCCAGAAGATCTCTTTTCCTTGGTCAGCTGCCAGCTGACCAGTTGTAGTTTGCAGCATATGCTTGCAGTTTGCATGTGTCACATGGACCTTTCAATTCTCCTGTCAGCGAAGAGCCAGACAGATCATAAATTTATTGATTCAAGCCAAATTACATTTCTCCAAATGAGAAATTTATTATGATTTAGCTTTTAAACTGCAGCACTGTTGTTGATACAAGTGATAGTGCATCGACTCATTTAAAACCATGCCTACATTAAGAACTCCTATATATTGTGTGCATCTCCAGCTTTTCCTCAGGATTTTTGTCACATTTATTCTCTGCTGATGCAAAGTGTGTTTTCTGGCTGCAGGTCCACATGAGGTGTTTGCTCAATAACCTGAGTTGATGGTGCAGCATCCCTCATTTATATCAGTGCAATGTCTTTCTTTCACAAGTGAAAAAAGACAAGTCCTCTCACTTTCAGGATCTCTGCTATAGAATTTCCATTATGTTTTAAAATGTCTAATTGAGAAACAACAGAGCAGGAACACAAACTGCCTGCTTGGTGCCTTCATTTCCCTTTAGTAAGCTAAGAATTGCCTCAAGAGGATTTGTAAAATCCTCTTTATTGTGAGCCTCATGGCAACATCCAAAACCAGTCTTCCCTGTCTTTGTCATATAAACCTCTAGATTCGATTAAATATTCCTGATAATTTAATCATGTGTCTTAGCTACCTCTGCTCTGACTGCTGGCCATAGCTGGCCCCATACCCCCTCACTGCTGTGACTTCCTGAGGCTTTAGTTCATAAAGATAATCTGAAGTTGCACAGAGAACTAAGGTTAATGGACCTGCTGAGCACACAAAACATGTCAAAGTTACATTTTTCAGTCATGGTCATTTGGAGCACGATCGATGCTTCTGCTTGAAAAACTACAAATCAACTCTCTTCTGGGAAGAAATATTACCATTTCATAGCCTTTGGAGATTAAAGCCTATCAGAGGAGATATTGACTATTTACAGAGTGTTTAAGCATCCTTCCTCTGGAAGGAGATAATGACAACTACATGGAGAAATAAATGTATTTTATTTGAACTAACTTAGCACAAGCAATAAAACTTCACTTAAGTCATAATCTGCTGTTTCAGAGGGCATGCCCAGGCTGTATGAACACTCAAGAATTCATCTTGAATAAAAGCTGAATCAACTCCACCGAGAAGTGAAACCAGAACATCCTGTGATATTGCTAATAATAGAGTATACTTCTGTACTAAATGCCTGGCTATTGTAATATGCACAGATTTCTCTCCCCTGTAATTAGGAAACATTCTTAATTGCAGGTTTCATTGTTGACAAGGATCCTCTTACACTCCATGATTTATAACCATGTCTATTTCTGTAGAAATGGAAGCTCAGCTATTGGAACGGCTCACAACAGTGGGGCACGCAGCAGCAAGTCCCACCTGGTGATGCATCTTTTCACAGACTCACAGAATGCCAAGGGTTGGAAGGGACCTCAAAAGATCATCCAGTCCAACCCCCTGCCAGAGCAGGATTACACAGAGCAGACCGCACAGGAACACATCCAGGTGGGGTTTTAATATCTCCAGAGATAAAACTTCCGCCAGTCTTTTCAGGCACAGTAGCACAGCAAATCACTTACTGCTTAAAAAACATAGTAGCATCCAGGCAGTCTTTGGTGCATTACACAATACCAAAAAGAAAAAGACAAGCTGACTGGCCTTTGAAATACACGGAGAATAGAACGCTGACAGAATTGTTACTAGCAAAATCTTTTTCTTCCTTAGCAGTAGTTATGGGTGGTCTTGGGGAAAAGAAAAAAAAAAAAAAGAAGAAGAAAAATAAAACAAAATAAAGTAAAAAATTAAGCAAACCTTGGCTGCAGCTAGCTCGCTGGCAAATGCAAAACCAAATATCTGGCACCAGGTGTGAAAGGAGTGAGGCACCCCGACCTCACAGTCATTAGGATTTTGCATGGTTTCCAACTCCAGTAAAATTCCCCAGCTCACACCTCCTTCATCAGTCCTCGTCACACTGGCTGAAATTATCTTGGCAGCAGGGATAATTATTCATCATTTACAATAAGTGTTACAGATGTATCTGAATCAAAGGCAGCGTGCGGGCTGGACAGACAGACGGCTTCGAGAACTCCCACCGTGTTTGCTGAAAACTCCTCTGGAGGGGCTGGGAGCAGGCCCAGTAACAAAGCCTCTCCTTTGTGTTTGTCCCACCTGAACTAAGATGCCCACTATAGCCATGTGATTAACCACCAACTTGAATCATCCTCTAGATAACTCAGTGAGGTGAAACCATGCAAATATTTCATTTAAAGTATTCATTTTCTTGAGAAATAATCTAAACCACAGACCCATAAGTAACTCCTCATCAGTCCCCACCCGGAAGATGTAAGGGTGATCTCCAGCTCCCATATCAGTAACAAATTATTTGCTTATTCAGACAGGCTTTTCCATTCCTTCTAGTATCAAGTGTCACCTCAGCCCACCATCTAGGTCCCTGTCCTTCATCCAGAGAGCACATTGTGGGGAAATGTTTACTTTGCCATACACCATCAGGATCCGGGAATGAAGTATCAAATGATGGGCTTTCATCTGGATGTCATTTATTCATTATATCATTACTTTATATTACAGAAAATGCACCAGTGTGAAAGTATGAATGGAAAATACATTTTGGCTATTGAATAACCTGGAAATTATTAAAGTTAAAAGCTCCTGAGTCAGACAGAGAAGCATCATGTTATTAGAATAATATGTTAATGTTTCAGTCATGCAGCTTCTGTGGGTCTTTCAAAACACCTGTGGAAATAACTTCTGTGCTGTTACAGTGCTAACAAATATACTGGACATAGTTTTAATTGCTCAAATTATCCCTCTGACTGAGATTTATGAGCTTATAAAAGACATCCTGATATAAATACAATAAATACTTTGAAAGCAGACTCAATGTGCAATAACTTTGTTTTCTTTTTCTCCTCTGTTTTCCTGTTCCTCAGGTTGCATTTGGTATAGCTGCTACTCAGAAGCCCCCTGATACTGCTTGCAGTGGGATGGAATGTGTGAAAGCACATCATCTGCCATACAATAGAGAGTCTATCTTTAAAAAGAAAAATGCTGCAGAACAGATTTAACTCTTTCCAAGGAAAAGTGTCAATGAGTCCACTTCCCTCTTTCAGCACAGAAAAGAGGCACCTTTTCTTGTTATCTCACTTCTCCCTTTTGTTAGGCCAGATCTGTGCTCCCAGATGTCATCACACCTCAACTTCACCTACTGGCTCTTCATTTTTACTGCCTTCTCCAAGAGTTTTGTCATTGATAACAGAGTCTGGCAAACTATTTTCCTTACCTAGCATTAACATCTCTGCTTTTATATATAGAATTGTGTCATAAAAGTCAAAGACAGTAAAGTTTTATGATGTTTAAAGATGGGCCTGAGTGGCAAAACCTGCACACTAAGTGAAAATTTTCCCAACTTGGGAGGTATAGGGTTTCAAGCTCTGCACAACATTTTCCCTGTTCTAAATGACTATATTCTGATACTTTCTTGTGAGAAAAGAGATGTGAATATGGCAAGGGATTTTCATCTTTCGTTTCTGATCGTAGAAAGAAGTGTAGCCATTACAGCTAAGTAGATCAAGATAGTTTAAACATTTGGTTCAGGAACTTAGAAAGTGCTGGAAAATCAAAAGGTCACAGCACTAATTAATTCAATAGAATAGAATAGAATAGAATAGAATAGAATAGAATAGAATAGAATAGAATAGAATAGAATAGAATAGAATAGAATAGAATAGACCAGACCAGACCAGGTTGGAAGAGACCTTCAAGATCATCATGTCCAACCTATCATCCAACACCACCTAATCAACTAAACCATGGCACCAAGCACCCCATCAAGTCTCCTCCTAAACACCTCCAATGATGGTGACTCCACCACTTCCCGGGAAGTCCATTCCAATGGACAATCATTCTCTCTGTGTAGAATTTCTTCCTAACATCCAGTCTGAACCTCCCCTGGTGCAGCTTGAGACTGTGTTCTCTTGTTCTGGTGATGGCTGCCTGGGAGAAGAGACCAGCCCCCGCCTGTCTATAAGCTCCCTTCAGGTAGTTGTAGAGAGAATTAGGTATTTTCCTTTATTACTACAAGAATTTTGGAAGCTGTTGGTGTACATTGATAAGGCATCACTGATTACCAAATGGAAATGTATGGATCAAAAATCATGCAGCATTCCTGAGGTTGAAGAATTCATTATCAAGTGAGTGAGTAGATCTAAATGATGAACTGGGATAATTCAAAAGAAAATGCAAACACCAGCCAATTTAATCAGAGGCTCACAAAGGATTTGTGACCCTCACAATAGATGGAAAAAATAATTTCCTTCATAGTGTTGAAATAAAATTTACAGCTGTATGACTCTTTGTTAAACTAGAAAAGTAAGGCAGGTATGCAATGCAAGACTAAGTCAAATATTTTCTTTCAGTTTTACCCAAATATAATCACATGACTTGTTTATCTTTCTGTCTGTTTCAACAGTTCAACATTACCAAAGTCATTCAGAAACTGCCCACTCCCAGCTGTGATGCTCTAAACCAGCCATACTCACCAGTTCAGTAGTCTATAAAAATATTGATTCAAAGCAAAAATTCTGTGACCCAAAAGAAACTCTCTTGTTGCGGTTCAGGACCTTAAGAGCTCCAGCTTCCTGGCCTACCCCTCTGCCAGACCCCTCCACTCAGAGCAGAAGGAGCAGAAAAGAACCATTCCTCACCTGTTCACAGCCAAAATAGTTCAAGCTGCCAAGGCAGCTGACTGCAGGTGACTTTCATGTGAAGTCTCACCTGGCTATGAGGTAGAGCAGCTGATGGTTCTTGCTCCACACAGGGGGACACTCTTAAGCAGAACCAGCTTGATCCCTGCAGCTAGATCTACTGGAGGTCTCCTGTCTCAACACTTTAAAAAATAAACAAAAATCGGCATTTTTAAGGCTAACAGCACCACAACACAAAATAATCACTCGATAAGCAACCCCAAGTGCTTTCCTCAGTTTTGCACAAGCAAGTCATATCGAGAAGATAACGAGAAAAGGCAAGAATACAAAGAGAATGAACAGTGAATCAACACTTTTGGTTCTGTAAAGTGGTCATTAATCTATGAAAAACTGGTAAGCTTGAATTACAGGAAAAACACCTGCTTAATAGCATGGTTCAACAGCTTATACATGCATATAGACCTGTAGCTTTCTGGTTCTACAGAAAAGAAGAGAGTGTTTTTCTTAACTACTAAACCTGCAGCTAAGACTAAGGCAGCAGTTACAGGAAAGGGGCTGTTCTTGTTCAGTGAAAAAAAAGATGATGGAATTTTACAGTAGCTTCCTAAATACTCTTTAGAGAATTCTCTTTAGATGTAACAGCAAATGCCTTCTGGGGCAGAAATTTAGAAATTCTTTCACAACTATGAGCTATAGCACAGTAATTGTAACAAATTAATGCAGCTCCCCAGAGTTTGACAGGGTGCTTAAGCAGCATATGTGACAACTCACAATTTCTTTACACTCTTTGAGGAGACTGAAGCAATAGCCACCAGCATCCAGTACCTTTAGATGCACCTACAAGTACAAAAATTATTCTGAAACTGATTGCACAGCACACAGAAGGGATCCTGCAACATTTTCAGACATGAGTTCATGGGCATTTTGCACCCTTTATAGGCTGAAGACAGTGATGGCATGGTCTCAGCAGGAATCTGTACTCAAAAAATTACAGGAAGGAGCCAGCGCTTGAAACAATAACTTCCTACGAAACTGAAACAATTACTTCTTAAAGAAACAGTTTAGAGAACCTTGGAACTGACCTAATGCCAATGAGTAAGTGAGCAGCACTTTCAAAGACAGACAGCTTTCACCTCTTTTAACATGGTTTTAAACAGAAAACTTCCTGTGCAAATCATACTGCTGGTGACAACGTTCGATCTCTTGAGCTCTGAATTCCTTTCCGTCCCTGCGAAATCATCTTGCATCTCTTGCTCTGTTTGCCTGATGGAAACTTGTAAGGAACTGTGAACATCAAATCACTTTAGTGAATATTACCATTATTATTATTATTATTAGTATTAGTATTAGTATTAGTAGTAGTATTATTATTAAAAATAAATGGAACAAGAGGTGTGTGTATATACAGGTAGATATGAAGATAACTATTTTTTGAGGGTTTGGGGTGTTTTTTTTTCCTAATGAGGAAACCAGGCTGTTCACATAGTCCACTCAGGAAAAATGGGGTTTGGAGAATAACATGGAAGTGGGCTATAAATACGGAAGGGCTATAAAATGGAAGCGAATCCACTGTGAAAAACAAACATGTACACTCCCTTAAAGTTAATTAGAATTTACTGAATAACAATTCCATTCTTTAGAACCTCTTAAAGCCATAAGCAAATTGAGGCACTTCTGCAAGAGATTTAAATGCAAAGGCATTATCGATTTAACAGAAATTCCTTGCATCAGGCTCCAGTGTGGTGTTATTTTTCCTTCCTTTTATACATATGTTAAAATAATCATGTAAAAGGATTCCCGTACTGTGTCTTCAAACTTTTCAGAAGATGATTCACTCTATTCATTTTCACTAGGCACAGTGCTGCTTAACGTGAACTGAACATACCTTTTCTATATTTAATGTGGATTCAGACCAATGTGCAGAGACTCAATGACTCTTTGCTAATAATGCCAACAGACTGAAACAAAATACACATGTAGGAAAGAAAGCATGGGTGAGAGAGAAGTGCTTGGCAGAAGGAAAGAAGCTTTTGGTGATTTGGTGGTATGTGAAAGAAACTGGCAGCCTCCCACTGAATTACATCTTTCCATCTGCCCTGTCCCCACTCATCAGCATACTGGGCTCATAGACTCCTCCCCTGGGTAAATCATTTGCAGAACAGAAGGAAAACTGCAGTAGCTCAGTCAGTACAATTCAGGGGTTAGGAAAGAGGAAATGGGCCTGCAAAACTGCGACTCCATCTATAGAGAGGATGCCTATATGTACGGAAGGGATCTGCCTCACCCACGAACAATTCCTCTTTCCCCAAATAGAGCAGGATTTAAGCAGGATATGCAGCAAGCTGCCCCAAAGTATAGCGTGAAGGTCCACAAAGTCTTTTGATGAGAGCTGACCCTTCCACATGTAGCATTCAGTCCTTGTCAGACTCACCTGAGGATTGATTTCCTATCACTTGTTCATTTTTTAATGGCTCACAGGCAACATAATTTGCAATGACAATCAGAAAGCTTTGCAACGCTTTGGAGTTGCCATCAGTCACTTTCTTCCTCTGAAGTCATTTTAAAGCTGTCAGCAGGCCCACACAGTTTCTGAAGCATATAGAGATGAAGAGGGTGTAAAAAGAGTAGCTGAGCTTCAATCTGAAAGGCAGATGCATCTGTGCTGGGGGCTATTGTAGTTTATCTAATGTACGCTAGTTCCACATGCTACAGACACAGCAGATCTGTGCCTCTTGTAACTTATCACACTCCAAGATTACACGTGAGACTCCCACAGCAATTGAAGGAGATGCAATGACAAGGTTGTCGGAGGTACAGATGAGTTATTCAGTGCATGAAAAGCACACTGAACCATCTTTGCCAGCTGACAGTTCTTTTTATGTCCCTTTTAACATATCCGCTTACTATTAAAATCATGGTGCATGCCACCTCATCCTAGCATCACTACATTTGCAAACAAAAGAACTTTGAGGGGGAAAAATAGGGACAAATAGAACCCCAGGCTAGTAGTGAGCTGGACAGTGACAGAATTGCCTCAGATCTCTAGATGACAAAACTCAGTCCCCATGCACACACTTACTGTAGTCTGTAACCAGCCCAGACCAGTTTTTGGCTATTCCCTGCTGACAGCAGGTCCTCATCTGGAGACCTTCTGGCCAGTAAGTCTCTGTCTGATATTTCAGACTAAAGATCAAATTCAATGTGCTACACAATCCTTTCTAGAAAGCTTTCCTTCACCACCAGTGTTCTCATTAAAAATCTCACATTGCATCCAGAGAAACTCAGGGAGAGAACGAGAAAAGCTTCTGTGTTGTGACTAAGATCTTGCCATCACTTTTTTGTTTTCTAATAATGGGGCTTCAGGCTCAGTGCAAGACTATAAAACAAAGAGAAAGTGTGTTTGGATAGTTATTTCCCAGGTCACATCCTAAGGAATCAAGGAGAGACTGGTTTATATCAAAGAGGTCAAATTATTTCCTTTTATTTCGTAGGATGTACAAACAAACTGAAAGTGAAAACTGCTTCTACCAGGTATTAAGTCACAGACACCATGGATGAAAATGTCTCAAAAAGCTCACTGATTTATTTTTGCAACTCTCCCAAGTGTCTTCACACCTTTATTTGTGATCCAGATATTCATGCAACACTCTGGAATCTATTAGAGACCAGTCTGAAATACTGTCACAAGGCAGCCAAGCTGTCTTGAGGTGACTTGCTAGAATTCAAACATACATGCTGCATAGGAACTTCTTCTAGCAGGCTTTGCAGAAGAGACTGGATAAAGCTGCCAAAGAAAATGGAATTTAACAGCCAGAAGTATGTGAAAATAACCCCCAGAATTGTGCGCTTTATCTCTACTGGGGAAACTTTTTCTTTTCCTTTCCTTCTTAATTCAGTTTACATTTATTTCCATTGTACTTTGGAAAGCCATTTTGCACCAAATCATTATTATTTCTATCAAGTTCTAGGCAGACTTATTTTTACTTCATTAAATCATATAGCAAGAGCACTAACTTCAATCAAGGGACTACAACAACTTCTTCTCTTAATACAAGCAGCCAATAACCCACCTCCTACAAAACACTCCAGCATCTCTTGGTTTGTAGTTTTCTGTCACTGTTGTGATCACAGAAACAGCTTACATTACCTAGACTATGCCAGTACCGACGGACCTTCAGCATTCTTTATCTGCAAGGACTTGCTTGCACTGGCTTTTTAATAGAATTTCTATGAGCACCCCTAGGTTTCATAAATCACAGAATGGTTTGGGTTGGAAGGGACCTTGAAGATTATCTAGTTCAAATCCCCCTGCCATGGACAGGGACACCTTCCACTAGACCAAATTGGTCAAGGCCTCATTCATCCTGGACCTGAATGCCTCCAGCAAGGGGGCATCCACAACCTCACTGGGCAACATATTCTAGTGTCTCACCACCCTCACGGTAAAGAATTTCTTCCTAATATCCAGTCTATATCTGTTCTCCTTGTTCTATCACTACAAGCCCTCATGAAAAGTCCCTTCCTGGCTTTCTTGTAAGCCCCTTTCAAGTACTGCAGGGCTGCTCTAAGGTCTCCCCAGAACCACCTTTTCTCCAGGTTGAACAGCCCCAGCTCTTACAGCATGCCCCGTAGAGGAGGTGCTCCAGCACTCTGACCATCTTTGTAGCCCCCTGCTGGACCCAGCAGTTGCATGTCCCTGCTATCCTGGGAGCACCAGAACTGGAAGCAGTACTCCAGGCAGAGCTCAACTGTCTGAATAACTAGGGAAATCCAATACAAAGGAAACAAACAAGGTGTTCTTTTTAAGACTGAGAGCATGCAGAAATGTTCTTATATTCCTCAGGATCTAATTATCTGTGCAGGGCAAGTTAGGAGATGAGTATTTATAGCTGTGGTTACTGTTGTTGCTGCTACTCAGCAGTCACATTTGGGACATGCTGAACATTATACCACCTTCTCTTGTGATCTTACTAAGCCTACATTTGGAAACACTGCTGCTGATCACAATTTACAATTTACAGAGCCACAATTTACAGACCCACTTCCTTTATCCTGTCTTGTCATATTATATTCTATTGCACTGTATCTGCCAGTTCAACAAAGAAGCAGTCTAGTCCTCCTCTTCACCTGGTCTGCATTTGCAACAATATTGAAACATCTCCTGCATTAAACTCTACTTTTTTTCCCCACCACCTTTGCAAAGGAGGCCACCCTCCACTAATTTTTACACACAATATGGTCTTAATATTATTTCCCATCATTAAATGAGTAGATTCATGGTAAGCTCTACTCTCAGATTCTGTTGAGGACTGCTACTGGTGTTCAGTATGGACAAAGACTAGCTCCTTAGCCTAGTTGGGAAAATAAAAAATCACCAGAGTGACCAAAAATTCCCTGTACACACACTGTTGTATCCTAATAGAAACAAGTAGCCCAGAGAAGGGGTAGATGCCCTGTCCCTGGAAACATGCAAGGTCAGGCTGGATGGAACTCTCAGCAACCTGATCTAGTTAAACATGTGCCTGCTCACTGCAGACAGTTGGACAAAATGGCTCTTAAAGGCCCCCTCCAACCCACAGAATTCTATGATTTTATGACAATAGTTCTTATAGTCATGCCCAGATGACTAATGATTTTGAGTAAGACTGTTAAAAGTACCTAAATATTTAATATGGTTAATTGTCATCTTCTGATAGTGGTGAGGCCTCTCACCAGGGGTGGTCAATACTTCTATGCCTTTAGAACTTAGGATTTTAAAGTTATCCCATTTTTGCTAGTAACACTTGCAAGCAACCTAAGAATTGAAGTCCCACTTTATTTCAGTGGGGCTGTACTGACTGGCTAGAGGACTTTATAGTCCTTTAGTACTTCAGACAGTCATCTATGCTTGTCACTGGCACTATGAAACACTGCTTGAAGAGCTTCCAATGCCCATGACAGAGGAGTCAAGCACTGGCTCACAACCTCTAATCAGCTCTCAAAAACATAATCTAAATTTACAGTGGAAACCATGCACCAAACAGACAGCCAAAAATCTCTGTTAGCATTAAAATAACCCAAAAAACAAAATGTCTCTCCCTGGCTCCTGAAAATTAACCACAGCTGTTGCTAAAAACTAGTCCAATTCCACAGGAAACCCACAAAACTGGCAACATCAAAACAGTAACAAGCTTCCCCCAGCAACTTCTAATCACGATCTTTCAAGCAGCGCGGAGCCAGAGCGGATACATCATCCCTTCTCCAAGCTAACCTCATCACAGTTCGCTTTGCTGGCCGTCTCCACTGTCTCTCACTGACATGCAATGGTCAAAAAAGGAGTCATCAAAACTTTCCAGTGAGATTTTCAAGAAAAACACGTTTTTACATAGTTCAGGTACACAGCCCATGAACAAATGTGCAGCAGTACACAAGTACGCACCATTTTCCCAGAAAGCTGGGGCCAAAATCTGAAGTAATTGGAACCTTATGCAAGTGTTGAGTTTAGCAAGAACAAACAGGTGTTATGTCAATTGCCACAGATTATCTCAGTGAAACAGCCCCAGTCTGGGGTTGTACCATGACAACTTTGAAGAGCTGACATAAAAGGTCTTACTAACAACATAACCAGGCACAAGAGGCTCATCAGTGTTATAGGGTGGAGGAGTGTGCAATCAAAGGCAAGTAAAAATGGCCAAGGTTTCCTCCAGTCCAGAAAATCCCAATGACTCTTATCTCCAAGGAGTATTTAACAACTTGCACAAGTTAGAGGAGGCACAAGATTGTCTGATATAGGCCAAGTAAAGGGCTCAGTGCATGGCTGTGTAAAAAATTGCCTAAGAAAATCTCTGTAATCCAAGACGTTCTTTCCTTTTAAGAGGATCCTTTGTAAAATTAAGCGGTCATTGCTCCATGCTCACAAAAGCAAGTGGAACTTCCTGCACTCTACAGTGTCCCTCCCTTCAGAACTGAACAGGATTTCTGTCTCAATTTTACTCACCAACTCCTACACTCCATTTTCTGACGGGAAAAACAACCTGCAGCAGCTGTCATACTGTGCTTGGCCTACCAGTTACTGAAAAGCAGGTAGAACTCCTGTTTTTCAACATGCATGCACAGACTTCTATCCTGTTAGTAGTCCAATAAAAAAGCTGAATTCATGCTTCTTTGTCATGACTACAAAAGATGAATCAAAGAGTTAAGGATTTTCTAAGACATAAATGATAGTGCCTATCCATCACTGATAATGTTCCTTGGGCTCTAAAACTCTGTCCAGGAATCAGGATTGATTATGTTTAAAATGAACCAGTTGTTTAGATCAAAGATGATGGAGCATAACAAATAGACCGATGGGACAGTAAGATAGAGCAGATCTAATTTACATTGCTTCTGTGAATTTAAGGGTGATTTCTACACCCTTTAGCTTTCCAACATGAATCTTCAAAGGGCAGAGGCAGTGGGAATTCAGCTTGATATCCTATTTCCTGAGCATGTATAAAGATAAGTCTTCAATATTCTTTTACCTATTTATCAATTTGCTGAAGACATTTATAGAGCGTTTCACGTACCCATAGTTCAGAGACAAAAGCTTTCTACTTGCAGCTGAAACCACATCAAGTTTCCTGAAAACATTTGGGGAAATTTTCACACAAGCAGGACCAAATTCTGACATCAGCTAGTTATATCATCTCCAAAGTCCTCAGGAGCCTCACAAACGCAGAAGTGTCATGGCAGTACCTGCCTCGCCTTTTAACAGATGTGTATCAAGCCATATCATGTTGCCAGGTATGTGGATATTTGACAGACAATTTAGCACTGGTAGCTGCTGCACATGCTTTCAGTCAAGCTAGCAGCACAGAAATATGCATTCATATGACACAATCAGTCTGGGACAATATTTAAAACACAATTGTTACTTGTTCTTGAGACCAGATGCTACAACATACAGCTGTATTTGCAGCCTTTGGATGCTGGCACGTGTGCTAGCTGGACTTTCTGCATATAGACAAGTGCTGGAAATGTTGCCTCACTAGGCAAAACTTCCCACAAGCTCTGGGACTGTTTGGAATTCCATTATTTGAGAGATTACCTCATCGTTAGGCATCACCTAATTTGAAACACAATCACGCCAGACATCTTTCCATTATCACTGTAAGAAAATCTGCCAGCTCTTTCTGGGATTCATGGAGAGTAAAGGGGTAGTTGAATGATGCCACTCATACAAAAAAATACTAATCCATGAGCAGAACCCTCTGATGTTCCACTATGCAGGTGCTCAAGGCACCTGTGCCTCAGGTATGAAAGCATGAAATCCTTTCTTCAAGCA
The DNA here is from genome assembly GCA_033816785.1 of Picus viridis. Classification (NCBI taxonomy): domain Eukaryota; kingdom Metazoa; phylum Chordata; class Aves; order Piciformes; family Picidae; genus Picus; species Picus viridis. Next base: position 8,490,256 of record CM066581.1, read on the forward strand.
ATTCTGGTTAATCTAAAGGAGTTACACCTGGGATGATCCCGGTCCTGTATTTTCACTAGAATTCCTTAATTCCACTATGAACATCATGCCATGACTCACAGAGCCTTTTCCACATGACTTAAAATAAATTGAGCCTGAATACAGCATATAAGATGTAACAATGAAGTCCATTCTTTTATTATTTCATTCATGAGACTACATGCAAGAAGTGTATGGTCAAAAGGAGGTTCAAAGGAAACAGTTAAGGCAATATAAAACATGTATTACCTTATGCTTTCTCTTGCCACCACTAGAACCTAAATTACAAGTCAGGAAAAGACTAACCAAAATCCTGTCTTACATAGTAAATATTTTCATATTGCTACCAACTAGGGCAAATAAAAATACCAGACTCAGCAGACTTCCATCACTGACAAATTCTGAAATACCAGTCAACAGATTGAAAACAGTTTCGTGTATACCTGTATCAAAGACACAGACATCACTGAACTGCTGGTTACAGAAAGAAAGAGAGGTATTTTTGGTCAATTATCATGTAACAATAAAAGTCTTGCTTCTAAAGGAGGTTTCGAAACTGATCCAAATGCAGTCAAACAAACCAAGTCTTTCCACTACTTTCAGTAGTCTCTGAATCAGGCCCTGATTTATTTATCAGCAGGTATTTATGAAGAACCTCAGGGTGAAAACCGACTCATTTGACTAAATATAGATAAACAAGAAACTATCCTCATGACTGTCATTTTTTCCACATTGAGGAAAGATTATCTGGAGCAAAGCAATTAGTTGGTGAGATCACCATTGTAAGTATAACCATTGATTCATAAGGAATAACGCCTTCTTTTGAACATTTTTCTGCATCTCCTGCAAAGCCCCATGGAGATATTTTATATGAGATATTATTCAAAAACTCTAAGTCTGCTAAATTAAACATGGGGCTCTGGGGTCTTTGAAAATTAAGTGTGGGGAAATCAGAGACTTTTACCTATACAGCTTAGCGAAAACAAGCAGCTACAAGGCACACTGCACTTCATTGTTTAGAGTTGTTCAGCCCATTACTAAATTTAAAACCAGCACTTGGGTTTATAGCTTATTTCCACAGATTTCACATTTCTCCTCTTATTTTCAGTGCTGGTTAGAATTGCAGGCTTTTTCTGTGCCTTTTTCAAATGCAGGCTAAGAATAGATTCCCTGCTTTCATGTTATTAATATTCCTGCTTTGGATAACGCTAGTCATTTGTTTTTCTGTGTCACTTTGAAGTTAAGTTCTGTTCATTAATTTCTGACATTGGCTTTGTTGTTCTGCTTTCACCTCAAAGAAACTCCAGATACTTGAAAAGTTATTTGATAAAATGAAATTTAGGTGAATCTTGTGTTCACCTTACTGTTCTTTCTGGTCTTTAATACACACAGAGAGCTCTGTGGTTAGATTTGTTCACAGCACAGCTCAGGAAAGCAGTCCACTCTTCTTAGTCCTGGAAATAGTTCAGTCAGGCTCTGCGCTGATTTCATAGCCAATTACAGAGACACATTTCCTAGCACATATCTCGGTTGCCCCATTCCCAGATAGTTAATGTTTCATTCCAGTTCTTCTTTGAAGTTCTCTCTGGCTAAACTATTACAGTTACTAACAGAGATACTTTACAATAGTTGTAAAAGATGTCAACAGAGGGCATCTTCATAGCAGCCTTTCTGTTTTTCAAAGACATGGTATCCCTTGGGCATCTACATCAATTACATACATTGTTTCTTTTGGGTTTTTGTGGGGGGTTTTATTTGGTGTGGGGGGGTTGTTTGGTTGGTTTAGGGTTTAGTTTTTGTGGGAAAACAGTGACAAAAAAACTCCTCTAGCATATTAATTCACAGCTCAGACAGTACTTAAATCCCACTTCAGACTTCAGGTCAGGGTGAACTTTACCCTTTAAGAGCTACACAGAGGGAACCAGTTTCTTTCTTCTGTCCCACTTTGGGACGAAGTTTGCGTACTTCATTGTGTATCTGGACTTCCCCCTCAACACAGGTTGCCACAAGTGACCACTGAGAAGACATAGACTCAAATATAAAACAACAAACACAAACAAATGGACTGGAGATTCACTGACTGAAGAGTGAACATATAGACCATGATTACATGACAGATGGGCTACACGTTTACCTTTACAGCACTGTTCTTAGCTGTCATATTTAACATATCTTTGCTGTTTCTCACAACTGTTACAGGTATCTGTGAGTACCAGTAGTCCTGGTCCAGAAAATGGTATTTCTCTAGCCCCTGTCCCATCAGAGGTATTGCTTTTTTGCTGTATCCATATTTTAAAGATTTGTCCCAGTATTGCTCTTTCTGGAGCCAAGGCAAATTTTTTCCTGCTCAGATTTTGTACAGATGAGCAGTCAGTTACAAATTCTGTCTTATGAACATTCAACCCCCTGTATTGTAAGGTTTTCTGGATGATCACCTTTTCCACTGAATGAATACAAACCCAAAACACTAGACATTGCCAAGGAAGAAGAGGAATCAAGAACAACAAGGTCTCTAAAAAGATGCTAAGACTCTTCCGTAGTGGAATTTTGTAATATAAGGTATATTCACCTTCCATCCAGTAATCTCCAAGGATCCTCATGTTACTCTCAGAATGTTGTCACTGTCATTGATGTACTCAGTGAAATGAGAGAACTCAGGCTGATCTGACATCCTTTTACTCTCTTCTGGAGGATGAATCCTGATGCCACAAAGCTCACAACACAGGCAAGTGTTGTTCTTCATTTATTTTTCTTATTAATTTGCATAGAACAGTTATCTAAATTGAAAAAAAATGCATGTTACCCCAAAAAATTAGTGCTGCTAATATTAATACAATACAATACAATACACCAGGTTGAAAGAGGCCTTCAAGATCATTGCGTCCAACCCATCAACCAATCCAACCCGCCTGAACAACTAAACCAGGGCACCAAGCACCCCATCAAGTCTCCTCCTGAACAACTCCAATGAAGGTGACTCCACCACCTTCACATATACAACCATTACATCAGATGAACATAAATGTATTCCTATTCTACTGAGAAGAGAAGCATCTAGTGCTGTAGTATAAGCTTATCCTAAAGCAAACAATTCCATTTAGGTGGGTAACATCCATTAATCACCAGAAAAGAGAGGATACAAGACCAGGGACTAGAATGTCAATTGTTTAAAAAGCAAGCATTTAGACTAATGAAAAATGTTCCCCATAATTAGATTGTCTTGTAAATACTTACTGGGCAACATTAACAGGAGTGGTAATAGAGCTGTGTGCAGTATAACATATGCTGTATATCATGCATTTGCCTCTGCTTATACTAAGAATGTGCACGTTATTTATGAACAGTGAAGCCATAAGTTTAAAGACCCATTTTGAAGAACAAAGTTAGATTAGGCACACCCAGTATAGGAAACATTGTTTTTCATCAAGTCTCATAACTTAGAATTACAGTATGGTGACTCGTGTCACACACAGCCACATTTCAGCACTGTTTACTGCACTTGGTGGCCCCTCTATGTCAAAGGTGAGCAACATGGTACCAAATTTACATGGGCTTTCAACCAGCTCTAAGACTCAAATTTCAAAACATATGGGACTAATTTCAAATCCAAAGTAAACCTTTAAATCAAGCAACAAGAAAGAATGAATCATTTTAAACAAGATCCTTAACCATCACAACAGGAGAAGCCATCAAACAGCCCAGGTTCACTTGCTGGAGTGTGGTTTAACTACATGGTGGCTGATGAAATCTGAAGTAACTCTACCGGTGATTAAATATGTTCCCTCTGGTAAGCACATGATGTATTTAACGCCACTGACTTTCTTCACCTATCCCTACACACACACGTGCTCACCTCGCTGAATTACCAGAAAGAGTATCTCACAAGTATCTGACCCTAGCCATATCTCCCTAAAAGCATCCTGGTCTGCATAACACTTACAGCTCTAAAGATTTGTAGGATATGGGACACATGAACTGGAGCTTTTATTCTGCTCACATCAACAGTCGAGATGTGAAATGGCAGATGCTACTCTTGCTTTGTGGAGGCTAAATCAGGCAGTGCTCTCTCAAAGCCAGAGGTAATCCTTGTGTGGCACAACATGTCAAAGGGGAAAAATGCACAGTGAATTCAATAGACTTAAGTTACTCACAATCAGACCTGATGAAGGTCAATGCAAGGAGAAAGTAAGCAGTTCATGACAGCGTATCAAGAATTAACTTAAGTTTGCTTATTGCCCAATATGAAGCATATGGAATCTTAATTCCAATTAAGAGTTCAACTTCAGTCTACACTCTTTTTAAAAGCCTTTCATTCTGACCCTTCATTGCCAGCTCCACTAAAAGCAGCCCACAAGCAACAGGGCTATAAGGAACTGCAGATTTATCCATCTGCTGTATCCATGTTTCAAAATTAGGATTTCAAGGGATGTTGAATCTTTTGGGGAGAATCTACATTAAAAGAAAGATGTGTCTATCAAGACACAATGCAATGCAAGCCTAAAGTTGCAACAGATAGCTTAATGGATTGGCCCTTCCTCTCCAGAAGAAAAAAGTAAGAAAGCTAAGTTTTCTGCTTTCCAGGTTGCCTTCCCTGGGTGTTTAAACTTCTGTTTTCCAACCCACAATAGTTCCAGCACCTATGCAACAACTAATATGTAAGGGGGAAAAAATCTACACATTAAAAACAATCTCAAAATAAATAGCAAGAGTTGTTTTGTCCACAATGATCAAATGAACAGGATATGGAGAAGTACTAAAGGATTTAATACAAACAATGGACTTGATTACAAAAAGCTGCTACAGCCAATCAGGAGCACGTCACAACATCTAGCCCCTATTTAACTTCCAGGAATAGCAGGGACATTTCCCTGTTGTGATGATGGGAGTCAACAAAACTAATGGTTAATGAGTATCCTGGGTAACAACAAATAACTGACTCACTGCATGAGTCTCAGCAAATAAAACTTTCTGCCCTTGCAGTGGCAGAAAAGCTGGAAACCATTAAAGACAGTAGTTCACAAAGCCCCATCTCAGTAAACCCCCACACAAATTTAACAGCCTAGAAGTGATTGTTAAACAGATACAATAGGAAAAAGCACATCAACAAGTAAAATACTATTCCAGAAAGAAGCAAACCATGATACTACTGTCATCTAAACATGTAAGCAAATTATGATAGATATGCATTTCAAATGTTTCTGTTTCATTGATTCTGAAGCTGGTTGGGGGTTCGGACATAGAATGTAGACATTTTGCTAATGACATGCAACTAATAGCAATTGATACATCTTGATTATTTGTTTGAAATAGTTAGGATTCAGGGGAAAATTATGAAAATCAATTCTATTTATCCCTTTCTCTTTTTTAAGAGCATGTGTGCAAAAGTCAATAAAATGAGGCAAGAAATAGAGTTGTACTAGAACCTGCCTTACTATATCCATCTTTTCTCCTTAAAATATTAAGGCTAAGTTAACTCCAACATCTCTTCCCCACTTCAGCTTTACCAGTTGCTCAACAGACATATGGAAAAGAATAGGAGGTAGTTTAATGGGCTGCCACCATCCAGAACAAGCAGGAAAGAAAAGCTTCAACAAACAAGTGACTCCATATAAATAGTTAGGAAATCAATTCTTTAAAATGTGCAGATATGGTACTGGTGAAATTTACTAATTCATGTGATACCAAAAAATGTCATGACTTTTAATAGAGCTGAAATTAAAATACAGCTAAATTTCACCATCAGCAGGTGAACAGCAGGCTCCAGAAAAGCTAAAAACCAGAAGTAAAGGATCTTAAGATGCTTTATAAATCCCCTGTAACTCTAAGTTAACAGGACACACTAAGGAAGTGAAGAACTGTAAAAAAAAAAACACTCCTTTGTAGTAATGAACAGATGCAGAGGGCATTCCTGAAGTATCAAGAAGAATGCATTAAGTGAGTGGGTTTCTCTTTTGTGTGAAGCAATATAAATGGCTGTTACGTTTGGTGCCCTGCGTATTGTTCTCCAGACAAATGGACTGTCTCTTGCAGGGAAACAGCCAAGTGACAAGAGTTATTTGGAAGCAAATCTACCCACTGCCTACTAACCAATTCAATTAAATTTTAACTATTTTCTTTGGCCCCTTGTTGAATGCAACGGACTGTCCCTGGGTTTTGGTGTCCTTAGGATTGGTGCTATCATGCCCTGCTCACAGTACTGCTCCTATAAAAAAAAATACCCTTTGCCAAAACAAACAATGGCCTGGAATTTGGTGCATTTTTCAGAGCAGAGATAATGAGGTGTGGCTGATTCCCATCAAGCTCAACTGAGCAAGTGCAACTGAGGCAGTGAGAAGGGCTGGCTGAAAACCAGAAACCACTTTATTCACAAAAGAGAGGGGAAATATTTTTTTCAAATAACCTAGAAAGATCTCAGAAGACCCACTGTGGCTGAGAATAAACAAAGCCAACAGTAACTCATGGGCTCTATGAATTGTGGTGGTCTTGCAGAAGTCTTCTGGATCACACATTATCTGCAAGCTCACAGAGACAACCACTGGTGATGCTGAAACTTACTACCGAATTATCCAAGTAAGCAGGGTGGAAGTCTGGCACAATCTAGAAATGGCTAATTTCACTATCAGCCACCTTTGCTTGCTTTCTTTCCTTTCTCTCTCCCTTCTCTCTCTCTCTCCCTTCTCTCTCTCTCTCCCTTCTCTAACCAAAGTACTTCCCTCTTTGCTGCTGATACTGTGCTATTTTCTTATTCTCATAATGAAGACTGCAGCAAAAATTTGTTACATTTTGGTAGCATTTATTTTTACCTTTCCTTCTCTGGGCAGTGGAACAGTTCTGTCCTTAGTCTTCCTCTTCAGGCATTTGGAGAATGCCTTTTAGTTACCCATCACACACCACCTCTCATGCCTTCAACTTCCTGATTACATCCTTACATGTTCATACAATCTCCTTTTCAACTCTTTCTCATTTCTATTTCCATACTACTGCTCTCACTGCCATGCCATTTCTGTTCTGTAAGTAAAGTTCTTCAGAGTCTCTTTTATCACTTTAGGTGATTTCATAAGATAATTAGCATCAATATTCAGCAAAAAGAGAACCCTTGCTTTTCATTACAGCAAGTTCATTCCCACAATTTGCAGTATTAATACAAGGCTGTTGCTGTATTTGGATGGTTGCCTTTTGTTGTAGATGTTTAACATACACTAAAGTATTTCTTCTTATGGCCTGTAACCTAGGAAGAGAAAAAATGTGGACTCAGCAACCACCATTTGGGCTAGTAATAAAAGTAACTGAACTTTAACTTTGAGGGTTGTGTTCAGCTCCCAGAAGGAATATGAAATGTATCTTTGCACTGATGGTATTTTGTCTGCAGTGTGTCGTATTAAATTAGCAGTAACACATTACCCATCTGTTCTGCTTGGTTCAAAGTCTATATTTATTGAACAAATGTTTTTGCCAACCAGCCTATGATGAAAAAGCAAAAATTATGACTAATTAATAAAGAAATAGTAGCAAAGTTCATATGACTACACATTTATAAAAATCCAATTCTAATCATTCATAATTTTGGCAACTTTTTTTTTCAGGGCAGAAGCCTTCTTTGTTTGGTCTGAGTCTGAAGAGATCTTTGCCAAGTATGACAAAATGTGATTCAGACATCTTATAAGTTACTAGATCACAACACAGTTTAATACTCTTCTCTTTTTACTCAGATAAATATATATATATATGTCTGGGAGTGTTTTTAAACTTCAAACTTGGCAGGTGATGCTGCTTTGAATAATAAACTAATTCATATTTTAAAGCTGCTATTTACACAATATTGCCATTGACATGGAAACCTTCTTGTATCAGTAAGAAATGCTGGGGTCCAAATGGCTGCCAAATATCACAAAGAAGTCACGGACATTTCCACATGAGAAAGCTTCTTCAGGGAAGCGACACGCCCATTTCTTCTGCTCTTCAGTTGCACAACGCAACTGTTAAGCACCGGAATTAACATGGTCACTGATTATGTGACTAAAGAAAATATGGCTCTCCACATAGCCTTGTTTACTTCACTCGGAGGTCTCACTTTGTTTTTTCTTTTTCAAGGTCAGTATACTTGCCTTGGACACCCATCTGGGAACTCAAATGTATAGTTTACCTTAACATGCAAAATACAAGCATATACATCACTTTGCTTTATTCTTCTCTAAGTAATTGTTTCCATATTTTTGGCTTCCTTTGGAAGCAGTGTCAAACTGTTTTGATGATTAGCTGATGAAAAAGAGGAGACTTTCTTTCCGTTATGCTGCCATGCACATCTCACCTAATTCAAATTATTTGCTTTCATATCATGACTCAAAAGTGCTGTTTAGCCACTTCATTTAAGAAATGCATGTCGTTTCCTTTCTTCTCTATTCACGAGGTTCTCAGGATTATAATGTGCCTCAGAACCTTCAGACTGTGTTCTCATTGTGGTGAGACTGGTGCTGCTCTCTTCTCACAGGTAATTAGTGGGAATGGAGGGTAGGTTTAGAAAAAGAATTCACAGAAAGAGTGGTCAGGAACTGGAATGCGCTGCCCAGGGAAGTGGTTGAGTCCCAGCGCTAGATGTGTTTAAAGATGGTTTGGATGTGGTGGCTGGGGATATGGTTTAGGGGTGAAACTTGTAGAGTAGGGTTATCAGTAGGACTTTGTGATCCTGAGGGTCTTTTCCAACCTGAATGTTTCTGTGATTATGTGATCCAGAATCTTGCAAGCATAGAAGCATGACATTGTCTCAAGAGTCAGAAAGGTAAAGAAACAGATATCCCTTAGACTTCAAACCTTTCTTGAATATATCTCTATTCTATTTAAGAAACAGCTGTGGCAGAAGCTGACCTCCTTTCCCAAAAGGTGAGGTGTCCTTCCGTTTGAAAGTAGGGCTTGCAACTGCTCTCAGTGCTTTGTTTTGGCTTTCGTCTCAGCTTTCGTCTATTAATTTAAAGGATTTCTGACACCAAAATCAAGTAAGTCAAGCTTGCACAGCACTGACTTGCACTAAGAGGTTGGAATTTATGTTGACCTCAAGTAATTCACATTTACTGGATTGCCATTGATCTGTGACAGTTAATGGAGAGTGGACACCAGTTATGTAAGACTTGACCTCATGTGCTGTTTCTTCATAATGGACTATATGTAAAAGGTATATGAGAAGTGATGAGATACAGAAATGTTATGGGTTTCGTTTCCATTTGGCACATGCATGTCCCAGCAAATGATCCCAGAAAGATTTTGTGTATTTAGGTAGATTAGGCACAAACCTTTAAGACTAGAGTGTTCACTTAGAACAAATTGTGTAAATTTATACTCCTAAACTTGAAATTTTTGGAGCAGGAAACAGAGTATTCAGAATGCAAATGAAAATGGGAAAGATTCAAAAGTGTTTTAATCACTGCCTATACTGTAGATTATCCAAATCTACAACACTTACCAATGCTTGACACCCACATACAAGTCTATAAAGTGTTCAGTTCACCTCAGTCTTGAACTGGAGCTGTGTACCACCATCTTATGCAGAAAACTATCAGGAGATGAGAACAGACATTTGTTGTGGCAAATGAAAGCCATAGGGTTTGGACAGTAATTTCACTAGAGGACAGAAAGAATCTGGCTCCCAGGTATAACCTGATACTCAGAAGAACTGAGCTGAGGAGACTGTCTTGTTAGCAAGTCCTTAAGAGTCATACGTAATCCCTGACCTATATTGGTTCAACTGAGAGTTGCCCAAGAGGAAATTTTGGGGTGACTTCCTACAATGCATAGATTATGTGGATTTTTCTACAACTGAGAAACAAATCCACATGTCAGGTTGGGCAGATGTACTCAAAATCCCCACCTCTATTTTGGCCTCCTTTTGTGGTTTTGTAATCCACGAAACACCATAATACCTCCTACAAATCATTTCAAAAGACACGTGGTTAAAGGAGAGCTCTACAGCCAACTTAAGCAGACATGAATTTGATTTCATTATTCATTTGTCCTTTTTACATCTTTGGTGGAGTGATTCAGATTCTGTGTTCCATTGACGTCAATTGGAGTTACATTTATAATACTCAAGACCGGGATTTATGTTCCAGTGTATTACATCTGATTTTGAAAGGTTATGTACACTACAGTCAGACCATGGTATGAATCAAGGAACATATGTTTAACCTGCTAATTCTAAGGTATTACATTGCACTGTTTTCAAAACTATTTTTTATTAAGACTTCTTCCAAGTTTATTCCTTTATCTAAGCATGAAACAGATTCCAAATTTCCAGCATTCTTCAAACTTCTCATCCAGCGCATTCTGCATTTAGAAGATGCCAAATACTGCTATTAATTGCACGTCAAGCAGAAAATCTGAACTGCAAGCCATGAACACAAAAGTTCTAACTCTGCCTTTCCTGATCCATGTCAATCCATGATCTAGTCCCTTGAGTATTTCAGAAAGCATCAAAAGCATTCATATTCCAGCACCATTAAATAAAGTATAATATAGCTAATGATGACAATATCATTTGTTTTCATCATAGTCATGAGGTCTTGGGTGACAGGTTGCACTTGATGATCTTTGAGGTCTTTACCAACCTTATTGATTCTATGTGTTCAAAGCAGTAACAGACACCAGGCTTTGTCTACTATTTCTGCCTTTAGAGGTCCCTCTAACCTTCAGATTTTGCAACAGCAAACCTCAGTCAATTCATAGGCTTTTGACAAGAGAGAAGCAGACCAGCCATATTTTACTAACAAGACAGATGTTGTGTGAATGATCCAACATGAGTTTGTTTCTCCTATACTATTTTTCCACATGAAGTCATGCTTATTTTCTGCCCCACTAACACATGAGACCCATTCACTCCTACAGATACTAGGAACAAGTAGACATGGCAGCTATTTACCAGCAAGAGAGTAATACAACTGGAGGCCTTCAAAATGCCTATTTCCTAATTGCTTACTGGACTGTACATGTGATATTGTAGTCTCCTGAAGACAACAATATGTAAATAAAATATATGTAGGAAAAGTGACTTTTTACTGTTCAGTAAATCAATTTCTTTAACAATACAATTTTTAAAAGGAGGCAAAAATATATTTCCCAGCTTTCCTCTCTCGTTGTCCTTGGATATTAGATAAAAACAGGACACATTACTAACAGGAATCTATGCTCTTGCTTAGTATGACACTTCAAAGCTATACTTAAGTAACAGTTCTTCACAACAGTTTTGCTGCTCATGGTACTTCATAGTGCATGAGATTAGTTGCTGATGGTTTTTAGTACCTTTTTTAATTTCTCTCACCAAAATAACCAGACAATGTGGTTGAGAGCTCCCTCAGTTGCTTCTGTTGGAACAGAAATGGGAAGTGCAGCTCTTTCTGATTAATCTGCCTACAATAGGGGATAACTTAAGGAGTCTTAAGAGAGACAAGGAAACATCTGAAGAGGAAGCACAGAAGAGATTTTTTACTTTCATCTCCATTTTGGTAGCTTTTCTTCACCACACCTCTCTCCAGTGCAACTCTTAAGTCAGTTGAATCCCTTTGTGTTTCCATAGGTATGAATGGTGTGACCGGAGGAATGAGTTTTGCCTTTTCATCTGTACATAAATATTTATGCCTAAATAGATACACTGGCCCAAATTCTGGGCTGTGTTCCAGCAGTTTCACTCTGTAGAAACAAGATGAATGCCCCCAGGGGATAATTAATTCCTTTGTTAGGGTGGAAGCCCAGATGACACAAGCTTAGTGGAATAGTTGTAGATTTCCCTCCAGGTTCCTCTCAGGCTGGTAAAGGAAGGTAGTAAAAAAAAGTACAAGGACTCAAAAAAGGGCGAAAAGAGACTGTGACAAAGGTGTGACAAGTTCTGCTTGGTTCCACTGACTCTTATTTGTTCCTAAGACAAATACAATGGTAATTCTCCCAAAGAGAAGTTGCCCAAACTGTCTTGCAGATGTTTGCCACAGATGGACAGCACAGACTAAATATTTGACTGATACCCACTACAAAGCAGTACTGATGAAATGGCCTGGGAAATAGAGGCGTTTGATCTGTTTCCATGTTTTTTTGGTGGTGTTTTTGTTTTGGTTTGGGTTGGTTTGAGTTTGGTTTGTTTTTTTTGACACCTATATTTTTCAAGTCAGTTGGGTTACCATGCATTGTAGCAGTCTGTCCAGGGAAGTGGTCAAGCCACCATCCCTGGAGACCTTTAAAAGAGATGTAGACTGAGCACTTAAGGACATGGTTTAGTTGTGGACTTCGTAGTCAAGGTCTACATTTAGACTTAATCTTAAGAGTCTTTTCCAACCTAAATGATTCTATGAAAACAAGAGTTTGGGATTTAGAACTCAGGATTCCCTTTATACAAGTGGGATTTTCATTGTGTCGTTTCTACTCCATATCCTTATAGCAGCAGGAAGCATTGGGGGTTTTGTAATACAGAGCCCTAAACCCTCAAATCCTTAAGTCACTATTTTTCATTCACTTCAGCAGAGCAGCTTACTACAGTGAGCTTTCTCCCAAAACTGGAATCAGCAAGACAGAAACATGTGAAGAAGGACAGAGCAGAAAGGTTATGTTAAACGTTAAAATAAGATTCTTGTTAAGAATATCACTGGTTCCTGGAAGCAGGCTGCTACAGTACTGTAATCTATACAGCAGACTTATTCCAATTCTGGCCCTCTCCCACCTTCCAGTACACATGCTACTCAGAAGAGATCATGAATGAGGACTTCAGACACAACCACTTCTCATAGTAGGCAGAGTCCTGGGAACTCACAGCAAAAGGAAAGGCTAAGGTGTCACTAGCTGTTTTAGGAAAATGTTACAGACTGAAAGTGACAAATTTCAAGACTCTTTTAAATACATAGGAGTTCCAGTAAGACTGAAAAGAGGCCTTGTTGTGGAGTGCTTAAAAATAATCACCTACTCCCTCACTTCAGCACAGCAACACAGAACCCAGCCACCAGCTGTGGCACTCATTCTGAGAACCAGAGCATCCTGCTTTGGCCACATGTTCTCTGTTGCACCAAAAGATGATTGGGGTCTCCTAAGTGTTAATCCACATGTGAAAAAAACATAGGCTTTGGCAAAATGGATGGAAAATGGTCCATTTTGCACCATGCATAAAGGGAGCTGGGAAAAAAAAATCATATCTGAACTTTCTTGTTCCTGGATCTGTCAGAAAAGGTTATGTTTGACAAAGCACCCCAACTGATTACAGAAACTTAGAGCAATAGACCATTATATGCTAAGAACTAAAAGAACTTCTCTAACCTGTTTGTGTTTTAGCAGGAAGCCTGGGAGGAATCTGTGGCCTCAGAGGGTAACTGTCAGACTTGCAGCCACTATTCACAACAGCCTCTGAATTGTTTACATATTAAGAATGTTTGTAAGACAAATAATGTGTTTCATACTTTTTCTTTATTGTGTTTTATAGCTTTTCTTTTTGTTTTATTCCCAAGGGTTTGTGTCTAGGGCTGCCTTGAATTCAGGGAGGTAATTAAATGATGCAATTTAACCTCCACAAAGAAAGCATTGACCTGGGTTGATTTTGAAGGAAGGGGAAGAGGGAGGTTATGTTCCATCCAGAGGCTCAAAGCCAAATAGATTTGAAATGGAGAAATGCCCAGATTTCTTACAGCATATATTCATACACCATACTAACTCATTGTGTACTGCAGTACCACAGGATTTATCAGATGCCTTGAGAATAGTGGTCTCAGATTTTGAAGCCCTGTGACCCCCATATTCAACAGCCCTGGTCTGTAGAACAGGGAGTCAGTGTTCCCATGCCTGCACAGGTTGGATGAGCTGCTCTCAGTTGCCAGGGGGAAAATGATCTTCTGACACATGTGCTGCAGCTCCAGCTGTGCTCTTACCTCTTAAATACCAAGCACATAAGAAAAAAAAAAAGTGTCTTGCTGGCAGTTTTCAATATCTCTCACCTCCATAATCATGGGCCATTACCAGCATTTAAAAACTAACACTCTGGACTGGTGAATAAACCAGTCACTGCAATAGCCAGCCCCCACAGCTGTCTTCGCTTAGTTGTACATGAGGATGACTGCAGGCTCCTGGTGAGCTCAGGGACACCCTGTATTAGGCTTTCTCTCTGCCAGTGCTCCATTCATTTAGAAGAGAATTCATATTCCTACAGAAAGATAAGGTTGAGTTTGTTTGTAAATCAGTTGGAATAGCAAGCTGAATGTTTCTCTGATAGGCAGGAAAAAGCAACCAGTAGATCTATTTGCTATCATGTGGAAATTAGAACCTCATGCATTTGACAGAAAGATGCCAAAGTGTCACATCAACAGCTGTGGAATAATCAGCTCACTTTTCCTACTATGTCTATCTATGAGAATTTCACCAAGCTTGTCATATATCCTTTATATTTGTGATGTTTCCTGTACTTCTGGTCTAGGATCTTTTGTCACAAAGTCAGTGTAGAGTCTGTATGGCTTCTTGCAAAACATTTGGAGAGCAGAAGAGGAGAGTAATCACAGGATAGATAATAGACACAGCTTTAAGCAGTTAACTGACAACCATACATCAGATGTCCGGGTAATTTGCATGCATCAGGCAAAATATATGCCATGCATACATTAAAAATTAAGAATTAATCTCAAAACTCAGGTCATTTTGACACCACAGGAGAGAATATCTGTGATAGCTTGTGTGTACCTGGAGTTCAACATTCACAGTCTTTGATGCATTCCTGAATCTTTTGCTCAAACAAAAAAATCCCTTAGAGGAACTTTTCCTATTTTGTAAAATAAGTAATTTTCTTGATCTCCAAAACACTCTTATCACTTCTACCAGGTCATTCTGACAATGAATTATAATCTCTTAAGTATTTCCATTGTGTGAATTTATGATATATAATAGCAATTTAATTACTAACCTTACATTGTGGTTTTAGCTATTAATCAAAGTAAGTAACACTATCCAAAAGTTCAGTCAGAGCAAATCTATAAAGTCTGGTGCTACATCAGGAGGAATTTTTATCCAGCTGAGTGTTTTAGGATAACAATCTAAAAAGAGGAATGCTAGTGTCTTAATTGAAGACCAAAAAAATACACATATGTCTCTGCTGGAACTATGCATGACCCCTATCTATCCAAAGAGATTCTCACCAACGGTCCACATTCAGGTGGTGTACTTGATAGTATCCTTTCACTTTATGGAAGTAAAAACTTCTTCAGTTCATAGAATAAACATATTAATAATTTTATCCTAAATAATAATAATAAATTAATCTTCAACATGCATTTAAAGGAACACCTTGACTCGCTGAAGAAGCGAAAACAGTCATAAAGATTGAATTTGCATGCGCCGCCTCAAAAATGTAATCCCTCTCTTGGGAAGGGAGAAGCCTGCCTGTGTCAGGCTAAACTTTCTTTTTCTGTCATCTCTTCTTCCTTAAATACAGGTTCTGTAGGAATGAAGTCAAAGATTTTCTTTTGCATTCCCTGGCTTTGTTTCACAATTATCCTCTTTGGCATTGTCTCCAGCTTTTAATAACTATTTCATTTTATTTATATATATATATATATATATATGTATATGTATGTATATATATATATATATATATATGAAATAATTAAATTATTTGCACATTGGTTATTCTCTGTTGTGAGGCATTAATCAATAAGGGGCAGGAAGATCATTTATCTCAGCATTTCCAAACAATGTTTGACAGCTAGTTTGATAGTATTAAGACAAACAACCATAGAACAGCCCAGGGATACAGAACAGTGCTCAATGTTCACAAAAGCAAAGCTGGAAGACAACTTTTACCAAGAAAGGAAACTATATGATATAATGGGAAAGAGGAAGAAAACCCAAGAGAACATAGATGTTCTGTCCCTGTTCTGTAAAGCATTTCACAGCTTTCCTCCCTTTTGGAAGCACACAAATTCCCAGGAAATATAAAGTACCTACCAATAAAATCACTACAATGATTTTCATTTGAAAAAGTCTGACATCCAAAAAAGTGTTAGATTTAACATTAAAAGGTCTTGGTACTCTGATTTTGCATGGTGACTGAAGCTCTCCTACTTCTTCACCAGACATCAAGCCAAGCAATAGTCAAAACCCCCAAAGCTCAGGTTTTCTTTCTGTATTTGCTGGGAGCTCCAGTTCTCTTCAAGTGATGGACATAGCGGAATAAATCTGGTGAAAAGCAGAGGCAGTTTTGGGTGATCAAGGGCAGAGTTGAGAACCCACAACAGACTGAGAATTGGAGCAATCAGGAGAAAGAGGGCCTGGACTGAGTTCCACAAAGGGATGTGATGAGTTACAAAAGGATGAGAGTATTTAGGGTTTAGTTACTGACAACTGTACCAATGTTCCTGTGAAACCTAGCATCACAGTTCAATGTTTTACACAGTCATCATTCCAGACTGAAGGTTTCTATCCAAACCTTTGGGGATTTTTAAACTTTGAAGTCCTTGATAAGCTTGGGAGGAAAAAGACCTAGAATTTCAGAGATCAGAAAGTATTAATTAGCAATAATTGCCAACATCATGATTTTGGGCCTCTATGAAATTCTTTTAAGTGCTTTTATGTGTTTAAGGAGGCATACGTTGCATAATAACCCGTTTCAGCTTTACAGCTGCAAGAAAACAACAGAGGAGGGGAGAAAGAAGAGAGTTGAAGAAACTTTCTGCATTTCTGCACACAAATATACACACAGAGTAGAATGTCAAAAAAATAACCTCAACTAAAGCTGTTTAGTGAAAAACAAAATCAAACTAAAAAATACAATGTGGGAAAGCTGCTCATGTCTGCAAGAGTTTCAGTCTCCTTATTTTCTTTCCATGGTTTGGATTCTCCAGACAGATCATGTCTCTCACCACATGCTGTAGTCTAGGACCCTCAGGATGAATTTATGTTGAGCACCACATATTTCTAATGATGTTAAAGCTGTACAATCGTTACACAATTTCTGTCCTAATAACAAAGACTGTATGAAGCAATAGTTGGAGAGAACGCCTAATGCTAGGGAAACTGAGAAACAGTTACTTAAACACAACTGTTTATGATACAGATGGACACAGAAATGGTAGATAATACCCCACTCTTTTTTGAGTGCCCACACTCCTCTTCCTGTAAGGTCTCTCCTCTGAGCTGCCCATTCCTTGCTCTCCACCCCCTTGCCTTTTTTTGTTTCACTATGGCATACATCCCATACACTATTTCATTTCCATAGGGTTGCACTCTGTCATTCCTGCTCAGCTGCACAAACTTCCAGACAACTCCAGTCATATCCCACTATACTCTGAGGTTTACAACAAGAAAATTATTTACCCTAGCAGATTTAAGTAACCCACAGAATTATTTAGAACTATGAACATATCTAATTTCAAACTTGACAAAATCTGAAGGAATGCGTACCAGGAGTTGTCCAGACAGGACTGTCAGGAAGATGCAGTACTGGACAACACTGGGGCCTGTGTTAAAAACAAGTAATTTTCAGGAAAGTCTGGGGAGAAGAGAGGAATAAAATAATGAGCAGGATGTTTTGAAGTACTTGTTGAAAGATCCTGCGGCTTGTAGAAGAAGGGGGAAAGTGTCCATGCTAAATCCACCAGTTCAATGAGACTGTGACAACAGTTGCAGACAAGTCCTGGAATTGCAAATATTGAACATTAAGTGAATTTCACTAAAGAGTTTCAGGAGTCAAGGGGCAAGAGGGAACTCCAGGAGGCTCCTTCAGGAACAAGTAGGCCATGATGTCAGTGAGACAGTTCCCATCCAGACCAGCATGAATAGTGGTGGTCTGTGCTAAACCAGCTGCGTTTTCTGCAGGTTTAAAAATCATGAAAACTTAATATTTTGTTAAGACATTTAATAAAAACCCTAATTTATTAGACAGTGACCTTTTTTAAGTGTCAAAACTTGCCTGAAAGAAAAATAAGAGCCAGCAATGGTGGGAGCCATGGGAGCCTTCTGCTTGCTAAGTGAATAAATTTTAAAAACTGTACTTCCAACAATTAAAAAGGTTTTACTTGAATTTTTATTAAAAGTGATTAATGCTCAGAGAATAATTCAAAGGCTTGAAAAGGAACTGTTCATGATCTTGGCTACTGGAAAAGTAATTTTTTAGAACTGCCCCTCAGAACTGTTCAGCAGCTGGGAAACCAACGACTTCCACATATTTTATTTCAAATGCCATGGCATTTTCTTTCAAAGAAAGAAACTTTTGCTTTGAAGACTAACAAATGGCAGTGTTGTTTGGGAGAAAACTATAAATATGAGTATATAGGAGTTATTTCAGCCTTCTTCCATAAGGAAAGTTAAAAGCCACCCTAATGTTGATAAGATAATGTAGTAATAGTCACAGAACATTAGGGGTTGGAAAGGACCTTGAAAAGCAATCTAGTCCAAACCCCCTGCCAGATAAGGATCACCTAGAGCAGGTCACACAGGAACACACCCAGGTGGGTTTTGAATATCTCCAGTGAAGGAGACTCTACAACCTCTCTGGGCAGCCTGTTCCAGTGTTCTGCCACCCCCAGTGAAAAAGCTTTTCCCTACGTTCATGTGGAACCTCCTCTGTTTCAGCTTGCACCCATTACTCCTTGTCCTATCATTGGACATCACTGAGCAGAGCCTGGCTCCATCTTCCCAACACTCACCCCTCACATCTTTATAAACATTAAAGAGGTCACCCCTCAGTCTCTTCTCTCAGCTAAAGAGACCCAGCTCCCTCAGCCATTCCTCATAAGGGAGATGTTCCACTCAGTCTTTGTGACTCTTTGTTTCAAACAGTTCCCTGGGGTTCTTCTTGAACTGAGGGGCCCAGAAATGAACACAATACTCCAGATGTGGCCACACCAGGCCAGAGCAGAGGGGGAGAAGATCCTGTTGTAACCTACAAACCACACCCCTTCTAATACAAACCAGAATACCACTGGGACTGAAGTCAAGGTGGGAAGCATCCCAGGAAAAGTCCACTAGGTTAAGTTCATTCCGAAGCAGAGGAAGATCACTGCTTTCGCAGAGCTAAGCCATAAGTCCATGTTCTTGTCAGGATAGACAGAAACATTTAATTGAAATACAGTGTCCTTTTAGGAGGTGACAGCACTACCTCTGGAAAGCATATATTAACATGGAAATCGGAGTTCCAAACCTCCTGTATTAGAATGAACATGACCCTGCTGTCAGGGAACTATGCAGCAACTTTGTGTATTTTTATAAGGTCAACCATCTTTCTCCAATCTTTATGTACATATGTAATTTTAGAGGGACACAGGATAATGAAGTATATGCTGGAGTAATATCAAGTCTCAGGAAACAGTCAGTCTGTGATTAATATGCAATGTGAAGCTTAAGTTTGTAGTAGCATAACAAACAAAAAGTGAGAAAGAACCTTAAAGATTCTTAAAGTCAAATAATTCTCAAAGATTCATAGAAGTCTAAGGCTTCATTTTCCTATTGATATCCAAATTCCAGCTGAGAAGTCTACTTAGTTCCAAATGCACACAAATAACTGGGAAGTAAAATACAAAATAAAGCAAGGTCACTTATATCAGGTAACATCAAACCTTTATAAAACAAGCAGAACCACATTGCTGATACTGTAGAAGGCCATTTTTGGGGAAACACACATGCTGAAGAGGACAAGAAGCAGACTAAATTGAATTAGAACGTTTCCCTAAGACACAAGCTCTCTTGGTTTTGGTACCTACTTTGTAAGTGATGACAGCTACTCGGAAAGGTTGGGTTTTCTTCAACCATCTCACTGCAAAAGTGGGGCTTCCCTGAGTTTCCAAGTCATGTGCCACAGGCAGGCTTAGCTGTGATGAGGCTTCAGTTCTACTGAATTCAACACAAGTTGAGGGTACCCCACCTCTCCCGTCCACAGCTGAGCATCTCTAGAGCCTCACCATCACCTTCTCTGAAGGTATGTGATAGCCTCAGCAGCCCTTCTATGGAGATCAGAGGTCCTACTAAGAACAGCTACTACAAACAGATGTACAGCATAAACACATCCAGCTAGATGTGCTACATCCCTGGCATCTTAACCATGTAACTAGGAAGAGAACATTACTGGTTAAATTCAGATTCAACTTGAAAAATAATAATGGGGTTCTAAAGCAAATTAAGTTTTTAGGTCCTGGTTCTGTTCTGCTCTCATAAGATGAGAGCTCTCAAAAGCAATTCCTTTACTAATGGTAGAACCAGTCAAGCACTGGATTCAGAAAACCCCCACTGTTTTTGTAGGACAGGCTTCCATTTAGTAAAACATACATGTTTTTTAATTAAATTTCCCATGAAAAACAGAGGTTTAAATTGAGGGAAACTATGTATCACCAAAACTCAATAATATTGTCGAAACCAAAAGCTTACTTGGGAAGACAGGAGTCTTCATAAAAACCCTAAATATCCATTTGTCTTGCTGAAAGTAAATAAATCAGCCCTAAACCATTCATTACTCCTTCCTCAGACTTACCCATTTGTGTTTTACTGGGTGGAGGATCAGGAAGGGCAAACAGTACTACACAGTGCTTCATGGGTGTTTTCTCCAGCTGTGTACTTGGTAGCACTGGGGCAGCCCCAGACAAGCAGAGAGCTGCATACCTGTCTATGTACAGGCTGCAATGCAAGATGTTCTGCAGCACTCCCCATGTCCCTGGTCACTCAGCTATTCATAGGAGCTCAGGGCTCAGTGTACCTCACTGCTATATCCTGGGAACCCAAGAAGAAGGTGAAGGGAAGATGATGATGATTGAGTCCCTTCAGCCAGGAACTGTGGAGCTCCCATAGGTCTCATAGTTGAGACTGGATTGGTCAAAGCTTGGAAAAATCCAAAGAGAAGAGGAGGAAAGGGAACCACCACATTTTGCATCATGAACAAGCTGTGCACTTTGGTAAATGTCCTGACATGAGCACTGGGACAAACAGAGGCACCAAATCTCTAAGCAGAAGCTTTGGAATTCCAGCTGTCCACAGCTGTTCAGAGCAAATGTGTCCAGTGAGGTCCCTGTCAGGAGAAAATAACTGTGTCTGCCTCCAACTGAAAACAATCGCTGTATCTAACTTCTCACACTTCCTTGATGCAGCTCCCCAAGTAATTCAGACATCTACACCACAGCCCAACATTTACCTGCTTCTCACTTGCAGCAGCGCAACCTCACTCATTCATACAAACACTTCTATTTGCTTTACTCCCTTTAGTAAACAACTTTTTTTCCTTCTTGGCACATTATATGCCATGTCTTGAATCCATTATGTTGTCATCAGCAATAACACAACCCATTTCTATGTTTCCTGCAGCAAAATGGGTGCCTTGCATTAGCACAGCGCCACTACAATGTCTTAGACTAGGCTACTCTGCTCAGCTTGTTGGCTCTCAACCATGTACCCTATCTTTTATTCCTAATGGAAACATCTCAAACGTATTAAGTCTGAAGGTTTGCAGAGCAGTGAGCTACTTGTGAAACCAAACAACTCTGCAGGCTCTTTTTCTTGCTGTGGCAAAGGAGCATTTCAGTACAACGTGGAAAAATGTTGTCCATGCACCTTCCACAGCGTGAAAGCTACACTTCTTTTACATACCAAGTCCTCCAAGGCACTGGCTATTTCTGGGTCCTTAAGGTATTGCATATTCTATCAGCACACACCACAGCAAATGCATTGCTTAAACCCATAACATTTTTTTCTGTTGAATGTAGATAAATTTATCTCATGCTGATGTGTGTATTGATCTGGGAGATTTCTGCCTCCATTAGTTCCATAATGCAGAGTATCCATACAACAGCAGTATGGCACAACTCTTCACCTCCTCTAAAATGCTGCTGAGCCAGGGCCATTGTTCTACACCAAAGACAGCTTTTTGGTAGTGTGTAAAATTGTCCACTACCTCTGAGGTTCAGGAAGCTTTAACCTGAAATTTACGTTAATTCATAGTTCCTCAAGAATTTTGAAGACATCACAAATAGGACCTAACACAGGAAAAGGCCATTTTGTCCCTTCCTGCACTGCTCCATCCATCAAACCAGCATAAATCTTTGGCCTGCAGCATAATTAAATGGATTAATCACGTATCTGTCTACAATCCCAGTTAAATCTGTACATTTTTTTGCTGGGTTAGGTTTAACTCAGATCAGAAGTATGTCAGGTCAAAGTTTTCATAAAACTGCTAGGGTGAAGTGCAAGTCATCTGTTGACATAAAATCCAGATGTCCTTTGGTCTCTCAGTCATCACCATCTAAAAAGCAGTGCAGATATCTTGGCAGGAGAATGAGCAGGTCCTGCAGGGCTTACTACGATCTCAGATTACCACATCTAGTATCACTCCATGTTAATTGGGCCACCATTCTTCTAAATACAGACATTTTTCCTCACTTCTGGAGGTATCACTCTTTCATGTGTACCTCTGTTATATAAGGTACTGTACAGGGCTTAAAAGCCAAGCTTTGAGTGCTGAATGCAGTTAAGAGCTTTCTACTCAAAATGAGGAGGACTTTCCAAGTTGTTTTTATTTTATTTATATCAATTCCTTTAAAGTATTGACTTCAAAATCCACATTTGATAGTGAGGGGTGAGGAACTCATGGTTTACTACAGCAGAAAAATGCTCATAGTTTCATTAGTCTCAAAACCAGAAAACCAACATACAGCAGCGAGGCCAAATCTGCCAACTCATGTTCCAGACTAGCGAGTGGTAAATCATCAGATATGGAAATGGTGAGGGTGGAAAGAGAAAAGAATGGAATTGTTTACTCCCTTATGGCTTTAATTGAATAACAACAACAAAAACCTAGTTATAGCAAGAAAAGAAAAAATATCTTGGCTTATGTCTGCAACAGCCCTGGGGTTTGGACAGAAGCAATGTTATAATGTATAATTATATAACTTACTTGAACAGTTGCTTCCCATATGGGAAGTAACAGATTTGCCCAGCTGCATTTTGGCAAAGCCTGAATCCACCATTATTCAGGGTGTAACAATTTTACTGAAATTTGGAAGTCTTACAAAGGTATCTACACATTTCACTGATGGTCCTTGACACTGCTTCTCTTCCTAGGAATAATACATCGCTTCAACCCTTTTTACAAGAGGTCCTGAGCACATTTATCTCCCAGGATTGTCAGTATAATTGTGTTCTGACTGCAGACAATTAAGATTGTATTCCTTTCTTCCTGTGATGAAAGGACAGAGCTTCAGGAAGTGTGGAAAAGATGCCTTTGAAAGTCTCATTTAAACATTTTGATCTTGTATAATCCTCTAAATATACAGATTTAATTCAGCTGCTTCATGACCTTCATCCCAGGTTATCCCTGTCTCCTATACCAGTAACTGAAGAAACTAGAATCAACGCAGTCTTCAGTACCCTCAAAGCATCATCCAGTATTTGCTGCTTGCTTCAGTAGCTTAGCTATAAACACAAGGTTGATAACACTTCTTATTAGTTTGAAGAACACTGTACTTTCAGTATTTATGAACCTGAACTGGCAGTGGTTTGGGATAGAAGCTAGAATACTAACTGATCTCACCAGACTCCCTGCTGCCACATCAGTGTCAAGAACTGGGAGACTTTCAAAACACCACAAAAAGTAATAGGCACAGATGTTTGGCATGTATATATAGGACATAAGTTGTTGAGTGTGAGACTGAACAGAGAAGCCACAAGAACGGTCACAATTTCAGAAGTTTCATGCCAAAGTGACCTAGTTAGCAGAAAATCCAGGTCCTCAAGTGTGAGTCAAACACATATCAATTGGAACTTCACTTATGGCCAACCTTTCAACTCTTGTACAGGACATGAATCCTCCTGGAATACCTCAGGGGTTTCTTTCACCTAGTGTTGGAGTGGAAAAAAGGTGTCAAACATAAAAAAAAAAAAAAAAAAAAAGACAATGCAATGTGAATTGAGAGCACCAAGAAGAGGTTCCACAAATGCCACTGTAGCCTCCTGGGGAAAAACACACTTCAGCCACATAGCCCATAATATTTTCAGTATCCCAGAGGGAAATGACCTCAGATTTCCTGTGTTCTCATTTGTCTGACACATGTTTTTATTACATTTTATATCTTTAAGTACTCTGTATTCCATGAAATCACTCCAAAAAGCAATTTACCACATTATATTACTTTCTGCTATCTTTACGTATCATCAGAATTTTGAGAACTAAAACTACTGTGGTTTGGAGAACCCATGGAAGGCATTTGGCACAATTAGAGCGCAAGAAGAGACTGCATTTGTTGCCAGATAGTCTCCTGTATTTCACACAAAACAGTTGTTGGATAGAAGACAGGAACAGGACCTGGGCAGGGAAAAGAACCGAGGCATGTGGGTGAGAAGTCTGAATCCTCACAGGCAAAGGAACTGAACCAGTTTCCACACATCCTGGCCAACAAACCAGAAATGGCCCAAATATTATCCCCAAAGACAGCAGTCCTGAGTGAAGCTCCCAAGTGGGTGGAGAAAAAACTCCATGAGGGCCAGATTGAGCCATGATGTTCCATAACCAGCATACATCCTATCTATCTTCTCCCCGTACTAGTTCCAGGCAGCTCTGTGTTTCACACAGTAGCTGTTTGGGATCCTACTGCCTGGCTCAGTGCTTTGGTTGTCACTTAGATACCAGCTATCAGGTTGGCACTGATATTCAAATTCCAGGTGAGTTTTCAATCCAAGAACTGACTATGCCTCCTGGCTGCCAGTGAATCCTGGGTAGGAAACCAAATTTGAGGAGGCATGATGTTTCCCAAATGGTAAAAACGCTGAACCGTCCTGTGAAATGCCCCACACAGTGTACGGATCACCTATGATGAAGAGAAGCAGCTCAGGAGATGGGCTCTTCTGTGAGCAAGGAACAGAAAGCGGAGAAATACACCACATTTCATGCCTTGAGGAGCAATTTAAGCAACTAAATCACTGAACACACAGTCTTACAGAGGCACAGAAGGCTTTCTCCGCAGGGGTCCCCCTCTACAATAATTTTCTGAAGTGCAGAATTTTGCTGACTTCACATTCCAGTAAGTGATCTGGAGTAGCTTCCAAATGTTGCCATATTTATGCAGAGGGAATAACTTCAAACTGCCAGCCCTCCACAGAGCATGAAAGCACTCCTTCCCCCTAACCCCGCAGTTCCTACTCTGTGTTTACTGAACTTCAGGCACTAACAACGTATTTTAACCAGTTCTTCAATAAGTGCTGTTGTAACTTTCTGCCACTGTCAAAAACTGCAGCTCTCTGTGCTTTCAAAACAGTTTAAAGAAAACTTCCTGTCATTTGGCTGCATCCATTTGATACATGTAAAGACAGACATGCACATACTCCTTATCACAAGTTTAGAAAGAAAATAAACCAAGGTGTTGGATTATGCAAACTGTACTCTGGCCAAGGACGGGTTAATGAAGTGCTCTGGGCTCTGCCCCCTGTAATCAGAATCAGGCTTGTAGGGAAGGATTTCTTGGTGACTGGCCAGGAAGAGAGCCTATAATCTGCAAAAGATGGGGTCTGGGGCTGAGTCAGAAACTGCCTGAGTCTTCTGCCTGTCAGAGACTCACTAAGGGAAGTTCAGTCTGCATTCAGTGATTGGAGATTTGTTACTGAGCCCATCTCTGTCACATAGGCAAAGCTCTGCCTAAAGGCGAGAACAACCAAGCAAAATGTCATCCTCTTCAGCTGTACGATTTAGCTATCAGATCGTGGTAGTTTTATTACAATCACTTCTGAAGTTGCAGTAGTCAAAGGCACGTGATATGGGGACATTTCTTCACCATTTAGTCAACTCCAAACAATCATATAAATGACTGAACAACACCAGAACACCAAAACACTGAAAACATAAGTCAAGTTTTATTGCTAGGGACTCTTGTAAGGTTTAGCTCACAGAGAAAACATTATTAACAGAATCTCCTCAAAGGGGTCCAACCAGGTCTACAAACAGATGAACGAATCTGGCTGACCAATTGACGAGGGCTATAAAAGACTCATTATTACAATAACCTTCCTGTTAGAAGAAACTAATACTGACCAGTGCTCAGCACATCACTAGCTTGGACAAATCATGCCTACTGAAACTTACATGAACATGGATGAATATTTCAGGCAATCGTTCCTGATCTCTCAGTTAATACACTACTTCTGCTAAAATAAGAGTGACAAATACATATGGAGGCAAATCCTAACCATTCTCTGTCAACTCAGATGGGTGAGGTGACAGAGTGCTTTGAGAGAAGTACTCCTAAAAGCTTACTGGCAGATGTCTAGGGGGGGTGGGGAACAACTTTGCTTATGTGTATTTTTACTTGGTAGAATTATCAGACTTAGTGTCAAGGGAAATACAAGAAATCCTGGAAAAGTCTTGAGCTTTCAAATCATCCCCAAAACTGTCAGAAAAGATGCATGAGGCACCCTCCCATTTAAACATTTTTCAAATGTATTTCAAACACAGTGCTACATCATATCATGTATGCATAGTTAAAATTATGATAAGACTATTGATAAGCCAGAAAAGAGATGCTTATCTGTAATGTCCTCCACAAGAAATAAATATTTTTCCTCTTAAGGTTTTATTACCCTTTTCACAGTCCTCCGTGTAAATCGGATTTAGTGGCTATCAAAGAGCCAGAGTGCCCTCTCGTGGTTCGACATCATCAGCATGACTTCATTTTAGACGTTACTAAAAAGTTAACCTGGGTTTGTTTTCCTTTCTTTCCGGACTATTATACACAGAGATCTTACAGCTATTAGGCTAACATTCCTAAGTGTTCTCCTAACAAAGACATTTAAGAGCTAAACAACGAAATACATAGATCCAGACTGCCAGAAGTCACTCATGTAACGAAGTCCAGAAAACAAAGCTCATGCTTTATCTCCACCAATTCCAGACATCACAAACAACTGAAGTGCAAACCACAGCTCAGATAAAACTTCTCAGCAGTTAACTTGGTTTTATAACCTAAACACCATATTGGCACAACACAGAAGGGAGGAGATAGAATTAGCTTTCTATATTGAGCAACAGTAACCAAATAGTAAAGAGAGACTTCCAGAGTTAATTCTGCTGCAGCCAAGACAGGGGACTAATTCCTTCCAGGAGCTCCTGGTCCCAGAGCTTAACATATATATACTTATCTGCTAGGGGCCAGATATCAGGTCATGATGTCCAGAGACCTTCAATCACTCTTAGTGATTTGGGCTCATATCACCCTTGTCTCAGATGCACTGCAACTCCTGCAGCATCATGGCTAAATGGGAAAGCAGCTCTGCACTGAGGCTAATACAGACTGGGCTGAGTTAACTTTGGGGGATTTTTACTCTGTGCTGCAAGAAGAAAAAGATTTAGTCTTTCAATTTGTTCATCCTTCATCTGTTTCTTGCTTCTTTATGGACTGACACCAGTTTTCACTCAAGGAGGGCAGCTTCCCCTAGGGCAGCAAGAGGACAATTCAAGACTGAAAATGAGGGATTGTTCCCCAGTTCAGATGACGAACATTCTGCAAGCAATCAAAACCAGATGGATATTTTTATGCCTTGCTCTAGTAACTTGCCAGTCATGTCATGACTGCCAGTCATGACTGGACCAACATCTGCTTTGTAACTGAAGCCACCGTAAACACAATAGTAAAATATTCTGATAAAGGATAAGCTGAGGTGCAGACACACTGCTGCTAGGTCACCACAGCACACTGAGGGTATAAGGAGGAAATCTAAACTTGCAGAACTGGCTGAAGGATAGACAGATAACACCAACCTCAAAGACAACTAATTCAGTGTCCACTCCCAAGAACAGTGCAGCAAAAAAGCTCAGTACTTCAGATCTCTTTCCTAGCGATCTCAAACATCTTTTACTAAAGCCCCAAAAAAGTTCAATTCAATTTTTTCTAATGTGCCCAAAAGTAACAAAAGTAACACTGGTGCTCATTTTCTCAACAAAACTAACAAACTAATTTGAAACATGGCAGAATGTGAGTTTTGCATATACATTTTCTGAGTATCAGATCTTTCAATTCCAATAGAGTTTTACCCTTGAACTATAAACCAATGATTTAACATGTTACCTACTGCCAAAGTTTCCCAAAGAGTAAAAATACCCTCTCTGGGCAATCTGTGTGCAAATGGAATAGCTTATTAAGGGGTCCTTAATTGAGAACACATAAGCAAGGGTCTTAGCCACATCGAACCAATGTCTTGAGGCAAACTTCATGGCCTGACTTCCCAGAAACACGCTGGAAAATGAGCAAAAGGGAATGTCTTTCACTGCTTTAAGCCACAGAAAACAATGCTGGGTCACACCCACCAAGGGGTCAGTTTGGTTGCCTCCAGCATTAACAGAGCTGTAACAATTCACACAGCTTCTAAAAAACACACGCAACAAAACCCACACCAGGCTCAAGTACAAATCTCTGCTTAGCGGATATTTCACATAGCATGTGACAGAGAAGCATCAATTCCATTTGCTGTCCTGAAAGCCTTGTGGTGGTTTACATTCATTGCTGTTGATTATCAGCATCATATTATCCAAAATTTCCTGTTCTTTAACTGAAAAATCATCATCTTAATGCTGAATGATTAACACAACTCTGCCAATACACCCAGGCAAATTTGGCAATATCACCCGAGTGGTTCCTCTCTGAAAAGTGGTTCTCTAAAATAAGAATTATTTCTTACTTAGTACAAACTGCTTTCTGCTGCTAAAGTTGAATCTATTCCCACTAGCAACATAAACATCTTTACTGCTTATTCTTTCTTTACTAGAAAAAGATGCTGTGATGTGGAAATTGGATGTGAGGTAAGTACGAGGTTACACTATGTCAGTGCTTGCTGATTTTGAATATTCATTCTGCACTGTAAGGTCAATGTACTATTAGATATTGTATTCCATAACTCTTACTTATGTTGCCTCGAGGAAAGGCTTTTCTGATGGTGCCACAAAGAAAAGTATAGTACACTATCTGATTAGGCAAGCTCTGGAAAGGAATGTTGAGACAACACACAACACAGTCTGCTAAATGTTTCCTAACTGACTTCTAAATTAACCAAGTCTGATTCTAGTCACAGATACTGAGAGTTGCTTACTAACAGGGACAGCAAAATACCTCTGATGGCTCTGTTTGCTTTGGAAAACCATCTAATGGCTGGTGGCCTGACAAAGGGTGGGTCAGCATGTGCACAGAAGTCTCTACTGCCAAACAGAAGGAACACACCCCTCCAGCAGTAGCAGTCACTTTCCTTCAGTTGTTACTTGCCCTCAGCAGCCGCAAACCCAAGTCATTTACCCAAAGTCAGCAATACAATCTCTTTTCTCTGAAAAGAATCTCTGTTTTGCCAGCTCTGGATAGGACTGACTCTGAGGTTGAGATACAAGTTGATTGACCCGAGCAGAAAACATTAGATTACAGAGACTTGATTTTTCCAAAAGGAAGCATTCCAATAGCAATGGACATTCACTAATATGGCATATTAGGGAATAAAAGTTCAGATCATTGTCTTTACCATAAGAGACACCAATAGCTGGATTAAAAATTAAAAACCAATCGAAGTCCCAAAAACAGAGGACTTAAAGGAATCATTTCCCCTTCATTTGAGGTCTACTGTAAAGGTTTTACTCGTTAGGTCAGTGGGGAACTACTCTTCAAACCAAATTAATCATCAGAAAAAAAATACCAAGAGGTTGTCACAATGGGCTGTTCTTAAAAGAAGTGTAAAACACCTTTATCTGTGAAATGGAAGTCCTTGAGGCTACCTAGAACATTCACTCTGAAAATAAGTACAGAGAAATGTAAGAGAATAAAAGGATATGTGTTCACTCTTGGAAAAAACCAGCAACTGAGTGAGATACTCCTCAGGTCACAAAAGAGTTTAGAAATGTGTCTGGTCTAGGAGGTGCTGCTTCAAACACAAATAAACACAAAACATCTAAATCAAACCCAAACAACCTCAATTAAAAGAGCTTCCTTGCTTTCCTTTGTTTCTAGCTCATCAGCTATATCTCAGCCTCCGCAAATATTTTCTATTTGGATTATGAAAAGACATTAAGCAGGCCAGACTTGAACACACATACTCAGTTCCTTCTTGCAAAGGTATTTCTAGGTTTCTCTGTGCTCTACTACCACTGAAGTCTTCCTCAACATTGCAATAATAGACTAATAGGAGTGGCTTGCCTGCATCTTTTTGCTCTTCTCTTGCCCTGACACAGAGACTATTCAGAGTAATACAATACAATACAATACAATACAATACAATACAATACAATACACCAAGATCATCGCGTCCAACCCATCAAACAATCCAACCCACCCAACAACTAGACCATAAATGAATAATGAACTTTCTGGCAGCATTATCAAGATACATTCAAGAACCTAGAGCAAGATCAGCAGCTTGCATTTCAGAACTATGCATGTCAAGCATTAGCAGAAGGAGTCACTGACAACAAATTCTAGACCAGCACTAAATTTTTTTTTCTTAAATCAATAGTTACAAAGAAAAGAAGAAGAAAAAAGTACATACTATCTTATTACACAGATTATTTCTGAACCCTCCTGAATCATCACTAAACTTTTCCATATGACCTTGCATCAAATTATTTGACCTACCTATGCCTCAGTAAAACCAGCTGGAAAAATGTGTAAAAGTGTGCTATAAATCTGGTAATGTATCTGAGCTGAGTTCAGGGTAAGAGAGTTGTGAAAGCAATGAAAAGATCTCACTGCTGCCTGGAGGCAGCCCCTGCTGCCTTTACTCCTGGGAGGCCCAAGATGCGAAGACTACAGCCAGACTGATGAATTTGGGTGTTAGGCAGATGGAACTTCACTAGTGCAAGGCAATGTCAGAAAACAATAGCAGTAAAAGCTCTTTTTGTTGCAGCAGGTCTGCGCCTAATCCTGAAGTTATTTTGCAAAACAACTTCATCAGCCTTACAGTAGGTAAGAGCTCAGGTAGGAAATAAAACCCCTTGGTTCTACACTCCAAGGATCATAGGGCTCCTACTCATTTGAAGTACGCAATTATTTGACTATTGGGCAAATTTGCTGGTCAGCCATGACTTAGAGAAGCTGCTTTAAAATTACTTCATCTTTAAGACCTTCTAGTGTATTTTTGATTGGTTCATTGGATTTTTAAACTGGATGTGTTCCTGAGCAATGCAGACATCGAGTTTAAGTTTAGAGAGCTGAACATCCTGTTGTGGCTGTGTAGCACAGGAAATTCACCCCATTAGTTTTCCAGACTTCTAGTAACATGGAACAAGACCTTTAGAGAGTCCCAGCTCTTCTGAAGGCATTGAAGGGGAACGAGAGTGCACAGATGTGTACATTGTGGGGAGAGAGGGAATTACCCCTACAATGCAAGTGAAGCAGCCTGAAGCCAGCTCTAATTTCAAAAGCCATTCCGCTAGTGAGGATCATAAGACAGTGGTGGTTTTATGACTTCTGCACTCTGCTGCTGAGTCAGGAGACCAGAACCAGGTGGTGTAGGAACAACAGACTTGATCTCTATCTCTGAGAAATTCAGCCCCAGAAAGAATTCTCATCTGCCTGAGAAATTCAAACAAAGAGGTAGCAGAAAGTTTTAGTCTTTCCAAGTTCATGACAGTCAAACTAGCTCTTCAAAGCTATAGAAATCACTCCTTAAGTAGTTTCACATCACAGATACTGCACAACAGTATTTTGCTACACCCTTTGTGTTTGTAAAAGGCAAGAATAATAAACTGGACAAGTGCAAGGGTGGCTTTCCTTTCAGTCCAAAATTTTAATCCCAGTTTCAATCAGTTTGGGGAGAATTTTGCAAGCTTACAGCTTTATCGATTCCATTTCATTTATTATTGACTCCTATTTCAGAACTTCAGCAACCTGTTCACACATCAAGAAGAGGTGCACCTCTTTCCCCCTGCCTGCACTTTAGCCAAGTACTTTCTGGGTATATTGACATTGCTCCTTTGATTTGAGTCCAGCCACCAGCCTTAAGAAGTTTTCTGACTTTTTCTTGGTGATTCCAAATCAGTCTTAGTTATCTTTTTAGGTAAGGTCTAATTCCTTTACTCACCCATTAACGCCTGCAGATCATTGTTGGTGTAATTACAAAAAAGGTAAACATGAGAGAAATGTTTTAGACATAAGGATCATGCTGGAAGAAGTATTTTCTCAACTGCAGCACTATAATCTCTATAGTTTGGACAAATTATTCAGTTTTAGGTCTGAATTCTACCTCAGGATATATGCAACTTCCATCAACTTCTTAAAATAGCCATTCCCCACAAATTACAGAAAATAACATTCCTAGGGAACTTCAAATTCATCACACCATCATTTTCTGTCTTCTTATTAACTAACTTCCCTTCCACTGAAGTATCAAATTAAACTTCCATACTGGAATACATTAAGACTGAACGATACTTCACATACAAATAAGCAGAAACCATTTCCTTGCTGAGGATTTGGCTTCACTTCTCTTTATAAAATGAATAAGATAACAATCCTTCAAGCAGGTTTGAGGGGAAAATATGAATAATTACTCTTTACAGTACTAAAGAGGTCAAAAATACTATTGCACTATTTATAGTGCCCAGAGGAGCAAACTTCAAGATTTGAAGTTTCTTCCTTGGTGCACACCAACTGTTAGATCTGCAGACATTCTGGGTCACAGCAGCTGGTGCTTTGTTGGGCACAAGGAGAAAGGAGCATTTTAGAAAGTATAGGAACTGAGCTAGCAGCTCGATGGAAAGAGCAAAAAAGGGTCATATCCTCGGTGTAATTAAATGAGCATAGTCTCATTGATATTCAGTTGATGTTAATGGAGACAGACTGGGAATATAGAAAGAGAAGTACAGTGAGAAGGCACATACAGGCTGTGTTCCAGGAACCCAACTCCTAAATCAAATTTACCTTCTTGAGTAAATTTCAGCTGTAATGATGACTATTTTGCTGAATAATTTTTCTGACAGGGAGATCTAATCATTTCACACAGTAGACATCTCTTCTGTCAATGGGTTTGTAGCTTCATTCTATCAGTTACATTCATCAGCATCCTTCAGTACCCAAAAGCCATTTTCTCTGCCTTTCAAGCTGATTACTAAAAATAATCCCCCATCAAGACCTGGCAGGTCACAAGTGCTGGACAAACTCCTGACACAGCCCCTTGACCAAAGCAATCAGAGTTTCTATAAAGGTGCTGCAGTGTAATTTTGTCTAACTTTTAATTTTCTGATTTGCATTCTGTGGCTCACATTACTAGGAAATAAAGGCTGCGACATAGCAGCAGCCTCCAGAGTGCTACAGAGGTTGCAAATAGTTGCTGAAATGGAGTTTTGGCTTGTGCCATGTGCTCTGCTGCCTGATTAGAAACAGTTTTATTGCTGGATCCATGTGCTCTTGGGGATAATGTTTTATGGCAGACATTTCACTGGCTTCTAGTTCATCCAAAAATAAATAAATAAATTGTGACTGTCTCTGCTGACAAACAATTCTGTTTAACACAAATGGAGCAAGAACCTTTCAGAAATACATCCTTTTTTATTCTAACCTAATAAGAAACACTGTGATATAAACATTCCACAGGAGTAAACAAAACTGCTGTTTCTAAGCACTCGATTTATCCCCAAAAGTTCTCTTTAGCCTGCAGGCTGAGACTTAAAATGCAGAAGCTACCATATTACTCTGGAGTAGGGTGAATGTGTGTCAGTGGCTCTGCTGTCAGCTCAGGTGTCTCTGTGTGTCTTGGATGTGCCACATGGCAGCGAGCTCACCCTTCCGGTTGTTACCTGTGGAGGCGGGAAACCCAAACCTCTAACTGGAAATAACTGATCCACCTTGGCTGCCAGCCCGGAGGCATATAGTGTCCCTCTGTGGGCTCCTGTCCACTCCTACAGATACCACAGTGGTTTGTCAATACAGACAAGAAAGGCCAAATGAGACTATAAAATTAAAGACAGTCAGAGAAAGGAAGGTATAAATAAATGACATTCAGGTCATTAGTTGTGGCTATAGGCCAATACTTTGCACCTGGGTGTAAAGTGAGTGCAAACAAGATTAAGTTCCCCAGTTGCACTTCCCTACGCTTATTTGCTTGTGCCCCCAGCTACTTCATTACCTCCTTGAGATATGTCTTCCACATAGATAGCTTCAGAGGCAAAAATCTTACTTTCATAATGTTGAGTTACTGTGTTCAGTCAGTTCTATGTGTTTCTATTCGAAGCATAGAAAGGAATCAGAAACACTAATGAAGGGACTTTTCTGGTGGATGAGAAACTTCAAGAAAGAGAGATGGAATTCTTACCCCTAATTTCACACCAGTTCAAGTACATGTTAGAAGGGGAATGGAGACTGCCCTTGGAAAAAATATGACTGGAGCTCAAGCAAAGGCACATAAAAGAAGTTGTTGCAACCATTTCAATCATGTGGGAAAAAAAGTGATAAGGCAAGGGTAAGTATACAGAAATAAAAGGAGAATATGCAGCTTTCCAGTGTCAGCCTAAATGACTCTTCAAAAGCCATCCAGTGCTACAGCAATCCTCTGATGGTTCACACAGCCTGGGATTCCTTTACTTCTCTAAGTAGAACACACTGATGAGCCAGAGCAGCAGCATACACTGACATTTACTTTTCAATTTGAACGTGTACTCTATTTTCCTATAGAACTGTAACTTTTTTGCTAACTCCCTGTAGAAATATTTAAAGAAGTATTATACAAAATATCAGGTTTAGCTTTTATGTTGGGTTTTATTTGGGGAGCAGGATGGGGTGGTGATTTTTTTTTTTTTTTTATTAATTCATACAGAGTCATAGAATTGTTTCGGTTGGAAAAGACCTTTAAGGTCATTGAGTCCAAACATTTCCTAACTACCAAGTCTGGAGCTAATCCATGTCCCTCAGCAACTCGTCTCTCTGTCTTTAAAATGCCTCCAGGGGTGGGCATTCAGCTGCCTCCCTGGGGAGCCTATTCAAGCGTTAAGAGAACCTTTGCAGTGAAGAAGCTTCATCTAATATCTAACCTAAAGCTCCTCTGGTATAACCTTTAACTTCGTCTTAGCAGAATTCAATAGTATATGTGTCTTTGCTCAGTGGGATCTAAAGTCCCTCGTACAGAATGTAGAACTTCAACAGATAAGCAGTGCTCCTGAGCACTTACAAATAATATGCTCTAGATCAGTGGCTTGGATCAAATTCTGCTCCCTTTTTCCCCCGATTCAGTTTCTGCAAGCCAGTATTACTCAAAGGCAAAGTAGGCAATTAGCGTGGGTAACCGATGAAGAATTGAAATTCTGCAGCCCTGTTCTCCATTTTATGTGCACTGGAGCCCTAGAAAGCCAGACAATGCTATAGATACCATTACAGGAGGGAGGTATTTCCTATGGGACAACTGTTACTACAGAGACAGGCTACCTCTTCTACTATTGGATCTGCGTATCTGCCCCCTTCCTCAATTCCAGGTGTTGCAGAGGCAGCTATGGCTCTCTGGCCTTCCCTCATTCTTACAGGTACAGGAAAATCTGTGTGAAGAATTAAGTATAGTGGAGAAAATGGAATTCTGAGGTTTGGTAAGAAAATAGATTTTAGGACTCCAAAGAAGGAGCATGGGTGCAAGGAGCAGGGAAGGCTGAATACTTTCAGGAAGGCAGGAGAGGAAAAAAACAATTTTCTAGCCTTTCACAACCCCTTAAAATACCCTTGATTTCTTAGACTGCTCAAATTCTTCACCAGCTCTCTCTCTCCCTTTCTCTCTCCTTCTCAACTTCCCTGTTCTCTTTGGAATTCTTCTCATCTGAACCCTCATTATCTGCTCCAGCTTGCATTGATCCCATCCAACAGCTTTTCATCACTCCTGCCAGAATCCTATCTCCACAAAACTGAACTTTGTTCACACTGTGGAGGAACCCTAACCCAGTTCTGCCTGTGCCATTGAGGAGCCCTAACCCGGTTTCACTCTCACTATTGAGGATCTTTGATCTAGTTTGCAGTTTCCCAAATTTGGGAATGTTTAGCTGGTCTTCAGTTATGCCATATCTATCACTCTGTCCCATACAAAATTATTTCTGCCCAGATAGAAGCCTAAGCCAGGCATTAGGATAGAGATTCACCCTAACAGAAAGCAGGTGAAGTTATAGATACCATCTGGACCTCTAAATCTTGAGTTCCTTTCTTATTCTGTGTTTTTTAAATTTATCTTTGACCCTCCTGAATTTCTTTCTCACAGGGACATGTATTCAATCAAACAACTTAGTGTTTTGCTTGGTTAAACAAACAAAGATAATAAATTGCTTTTAATTATAACAACATCAGGAAGTTGACCTGGCACCTCTTTTTACCAGCTTTCAGACTACATGTGAAATTGTCCCTTCCCCTCTCTCCAGTGACAATGCTGGAAGCTTAATTTGTATTATTATTTTCACAAATGTGTGTGTAGATATTTAGATATCAATCAAACCTAGTGCTGTGCAACAGATGTTTCAAAGAATGAAAGCCAAAACACTGAAACTTTTGCATTCCTAATGAACAAACTGTTCCTTTTTTATTGTCTTAGTTATGGTGCACTGCTAGATCCAGATAGCTCTGATCAATGTAATGATCCAGAGATCAGTGTGTACACTGTGCAGGTGTACCTCATTAATGTCAGATATGGAAAGATGGTTCCTGAGAGACTAGAGATTTATATAGCTGAATGCTTTACATATTCTGTGCTGAAACAAGCTAGATGCCATGACTCCAGGCCAAAGCAAAGACAAAGTTTACAGCTAGACTCTATAATGTAACTAGCAATCAACTATCTTCAAATGGAAAGCAGAACTTTTGTTTTAAAAGTGTCATGGGACATAAATTCACATTTACTTTCAAGTTTCTCTGCAGCTTAAGTCAGAATCTTTTCAAGTTTCTTACAGAAAAAGGTAAAAACATTATTGCAAGGAGAAAAAAGTAGTGCAGTCTCAAAGGAGGACCTAACATGCAGTTGTCAGATTTATTTGAACACCAGTTCACTGGAAGAGGGCAATGGGAAATTTAGCCTCCTGTTACTGCCAATTGGTATAACCTGAGATTCCACATCATATGGTGCAGTCACAACCCCATCCTTGGCTTCCTCAGACATGGGGGCAGTGGGTCCTGGTGTATGTAAACTTGTCTGCATTCCTGTCCATGTAAATTGTAAAATAAACAACAGAACAGGTTGTGCTTTTGAACTCACGTATTATGACTGTTCCTCCCACTACGGGCTAGAATTTGCTGGTCTTACTGCTGAATTTTCCCATATGCTTCAAATCAGATGACTCATGTATAAAGTTAATAGATCTGATACTGGTTTAGTGGAAATTCCTTCACAGGCCACACATTAGCTCGATCCCTAAGTCACACAATAGTTCAGTAAAGTTTTCATTTTAAAATTCTCTCATCATTTCAAATCACAAACTCTTCAGCCTGTTTTGGGTTTTAAATTACAACAATTATTTCGGTGACAGCAAATAATTCAGTTGGATTTTTGGATTTTAAAATATTCCTGATTCGTTTTTGCTTCCAGTTTTTCTGCTTCCCATCAAGCTTGTTCTTCTGTTTTTGAACTGACAGAGCTGACAGGCTAAGTGCCATTGAAATGAATGTTTCAGCAAGACTTAAGTCAGTAAGAACTCTTGCAGGCTTGTCAGTGCACCAAAATATCACCAATACACCCAGATATTCCCCACTGAAGCAAGTGAGACACAGCAGGAAGGGAATGTGAGAATGTTTTGTGTACTGCTTAGTGTGGTACTGAGTGCTAAGGAATCTGTGAGAAGGTGCTATTAGTCTGCAACTGCCAGTCAAGTTATCACTTGTCTATGGTAAAGGAAGGAATCAAGGATTCTTAAGCACTTCTGTGCAGTTCTCCCCCTTCCCTATCACTGGCTATAACTTCTGACATAATCTAGCTGTTAGTATAACTGAATTACTATGGCTTATATTTAATGCAAACATCTGTAAGTACTCCTGTAAATATTAGAAATTCCACTGCACATGTTCTGAAGGCTGACCTCTTCAAGAAGGGAAAAAACCCAAAAAGGAGGTTAGATTCCAAATATAGAAGGTGTTTATCACATAAATTCTTAATGGGGAAGGCTGCAGTTGTCAAAAATATGCATTTTTTTTCACACAGATGCATCCATTATGGCTATTTCAAGACACATGGCAATGTGAATCATGTTTCAACTTCAGGAGTGGGCTGCAAGGCTGAAATGTTACTGGTAATATACAAAGAATCGTCCTCACTTAAAGAACTACGTCCAGCATTTATTCTGCAGTGTCTGTACATATGCTACAGAAGTTAGGCTTATGCAAAATCAGCCAGATTAGGAAAGGTGCCAGAGATTCATATAATTTTTAATTCACAAATTGAAGAAATAATTCCTATGACAGGGTTCCTGGTCTGTTGGCTGTATGGTTATGACAAATTCAAAGGAATCTGGGACAGATGAAAGGTGGATAAGATTCTCCAGGTCCACTTAAATGCTCAAGGCAAATGTCAACAGGGATTATAAACGGGCACGTAGATCCTTGGAAATTGCTGGAGTGGATGGATCTGGTTTGTTCACAGATGCTGTATGCTGTGTTACTATGAAAGACCAAAGGTGCACATAGTTGGTTTTTTTCTACTTGGTAGAAGCTCATGGTTCTAATTCATTAACTTTCGTAGTTCAGTGCTCTTTTTATATCTGTGGAAAGAGATTCCCAGCAGGAAAAATGGATCACAAAGCCACTTTCAAATTCTGCACTTGGAGTCCTTTCCCAACCTTTCCTCTGCTTTGCTGTGTTTTTTGTGAGCTGCTAATATAGAAATGGAGTCTTTGTACAAGAGTACTGTCTCTAATGCAACCTGAGAAACGAAACTGTTCACACCGAGACCAGCAATTTTTTAAGAGTATTGCCATCAGCAGATCTTCTTTGCCCATGTCAGGAAGCATGCAACTTTGAAGAGAGAATGTGGAAACAGCTCAGTTATAGAAGAAAAATAACACAAGAAAGTAAAAGAGGAATAGGATACAATGAGGGAAAACAAAGAATAGAGGGGGAAATAGCAGGCAAAAAAAAATAATTAATTGAGTATGCCACTAAAGAAAAAAGGAACAGAAGGAAATTAATTCATCTGACAGCACCCATCAGAACAGAAAGAGTAGCAACCAGCATCCTGAAGAATAATGCAGGTCTTCCCTGCTGGTACTAACATCCAGTCATGAACGTGGAAACCATGGGAGTATTGATACATTCCGTAATGTGGATCCGTAAATTAAACTGAAATCAATCTGAGTGAGATTTCCAAAAGTGTTAATCTCAAGACACAATAACTCCAGTGGGCATTTTAGTACTTGTGTTCAGAGCAAATTAGCTGGACACTGAGATTTTCTGAAAGCCTCACACATGAGATTTAACTTGTAGCTCAGTTATACTCCTGTAGACCAGACATCCACTCCAGACAGCCAGATGACATTAGAGCAGATTCAGCCCCTCACAGCTCTGACTCCTGCCAAGCATACCATTCATTTGATAATACAATCCATAGCAGATTGGGAACTTGGGAGGCTATTTGATCCACCCCATTGCCAGTAGGCAGGATCAGATACACATAAACCATCACTCAGACATGTTTTTCTAACCTGTTCTTAAAAACTTCAGACACACTCTCCCTGAGACCGGTTCCACATTTATCTGTCTTAGGTACAAGTTGCCACTAAATGCTTCATCTCATAAAAACACAGCCTCCAATTACCCCTAGCTAAATGTTGTGGGTTTTACACATCATGAGTGAAATGTATTTTTTAAATACTTCAAAACTTTGCTGCAATTGGTCAAAATACTTTAAAATTCAAATATTATCAGCTAATTCTAGTGTTAACTCATTAAATCTAAGATTACTTTATCCACAAGAACTTTAATGAAATATTCCATTCCATCATTCCATTTATTAATGAAACTATGAATAATGAACATAGGAGAGCCCCCTGAAGAGCTCTACTTGGCATATTTTTTCCTTTTATTGGGAACTTTTGATGGATCATGTCTTTCCATGGTAGTAATTTAATCAATACCAACTTGTACTCATTTGTTTAGCTGAATGTCATCTGAGACGGCACCAAAAGCTTTATTAAGGTGCATGTGACATGTTCCACTTCTAATCTACACAAGGCATCTTGCCAGAGATGAAAACTATGTTGCTTTAATATGATTTACCATGAAAATTCCATGTTTGTTCTCTCTAGACACTTAATTATCTGTAAGGTAACTGCAAGCAGATTAGCTGATTATTTGTTCTATTATTTTCCTGAGAGTTTTACTTTGGGATATCTCGTGTTAATAATTTCATTGTGAAGACAGGCATGTCCTCACCATGAATTTCATCTCTTCTTTGTGAGCCCTCAAGTAGGGAAACCAAAACTTTAATATTCCATTGATATTATATTTCTAAAACAATGTTATATTCAGAAAGAAACCATGAGAAGCTAAGGTACAGCTATATGAATAATAAAAGACATGAGCTGTCATTTCATAGCATAAAAGTATATCTGATAGTGCATTCTACAGCTTCATGAATCCCTTTCAAATGCTTACTTACACGTTTCAGAAGATCTGTCAGGGTGAGATGCTTATTTTCATGAGGATGAGTATGGGTTGCTCACATTTAATCTTTAGTATTGCACACAGGAAGTATCACATATACACTGGTTCTGTCAATGTTTTACTCAGAGTGTCTGTTCTAGAATGACTGACAAGCATATAACTCAATACAAAAGTTTTCATCTTTTTTGCAAGCCAGAGTGTAGCTAATAGCCATGTAACAGCTTTTAAGAAAACAGGGAAAAGCAATGTCCCAGGTGAAAGTCTCTCCACATCTCTGAAGTCTCACCCTATTTCTAAAACAAACTCCACATGAAAACACATTAACTCAAACTGATGGGCTACAGCCACTAGCCACGTTTCCTGCAAAAGAGAGTCCCAGGTCTGTTCCCTGCAAGCCCCAGGCATCCTTACCCAACAGAACATTTGTTGAAGCAAGGGCAAGCACCAGATTGCCTCCTCTTTCTCCAAACCTTTTGTATTTCATACTAGACAATTTGTCTAAAACTTAATAAAATGGCTTTTTTTTTCCCCTTTGGCTTGTAGATCAAACTCTCAAATTGCAGTCATCTTAATTCCAATTAAACAAACAATAGCAACAACCATGACCACAAGAGCACTGCCAGCATTCTAGAAAAGATTATCTGCCACAGCCTTTTGTGGGAACACAACAAAAGACTGTGGCTGTCCTCTCAGTGCAACAATTTTGATCAAGAAGTTAATAAATCATTTTTAAATTGTGAAACTCTATGCATACTGTAACCTGCTTTTCAATAAAGGGTGGGGACATGGACAATGAAGTTGAGTGCTACAGGCAAACTTGGCCAGTCTCAAAATCAGCGTGTGGAAAGCCCAGCAAAACCATACTTGCTTTTAGGTTTCAGAACTCATGAAAAGCCATTCCACCAAAAATTCACTGTCCAAAAGTTGAAATAAAAAGCATTAGAGCAGCAATTTCAAATTAAACTGAAAAGCAGATCTCAGATATCATATGACCTGAATCCATCAGAATAAGGCTTCATGAATATGTCACTGTCTTTTTTCTGTGACAGTATCATAGGCACAATATAACTGCAGCTGGCTCCCAGACAAATAAACCTACAGACCTGCTAAGAGATGCTCTGTGGAACTATGTGAAAGAAAGGAAGCATGCCAAAGCAAGCATCAGCACTTCAAAAACACTTTTGGAGATGACTTTTTTCCTGGATAAAAAGCAGAGTGAAAAAAAAAAAATGTATAAAAGAAAGAACAGGGCCATAAAAAGTGGAGGTAGAAAGGCAAGAGGAAGCATGTAGATAATATTGCCAAAGAAACTGAAGTCGTTGCTGAAAGGAGTAATAGTAAATCACTTTATCAATTCAACAAGGTCCCAGCAAGGCAGTTTACACTATCTGGAAAGGTTGTCAAGGATAAACAGAAAAAAACCCCACCTTTAACACAGAGGAAAAAAAGAAACAAAAAGTGTCACTTTCTAACGATTACCTCTACTAGCACCACACAACAATCCAACAAAGAAACCACATTCCCAGAACTAAACATTAAACTTGTCACATCACAAAGTGAGGACTGGAAGACCTACAAACAGTTAAAATCTGTGAAAGTGAAGGCAGTGGGGGAATGATAGGGGACCAAGACAAACCTTTAGTATAACAACACTTGAAACTGAGATACTAAGAAAAGTGTCTGACATGAGTATGACAGTGGAGCAATGATTGAGGGGAGCAAAACTATGGACATAAGTAAAGTTATGTTAAGCACTTCTCTTTTTTTTTTCTTCTTTTCCTTTTTAGAGCTGAAGTAAAGCAAAAGAACAAGCTGCATTTCATGTGCTGGCCAGATTTTTACCCTAAGTATTATCATCAAAGAGAGCATCAAATACCATTTACCACTCAGCAAAAACTTCACAGATTTCTCCAGCACATGGAGAGCTTATATCACAAAGCACTGTAGAACATCTTGAATTGTTATTGTATTCTAACAAAAAATATTACTATCATTGCAGGGGAGCTGGTATGGTTAAACATAGCCTTGAAAGAATGGTTAATGAGACAGACTAGTATTAAATAAAGATGTATTCTCCGAGATACCATGTTTGGTATTGACATTGATTTCAATATTAGAAAATATAGACATACAATATAAGCATTCAGTTAAGCAGCAACATAGATTTGGAAGATTTAGACTTGACTGATGACATGACTTAAGCACCAGCTCAACAAACCAGCAAAAGCAGTCTAGTATTAAACCCCCCATGAAAGATTTTTCTGTTATGAGCAAAAAAAAAAAAAATAATGTAATGAAAACCAAAGTAAGCTGCAACTCAATCATTTCATTAGAAGGACAAAGTCCAACAGGAAGTAAGCCAGTTCCATACATTGGCACTGCTGAAAAATTCTACAGGGTTGTCAGAAGGAAATCATTAATAAATGGAAGGTGCATTCACCAATTTGAGAAAGACTTCATCACTAAAAATCTCTAACTTCAAGACCAATCTGTGAAATTGCAACATGGTATTTCCATCACACCAGATGGGTCTGGAAGTTAGATATGAACCAGAGGTATAGATGTGTGTGTGTGTGTGTGTGTGTGTGTGTGTGTGTGTATATATATATACACATATACATATATATATATATTTATATAAAATCTTTAAACATATAAAGACAGAAAATGGAAATATTCAGGATGTGTTACAAAATGGTCAGTCAGAATGATCAAAAGAAGCTTTTCATAATACTCCTTGGAAGAAATAGTGTATGGGGACAATGCTTCTCCTTCTGTTTTAAGACATAATGGTGAAGCCCTTTTTATGCCTAAACAAAATTCTGATATTGCAGAAATAATTCAGATTTCAATAATCTTTTTTTTTTAAAGGTATAAACCAGGAATGCTTGAAAAAATATTTACTTGGATTACATCCCATTTATAGTTCTTGCAACAGAATCACTTGTGAGAATTCAGCATAATAAGAAAATGCAGAAGTACAACATACTGTGTCGTAAGATATAAAAGAACAGGAGTCCATCTGGCAGCCATGTAACAGATATTAAAAGACTATTTATAAATGAAACTTTAATTTAAACTGTTTCTCATATTTGATCCTTAATTTATTTTTTCCCCCAGTTTATTTCAGTTGGGCCAAGTCAGCTTTATAGCATGTATGAAAATATGTAGAAGTGCTTTAGGTTATTGCCCAGACATGCTGCCAAAGCCATCCATACTATATTTGGGATTAAACTTTCCAATCATAGTAGGAAGCTCAGCTAACAACAACAATCTTCACTTACAATTCTCTTCTATAGACTCTTGCTGAATAACCAGCAGTGCTGGCAAGAGACATTGGGAAAATCCATGTGCCTAAGGAGTGGCAACCAGGGGGATTTTGGGTACCTTAGGGCACCCAGAGATTTTGCCTGGCTAGGTCTGACACATGACAAACGGAAGAGCTGAAAGAGCTGCCCTTCTATAGCAGCAGCTGGAAACCAGATGGGACACCTCAATGCACTTAAAATAACACTAGATACTAACACTTGAGGTATATGACTCATACTCATTGTTTTATTATTGCCTGTTTATTCAACTACCAAAAAAAGAGGCATCTCAATCTGATCAAAATGCCTGCACAAGGATACTGTACAAATTATAGGCATTAGTTAGTAACTTACATAATT
The DNA here is from genome assembly GCA_033816785.1 of Picus viridis. Lineage (NCBI taxonomy): Eukaryota > Metazoa > Chordata > Aves > Piciformes > Picidae > Picus > Picus viridis. Next base: position 8,534,477 of record CM066581.1, read on the forward strand.
ACTTCAGCCCATGCACCTTTATCAAACAAACCGACAGAGTGAGATAGTTTCATTTTCATGTTGCTGCCGTTAATCAGTGTATCTGACTAACATTAGTTTATCTGCATTTGTGGCACTTACCATTGTTTAGATAAAAATATTTCATTTGGAGGAATATGTTTTTGAATAATTTCATCCAGATGTTGGTCAGAAGCTTCCAGAACAAAAGAGTTTACAAGTGCCAGATCTTCTGCCCCTTATTTATTATCACAGCTGGGAAGCAGAATGCTGTCACCCAAGTATCCAGTGTAGGACCACCTGGTTTGAGACAGGGAGGCATGGAAGTAACAGGTTCCACTATTGAAGGAGTACACCAAAACGGGATATAAAGTACTGCTCATCTTGTAGCCAAGATAATATTAGGGAAAGAATTAATATAGGCAGAGAATGACAACAAAAGCAGAGCAAAGCAGGAAGGCAAACAATCACATCCCTTCCTCTGACAACCCATTCATTCTTCAAGAACTCGCTATCCATCCAGAAAAGTCCAGTCTGTATTTCAGTCAGTAAACAATACAAAATACTTCACAAAACTATCATGCAGTGTCTGATCACCAGTTTTGAAGCAGACTAAACAAGATGCTAACAGAAAACTGTAGATCTCCTCCTATTTCCAGTATACTCTTAGCCAAGTTGGCACTGTACTGCAATGACTCCCACTGACAGTTTTGTATCAGTAGGATGAAATGTAATTCTTCTGTATCTCTTACACCTATGACTCTGTAATTCTTCTAAGGACAGATATTCCCTAATGTTTTTAGACAAAAGCAGAGTCCATTTCTGAAATTAATTCATCCCTGTGCCTGTGATGTTTTCCAGAGCATTCAGCAATGTAAAATCTAGGAGGATTCTCAGCACCACAAGTGCATTTATTTCCCTTAATTTACCCAAGTCACTGATGAGTTCGTCACAGAAATCCTAATTAAAATATTTATTTTTAGCCTTGAAATACAAACTCTCCATCCAAATCACCCCTGAATAGGAAATAGTGCCATTACCTCATTTCTTTCACAGTTCCACTGTGTTAAAAAATTTCCTTCAAAGGCTGACAGTCAAAGAAAATAGTTTTCACAAATGGAAAAACATGCATAGTCCCAGATAATAGCCAACCAAAACTATGTTATTATTGTTTCCCTGTCCAAGGCATTTGCTTTCATATTTTAATGTAGTCGTTTGACTTCCTTTTCTTTATCAGCACTTATGTGGCAGAGCCTCATTTTATTCCTACAAGTTCAGATAACTCGCCTTCTACTGCAAGTTGCAATCTTCTGATACCTGATCAGAAAGCTCAATAACATTTCAGTCCTTTAAGGAATTAAATGCTCAAAGCTAACATGGCTGAAGTCCACCCCATCACCACACTGTGCATATAAACAATCCTTAGCAAGTAAAGTACTTTTTTTAATATTAAAAGATAGGGTTTTTCTGTACAACAGCCTTCCTCCATGAGATGCAAAAACACTGATGGAATAAAATCGAGAGGAACAGGTCAACAAATTAATGATAACTTGGATGTTTATGTAAGAAGCCTGTGGATGCCTGTTTTCTCACACTGTAACTCTTTCCTTTCTGGTCTACTCGGTTCCAGTTTGCAGGTTTACACTGCTGCTGCTGTCACCTTTTTCTCCAACCCATACACTATGAGCATAGCACTGAAGTGCATTTCTGCTTTCACTAAAGGCAGTTTACAGAGCTCTAATTCTTGATGAGCTAGGCCACATAAAATCAGAATCTTGTATCTTGTCCTCCAAAATAATTTTTCTTACTATCCTAACAACAAAATACCACCTTCCCCTCTCAGTTACACATGTAGTCCCAGTGAGGTCACTGGTATTAGAAAAGAGAGCATTTGACTCATTCTTCTGAAAGAAAATAAGAGTGAATGGACTAGGCTAAGGTGCTGCTGGGAAATGGGAAAGAGGAGAGATTTTGAGCTCTGGAATCAGAAGAAGGGGAGGCAGTGGCTGAGGTGAGCCAGCTGTGCTGTTACACAGAAAGAGCTGTAAATGGGCTTAAAACCAAAAGGTGCCCTTTCTTGCATTCAGAGGTGCTCCAGACACACAGCTAAAGGTGAGTTTTAAGGTATATTATTAATATATGATACAAATGTGTATGCTAGGAATGGAAATTCTAATGAAAACATGTTACATGTGCTTTTTTAATGATTATTTCTGTGATTTCATCATACTTTTCCTTCAAAAAAGAAAGGTGAAAGTTGCTTTTCCTATATTTAATGCATCTAAAGTGACAATGGCATTGTTACTGACTTCTCTGTGTGCAGCAAGGAAGATGCAAATTGGCCTGTGTATAGAAGAGAGTCGGATCTGCTTCACTGTAACTGTTAAAAGGATTTCTCCAGCAATGCCATTCAAAGACAGACACCTGGGGTTTCCCCTGTTATTGCAATTTCAATAGTTACAAAATCTGATAAAGAGAATGCCTTGGAGCCCCTCACATTTTGTCTCAGTCTGAGACAGGACTGCTGATTTTTAGGTAGTGGCTTTGAGCTGCTTGTTTAGGTAGTGCTTTTGAGTCCTTGTAGAATTGTGAATATTCCAGCTTGCCTCTTACTAATCTGCTTGAGGCAGGTTGCTGTGGTTTTAAAACAAATAAATATTGAAATAAACATAGAATTCAGCTGAATGCTGAACACAAGGCAGTGTACTCTGCTCACAGCTCATTGTGATGTCCCACAATCGAGATGTTTAGTTTTATGAAATTAATTTAAGTCTCTGTTTATCAGAGAATTTCTACTGTTGTTGCCTTCTATCTAGATCTGATCAAACCATACATAACTGAAGCAGTTAGGCTGGTTTCATTCCTATTTCAGCATGAATTTCTCCAGATATAATCAATCTGATGTTTCTGGACTGTGAAGGGAGGTGTGGTACCATTCCACTGTACCTGCAAGAAGGGGAATTTCGAAGGAGTTTTTGAAAGAGCAAGGCTGTGGCTCTAATGATTGTATCTTCTGTATACAATTCTGTCTGGGAAAATATCTTGGAAAATGGGAACATTTAATGATAGCTAATTCTTTTTTTCTGCCCTGCATTTGAGCTCTTGCATACTAACCATGCATGGCTTTTACTTTGCTTTTGAGAAACAGTACAAACCCATTAAAATACATATACTAATATAGATGGCAATTTTTCTGCTGAGCTTTAGTTTGGTGCATCACTAAAATTTGGAGGTCACATTACACTTACTGATGAATGGCTCTCTCTTCACTAAGAAGTATTCACAGCTCAGTGATTTGTCCTGTGAAAGAGATTACTTATCGAATAATGTTTTGGTCCTAAATTTTTCTGCTGCCTGTTTTTGCTTCACCTGGAAGCTTTTTAGGGGTAGATGAACAAAATTAAGAAGGTTCTGATGGTCTCTGAAGCACAAGGGACCACAACAGTGAATTTTCACCTGTTTTCCCTCTTGCTAGATTTCCCTAGGGATTTCATTTCCTAAGGGGACACTCCAACTGCTGTTTTTGAGGATGTTCTAGACCTCCCTTGCTCCTATTGAAACACTTAACTGCCAAAATTTCAAAGAATCATTGGAATGGGAACTAGTTTACTCATAAACTAAGAGTTCTAATCCATGCACTAGGAGTTCTGACTCTGTACATATTTAAGTACCTTACAGAAAATTACACAGCTTCTACAGCAGCACCTTTACTGAGGTGCAAGCACAGTGTATGGGGCATGACTTTGGGAGACAGATGATTCAGGGTCAGATATAGATAGGGATAGAAATTCCTTCCATTTCTAGTTTTATACTCCATTTGTTTTACTTTTAAACTCCACCAGACTAATACTAACAAAAAATTCTTGGTGTGCAATACTTATGGGTATCATATAACATCTGATTTGAAGCTTAAGTGACTGGGTGACAAGTGAAAAGAACTGCTCTAAGAAGTACACCAAAAGAGAGATTATTGTTAATGATAAGTTTCAACAGAAAAACTGCTACTACCATCTCTTTCACTTCAACCCCTGGTATTAACTTACTGAAAAGTAACCAGGTCATAGTAAGTAAACTGACGTGTTAGTCCCTGTCTCATTCCTCTGAAAGAGGCAGCTGAGCTGGCCGGTTTCTTCTGGAGAAGGGTGCATTATTTCAGCAATGCCAAATGAGGCTAAGCTAAACTGTAGACCTTTCCTATCGGCAGCTGTTAGTTACAGCATTGTCATTCTGGACTTGTTGCTAAGGAAATACTTGACTGAGGAAAAAATGAAAACCTCCAATTTCATTTTCTCCACAAGGGCACAGTACGCCATTACTTAACTGGTGAAAGAATAAGCCCCAAGGCTTGCATCTCTGAAGAGGATAATGAGTTACAGAAGTTGACATTTTAAAGTGAGCACAATTTCAGAGGTGCACTTGAAAAAAAAAAAAAAAAAAAGAGGAAAAAAAGTTACCTTGTTTAATATGATTAATTAACCCCAAGCTTGTAGAGTTGATCTCAGGACTGACAAAGTCTCTTCAAAGGAATTTCTTTTGTTGTTCTGAGACATGTTTGATCGATTTTTACACACCATTGCATAATAAAACTAAGCTGTGCTCCGAAGAGCACAACTGAAAAGCACTTATTTGAATGACCACTTTCTAGGGTTATTCTGAGTGAATGCTTTGTCTTCAGCCAGTTAACCAAAAATGCCCATCGTTGCCATTACCCATTAAGAACGTAGTTTGGTATTTAAAGCACAGCAAGTTACAGTACTTTGCAAATGTCCATTGTTGACATTGCCCATTGGGAATGCAGTTTGGTATTTAAAGCCCAGCAAGTTACAGTACTTTTCTTTCCAGGTACCAACACCATCTAGTAGTGATAGTCTGGAGCTTTAAACAAGCCCTTAAAATTTTCTTCTCAGGCAGTCCAGTTCAGACTTCTAGTCTAGATTTGTTTTCTGAGTATGGTAAGCATGCAGACATGTTCATGAAAAACAGAAGGTCAGTAGTTTGGGTTGAAAGGGGTTCCTGACCACTTTGAAGAGGTTTAAAATGACTAATGAGTACATAATTTTATTTTAAAGTATTACCCTTTATCAACCAATCATGCTGCCCTGTAACATTTTAAAGCTAAGCAATTATTTACCCACATGTAAATAACCACAACACTAGAGCACGAATTGTCACAAATACTACATTTGGTGTCTAGTTACACCTATCTTGCTCTTCTGATGCAGCTCGGTAACTACCTTGTAGGATCCAGCACAGATTTTGTTCAAGACTTGCTGCATCTGAGCAAGGACTTCAGAATTTGTTAGTCATTCCATGTGTAAACACCACAGCCTGATAGTATTTGACCAAGAAAGCTGCTGGTTCGTTCAACAACATCAAGCTTTAGTATGTTAATTCAAGGTTCTCAAATATCTAAGACAAGTTGTTTTTCCCTTAAACTTCCTTTTTGACCTTTTCACTGGCATATCCTTTTGCCTTGCACTCTATTCCAAATAATCTCAACTTTTTCTTGACTCACATCCAAAATAGTCTTTTTGAACTGTCTCAGCAACAATCCCTCCTCTGCACAATTTTGTGTTATCTGCTCAGTTTTTCTTGTTTTCTTTGACATTCAGTAATCAGCAGGCCTGGCCTCTGATCAAATAAGTGTTAGAGCTGAGTACCCCTGAACACATGGAGTGGCTGCTGACATCATGGGGTCAACCACAGGATAGATTTTCCTGGAGCTTTTGGTTTAGGGTATCAAACAGACTGTTAATTGCTGTTGTTCTGATAAGTTATGGCCATTTTTGTCTTGGTAAATCCTCATGAGGTCCTGGAACATTTTGTGGGCTTAAATAGATGCGGGAGGGGGGAATTATTTACCAATGCAAGAAGTCACACTACTGAAGTTTTCAATTCACTGTTTCTTCATAGTGAAGATTTTAATCCTGGCCTGTTAATAGCAAGTCGGATCCTGACTAGTTTTTATGCAGTGCATAACAGGGGTCCTGACCTGACCCCTTATCCTCCACATCTGCCAACACCTGTATGGGCATAGCATTCACCATATAAATCTCTTGTTCACGTCTGCTCTTATCTTGTCCCAGTTCAATTTAAAATGTTCAAGAATCAGAAAGTATGGTCAGTTCTAATGAACAACTTGTATCTTAAAGCTATTTAAGGACTCATTACTCTATATACACAAATCCAAGAGCTCTCCATGGTCAGTTTAGGAATGTCCATGAAATCATCCAACCCAAACAGTCTCAGAGAGTAAAAAACTTGTGAGCTAATGTTTTTCTCTCCTTTGTTTTTCAGGAAATTTGGCTTATTTATGTAAATTAAATTCAGGCATGATCAGCTTTTTCTGTGGGCATAAAGAATTTGATCTGATATCCTAGTGGAACCAAAAGAGATCACATACATTTTGGAAAAAAATACATGGCATTTATATTTCTCTACTAACAATTCAATCAGGACACGTTTTTAATTTTACATATAGGATATAACCTGAGCTGCTTTCATGAAACTCCTGTCATAAAAATAGGCTGACAAATTGAGAACTAAGGATATTGCCCTACAAGGAATATCACTGGGAAATTAAAAATAGTATTTACAGTTTGGACAGATGTCTATGCACCCATATTAGACACTGTAAACATCAAAGAAGGATAGGAAGAGTTTAAGTTAATACAGGGCACCACAAATCAGGGCAATGGAATTAATATTCTTTGGGTTTTTGTAATAACACCTAACTGCCTTAAACTGTAGGAAGCTGAATTGCTACACACTATCCAGACACAGCAGGTCCTTGCCCTATTCAATCAGACTGGATGTTGAAGAGGAGGCATAACAAGTGAGAATAGCATGTGGTGGAGGCTGGCAAAGAAAAACAAAGGAAATGTGACAGTAAGGCACACTGCTGTGTTGGCTGTATAGATACAGACGTGCTTCTAAATCACTTACAAATTTAGTGAAATACTCTGCCTTTTGTTAATAAATCTGGATAGTAGCAACCTTCATTGACTCCTTCCTCTTTTGAAATCAAAGAAGAAAAATGGGGATGGGATAGAGGAAATATTTTCCAACTGTGAGTTCTGTTGGGAGATTAAATGCTCAAGCAAACAAAGCTGAGGATATTTTTATTCCTTTGGTGATTTGAAGTGAAAAGAAACATTGTAAACCAGTTACCAGCGGACAATTGGGATGAACACAGACAAAAGTAATAGCCTGGTACTCTAAAGAGTAGCCTTAACATGCAAGAAAGGGAAGCACTAATGAAAGAGGAGAAATGGGAAGGAAAAGTCCTGAGAGTTAGAACAACAAGAAGGAATGCATGTGTTAGGAGTACAGTACAAGAAGGGAACAAAATGGAGGAAGACAAGCTATTAAAAACTCTGCAAGAGAAGTGAGAAGAAATAGAATCAACATCAAGTCTAGAGGAAGGGTTAAAAGACAGAAAAAAGAAAGGTAGCTTATTTTTTTATAGAAAAAAAAAGTACGTTTAAGGACTGGGGAGGAGGGAATAATATGGAATAGAAAGAGCCATAAAATTATGACTTATGGCCTGGAATTTTGTCTGAGGTTCTGTGACTTGAATTTCACTGTTAATAAATTAACTTAATAGACCCACCCACTATTCTGATAGAAAAATGGCCCCATGGTTTATACTGAGCTGTTTACTCTATATTTAATACTCCCTGTAGGTGATGGAACACATGAGACCGCCAACTGTCAACAAAGCAATATGACATTTTGGTATTAATGAGTTAACAAATATGCCCTTTTGGTTATGTATAGAGGCCCAAGATGTTCCTCTCTCTTTGATTTTTCCCTATTCATTACAAATACACAGCCTTTCAAAACATTCCCTGTCAAACAGAGAGAATGGAAGTTTCATTGGCCACTGCCTTGCACATGCTGATAGATTTTCTAAACAAAAGTGTCAGAATGTTTGCACAGGAGGAATCTGGCCAGCTGGAGGGTTTTATTGAATAAGAAAATGCAAAATTAAAGCATTTGTAACTGTTGCATTTAATATAAAAATCTGCAAAAGTTAATGACTGGATGGGGTAATTCAAAACAAAAGAGCCAGCAGTCAGAGAAATATAGCTAAAAGTTAGCAAAGGGAATTCTTGCTCCAGGCCTCTGGAGAGCATAGCTGGAACTTGGTGTGTACTTTTTCAATAGCAAGCAATTCTGGGCATCTCCAAATCATAAAAATCCATTCAATATTTTGGTGTTCTGATTATCTTTTCATTAGATAATGCTGAGAAGTTACAGGATCCCACTGCATGTTGACAGCTCTCCACATCTGATGGCAACACTGGGGAGATGTAAGCGCTTATGTCATCAAATGCTGCACATATATTTTTTAATGAAGCCATTATGTTTACTACAGCATCATGAAAATGAATATATGAACTTGTAAAAATTGAGAACTGTATTTGTCTCCTAAAGAATCAAACTCAGTGCCTGTGGACATGCTGCAACAACTCCAAGGGCAGCCAGAACAAGATGTGAACCGTCACAAAATAAAATTTGGCTTGTAATAAATCATCTGAACTGACTTTTGCAACCTGCTGTTGATGGTGACCAAATTACCCGCTGAGAGAAAATCATCAATCTTTTCTTTGCATTCCCATGAAAACTTTAAATACTCAAAAAATAAAAAGGATTTCCAGTTATTTTGAACCCCCTGATGTCCTGCATCCAGACTCACTCTGCAGAGGCTGATCCATAAGAACTCATATTTTAAATGTTTAAGTTTCTTCTCATTCAAGTTAATTGAGATGGGTTAAGCTCCCAAGTTCCTAATAAGAAAATACAAATATAAATGAAAAGTTGCCATCATACTCAAATAATTAAAAATACAAATTAAAACTAACAGTACAATAAAGAGAATTTCTGGGGTTCATATTTGGCTTTGGAACAATTTTAGGAGGATATTTTAGGAGAGTTAGGACAACTTTACATAATTATATCAAAAGGATATGCATTTTATGTTCTGCTGCCCTCAGCACAAGACGGACATGGATCTGATGGAGCAGGTCCAGAGAAGGGCCATGAAAATGATCAGAGGACTGGAGCACCTCTTCTATGAGGACAGGCTAAGGGAGCTGGAGCTGGAGAAGACTCCAGGGAGACCTAACAGTGGCCTTCCGGTACCTAAGAGGGAACCTACAGGAAGGCTGGAGAGGGGCTGTTTACAGAGGCTTGTAGTGATAGGATAAGGGGTAATGGTTTGAAATTAGAGAAGAGTAGATTTATGTTGGACATTAGGAGAAAGTGAAACACTGCAACAGGTTGCCCAGGGAGGTAGTTGAGGTCCCATCCTTGGAGATATTCAGATTCAGGCTTGACAGGGCTCTGGGCAATGGAGGATGTCCCTGCTCACTGCAGGGTGATTGGGCTAGATGACCTTTGGAGGTCCCTTCCAACCCAAGCCATTCAATGATTCTATGATTCCAGAGGATGCCATCTTAGTATTGCTATCAGACAGATAATGATCTCTTTCACTCAGAAAGCACTGGTCCATGCAACAGCAGTGAAAGCTGCTGTTTCAAATCTTGCTTAATGACCCACAGTATAGAGGAAGGGAATCAGAACTGGCTCCTATCATTTAGGGGAAGTATTGCAAAAATATGCCTTAACATATGAAGTGTAAAATAATTCCAGACAATTCTTGCTGAATAACAATATACAAAATAATTTGCAGTTAGTTGTTTCTTGTCCTCTCTCCTGGCCTCAGTACTCAAGGAAGGTTCCCAGGAAGGGTCTGGGGAAGCAACTAAGTGGGACTGTTTTCAATGATATCTGCAGATAAAGCAGAATTTACTCCACCAAATCCTCTACTTGACAAGTACAGTAATATTGGGTGCAAAGCACAAGCTGGAATGCCTAGATTTTATATCAGATGAAAACAGGAACGCTTTCCAGTAGAGAAATAGAATTTAAAGGTTAGCTATATTATAAGTTGTTGTTACAGAGAATGATTTGTAAAATTAAAAATCATTTATTGTAAGTGATGAAATGAGTGCTGGGTTTAAATGTTTGCTCTAGTATATTTTCAAATTGCACAATACGATTTTTTTCTTTAGTCCTTTGTAAAATGGTATTGTCTGCATTTTCCAGCCTTTAATCAAGAACACCCTGCTGTTACTGTTGGCCTCTTTTGTGGAGGAGATCAAACTGGGATTCCCTCCAGAAATATAATTCCTTAACCTTTACAGAATTCCTTAACTGGCTAGAGGGCAATTCTTAGTGTTCTGCCTTCACAGAGCTGAAGGAGATGCACATGTTGCCCTGCAGAATGAGGGAAGTAATCAAGGCACGACCTCATCTAAAAAGGATTCTGAAAAGTAACTTGTTAGTATTTTATGTTCTTGTGAAGAAGGGGGGACAAAAGAACATCCTGAACTTACCCTCTAACTCCATTCCTCAGCGCTTAGGAGGAAATCAGATAAATTCTTCTAGTCAGATTCTAACGTATTCCTCAAAAACTTGCACATGCTCCAAAAATTTACTTATTGTGGAACTGAAGATATATAAATTACAAAGATTTATTTCTTTCTTCATGACATACCTTAAAGCTGAGAATCCATTTCTCCAAGTTTAACAAGGTCTGACCAGCAGCTGGTTTCACAGATCTTTGGCTATTCCTCTATGTTCTGAATATTCTTATTCAGCAAGATAAAGAGGAAAACTGGATATTGTAACAAATATACATCCAAAGATATGCACAGCCCCACTATGGTACTTGTCAATACCAAAAGAAGTGTGAGAGCCAGTTAAGATCAGGGAGCTTTAAAGCATGTGTATATAAGATTACTTTTTTGGAGGGAAGTATTCTTAAAAACAATGTCCACATGTAATACAGGCAGAAATATAGTAAATGTTTCAAATAACACTTCAGAAACAAAATAGGTGCACTTTATGGTTTACTGTAAGATGGAAACTGGTGCATAATCTAAACAGTATGATTGCACCTTACCCTTCCAGCAAATGCCAGTAAATTCATAGCATGACTTCATCAGCTACCAATCAGAAAACATAACCCTAAGCTACAGCATGAGTTTTACTGCATACCTTGTCCTTGATTTATTATCATCGTGAAGGCCTGTTATGATGGAGCTGCCTTTATAGATGTTTCTGGAATGCATTGGTATTATTTTGGCATGCTGTTTTAAATTGAAGAGATGTGCCCTGCTGTAATGAAGGTGAATTTTTCTTCATATAAACCATTTGTGCTTAAGATAGCTCTAGCTAAACATAATCATAGAATCATAGAATGGCTTAGGTTGCAAGGGACCTCAGAGATCATCTACTCCAACCTCCCTGCCATAGGCAAGGATGCCTCTCAACTAGACTCAGCGGCTCAAGGCCTCATCCAGCCTGGCCTTGAACACTCCCAGGGAAGATCCACAGCCCCTCTGGCCAACCTATTCCAGAGTCTCACCACTCTCATACTGAAGAACTTCTTCCTAAAATCCAGTCTAAACCTACTCTTCCTCAGCTTAAAACCATTCTCCCTTGTCCTGTTGCTAGACATCCTTACAAGAAGTCCCTCCCCAGCTTTTGTAGGATCCCTTCAGGTATTGGAAGGCAGCTACAAGGTCCCTCCTCAGAGTCTTCTTTCCTTTAGGATGAACAATCCCAGCTCTCTCAGTCTGTCCTCACAGCAGAGGTGTTCCAGCCCTTGGACCACCTTTATGCCCTCCTCTGGACTAAAGTGAAATGGTTTGTGCAACAGGTAGCAGATATTACAAACCGTTTTAAGTTAGTTTCTTCTTTTGTGTTCCAAGTGAACAGAAGATTTCTCTTTTTCACTGCATAGATCATGCCAGTCTCTTTCAGCACCTGTGGAGTTTTCATATTGCTTTCCTGTTTGGCAGTAAGCTGGTGTGGTTTCTTTTCTGAAAAGCTTCCTGATGAATCCTGGTTTTCTTCCTCACTAAACTACTGAATACCACCAGGCACTCAGACAGGTATTTTGTGCATATTAAAGATGCACAAACAGTTCGCAGATTCCAGTATTAAAGACCCTCTCTTAACATTCTCCAGGGAAAGAGATTAGGCTTTATCTTAATAAAATGTAAAGGCATTGAGTACACTATGACTTTAATGTTCAACTCACTGTACATCTTTTCTGAGTGAAGACAAAGCTGTTATAATTAGGTTGGACAGCAGCAAGAGTAATTTCATTCATATTGGCTAGGTTCTGGTTATGCATATGACTCTTCAACCTGGCTACAAATACTGTTTCATGTTTTACTTAATCTGTGGCAGTAACACACGTGAAACCCCACAACACTATGGCTCAAAGAGAGTAATGACACATCTCAGTTTACCACAACAGACCTTGAGTATCAGTTACACTGTCTCCTGTTCTCCAGTGGTATAGTACCTAGTAAAACTGCAAAATTAGGCATGGATCATTGTGGCAGACCCACTGACAAAAGAAGCCATAATAATTTTCTGATTAGCCATAGCAAGGAATAAGATTGTATCATTCACCACTCCCTGAAATGGACAACCAAGCACTGATAAGCTGCATGAGTTCTTAACTGCAATTGATTATGAAATTAAAAATATTTAACTGGTAAAGAAAGCTTTAAAGGCATATATAATGACAAAACACATGTTATTTCTGGTGCAGAAGGTACAGATACTGTGTTTCAGTTCCTGAAGCTCTCTCATTTACTAACTTTCGTCAGTATGGGGCTGTAGCTCATCTGCCTACATCTAAATTCCCAGTTGTAACAGCAGCTGGCAAAAAGCAGAATCCACAGCATCTGAGACTCTGAACTGAAACATTTTCAAATCCCACGGTGTAATTGTTCTGGTGAAAAGTATAGCTAGTGGCAGCTCCAGCAGTTTGTCATAATGAAATAAAAAGCTATTCAGAAAAGCCTGGACTGGAGAACACAAATCTGATGCTCCTTCAGTGGGAAACACTATGGGAGATCTGGTCTTCATTTTGTAATCTTCCACCACAGATTGTCTGTGTTTTCTCAAAACATTTTGTGCGACCTCAAGCCTCACACGTTTATATTGACAACTTGTGAAGGATACAGTGAAGTGTCTGCTAGTTTTGTAAAGACTTGTGACAGGTAGATCAAGTCCATTTGATGTTCTCCCTTGTTAAAATTTGCTCTTTGTTCATGTTGCTACCAGACAAGTCTACAGTGTAGCATAACCTTGCTGTGGTTATATTTCACTTTGTGTTTACCTTTCCCTTGGTCAGATTTTTTGAAAGTTAATTTGAAACACTAATCCAGTGATAAAAAAGCTTTCTCTTTCTTCCATACAAAACATTTTGGTTTTTTGAAAGCATTATCTGCATGTAGCCACAGTACAGAACTCAGATCTTTAAATAATTGATTTTCTATTTGGTAAAGCTCAATTTTAGTTGCCATTACTTTATGTGCAGGCCAAGTACCACATTCTACACTGGATTTTGCATAGAGGCTGTAAAATAGCAACAGACAATTATCCCCCTATGAAATAAATGACCTGTCTACTTGTTTTCTTATTGCAGAACACACTTCACTGCACTCCCATCTATTATGTCTTCATTCTCTAATGGGACTGGTTTAAAATCATGGGACACAACAGTTTCATTGGAGTTGTCTATTTCTGCGCTTCACTGCAGTGATATCGCTGATAATGACATCAATGTGTGCATGTACCCGAGCTCTGGATGAAGTATGCTTCATTTCCTCTGATTTTTCACAAAGCAAATTCAGTCATAAAAATGAGTAATGTCTGTTTCATGATATGGAAATCTCTAAAACCCCTCAGAGCAATTTGGTTGTGACCATGTTAAATAGCTACATGGGGTGGGTAGCTCAGCAACATGCAAAATGACTAAGGAAAAAGCATCCAGGCTTTTCACAGAATACCAGATCGGAAGAGACCTCAGGGATCATCCAATCCAACCTTTTGGGGTAAGAATATAGTTTAAATGAGATGGCCCAGCACCCTGTCAAGCTGGGCCTTGATACTGTCTAATGTAGGGGAATCTGCCACCACCCCCTGGGAGTTTATTCCAATGTTTAGTAGTTTGAATGGTGAAACAAAATTTCCAGGCTTAATCTGTTTTGATTTAACACAGAACTACATACAAGTAAACCAGCAATAAAGGCCAGTATTTTGGACCCTGGGCTGTGATGGTGCATAGCTCTGTGCAGGTTTACAAAGCTGACAGGATTCAGACAAGCAGGAGGAGGCTGCCTTTCCCTGCACCACTTTGCATCACTCCCACTGACACTGTAGCAGCATTTGGATTTCCTTATAAAAAAATGCCCCCTTTGAAGTCTGCCATATTCAGACCCATACAGACATCTAAACCAGACAGAGAGATAAGAAAGAGTAAGCAACCTTTCTCTGAGGAAGACATTCCTCTATTGTATCCCATATGTGCATTTCTGTCTGAAGAACTCTGCATTTTTCCTGCACTATTATTTCCAGAAACAAATATTATTGCCATGTATTACATGACACAGAGGTTTCTGAAGAGCTCACATTTGTTTCAGGAAAATCAAAGAACCATCTTGCAAATTCTGCTCCAATTACTGACAAACAACTTCTAAACTATTCCCACAAACCTCCACTGTGTGCATACTCACTTTGTCTTTAATTTCCTTCTCTCTTCATAAGAACACATACAATTTAGAACTCACAACCCTTAGTGAAATTATCACTATTTTTGTTATATTTTGAACTGAATTTGTACAATGCATGCAGGGGAAAAATAAATATTCTATCTCTCAAACAAAAGACAAACTGGAATATATAACATTACCAGCTGGCAGTCCCAAGTTATACCATTCCATTTACAGAAATGGCTGCATTTAATACTGTTTTGCTTCCATTTTCAGAGAAATCCATGTGAAATTTCATATCATGTTGGTTTGTATTGTGTATGCTGCAGGTTCTTGCTGACCAAAGTGATTATCGTGCTTGCCATTTAAGTGCCACAAGTGGTTTTGTTCAGTCTGCACATGGCCTCCACAGCTTTTTCCATCATGTTAGGAATCTTTTACTTGTTAATCAAGTTGAGAGGACTGCCGTTAAAGAGAGCACTGTGGAGTTACCAGATGTATGTGCACAGAACTTTCAATGCCCTCTAGTGTTTCTTGCTTGCAAATTAAAATTTATAGTCAGAGAAAATTTGTGAGCACGGTTGGTTAGTTGGATTTTTAAGTCCCTCTGTGGGTACTGAAAACAAACCCATTGTAAATACAGCCATTTCACAGAAGATTAAATAAAACTGTCCTCAATGGAGACAGGCTGGGGAAAGTTTTGAGTGTTTGATATGAAAACAGCATATAGCAGGCCATCTCCTGCAGACGGTAAGACCCTGTTTATTGGTAAACCCCTGCATTCAGGATGTGCTGGTACAAGAAAGGTGATGTATCTACAGTCACACAGTGAAAAAGAAGCCATGACACTACCTATTGCTAAGGAGTTAATCTTCCTGAGGTTGGGGGCACAGGATTAGATAGTTTTGTCCCTGCAGTGCCATGGTCTCCTTTCAGCTCTGTGATCATATGCACTGGAAAAGATGCCAAACTGCATCTGCTACATGGAAGAAACTGAGGAAGCAGAAGACAACATCAGATCAAAGTTTCTTGATAAGGTGGAAGGCAAACTAATAGCTGAGATTTCAGAGACCAGAAGAAACTAATATTACATGATAGTTTGACTTGAGTTGTATTATCTCAGTAAAAGAATGTCCTGTCCAAAACAATTCCATGATTGTCCTGCTTTTTATGTGTCCCCAGTGAGAAATAGCATGGATGTTGGAAGACAACGGGTAGTTGAGCCAAGTCATGACACAATGTATTTACAAAGTTCTCTCCCAAATGACAGACATCAAAGACCACATTAACAGCAGGATTTGGTCATCTAGCTGGCAACTATCTAAGAAGCAACTGTTATTTTTAGAGCTGTGAGTGCTTTGATATCCTGATACATAGCACAGCAGCAGTAATTTATCATTACAGCACTAGGCCCAAGCTAACCAGCTTTGTTCATACCTTTAAGGTCAAGTAACTATCTCATATAGCTCTTGTTATAGAACTTTTTTGCTTGGTAATTGAGAGATCTCTACTCTCCTACTGTGTACACCACTCACAATGATATGTCCTTAGTATCTCTTTACATCAGCTCCTGGTCAGCAATTTCTGAACATAAAGGTGCCTATTTAATCTTTAAAATACCAATTTTAGTTGGTTTTAATACTTCAAACACATAACATTAAACCAAATTCCAAAATATTTTTTGTGACAAAATCACAAACTGTCCTCTAATCATATATGATATTTGTGACTTGAAAGGGTTGTCAAGCCCTGGAATGAGGCTGCTCAGGGAAGAAGTCAAGTCACCATCCCTGGAGGTATTTAAAAGATGTGTAGATGTGGCGCTGAGAGACACGGTTCAGTGGTGGCCTGGCAGTGTTGAGCTAACAGTTGACTTGATGACCTGAAGGGTCTCTTCCATACTAAATGATTTTATGATTCTATGACAGTTTACCTAGTAACTGGCTTGTTTATTTTATTAATGTATTGATGTTGATTATATGAATGTATTTGGTTTATAAAAACAATGTTACTTCCCCCAAAAGAAAAATCATATGTAACTCATCTTAAAAAGTATCAGTCAAAACAGTGACACAGAGTGGTGTATATGAGACAAAGTCATCATAATGATAGTATTAGTCACTGAGGAGGAAAGAATGGTAAACTGCAACACAGGAAAACACAACAGCAAAAAATAAGCCTCCTTGATTTTCCAGGTGCTTCACTGTAAGCAATAGTCAATACCAGTTAACCCTTTTGCCAATATACGAAGTTTTGTGGCAGTTTGTCACACAGTAGCTCTGGCATCCAATAGTTTTAGCAGGAACAAAATTAGCATCAGTGGTTTTCCCAAGTGGTTTTATTTTCTGCTAAAGGGCAAGGCAGGTTAGGAGAAATGCAACTAAGCTTTGGGGGAAAGGTTTTCTTTGCACTTTGAATGATGAGATGTTGGTTTCCTTTTATTGTTTGTGTTGTCTTCAGAATCAGCAAGCCTCCAGACTCACAGAACAGCTGGAGACTGCAATCTAAGCCAAGATTCAAGGTAGCTTCAAGATGTAGCTGGAATTTAGGGTTCCTCCTGGGGTGTCACAAACAGGATTGTTTCTATCTCTTCCAACCTGGTCTATTCTATTCTATTCTATTCTATTCTATTCTATTCTATTCTATTCTATTCTATTCTATTCTATTCTTCTGCGAGCTTCAGCTGAGGACTGAATAAATATCAGGCAGGATATAGATGCCTTAAATACAAGACACTATCTTCAATTTTTTTTTTTGCAGAAATAAATATTTAATGCCTTAAAATTGAATTCTTAAGGATACATCCTCAGGCATTTAACTTCTCATAGATTTTCACAGCTTTTAGGCATCTGAAGCTCTTTCAGAATGTAGGTCTTAGCCTCAATTATGCTTTCAATTCCAAACATTAGAAGGAAGCCCACAAAGAGATAGAAACAAAGACAAACAGTGGTGAAATTCACTTTAAGCTGTCATTCTTCATCATCCTTAAACCTATAGCAGCTGAAAAAAGTCTGGAAATCAGATTTTAATAACTTTTTACACATGCCCAGGATGTTTAGATTAGAAGAACTTCTTTAAAAGTCCCTAAAACCCGGTAAACAATGGATAAAGGTTTAGGGGAGAAAGTGCCTATAAGAAAGAAGGGCCAGGAAGCATTAATAGAGGCAGAAAAAAGCGTTACTACGGATTTGATCTGAAGTCGTGACTGTGAAGCAATCTCCAAAAAGGGATCGGAATTGATCGTCAATTCTTTGCTCAGCACCAGGTGGTGCTATTCTGCTTTTTTTAAAAAAAAAGCTTGCGAGCCACTAAAATATTTACATTTAAAAAAAAAAAAAAAAAAAAAAACAACAACTTTGCATTAAAATTAAATTATCAATTTTGTCAAGCTATAAGTCAGTTGTGACTGCTTTCAGTGGTTTATATGATTAGATGGTGTTGGGTGATGCGTTGGACACGATGATCTTGAAGGTCTCTTCCAACCTGGTCTGGTCTATCCTATCTTATCCTATCCTATCTATCCTATCTATTATCCTATCCTATCCTATCCTATCCTATCCTATCCTATCCTATCCTATCCTATCCTATCCTATCCTATCCTATCCTAAGAAGCAGAGAATTCTCAGCACACCTGATAGGAAAACCAAAAATAATCCTATTTACCTCATGATTAAACTAATTACCTCAATTGCTTAATCCATAGAAATTCTACATGTGCCTTTTTTGAGAGTCTAACACAAATATTAAATCCAACAGCACTGTTTGTGAGGTGAGAATGTGCTTTTACTTCTTTAAATCACAGACAAACTGTCTAATGGGTTATCCAGGGAGGTGGTTGAGGCCCTGTCCCTGGAGGTGTTTAAGACCAGGCTGGACGAGGCTCTGGCCAGCCTGATCTAGTGTGGGGTGTCCCTGCCCCTGGCAGGGGAGTTGGAACTAGATGATCCTTGTCCCTTCCAACCCTGACTGATTCTATGATTCTATGATAATGGATGCTCCATAACTTTCCTTTCCTTCAGAGTTAAATAAGATTAATAAACAATCTCAACCCTGCTGTTACACGAACATATGACATTTTTTTTTTTTTTTTTTGCTATGGGTTACCATCAATGATTGTATATGTGTGTGTGTGTGCATATACACACATATATACACTGCCTTGCCAGCCCCAAATATTAATTAGCATAAGTTAAATAGTGAGACCTTAAAAATAATAAAAGTATGGGTTTGCTTTGTTACCAGGAAAGCTGAATTTTCATGTTCTACTAGAATTAAGTATAGGAATGATTTTCTTTAAAATAAAATTAACTTTTCATGTCTCTGGAAGATGGACTTGGGGAAAAAAATGATAACTTCTGTAAAAACAAAACAGCAACAGCAAAATAAATAAAAAGACAGCAAATATGCAAGTAAAGATTTTGCACACAAAACCATAATACAAGAAGATCAAACTGCTTGCCCAGGATGAGACAGGCAAACAGAACCTACATGTTGTTTGGAGAAAGGGATAATGGTAGGAGTGAGCTAGCTGAACACCAAAGATCTTGCCTCCAGAAACTCAGACAAGTCCAAAAGGTGGGGATAAGAGGGAGAGAGAGCTTTAAAATCCATTCTAGAAAATAAATCAAATTTCAAGAGTGTTTTTGGGGTTTTTTAGCATATTTGCCAGATAGTTTGCCCAGATGTTCATATAAAATATGAGTTGCCCCTTTTTGTCATTCTCATCTATTTCTCAGAAGACCAGGTGGTCAGAAACCACATTTATAGATAAATTTACGAGAACTTTATCAGCTTCAGTTTAACAAAATCTAATTACATCAGCCCTTGCCACATATCTAAACACATCCAGCCTCAATTAGAATAACAAACAAATCCAGAGGTGGATGGCCATATTCGATCCTGTCAGAAGGAAAAGGACAGTATTGCCTCATAGTATTAAGACAGCAAAAGCACATTTGTTATGAACCCGCTTAGCAGAAAAAGGCAATATAGCACAGCACAAAACATTGCACTGCTAAGTGATCTGTTTCCTCTCTGGGTTTTCACCCCTTGTGCTAAAAGCCTCTGCTGACTTCCTACCTCCAAAGACAACCAACCTCCAATTTAAAAGTAGAAGGGAAAGTACACACAATCTAGTCAGATGGGGTAAAAAATCATTAGGCTATCAAATCTCTGTGTCTTCAGATGAGTTGAAAATGTGGTTCATCATTCCTGGATCCCTTTGGTCACCATAGCTTAATGCAACAGATACATGAACTTAAAACTCCGCTGTCAGTTTATAGCCTGGCATAACAAAATAAATCGTCGTAGATGGAGGCTTAGGTTAACATGCTGGTCTACAAATTGCAGCTGTTCTGCTGCATGTGACACAGGGGTAGTTTCATAAGCAAAGAGGTGAGGAAGAACAGAATAATCAGGAAAGTAACCTTGCACTCAAGCAACAATTAGCCATAGCACTTAGTTTGGGAACTGAGTACAGCAAGGCTCAGTCTCCCTCACTCATAGGTTAATTGAGGAGAGAGAAAAAAACCCAGTTTTCTACAAGTTTATCCCCAAGACAAAAAATGTTACAGGAAAAAGTGGAACTAAAAGAGACAAATCTTCCAAATCCTGCCTGCTCAGCACTCCTCATTTCCATTAAACTCTTACAGTCTTCTCACAACTTCTGTCTTATCCAGATGGAGTCACAATCAACCCACTTTCATTCAAGCCTCATACTTAACCCCATCCTGGATCAGCAGGAAACAACAGCCCACAGCTGATTATTGCCAGGATATTGGCCTAGGCACTATGTGTTGCCTCAGGAGGAAAGGACTGATCAACAATTATCTAGTATTTCCCCCTCCAAATTTAGTGGAAGGAATGGAATCACTTCTCAAAGATTTCAACTCCCCTAAAGTGCTAACTTCTCATGTCTAATGGTATAAATAACAAATCATACACATGAAGGAATGATAACCTGATTTCCATCTTGTGCAGCCAATGAAAGCAGGTAAGTCTTTGATCCCTAGGTGTGCTAAGACTTACCACCCAACTGAAGGTACTCAAAGGTCTTTGAACATAGCAAAAGTAGCTTTACTACCTCATTCAGTCTTTTCCAAAAGAGGATTATGATTCAAAAACTTCTGACCCTGTCAGCATAGGAAATAGTTTCATGACCAAGAGCCTAACAGTTGTTTCTTTAAGGGAAAAAAGCCACAATACAATCTCAGAAAGAGATCTCTTTCATAAGCACAGCATCATAATACTTCATTTTTTTTGTTGGATTTTTTTTTTTTTAACACCAAAATTGTTCTTTAACAAAGCAGAAAGGCTTTCACAAGGCAGTTCAACTGGCAGTAAAAGTACCACAAAGGGAAGGGGAGCTGAGGCATACAACAATTATTTTGTATGCAGTGTGACTGTTAAAATTATGTTTTCTATTTTTTTTATCATTGCTCTGTTTTCAACCTGGTTAAATTTCTTCCTTCCCCAGTCCCTAATGGTTTTGTTTCTCTGCATTGCAGAACTGTTTAATCTTTCTCCAGCTGCACGTATTTGACTGGATTCCGGAAATATGCTGTAATGCCATGCTCTCTATGTGTAGTCAAATACAAGAGCTGACAGACTTCACACAGAATAGGGACCTTCCTTTTTATGTGCCCATGCTAAAACCTTGCAGAAAACATCATGAAATTGTACTCTGCACTTCAGTGAAACTTCAATCTGTAAAACTCAACTAAAATAAGCCTTGTAAAGGTCAAAGGCTGGGAGATTTGCAAAAGTTATGTTAGAGTATTAACACTAACTCAAAGTTTCCACTGCAACACTTTTGAATTTCAGCTCCTCTGTGATTTGCCAGTTGTGGCATCCATAAATATTGAGCCTAGACAGACTAAATATGGTAACAGTTGTAACTGATATCTAGGAAAGTGCTCTATTTGATTTTGAAATTAGCAATTTTGCCAGTTTATCAGCAGCATAGTGCTGTTGGATCTGCCATTTCAAAAGCTACACCAAATCTGACATTACTTTTTTTCATTTGTGTGCTCTATTTGTGTCTTCTACTCTTGCTGATTTATAAGCAATTCTAATAAAGATCTTCACAATCGATTTTAAGGCCATGCAAAAGTACAACATTAGTAGCAGATGATGCTATCTTCAAGCTCAGCATTAGGTCAGTAGCTGTACTGTAAGAAACACACAAAAAAAAGGGTCTCCCGTGAGAAGGATCCCAGGGACAAAGAAAAGCTGACAAGCATCTTGGAAAGGCCTTCTGGCAATGCAGTGTGATATTGAGGGTAATGTTTGTGGGTTTTTGTTGTTTTCTACCAACAAATGCCAGCCCCAGAAGTGGTTTTGCCGTTGTCCTAAGTGGTCTGGGAAAACACACCCCTGTTGTGTACAAAATGAAACATCTCTGCTCCCTTGAGGAATAAAAATAGTAGTAAGGAAAAAAAAATACAGTAAAGCAAATCTCTGCAGCTTTTGCTCTGCTGGTGTTACATAATGGTGTTCTGAAAAGCACACTATACGGGACTGATGGAAATCTAGCATTCCAGATAAGCCATGGAAGTCCCAGATCTACATGAAATTCTATAGTCTCAGTCTGTAAGTGTAGGAACTTTCACCTCTCCCTTGCTTGAGGAAAATACACACAGTGCTCACAGCTCTGGCTCCTAATCATACTACTGTCAGATGCTGAGCTGTGGAAGGCCAGCTATGTCAGAGCAATTACAAAATGCTTTTGGATTAATCAATGCTACCTTAAGCATCATCAGCCAATCTTTGCTTTTTTGTTTCTTCTCTTTTCTTTTTTCCCAATTTGGCATGCAAATGAGAGTGGACAGCTTAAAATGACCTGTACTGTCTCTTCCCCAGGTTCACAGGGCATATTCACCATGGCAGATATATTGTGAAAGCACAAAAGTAGCTCTATCTATGAACAGGAGGAGAACTTCTGACCTTGCCATCTGAACCACACTTCCACCACCATTTGTATATGAAACACTGTAAGCTTCAGGTCACACTTTGCCCACTGGCACAGTCACCTAGAAACAGAGGTTGTGCTTAAGTGTTTTTCCAGAGCAATGGGGACATGACCACCATGCAATTTCCATCGGCTTCCTGAAATCAAGATGTATTGCAAGATGTTCTTTGCTCAGCACCCACCTCAGAAGCATTTGTTTATTGTGACACTGCACATCCTAAACCACTTCAGCTACTGTAACTTAGACCTAAAATCCTGGTATACCCTCAACTTCCCTGGTACCATCGTCCTGGTGCTGAAGTTCATAATAAAGGTTTTATGGTCATAATCCTAGACACAGTACTGCTCACCTCAGTGGATGATGGTGGTTCTCACTTCCTCCTCAGCAGCAGAATTCAGAGGAGGTTGTCCATCTCATAACATTTCTATCTGGTATTTGAAAAAGAAAGTAAGCAGAATTTTAGAAAGAAGGAAACAGTAAGACACTTAGAGCCACACCACTTGGTGAGAATTCCAGCCAGACTTGTAGTGAATCATCCTCCACAAATTACTGTCTATTGTACTGCCACTGTCTACTCAAGTCAAAGTCTTCAAAAAAGATGAAGCTTTTACTTCATGTAGTGGCCAACATCCATGGAATTGGGTGCTAATATATTCAATGGCTTCCAATTTTTTATCTGTTCTGTATCATGATAATGGTCCTCCTCTTGATGGTCTTTCTGGGAAATTACTTCATTGTGCTGCTATAATTATCTCAGGCACAATGACAGAGAAACTAAAACTCATGCTTTTAATAACTGATAGCAAGATTTTATTGATCTTAAATCACCAACAAAAGACAATCTGGAAGACATGAGCACATCCTGACAAATTCTACATACTAAATTATGCCTTTGTAAGAGTGAGGAGCGAAAATAATTATGGTAATTGATTGGTAGGAAATAAAAATGGTGAAGATGTGGATCACACCACATCCCTGTTTATTCAGTATGCACCCAGAATTTTGCTGATGGGAAACCAGTAAGCAGTCCTGTAAGTCAGTAAGCATCTGAAAGTGTTTGTAATTATGGCTTTGTAAAAGAGAGAAGCAAAGACTGGATTAGATTTTGTGGGGTTGATAATTTTTCACATTAATACTTAAGGAAACAGAATCAGCTGGGGAATTCCATTATTTTAAGCAAGAGGAAAATACGTCGGGAAAAAAAAACCTACTTTCTCAAATAACAGGAGCTGTGGATGCAGTTCTGGGAAAAAACCCTAGGGCTGCGGTCAGGAATGATTTTCCTGCTTTTATATGAAACTGGTGTTTTCAGGGTTTGCTAGCTCCTGAGAGAAACAACGGGAGCCCCTAACGGCAGCCCGTACGAGGTCTGGGACAGCAGAGGGCCGACTCGTCGGGACCAGCTTCACTCTCCACGTCCCTGGCTCAGGCCGCGGTTCCCGAGTGGGTGGGACGCGTTTCCCCAGTGCCCCGCGGCGTGGCGCCGGCGGGCGCTAGGACCGCGCGGGCCGCGGCAGAGGCGGGCGGGTTGAAGCGCTCCCACCTGCCTGCGCCCGCCCGCACTCCCCGGAGCGGGGCGGGCGATGAGGGGGGCCGCGGCCGCCCGCCCGCGATGTTTGGGGCGGGCAGGTACAGCATCCCGCGGCCTGTCACCAGGAACCTGGAGGACCTGGACTCGGTGCAGAGCGTCCTGCTGCACAGGTCAGTGGCAGGGACAGGGGAGGCGGTTGCTGCACCGGCCCGCTACGGGTTCGCGGCAAGCGGGCGGCGGGAGTTCACTTCCCAGGCTTGGGGAACCTGGCGCACCCTCGCTTCCCGACCGCTTACCCCGGGACAGCAGCGGCCGCGGGAGAAATGTCCCTGTTCACCGCGCAGAAGGTAACGGCAGCGCCGGCGAGGAGCTGCGGGCTCTGCGGACAGGCCCCCGCGGCAGCCTGCTGTGGAGGCAGGAAGCGAAAGGGACCGTGTCCTAGCCTCCCCGCACCTTCCCCGGTCGCAGGGAACCGGGGCTGCCCCGGCGCGCTCGGGAAGGAAAAGAGTGTGTGCCCGCGGGGTACCAATGGCCCTCGGGTTCCCCTTCCTCCTTGAGGAGCGGGAGCCCTGCATGTGAAGAGAGTTCCCCCAGCGCAGGGTTCCCTGCAGCCCCCACGGCAGCCCACTGGCTACCTGTGCATTTCCTACATTGTGAGGAGACGCGTTGACAGAGGGAAACTGTGGCATCAACTGTTATCAGCACTTTGAACCCTTCTTTAAGTGGAAGGGGGGAAAAACACCCAACCCCAAGAAGAGCACTTCTGAAGGGGATGTGCAGGAGGCACCCTGCACGAGCAAAAGGTTTTCCCTGCCTTCACCATCTCCCCGCTATCACCCCACAAAGAAATCTCGCCCATAAGACCTTACTCAACAGGCAAATACAGGACTTTCAAAGCTATTTTCTTTGTCCTGGCTGAGAGCTGCTCAAACTTTATAAGGAAAACACGATCACGTTCAGCAGTACCCAACAGAAGCTCATCTCCAGTTGTTCTGTAAAGTGCCCATTTCCTAATGTGTTTTCTCAACGACATTGATTTATTTCCAACTGCAGAAAAAAAGTAGCTGTAGCTTTCTCACAATGCCAGCTCCAAACAGCTCTTGCTATGGAAACTAGCAACTAATTATTAACTCGGCTTCTCTCCAGCCTAAGCATCAAACTGAATAGCAGCTTAAAATCCATTCCTGTGAACACTGAGGGTGAAAACACTTGAGTGCAGCAAGGGGAGTGTGCTGGAGCAGCCTGTTCCTGCACTGTGCTCTGAAGCCACTTTATAAGTAATAAATGTGCCCAGGTGCTAGCAGGGGACCCTCTGATACCCAGCACCCTGTGCCTGCACTTTTCCACTGGTCTAACAGAAAATGTTCCATTTCAAAGCAGGATTAAAAACATGCTTTGGTACTGCTTATATTAGTACACTCCCAGTGTAATAAAGTGCTGTTCATACTGGAAACATTTGCATGTTGAGTGACTGCAAATAATTGTTTACTTTCATGCTTGACATGCCTGCTATGTATAGCAGGTGATCCTACAAAAAGCCTGTAGATATCAAATGAAGTAAAAACAGTAAGAAAAATCTTACTTGAAATCACAGCTGCCTTTTATGCTGGTGGGAACTCTTAACTTGGTAAGATTGGCTTGCAAAAGAATGAGATGGGTTGAACCTAGTCTTCCCAAACTCTTCATGGCTGTCTTCTGTTGCTTTTATGTTTGCCTTCTAAAATACTTGCTGTGATCCAGTTGCATAGAGGGAAGTTTGAAAAGTCAGAAAGATCAGTCTGTTTTATTTATTGAGCATGGGACTGTTTTCTCCAAAAAAAATCTATTCCTTTGGTCATAAAGGTAACCTCCATTCTCCATTTAGCCTGTTTATGTATAAATATCCCAATTAAAATGGCAGTCTACTATGACTATTCAAGTCATGCCATGGCATGGTACTCTTAAGTATCAGGCAGAACTCGCTTATAGCAGAGTGCCCCAGTATACCAGAGGCATAACACTGTCCCAGTTTTCATTCCTGTGCTGAGAAGAGCTCAACTACATCCATGACTCACCCAGCACACCTGCTGAATGTGAGGCAGTGAAATCAATCTGGCATATCATCAGTGAATCATGGGGTCCTTGTAAAATTGCTAAGATCAGGCCTGGCTTTACAAAACTAAACACGACAAGTCAGTTGTAAACACTAATACTGAATTTCCCTCTGCTTTTCCATCTAGCTGCTGGGAAGACTGTAATTCCAGCCTCATTTCTTCATCATCAGGATGAAAAAATCAGCTGTGTGTAACAGTGGAAAAAATGTCAGTAGTTTCCATTGGACCGTGGAGTAGGGGTTCATAAGTATCCATGAAGCAGTACCAAAAAATAAGAGTTATGCCCTAGTTATTTCCTCTTTTATTAGAAAGGACTAGTATGTTTCTTTGGTGCGTCCTATACCTGTTCTCTTTTGACTGTGATCTACTCCTGAATATAAACGTGAATCAAGATTTTAAAAGCACAATAGCTTTCAAAGCAGGTTAAGCCAAGAAAGTAACAAGGATCTCTTGTTCTGAAATTCATTTCCACACATGGATTTAGCTCCTTGCAGGAACAGCTAATCAGAAGAACCTTAAGGCAAAAGAGAGTGCTTTTTAATTATCCACTTTCAAATGCTCATTAACCAGTTGTCCAGTGTGAGCAGTAGTATTGATGCCAGTGATGCCCTGTGGCAAATTTTTACCATGTGCTTGTTAAGAATAGCGACCTAGCTTAGAAGGCTTATGGGTTCCTTAGAAAGAAGTATCAGCCCAACTACTTGTACTAAGTGTAAAGACTCTGCCAGAAGACAAATTATTTCAAGTCTTTTCCTAATATTTATGTACAAGAAATGAGAGGCTTTCCTCTCAAGAGGGACTGTGTGGGAAAATCTATGTCTTCACTAAAATAAAATCCTGCTGTGAGATATATTGTGTCTTGCGATCTTTAATTGTTCCCACAGCAGCAAAAATTCCACATTCAGGAAAATACTTAGGTGGCTCCCAACTACTTCTCTCAGTGGACCAAAATCTTCCATCCTCCTCTCCTTTGTGATACAGTGATCTCTATAAAATGGCAAGTAGCATAAGACTGCTGCCTCCTTTTTAGGGAGCCTGTCTTTCTCACGTATTGAGCAAACAACTGGAAACAATCAACCAACTCTTCAACTTGGTGAAATTTAACATAGCTAATACAGGACCATCTGGCATAGACAATCACTTCAGAAACATTGCAGTGTGCTGCTCGGTGTGTTAAAAGTGCTTGCAAATATAAACAGAATTAGGGAGGGTGGGACAGCGTATCTCACCTACCACTATCAAAATTCTAACTCCTGCAATGTTCCTCTTAAGAAAAGATAACTCTTTAGGAACTGCTGTTTATGCATACTATTTTGTTCCTACAAAGTAAATTGTTCGGTAGGTGAGGTACAGGAGCAGTATTTTTTCCACCTGTTCTTCTGGAAGTTGGTGCAAATTTTAAGGTTCTGACAAGTGGAAACAACCACAGACCTGATTGGGGTTTTTTTGTTTGTTTGTTTGGGGTTTCTGTCTCTCATGCATGGATTTGTATACTTCATGTGGTTGTTGCCAGCTAGGATAGGGAGACAACCCCTTAAATTACCTGCCACATCCTGTCCTAAACTGAATTAAACCATGTTAGAACAAACATTTATTCTGTCTCCTGTGTTTAGTCATAAAATCTATGCAACTATTATTTATCTGTAACATCACATCTTGTACAGGCACCTCAGGATGACCACTAAATATAGGTATCTCTCACACAAAATAGGTATCTCTACTCCAGTTGAAGCCTTAAGCATATCAATGGGAGTCCAAAACATTCCCATCTGTTACTTGACTCAAAAAATCACACTTACTGATGAAACACCGCCCTAAAACAGTTTTCAAGCACAGGAGTTGCATACCAGCAATCAGGGACTCCTACATAGTGCTCCAGCACTGTAAAATCTTGCTGCTGAAGCTGTGCAAATATCCCACTGTGCAGAGATTAAATCCAATGCATTAAAAATGTTCCAACAATTATTCTCCATCACTTTCCTTATTCACCACGCGTGTCCTGATAGGTTTACTGACACAGCGACACAGCAAGTTGTCTGCAGGGTTGCCATGGGTCTTGTTTTTCATGGATGTGAATAATTTAAGTCCTGAAAACTGAGCAGACTTTTTTTCCCCTCTCAACTGTGCATGATTTTGCATTTGTAGACTGTATTGAATGCTTTAAGGTGCCAAATAAAGCTTATTTGTGTCTGTCTCACATCCTTGCGTCTCCTTCCTAACCTAACAGCTCTCCAGACTAAAAGATAAATTGTTTCTCATGACTTCTTATTATAATGGAGCGTGACATAAAGCACAGGAGTATTCCACTGTTAGCTATTTGACTTGAAAATTATTATTTGCCTCACGTTTCTTTCTCCAGATCAGGTTTTGATTATAAGCAATGCTTTGAGGCTCCCCTCAGGAGTATGAGTCTCATTAATAGTCTCATTTGGGGGGGGCGTTGCTGACACCTTTATATCGACCACTAAATAAATCGTCTGTCCTCCATTACGTGTTTGAGACTCACTCACTGAAAGACTTTCAAGGGACTGGGGAGACTCAGCTGTTTGTTTTGAGAGGAGGTTGGGCACTGGGAAATGTTTCTTGTTGCCAGGTCAGGGAGGCAGGCGGGCTGGGTATTCCCCGTACCGCGACGGGCGCCGACGGAGGCCCGGCGCTGAGGCGCGCTCGCGGCGAGCCCGGCGCCGTCCCGCCCGGGCACGGGGCGCCTACAGGCTTCCCCGTGTCCATGGCACCCGCCAATGGGGAGGGCAGGGTCGGGTCACGTGGCCGCCCGGCGCGCTGTGCTGCGGCTGTCATGGCGTCCGGGGGGCTCGGCGGGATCGTGGCCGCCGAGGGGATGGAGCCGGCCAAGGGGAAAGACGCTGACCCTGCAGGCGCTGAGCATGCCGGCATCGGCAGCGAAAGCAGCAGCAGTGAGAGCGGCTCGTGTGCCACTTCGCTGTCCGCAAGCTCCGAGTAAGGGCAGGGAGGTGCGGGGGAGGGTGGGACGGCCGGGGTTCCCTGGGGCATTCGCCGCAGCCCAGTACCGAGGCTTCCTACTGCAGGGCGCTTTCTCAAAAGCGTTTTTCTGACAGAGCTCTGAAAGTCAGGTAGTGGGCGGCAGAGTTCAGCTGGCAGGCACTGCCTGGGGTAATGCCCCACCCCAGGTGGGCACTGCCCGGCGCAGAGAGGGACTTGTCTGCTATGTGCCGAATGTTTTAGCACTGAGGCTGCAGCCTGCCTGGCTCCTGGGAGATGATGGGTGAGGAGATAGCTCTGCAATGCCAAAGAATGTTTTAAAGTCAGACGTGCAACCACTGGGGGGAGGCGAGGGGTGGGGTGGGTGTTAATTTGTTCCTATTTTTTAATTCGTATAAAAATTTGCTCTCTGTTCTCTACATTAAAGCAACTCCGCTTGACACCTCAAGTGTGTATTTTGATGTCTAATCCATGGCATTTTATCTATCCTGTTGTTTCCGTTAGGTAAGGCAAAGAAGAAAAATATTTCAGTTCAAGTGAGGTTTGAAGTGTGCTGAAGTACTCTTCAGTTTGTAAATTCCCATACCTCTGGCTCAGTGAGAGTCAAAGCTGTTGGATGTACACTTGCATTATTCTGTTTCTATGCTTATAAGCCAAACTCAACTGTAACACATCTGCCTGAAGCCATACTTTTCCTCCCTCACCTGCAAGTTTGGGTTTCCTTATCCATTTCTTTTATCTAAAATGCCTATTTACTGGCAACCATTTATACTTGTTCAGGGGGTAAAACCATGTCCCATATTTCATAACAGAACACAAGGTATAATGCTGTTGGAGGAACTGAAATCCAGCTTTTCTGTCACTGTGAAGCTCAACAGAACTGCAAAGCTTTCATTTGAGGTCCAAGTAACTTCTGTTGGATTTATAAAACTCCAGCCTTCTGCATACAGATACAAGAGGTTAAGATGTGTCTTGTAATGAAAAGGGAGGCAAAAGCAGGACAGTTTTGAAAAGTAGCCATTTTAAGATAATAGCATTTGTTCCTGTATAGATAATCTGTGTGTGGTTTTAGAATGAGCTATGTTTTATTAAAGAGAGAAAAACCTGTGAATGGTTTTCTGAATTAAAGCTTACTGACTACCAGAACAAACATCTGACAGTTGCAACTGTGCTAGATATTGCAGCTAATGTGAGAAACCCCAGATAAACTGAGGAGCATTCGTGCAAGGGTAGAAATAGGGGTGTGCTGGGAGTGCTGCTTTATCAGCAAGGTCTATTTTCTGACAGAGCTGTTAAGTGAATGCTTACATATGCCAGTGTGAAAGTAGTATGCTGGGGGGTTAGAGTTGTGTCTATTTTAACAGAGTTTAACATTTGCTGTCACTTTCGCTAATTGTGATGGGTCAGAACCCCTCTAGGCTGCCACAGCCATTCAGAGGATGGCAGCTCTGCCTGCATTGCCTCAGTCTGAAGCTGTACTTGGTTGTTGTGAAGGCAAAGGTTGGGAAAAGTAAAGATTATGATCTTGACTTCTTTAAAAAATTTATATGAGTATTTCATCATACAATTGCTGTCTACAACTACCTGAAGGGTGGTTGTAGCCAGGAGGTGGTTGGTCTCTTCTCCCAGGCAACCAGCACCAGAACAAGAGGACACAGTCTCAAGCTGTGCCAGGGGAAGTTTAGGCTTGAGGTGAGGAGGAAATTCTTCACTGAGAGAGTCATTAGCCATTGGAATGGGCTGTCCAGGGAGGTGGTGGAGTCACCGTCCCTGGAGGTGTTCAAGAGGGGATTGGACGTGGCACTTGGTGCCATGGTTTAGTCATGAGGTGTGTGTTGACAGGTTGGACTTGATGATCTTTGAGGTCTCTTCCAACCTTGGTGATTCTGTGAAATAGTTAGCCCTTGATCTGTTTTCTAATTGTTATAAAGCAAGGCTCATAGATGTTAACTGTTTATTGTTACTGAGTATGGTTGGGAGAGAAGCCTTCTCTTGCTTGAGAATCAGAACTTGGATCTTTTATATCTAGTGTATGTTTCTTCCATACATGGAAAAGTTCAATTGGCACAGTTTTTCAGACATTTACCCCAAAGAAGCATTTGTGTGGGATCAGTGGAACTGCGCTTAGATGAATGTGAGTCTTCCAGATTATTGAATCCTTTTACTAAAGCTCCCAGGCCTATAAAAAGCTCAGGTTGTTGTGTGAATGCTTGTTTTGGCACACAGGAGGTGACATGGAAATGGTATTTTAATTATTTATTTATTTAAAGCTTGTTTTAAATCTGTTGTGCAACTACTGTATTAAGGAGGAAAAAAAAACTGTCACCCTTAAGTGCAGATTTCTTGTTAAAGATTTGACTTTTTTAGATATCTGTATGGATCTGTATTGAGGAAGTGATAATTTCCTTACAGGATGCTCATGAAAATGTCTTCAAGGAGAGCACTTCATGTCCTTGTGACACTTTTTAGTCTTCTGTCCTTGGAAGCTTATTTACATATAGTGATTTTGTTATGCACACTCCTCCTTGATGAGGAGGAGCCGCCTCTGTGGAGTGCTGCTGTTTGAGTGGAGCCAGTGTAAGCACCACTCCCTGACTCTCCTTTTTTTTTTTCCCTTGCTCCATATAGTGAGTTCAAATAAAAATAGACAATGAGGCTAGAGAACATGGATGTATGAACTGACATCCAAGCTGAAATTTGGACTTCTACCCCAAAGAAGAGATCCTTTCCAAAAAGCACAATCCCTTACAATGGGTAAATCAAAAGGCTAACAGAGATCACAGGAGTTTCTGGTAATTCGAGTGTTACTTCTTTGTAAATTGCTTAATGTTTCCTTTATCAGCTTCGGGGTTTCCGAGTTTTGCTTACATGCCCCAGAATGCAGGAATGCTTGCAGGAAACTTGCAGGAAAAGCTCTGTCATGTTATTTTCTACCTATAACCTTTTGAAAGATGTTGAATCAGATAATTGTCTGCCCTGACAGCTTTTAGGTGTTGGTATCATGCTAACACTTTCTTGAGTAAGGTACTTGTGGTGGTCTGCATATAGAACATCCTAGGTATTCCTTACATCACCTGCTAAGGCAATTATTTTTGTGTGTGTGAGATCAAAGAGCTCTCTTAATATTTAGCTTAAATGCTTAGGTAAATTAAACCACTATGTATTCCTGCTTTGACCATATTGATTCTCATCCTTCAGTAGCAATATGATGTTGTTCATCTTGGGCATTTTCTATCCGGGATTTTTTTCCTCAGCCAAAAGAGTATAATTTCCTTCAGTCTCCCTTTAAAACGTGTTTATGAAGTACTTACTTTTTGTCTTTGTGCTGTGGACTTGTTCCAGTTCTTACATCTTAAAATATACTGTGCAAAACTGGATATGGTTGACACATTGCTGTTGCCAAATTAGGACAAAATTTTTGTGCTGTGCAGTGGGTACTCGTGTAGCTGCCTTTTCTTTGCAGCAGCTTGTTGCTAGTGACTTAGTGAGCCACTCCAGCTGCTGCAGGAAAAGTAGTAGTGCTGCCTCTTCAGTTTTTTGGTGCCTTATTGCATGTGGACTTGAGCATGCTGTTTTGAACTTGTCTTAATAAGTGTTAGCTAGATTTTGTCTTGGTTGGGTTTTTTTTGTTTGTTTTGGTTTGGTTATTATATTGAGGTGATTTTAAAATGTTTATCTTGCCTTTCCAAAGGTCTTGCACTACAATCCATCTTATAAATATGCAAAGGAAAAAATAATAGGAATGAGCAAATAGGATGTCAGTTTTTCTGTGAGAGAAAGCCCTGTCATGGCTATGAATGTAATTATTAATTAAAAGCTGTATGTGGAAGAAATGGTTTGGGGTTGGAGTTTTTGTGTGTTTTCAGAGAAGACAATGGTGCTTTTTGCAATAGCTGTATTCCTGTAAGGCATGTGAAGAACCTCTTGTAACATGTGGGAGGGATGTCTTTCCCTGCACATCCATTGTATACTTTAGGAGAGCTCACACCCTCATGGCAAACCTAAAGCAGCTGAGCTTTCAGCATTCAGGAGACAACTTCTATTTTTTTCACCTTTTTTTAACTCTTGCACTCTCCCTATCCCCCCTTACTTGAAGTAATCAGATGTCACTTGTATAGCAATCTCTCTGTCAGACCTCTCACTTATCATTCTTCTTTCTTTCCCAGTGACCTTGAGCCTGAATGGTTGGATGATGTGCAGAAAAATGGAGAATTGTTTTATTTAGAATTGAGTGAAAGTGAAGAAGAGGCTCTGCTGCAGAACAGCTGTCCAGAACTGCCAGCAGTGAATCATGTCAGGTTTCGTGAAAATGAAGCTGAAGTTATTCAAGAGGGATCACGAAAAGAAAGAAAGTATGAACTGAAGAAATTGACAAAAATGTTAAAAAAGAAGAATCTTTTGCCAAAGCATTCTGGTAAGAAAGGCAGTGGAAGCTGTAATGTGCACTCCACTGGCCCTACTTCCATACTGAAACACCAGTCCCCTCAGAAAATGGGTGTGACTGTTCAACAAAAATACAAAGATGTGTGTGTGTATGTAAATCCCAGAAAACTGAACAGTGCTGGAGAAGATGAGCAGCACAGGCTGCTGGAGGCTTTAGTAGGGATTGTCCATCAGTCTTCATGGAGCAGCAGAAGGGCAGAAAAACAAGGCAGGAAGGATAAAGTCACCAGAGGAATCAGTGAAGAGAAGCTTGTTGTTCATGGCTTGGTGCCAGGTAGTTCAGCGATGAAAACAGGTCAAATCTTGATCGGTAAGTAATCAGATGAGCAGTTACCTTTGGAGTCTTCCTTTAATATGAAGAGGTTTTCTTCTTTATTTTCCTTTTTGAGGCAGCTGACTCTAGGAATATTTCTAGGAACGCAGAAGCAATTACTTACAGCAACCGTTTTGTCAGTTTTTGTGCAATTATTTGAAAGAAATGCCATTGCATCTGGTGTTTTGTTACCTATTCAGTTTTACCGTATTAGTGGGTTTAAGAACATGACATGAAGGAGGAGGTGTTAACAGAGCAAGGAGATGACAATCCTTTAAGCATACAGGGAGTGAGCAGCTTGAATCTGAAGTAGCAAATGCCCCACTGCCACCACTTTTAATTTAATGCAGATTTTGATCAGTAGATGAGTGGGACTGGGGAAAAGCTATAGTCTGCCAAATACTGGATTTTATTTCTGTCCTTTTCCACACCATCCTCTTTAGATAAAAGCTTTACTCTAAAGGTTTTTAATGGGTTTTGTAGCATTAAAATGAGAGATAAATACTGAGTTAGATAAATTCATGTGGTAGAAATTTTAAGTACAGCCTTGTTTGGATATTCCTCAGTTTAGCAAGTGTAACAGCTGCTTCTTCAGCAGTTATGATCAGAAGGCCTCCAAATACATAGTAGAGGGGCTGCTGTTTGAGGAGGCAGTGAGCCAGCTGACCATCTCTCCTTTGTGTTGACTTGTCTGTTGTCAAACACTTCCATGAGCTGATGCAACTAAATACTCTGGCAGAAAACTAACCCAGAAGAAGAGCTGCCTTTCTAGTTTTTGGTGGTGTAGTAAGGTAAACTTGGATCAGAGAAGGTCTGACAAGTACTTGAGCATGAAGAGTGGAGGGAAATAAACTTCTGTGGCTGGTAGTGAAGGAGCAGAAATACTCCCAACTTCCAACACCAAGAGGCTAGTAAAAGGACTTGGTACCCACAAGACTCCAACCTCAGAGACAGTAAATATAAGACAGCTAGCCTACGTCTGTAAAGGGTAGAAGGTGGTTTAGTTACTCTTGAAGTTGGGGAGAGAACAAAGATGTGATGTTGGTTAGAAGATCATGGAAATCTTAACACTGTAGTAATGCAGATCCCACAAAGTCAGCATGAGTGCTTTTCAAATTCCATCACTCTGTGTGTAAAAAGGCAAATCGTGCTTTGACTAGCTGATTCTTCTAGCATGTGTTTTTGGTGGAGATGCTAAAGAATACTCCAGAGGGAGAGCTGGATAACTTTCAGATTTTACCAGAAAGAACTGATTAGTCAAGAAGTAGGGGACATAGACTGAGGAGAAGGAGGAGGAGGCAGAAGAGAAGGAGGAGGGAGTGAGTTTCAGCTTGATCTGCTTACTGGTATTTAGTCTCATTAGTGTGAGAGTGGGTATTTATAACCTGTAAGTTAATTTTTGGACAGAAATCGGCACACAACTGCAAGTTTGTAAAAGCAGGCATGGCGTCAGGACAGTCAATTGCAGGAGATAAAGCTAATTTTCTAACTGGAGATGGTGCTTCATCTGTAGCACTTCATGCTTCCTGAAACTAGTGAGAGCAAAAACTGTGGAGGTTTTGGGTTTTTTTTAGATAAAAGAACATTTAAGTTAATCTAAAGAGTCTAGCAGTTTAATATGTCCTAGGCTCTCATCAACCAGTATTGCCCTCTTTGTGCACACGGGAAACAGAGACTTTAAGCACACTGCAGTTACTTAGCTCTATTCTGTACCAACAGCATAAGATGTATAATTTTCATATAAAAATACTTTCCAATTATATATATGTAGTCAACACTGAGTATTCTGTGGTTTTATGTGGTGTTTAGAATTAGGGAGGCATTGCATAAATGAGATGCTCAGGTTTCAGTGCTGTTTGTATGAAGAATATAGAGTAAAAACAAAAAAAGTAAGTTGTGTTGGTCAAAAAACTCAGATTTACTGCTTCTGCGTTGTACTGGGGTTGAAACTGGATGATCCTTGTGGTCCCTTCCAACCCTGACTGATACTATGATACTATGATACATCAGGGGATGGGATAGCTATGGTATACACCCAAAGCCTGATTCAGCAACTCTCAGCAGCTCTGGTTTATTAGATAGCCTCCCCACATCCTGATAGGATCTGAAGTTGGACAGAAAGTTCAACAAGAATACAGTACAACTTTGCTAGTTGTTGTTGTTGTTGTTTTCAAAGTAAGTTTTAGGAATCTTCTTGTGATTTGTGGAAACAGTCAGTAAAAAGTATTCCTGTGGTCAGTCTAAAATTAAAGTATTTGCACAAAATTCAGCTGCTTCTTGAGCCATCATAAATGAGGAACAGCTGATCAGTATTGCGTGGTGCCTGCTGGTTGGTTTGGTTATAAGTTTGTCCATCTATATCGACCTGAATACGCATAGAAATTAACCTGTTCTGGTGCTTTTCAATATTGCAATAGCTGTCAGTGGTGCAGACTATTTTCTGCAGTGGTCTTCTGGCAAACAAATACTATGTTTTCCTTTTTAAAATACATGCTTTAAAATGATGTGTTGTGATCTCATGGTGATGTTTTCATACACTGTTGAGTGGTTTACACAGCCTCAGAACTGGCTATGAGCAGCACAAGGCAGCTCATGACCTCCTGCCACGCAGGTCACTCCTGCAGCATCCCGCTACCAAAATCCTGCTGGCTATGCCCGATGGAGTTTATTGACTCTCCCATCTTATTTAGATTATGAGCTCCCTAGATTATTTTTCCAAAGACTTGGATTTGAAATATGCTAAATAATAACCGACTTATTGATTATTTGATTATTTTCATTGGCAACTTAGTTAATTTGGCAGTAATGAGTATGGTAGTGTCCCTGCTCACTGGAGGTGGGTTGGACAAGATGACCTTTGAGGGTCCCTTCCACTCCAGTGCAATCTGTGAATCTGCAGCCATTTCAGTGTCTACCAAGGTTC
Organism: Picus viridis; assembly: GCA_033816785.1. Lineage (NCBI taxonomy): Eukaryota > Metazoa > Chordata > Aves > Piciformes > Picidae > Picus > Picus viridis. The sequence continues at coordinate 8,571,293 of CM066581.1, forward strand.
AAGTTAAAGGGAGACTAAACTCTCTGCATTTTTTTTTTTTTTCACTCTGAATAAACAGTTATGAAGTGGTTATTGCTTAAACATTTTTTAGCAGAAATAACTTCTTTTTCCCCTCCCTGAATAATCACTTTTTCTCAGGTGGCTTCTTCAATCTGTTTTGAAATGTGATTCCCTTATAGCTTTGAACACTTAAAACATCTGTTTATTATTTGTGCACTACACTTTATGGTGTGTTTTTTTAAGATTGCATATGGAAGTCATAAGCCTTGTTGCTGTATTTTATTAACCAAGCAGAATGCAGGCACTGACCAGATGAAAGTAAATACAACATTTTTGCAAGCTAAAAAAAAAAACCCTGCCTCTTTGTAACTGTAAAAAGATGCCCCTCTATCCTTGTGTTATCAGTTCATTGCTCTTTTTGGTGTGTATTTAACAGTGCAGCATCCATCTTAACATGTTCAAAATTAAAAAGCCCTCACTGATTTTTAAATTCTTGCTGTCACTTTCATTTTGATTCAAATGAAATGCAGTTGCCTTTATCTCATGGATTTTTAAGGGTCTTTTGTACTTCTGGCAAAATTCTTTCCTTGCTTGAGTTCTTTATTAACAATATGCAAAACTTGGTCTCTCATGCAAAACTTTCTAGTCTCATCTTCAAGTCTATATGCAAAGATAAAAAAGGTCCACTAAATAATTTAATATTTTTTTAATATATTTTTCCTTCTCTTCACATTGAATCCTATCCAATTCATAGCAGGGGATACTTCATTAAAATGCAGATGAGCCTCATCTTTACTGTAGTACAAATGAAATAGTAATTTCAATGACTTTGCTCTTTCCAGTAGCAGAGCATGGTACTGTTGCCCTCTTCGAAATCATCTTCTGTTCTTACTGCTTTTGTCACCAAACATCTTGAAGGTTTTGTATGAATTCTCTCAACTGATCAGTAGGTACAGGTGTCAAAAATTTGTCAAAAGTATCCAGGAACAGGGATTAATCTTGGATGATATTAAAGATGAGAGTAAATAATCCAGTTTTGACCAAGTACCCACAAGACGCAGGCTGCTGTTACAAGCTTCAGTTGAAAGGTCTGGATCCTAACACCATTTACTAACAAATGGTTTTCTAAGGGTTTCTAATCCAGTCATTTATTGATTGTGTGTGGGAGAGTTATTTGCTTGTGTTTCCCAAATAAGGAAATGTTTAAGTAGCAATCATTTTAACAGTAAAAACATAGATATTGCCATTGGTATGCTGAAGTTTTGATAAACAAGGCTCTGACTGCTGTAAAGCCAAGGGAGTGGTAAAGCACTGACCAGTGGTTTAAAATAGTCGTCCATTCACATAATGAAACAACTTGCAGTCATCTTCCAGCTCTCATTCAAATTATCCAAGCGTCTCCTTGTCTGAGGTGTCTCCAGGTGATTTTGTGTTTGCAGTTATAGACCAAGTAGCCGTAGCTTTGTGGGACCAGATAGGATATAAAAGAGCTTTTGATTTCAAACCAACCCCACCAGATTCTTGAACCTTGAGTTTCTTGGGACTTTTTCTCCACTTCTGAAATGGGTTTTGTGGTTTGGGGTTTTTAGATGCTCCAGCTGGGCAGATTGCCCAGGGAGGTTCTGAATGCCCACTCCCTGAAGGTGTTCAAGGCCAGGCTGGATGGGGCGTTCAGCAGCCTGGTTGAGTGGAAGGTGTCCCTGCCTATGGCAGGGGGTTGGAACTAGGTGATCTTTGAGGTCCCTTCCGACCTAAAGCATTCTGTGATAAATGATGCTTTTGTCATTTGCAAACCATAGAACTAAGAGTCCTGTCAGAAAAAAAATGTCCCTGAAAGGACCAAAATACTGTCAGAATTTGAGATTTTCATGAAGAATGACCACATATGGTGTATCTGTTGAGGAGGCTTTCCAAAGTCGAGATGTTGGGCACGCAAGACAGAAACAGCTTGCGTAAGCTCTGCTGTGTTCTCACTGTGGTGCTTGGGGTGTCGTTTATGTTCTTTTAATCTCCTCTTGAAGCTTAACAGCATTGGTTTGGGTAAAAACAGCCTGCTAACATATAAAGCAAGTAATTGATCTGGCTTTTTTCAGTAGAATGTATTCCATACTTTGCCTTTTTTGGAAAGGAGTATGTGAGCATTTAAAAGTACTTCCACCAAATCATTACCAAGAACAGAGGATTTCATGAAAAAGTGCCTTCAGTCTTCTCCCATGTGAACACTGTGGTTCTGATTTTAATTCAGCCAAAAATGTTCTCATCCCATCACAGTATGGATGTGATGTTCACTTATCAGTCAGTGTCTCCTGGTTTAATGCAAAGATCTGCTTTTAGAAATGGCATTTGGAGGTTTATCTCTAGGGAATGAATATTTAACAGAAGCAATAGTCCTGTGCCTCGTGGCAAAGCAATAGGTAGTTCTGAAATGAACAGTTCAGGGATGCCAGCAGTCCCAAAGACTTTCTAAACTTTGTCTTTTAAAAAGCAGGAATAATTTCCTCAGTTGTGTGCAGACTAGGTGTTTGAGGTCAATATACACTGTTCTGAGCTACTACTGACTGGATGTGAGAAGTCTTTTCTAACAAGAAGACAGAACAAGAAAAATATGAAAGAATTCCTTCCTCTCCTCTCTATTTAATTATTTAAGTGAAATTCAGTGTTTAGAGAACATATATGGACATCTTACAGTTTCTTTGTGGACTGAGAGCCTTTATAACAAGGGGGAGAATTAAAAAGCTTTATTATTATTGTGAGATTTAAAAAAAAAATAAAAAAAATAAATAGAATAGAATAGAATAGAATAGAATAGAATAGAATAGAATAGACCAGGTTGGAAGAGACCTTCAAAAGCTAACTTTATTCCTTAAAAAGAAAAGCACATATTTTTCTAAAGATAAATTTATTGATTCAAGGTCTGATCTCCTGGAGCTGCCTGAAGAAAATTAATTTCCTCTATTGCAGCTGCTGACTCTGACTAAAAATGGAACCAAGTGAGACATTCTAATCTTTTAACTTACATGCTGGTGACTCTAATGACAGGCAATAGTGATCTTATTGGTGGTAGAAAAGCCAGCCAGTAAGAGAAGATCAAGTGTTATTCTATCTAGTGTTACACAGTAAAATTTTTGTATGCAACTGTTTTGTTTAAAAAGCCTTTCAAAAATGCATAATTTTCTGTTCTTTTATATCAGGTTTGGGAAAAAGGCTGTTTCTTGTCTCTGTAAGAGGAAGAATTTCCCTTTGATCTCTGTACTTAGGAAAAGCCAGTCTGCGGGGTCTTTCACCCACTTCATAGAGCACAGGAATGACTGAAAAAAGTATTTGCAGTACCATCTGTTCAGCTTTTCTCTACTGCTAGTGAAATGTCTCTCTACATGACAGTCACCAGTGTTTCAGTCCTGGGAAATGTTGATTTTTGCAAGCCCACCAAGTTAGATCAGCTTAACCAACTACAAACACCATTTAAGCTTTTTATGTCATTTAACCTAGGTTGATTGAGTATTAAGTAAATGAAGGTAGATTAAACTTTATACGTTGGCACTGTTTTTTGCATGGACTTCATTTCAAGCTCATTTTCTGTAAGTTTTTCACACTGCTAAAATGGAACAAACAATTCTCAAAGAAAATGTAGGTGTGATCTGCCTTATGAGGAAAGGCTGAGGGAGCTGTGTCTCTTCATTTTGGAGGAGTCTGTCAGGGTCACAGAGCACTGGAACAGGCTGCCTAGAGAGATTGTGGAATCTCCTCTGGAGACACTTAAAATCTGCCTGGATGTGTTCCAGTGTGTGTGACCTGCTCTAGAAGAGGGGTTGGACTGGATGGATCTTCTGAGGTCCCTTCCAAGCCCTGACATTGTGTGATTCTGTGTGTCACTCTAACAAGAAAACATTTGCATACATCAACTGACAATAATTATCACACTGGATCAATCTTGTGGTCATGTTCTGCTTTAAGATATTCTGTGTTCATCATTTTACACACTTCCTATTGTGCCAGCAATGTCTTTCATCCTGTTACTTCATAGTCTCTATGCTTAGAATGCCATTGTGTTTGGCAAAAAGAGGAGGAGGAAAAAATGCAAACACTCCCACTGCCCTCAATTCTGGGAATTCTATACTGCTAAATGTACATTTTCTCAGTTTACATCAAGATAGAGCATTTTCTGGCACAGTGAAGGCAGCCCTGCAGGACTCCTTTGGCTGTGGCATCTGGAAAGCTGTTCCATTTATGGTAGATGATTACATTTTTACAAATTGAATGGAATAAATATTTACTGCTGCAATGAAAGTTTTACATATGCACATTAAGCACTGAATAAATAAAACACTTTGAGTATATAACATGGAAATGCTGATGGATCTTCTCCTTTCAAAGTGTATATTCCACTGCGGGAGATGGGGTTCAAAAATAGTCCCTGAAGTGCATGTGTATTCACAACATGTGTGCAGCTCCTTTGAATGGCTTTGCCATTTAGGTAATTCAGCTGTTGTCTTTACAATGGAATTGGGAAGTCTCTAGAAAAACAAATAGAACACAAACAACTATTGTTTGGACAGTGCTCCAGATGAGTACAAGAGGAATTTATGCTTTGTCTTCGATTTGTGATGATGATCTTTATAGTGTTCTGCAACAAAGACCGTAGTAATCCTGTTTGTAATTCCTTGTTACATTAGTGTGAATTCTCTGCTTTTGATTACTAGTTTTCAAGTCCTGGGGCTCTGGCATGGACTTACTGAGTTTTCCTGACCTTGAATTACTGTTGTGCTGAAGATTTGATAGGCAAAAAACTTCTCTGTGCTGTGTATCAGGAAACAAAGAAGTTAGGGAGAGAGCCACAATTACTTGAAATAGACAAAAAACGACAATGTAATCCATTCCAAGGAATAATGTTTCTGTGTGCATATAATCAAGCTTAACCTCTTCTTGGCTTTGCTGTAAGAAAGAGTAGGGATGAACTTTAATGTAAAAAGTGAGCTGTTGGTTGTTGCTTAGTGTATTAAGGAGGAATATAACTTGCATTTTAGGGGGATCCAGTATTTTCTTGCTGATAGTCATTAACATTCTTTCTCTCACTGGCCTTAATTGTCTTTTGCAACTATTTTCAGCAGCTGACCTAGTGCCTGGGAGGAATTCAAGTGGTATTTAACAAGGTAGAAGATAGAAATAATGCTAACTGTCAGACTTCTAAACTTTCAGATTCCTTTGTCTTTACTAGATTGTCAGGAGAGGGAGAGATCTTAGAGACCCATATTCTTCTTTTCCTTGGTATGCACGTCATTATCATCACTGTTAGTTTGAGCTGAGCAAGTCTTCTCCCTAGAAAGCTTGAAATACATACTGAACCTTAGAGTTGTTCAGTGCTTTTGCTCAGCAGCTGAGCACAGTATTGTTGCCAAATCAAGGCCTGAAATACAGTTACACTAACATGCACATTTGCTGTGAACCCATATCCTTTTTCTAATCTCTTTACACTGCCTGAAAGAGTGATGTCACTGCTGCTGCCTGGCTGAGGACTTCTCTTTTGCAGGTGTAGTTGAACAGTGCTGTAATGCTTCCTGAACCCTGCAAGTTCAAAGAGAGGGACTCGGGGATGGTGGGATTCTCCAGGGATGGCTAGACTCAACCAATGGTTGAAACTTCTGGTGTAAGTGATGGCTTAGAACTTGTAAGCTGCTACAGGAAGAGTGAGTTTTTGAGTGCTTTTGGAAGCAGTAGTGTTTGCATCAGTGGAGGTGGTATTGGAGAAGTGGATTGACAAGTGAACAGAGGTGGTTTTGAAAGGAAAAAAGCTAATTCTTGGGCATAACTTGATTGGTGAAGTTTGTGTTTTCCAGTCAAGTAACAAGAGTATGTCTGGATGGAGGGGAGTAGCTTTGACAAGTATTTTTGTCAAATGATACAACTGTAGCAGTAAGGCCTTAAGAGCACTGAGGTAATCAGCTATGTTTCTCAACATAATAGAAACCATCTACTTTAATGCAACAAAAAGACAATTATGATTGTTTGATTATAATGTTAATTTGTAAAACAAAACACTCTTTGCTTTTGTGTTGTGGTGTAATACCATCTAACTTTCTCTTGGTTTTGTCTGTTTTATCTCCAGGAGATGCTCTAGTTGCTGTAAATGATGTCGATGTGAATTCTGAAAACATAGAAAGGGTTTTGTCTTGCATTCCAGGCCCTATGCAGGTACAGTAGTTGAATATTTATTTCAAATGTCCTCTGAAAAAAAATCCTCTTGTTTCTAGCCTTTTTTCCTTAGGAAACAACTTAGGTGATCTTTTTCATAGGACCTCCTCATCTACTTTTTGAACACCTTGGTTGATGTCAGTCAAACTTAGAGTTCACATTTCAGAGTTTAATTCTGGGAAGTTCTGCAAAAAGCCAGTGTCCCATTAAAGGACATGAGGTACAGCCCATCTGTTCTATATTTGGGTTGTCTTCAGCCAGTCAGAAAACACACACAACGTTGTGCAAGAGGTAGCAGCATACTTGTAGGTTTAGACTAACCATAACACCTGATCTTTTTGTCCAGTGTGAGAATCAAGGTATTCATGCTTGCAGAATTCTGAGTATTCATGTCTCCCCACGAGAACTACTCACAGACTCATGGAACTGTTGAGGTTGGAAGAGACCTTTGCTATGTATGTATGTGGGGTAAAAAACCTATTTTATTACTTTTCTTGATCAGAAAATAAATTCATTGTTATGGTAACCTTCATATCAAAACAAATTACTTCTGTTGAATACAGAGAAGTCACTCCTCTGAGACGTGAACAATCTTCTAAGCAGCAGTAGTTGTAGTTGTGGGTAAAGGTGGCAGGTATGATTGCTTTGAGGGTTGGGTTTTTGAACACTGTTCTCAGCAACTGAAGGACAAGGTATGTCCTGTTCTGATGGTGTGGGTTCTTGGGCTGGAGATGTGCAAACTGGCAATAGTGTGTAAGAAGTAAGATATTGACCGTGCCTGCCACAAAATAGTAGTGGCTTTTTTGCAATTGCCATTCTTAAGCCAGTCATAATTACTAGAGAAATACTTAAATAATTCTCTCTCCATCAATATAAAAGACTCACAAACCACAAGAGAGTAAAAAGAAGCCTGAATTAGCAAGTAGTGCTGATAAAGCTGTTTCAGGGAGTTTAAATAGGAAAGTTGATACCACTTTCATATTTAAAGAGAAAAATTAATTATTGGGTATTTAAAAGCTTTTAGATTAAATGGTTTACATCTTTCAAAACCAAAGTGATGAAGCTTGACAGAAGTCAGCAATAAAAACTGATACAAAAAGCCCCTCAAAGCTGACCTGATGAATGTGTTTTTTTTTTCCAAAATCTACTGCATTTCTCTTTTCTTACAGCTAAATAGTAACTTTGAAGCTATAATGAAGAATCAAATAACCAATAAAGAATTAGCTAGGTGTTTCAGAATGAAACTAGGAGAGTGTCAATGGCCTGGGGTGTCAGGAGCATAAAAATTAAGCATTTTGAGTAATTCTGCTTCAATCCACTTGCTGGTGGACAAGAGGATGAGGTAAAATTTGCAATTTATAGATAAGAGATGGAGCAGGTTAAATTAGGGTGACTCTTACAGTATGTAACCTCTGGGTAGTTAGTTTGGGGGTTTTTTCAGGTAGAATATATGAGGTGATAATAAGAGGAATTTTTTTGCTGTCCATAGATAAAAAGAAGTGGGAATTTTGGATTCTGTTAAGCATGCTTCTGTTCACAACTTAGGTAGTGTGCCTGCAGAACTACATCTGCAGCTGCAGTAAGATTCAGTATTAGTCTGTCAGTTTAGGAAGCCTTCCAAGATACTTGACAGTATAAAGCTTGCCTAAGCTACCAGAGTTGTGGTCAGGTATTGGCAGAGCTCCATGGTAGAAAAGCCTTCTCTTGCCTGTCTTTGACTAAATATGGAGTTGCTGTAACTGTTATTAAATAGAGAATTCTGTAAAAAGCAGAGATTATATAGTTTATTTAATTGTATCCTTGCTAGATTAGAGTTTGCATGTTACTCATTGCTAAAATGCATTGCAAACCTTTATGCAGCAGTTACTTTTAATGCAAATTTAATGTTTACGTTGTCAGTAAATCTGTCAAGTAGACAGCAATTACGTGAAATGTGTAACTGTTTGTCATGTTGGCTTTCCAGAACCTTTTATTAAAGTGCAATTACTCCTTTTTTACTGTGCAGTTTGAGTCAAGCCAGAAGAGTGATTGCTGAAATAGACCAGTGGAGAATTTAAATACAGAGTTCAGGGTTTTTTTTTGTGGTGTGGAACACTGCACCCATGCTGCTGAAGGAACAGAGGGTTGTTGTTTCAGAGAGTTAGAAATGAAGACAGCTGTTGGACAGCAGAATTGTTAATGTATTGTCATTCATCATACATTGCAAAACATCAAAAAAGGTGCAGTTTGATGCTGGTTTACCATAGTCTGAAGTTTCTGCTTTTCTGGGTTCAGTGCTAAGAATGACTGGAAGTCATTTCAAAAGCTAACTACCTAGATACTCTCAGTTGCAACATGTGGTATAACATCTCACCCTATTGTATTGCTGGAATTTTGTTTTCTTGCCTTAGGCTCTAGCTTCTAGGAATATAAGGGGTAGTTCAGTGTATTTATTGAGTAATAGCAGTCCAAATGCTACATCAGGCATTTAGCATTTTAATGACAGAACTGTTTCTGTGCTTACATGTCACCTAACGAGTGAAAAGTCCCAGTTCTATAGCAGTCAATGAATGTGACAGTCCAAAGCATACCCCTCAATCAGTAACTGAGGTGCTGTGATAAACTTACATTCTGCTCTCCATACAACTTTACATTTCTGTAATCAAAAGAGCTGCTGCTGTTTTCTACCACCACAAGACAGAGAAGATGGACTATGCTAAAAGAAATTATTTTTCCTTGCCATGATAGCTGGAAGTTGCAGAACTGTTTTACCCAAAGCTTTCTAAAAGTAATCAGTGCGAGCCAGGCATTCAGAATCAGATATCTCAGCCTGAAATGTTGAGTTACAGTTGTGCAAACCATAAGCACATGGAAAACAAAGACCTAAAGCAGGAAATGGCAGGCAATCTTAAAAGGCAGGCAGTGCCACCAGCTCTGCCTAATAAAATCCGTGTTCTAAGCCATGCAGCTTTCTTGCAGATAAGCAGAAAGCTGCCTTTGGGGGCAGACCCAGAGTCTAACAGCCACATTGTCTGTTTCTTACACTGACAAATGTTTAAGTAAAGAGTACTGAGAAATAAATACAGAGTGACCTTCCCGTCATACTTTTCCAGCTTCCAGTGGCCAGTAGTTGGGGTTCTGTTGGATTACTTACAGGTTTGTACTTTCTCCTTTTTAAGACTAGTTCTTAAAATCCCTTTGACCTCCACAGCGTTCTGTGGCAGTGTTTTACATGACTGATCTGTGCTACATTCATTGTAGTTGGCTTTCAAACTGCCATCTTATTAAGTATTTTGAGTTATTCCCAGGTTCTGTGTTATGAGTAGTTAACTGTCCATGTCTTATTCTTTGTAGCATTGCATGACCTTAGAAAATCATTAAATGTATGAAAGTCATGAAATTCATGACAATGGAAAGTCACAAAATGTTCCACTTTCCTGAGTGGAAAAATCCCCATCAGTGTACCTCATAGTTTGCTGTTACTGTCACCTTCAGCAGTGCCTTCTTGCGCTTCAATTAAATTCTTCTTGAAAACTGCTCCAAGTATGGAGAATGTGTCCATGCTCTGTATTTATAGAGTGGAACACAAACATTTTCTGTGTCTCCCCATCCTTTCCCTTTCTGCTGTGCAGTGCAAACATGTTCTAAGCTTTTGCCATTCTTTTCTGCTGCGCCCTGAATCGATCTTCTTCGAGAGAAATGAAGTTGTGAAAGATGCCACAGTCAGCGTTTGCAAAAAGATAATTCAGTAGTCACATATTTAATGAGATCCTGTGCACTGCTCATCTCCCCTCCACTCTAAAACATAATAGATTTTAGGGTATGTAGAACTGAAATCTCTTGGTAATTTTCCATCACATCATTTTCCAGCCTAGATGGTCTTTTTCACAGTAGTGTTTTTTTTTTTAAGGCAGGAAATACATTGGAACTTTGACAAAAGTAGAGGGGACCACAAAAATGTCCTATTTCAGGCTGCCAGAATGAATCAAGAAGATTTGGAAAGAAACATATAGAGACATCTTTCTCAAAATACAGGGACTTCACACCTGAGTGGTGTGGCCTGGCCCACGGTGATGTGAGAGGCAGCACAGATGCCTGTAGGGGAGGGAGAGTCGAAGTTCTGTTTGGCCCAATTTGTATTGAGCTCTTGTTTGGAGGGCCATGTGGTTGTATCTCTAGGACAAGACAGACTGAGTTTGGGATTTGTTTTTTTTTAATAGAATAAAAGATAGACTGCAGCCAGAATTATATCTGTGCATCATTAGTGTAGAGGCTGTAGCTGAAGTGTCATCAGTAAGTGTCCACAGACAAGATGTAATAGAAGTTAAGCACAAGAACTGGAGCCTTGAGGAAATCTGCAAAAAGTTAAAGAGGGTACAAGGAAAATCCTTTGAAATCTCTGCAGATGGCGTGACAAAGAAAGAGAACTGGGTCACAAAGTGCTGGAGAAGAAAATGTGCATCTATAAAACTGTGAATGACCAAGTTACTGGGTCTTAAAAAGCCACTGCTTCTAAGCTGGGTGTTTCTGCTCCTCAAGTCCTGCTAATGTGCAGTGTAATGATTTCAAACTGAAATGATGAGGAGTGAGGGAGGGATGAATTACTGTCAGAAGAGAAAGCGGTAGCACGTGGCAAGAGTGCAGGATTGAGCTCGGTGTTGTTCCAGTGAACAGGAAGAGAAAAGAGCAAAAAGCTAAGACCAGCCAAAATAGGAGAGGAAAAGATTGCTGAGAAGTGTTGGGAGGGAGTAGAGTTGTATAGGAAGGCGACAGCCAGTGACATAATGTAGCTGGAAGAGCTGGTGATGGCACCTCTCTCTGATCTAGTTTGACTGGCAGTGGGTGTTTAAAAGCATCATTACTTCTTGCTGGAACTACTCGCTTCAAGTATGTGTATACAGATACACAGCTACAGAAATGTAAATTATCTAGATTTAAATGTGTAAATTACCTCTGCTTGGGCTCTCAAAACTTTAACTGGGAAAACATAAACCTTTTTTGTTGCATCAAACATTGGGCTAAATTCTCACTGCCTTTAAAGAGCAGGATTTGGTGTGATGTTTTTTGTTTAGAACTTCCCAGTCAGTAGGCACATAAAGAATACTTTAAGGCAGACAATCTTGAGTAAAGACATACTTAAGAAAGAGGGAACTGAGAGCATGCCTACTTAGTTCAAATAGCTGTGTTTTCAGTCACTTGACCAATGACCAGGTATCAGCCAAAGAAGTAAATCAATTTATTCTCCTCGGAAATGACAACTTAATGCTTAGTCAAGAGTTAGGTATTTCTCTCATACCCTTCTTTCATACTAAGGATGAAGTGTTCATTCACAAGAAGTTGTTCACTGCTGGAAAAACTAACAGACACAATTTCTGTAAGGCAGTGCTTGTAAAAAGGTCGGTAGAGCAAATTGTGAAACATTTCCACAGCAGATCTGGGTTTTGTGTTGCTTGTGAAGCAGGATATATGTATTTGTTCTAAAATTCACATTTTTTAATTTCATTTGGAAAATAACAGTAAACATGCAGTTTTTTGACAAAGTGAGCTTGATTATCTAAACTATAATTACTTTCTAAGAGAAAATGCTCTGCTTATGCTTCTGATTTTATTTTTTTTCTTTTCTTCTGAAGACATAGCACAGCAAGGCATATAAAAAAGTCTTAGGCTTCTTTCTAGCTCTGCCCAGTTGTTAAATATAGCAACAAAACTCGTATTTGCTGACTTTTTAAGAACAGGTAACAGAGTGAAAGTGTTGGCAGCTTGAAAGAATGACTGTTAACAAATTAACAGACCTCTGCAGTCTAAGGTGAATTGATTTTCCTGTGGAAAGGTACCTGTCAGTGTGCTCTCATGGAAGAGCCTTGAGGATATACACTCAGGAAAATGCTGAGGTTTTGAAAGAAGCTGAATATTGTGTGTGTTTCAAAAGCATGGTAATAGGGTTTGTGTTCAAACAAACCCAGCAGAGTAAGTGTATTTTTTTCCATCCTCAAAACTGTAAGAATTTAGTCTGAAAACACACCAAACCACATGCTTGCTCATATGGTTCACAGAGCATGTAATAGGTGGCTTGTCCTTAATAATAGGTGATTATGTAATGCTGAATATGTAATTGGCATTCTTGAAGCAGCAGGGATTTCAGAACACTTACCTCTTTGTCAGTAAAGCTAAGGAAACCTAATCTCTTAAAGGGCTCAAACTGCATCTATTTCATCTGATGTGTTTGTAAATGCAGTCTCATCTTCAGAATAATGCAATATCTTCATAGGTTAAACTCACACTTGAAACATCAATATTTGAGCCTGAAGAAACTTCTCAGCAAAGGTATAAACGGGCACAGTCAAGCATGAACAATCTGGTTCGGCTCTTGTGGGGAGAAGACAGTACAGACCTTCAACACACTGTGCAAGATGTGCCTCACATTGTTATGTTGCTCACAATGAAGCTGGACTCAGAAACATCTAAGGATGAGGTATGTGGCTAACTACAACTGAAGATGAAAGGTAACAACTGAGAACAGCAGCTGCTATGCCTTTTGATAGAACAAAAACCCCAAACAAACAAAACAAAAACCCTTACTGGTCTTCTGGAGTAATCTGTAAAAGGTCCATTTTGACAGAAATAAGCCCTGAAATTCCAGGGGGAAAAAAAAAGTTAGCACCTCTGCTTACTGGATTTGAAATCAATACAGTGCTGCTGTCTGTCTTTACATGAAGAACAGGCTAGAGGTGTTAACAGAGAAAGCAGAGTGAAAATCAGAAGTTCGTTATTCTCTCTCAGATGCTCACTGTGGTGTTTTCAATACTCCTCTAAAACCTGAACTATGAAATCTGTTTAGCCAAGAAAATGTTACCCAGCAGGAGCTGTTGGCAGTCCCCATCCACAATCTGTCTAGCCCCTCCTGGTGTGTAATGCTAATGTGCCTTTCCTTGAGGACTCTGCATGTCTGCTGTTCACAGTCAGCTGTTGATTCTTTCCTGAGCAACATTTTTTAGCTACTGAAGTACTTTTGCTTTGTCTTGTAAAGCTTCCTTTCACATCTCTTTCCTTTCTGTGTTCCTCAGAAAATTGTTTTGCCAGTGGATGTATAACTCTCTGTAAGTCTGTGCAGATGTTATTCATGATGTAGCCATAGCTACAAATACCCCACTCAGAACACAGGGAAGACACAGAACAGTGGAGAGCGGAATTTGGCCTTTTGCCTGATCTGAAAGTGACAAATGGACAAAGTGGACTTTTTAGGAGCAGATATTTGGAAAAGGACTCTTTTCCCTTTCTGTGAATTCTCCTTAGATAAAGCACAGTGCCCCCATGGTTCAGATTATCTGTGATGCAGAGACATTGAATCAGTGCTAGTTTGCCAGGCGCTGGGATGGCGGGACAGTGATGGAGTGGGGAGCAGAAGAAAGTGTTTGCTTTCTCTCCCGTGAAATTAATCCTTGGATCCAGCTGATGCTCCATCCCTTTTCTCACATGTCTTTATTTTTTTAATGTTATTTTTCAACTGCTGGAAGTCTGTAGTGCTCTGTTGGTGATGTGTAGTACAGTGAAATATGACAGCTACACATAATGGAGATTATTGCCTATAGAAGGAACTGGGGACAAGAACTGTAGAAAATTACATGGTATCAGATTACCATGTTTAAAATGTTGTGAGGTTTGCAGAGTTAAGTGCTTGAAAGTTAGGGAATGACAGATTTATGGCCACTTGTGCAACTTTAATTCAGCCCTTTTGTACATGCACAGCCTGGCATCTTGGAAGCGTTACATGTGCCTAGGACAAGATGGGCTGGTGGGTATGGATAAGGAAGGGCTATTAGGCACACAAAAATCCAGTACTTCATCATTCTGGAGCACTTGACTTTGCAATGTGAATTATGCTCTTTTAATCTATTTTTTTAAGGTATGTATCTTGCTGTAATACACAATGAAGCATACTAACACTGAGCTTTGATTTTCAGTTCTTGCCAGGCCTCTTTAAGAGACTACATTTTTTTCATGGGAGGCACCTTCAGCAAAACTTCAGTTTATATAAGTGTCTCTTCTTTTTTCTTCTTTTTTTTTCCTTTTTTTTTTCCCCAAATAAACACAAGAGGCTTTATCAAGGTTCACTTACTCATTGCAAATAGTTCTTTATTTCTTCACTTGTGTTGTCCAAGACTATAATGTTATGTGGATAGAAAAGCTGTGGACATTTGCTGCAGACTTTAAGGCCAGTGTTTTCTTGATCACTTTATGAAATATTAAAAGAAAAGCTTATTCCAGGGCCTGTGACTCCTCTGTTGGTAGAATAGATATGCAAATATCTAGTTACAAGTCCTGCACTTCAGAGTAAATGGAGTACTGCTTTCTTGCCCCATTATTTCTTTACACTCTCCCAAGAAAGAGGATTAACCCTGAATGTTGAGCAGAGGTAAAAAGAGGGATTGTAATGCACTTGTTCTCCCTTCATACCATGGAAGAATTGTTTCCTGAGAAGTCTTGGCAGTTATGTGGCCCCTAGTCTCTGATTTTGAGAGACACTTTGCTGATGTAACCAAGGTTTTTATAACATTTCCTAACAAAGGAATGTTGCCTTCATCAAGGCATTTGTATTTAGTTTCATTTGGTGAACAGTAAGCCACATTTCTCCTGAAGATGTACTGTTCCAGATTAAGTTTACAGCTGTAGTTCAAAATAGCAGTGAGGTTATTGTACACCTATGCCGTATTGCACAATAAACAGTAATGATGCTTTACCAAGCTTCTTTACCCATCTCCAAAGGAGGTGCAGTATGCAGATGGCATCCATGTAAACAATGGCAGCTAGAACTAGTAACTAATGCTTTCACTTGTGGGCTTTTGGCACCCAAAAATAGAATTAATGAGCTGTGACGCTTGTAAGGTCTGTCAGCTCTGAAGGAAAGCAGTACTAGAAATCATTTGGAATGTCTGCATGCATGTGGGGAGTGTCCCATGTGACAATGGTTTCAGTGAGTAAGGTAGATCTTGTCTGTTTCATGGTTTAGATCAAGGTGGGTATGATGATGATAACATCTGCTATTTGTACCAGCACACAGCTCGAACATCTTTGTGTTGGAGCTGATACTGGTGATGCCATGTCCTGAAAGGAGTTGTGTTCATATTCCTCCTACCTGATAGTGTTACTGGAAGCATGTGTTGAGCATCCTGGCAAAGCAGGCACTGCTGAGTAGCTGTTCACAGCTTGGCTCATACTGACGCTGACTTGCACATCCTGTAGCATTTCTCCTTGTTTTTATGATTTCTATGTTAATCTCTAAGAAGTCATGGTTGTCCTTTATTTCCTGTTGCTTTTTTAATCTTATGAAAGCTGCAAATAAAATCCCCTACTGTCAGTGCACTGTGTTTGAAGATTAGAGATTTTTAGCTGGTGGGCACCATTTGGACTGAATTTCTTTTAGCCATTCCTAATGTTGTCAAGACTGCACTAATTTGTTTTTCAAAACTGTTATTTAGGTTCGGTTTGAGAAATCAGTAAAATAGAAAAGGGAAGCTGTTCACTAAGCCAATAGTTTAGACAGTCTGTCCAGGTTTGGGGTTTTGGGGTTGAAAGAGGGTTTACATTTGTAAGAAATGAGCTACTCCTCATTTATTAATTCCATTGTTACTGGCCTATGAACTTTCACCTTGCTTTGAAGACAGCTGAACTTGGGTGGTGGTTTGTGCTGAATGTTGCTAACTCATTAATATATAGATGTGATACAGCTATGACCTTTCGTTACAGTTGTCTTTTCTTTCCCTGGGAAAGTGTACAGATAATTCTCAAATGAATTTTGTTTGAAGGCTCCAGTTCATAGTCAGGGGAGGGGAAAAAAAGCTCTTTCTAGCTCTTTGTCATGCTGAAATTAGAAAATGGCAGAGTTTTTTTCCAGCTGAGGGATTGATTCAAGCAACAAATCCTTGTCACTAATGAGTATTTGAAAATAGAGCTAATTAAACTGGGTAAGAATAAAGAGTTTGTCAGGTCCTTCTGTACTGAAAGTCTGCCGCCTTTTAATCATGATGAAGGAAAATTTTCTGACTGATATTGGCACTGGAGGGATGTGCTTAGTGACATAAATGGGAAAGTTAATCATGTCTGCATTTCTTGTGTTGGAGGAGAGAGATAATTTATTATACTCTTTGCATTTGATGTGCTTAGTGTTCCATGCGTTATTTCTGGCCCATCATGATTTGGCAGAAAGGCAGAAAATGTGATAGAACCTTTCATGGTTTTTTCAAAAAGAATAGGTGCCAGGGGAAAAAAATTACCTTGTTTTGTTTTCCATGGGCTTAACTGGTGATTTTGATTTTTGCTTTACTCAACTAACTGCTAACTTTCTTCACAGCAAGAAATTCTTTATCAGTACCCTATATCAGAAGTGTCCCAAAAACTGAAAAGTGTGAGAGGAATATTTCTCACACTCTCTGACATACTGGAAAGTGTTACTGGTACCCAGATTATCAGGTAAAAGTATTTGAAATTTAATGTATTACTACTTGTATTGTTTTATAGATAAGTACATACATGGGCCATGCATCAAGTTCTAGACAAAACCAGGGTGACTCTCTCACATAGAAGCATTTTTGGACATGTCCAGCTTTTAAAAGCATCCAACAGACAAATCCATCCATTGTTTGGTGAACTATGTTTGTGGTATCATCAGAAAACAATACAGAAATCCTTGATAGCTTAGAGTCACCTTCCCTGTTAAGGTTCTCACTTTCTTATTTTTGAATTCTAAGATACAAAAGCATTTCTGCTGGTCTTCATGAATTGTCTCATCCCTTCAAAATCTTTAATAGCTAATGCCCAGGTCTCCTATGAAGCTTTTCCTATAAGAAGAGTAAATTATGATTGTGTCTGCACATGTATTGTGTATGTTTTGGGATGGCAAGGTTTGTTTCTTTGTACTTAATTGCATTGTAAAACTATCACTTGTTTTGTTTGGAAAGCAGCTTTGGTTATGTGAAGGATAAAAACTTTCTGGACATACAAAGGTATTTTTTAACCAATTAAATGACAGCACTGTTTAATTCAGTACTGTCAATTTTACAGTATGAGTGAATCAGTGAAGCAAGTTAATCATGTAGCTGTATCCTAAAAGTTACATTCTTAAATCTCTCAAGCTTAAACTAGAGTCATGACCCTTTTCTCACTTTGTAGGAGTCCTACCTCATTATTTAAAATTTCTAACATGATAGTAAGAAAGTGTTGCTATAAATTTAGTGTTTGAGACCACTACAGACCTCTGTTTTAGCAGCACCAGTACATTTAATCTGATAATCTGCTGTGTAATGTATGCTTTACTGCTAATTAGAACATTGAGTCTAATTCTGTTTCACATTCTATTCCACTAAATGGCTCAAATCAAAGTTCTGTGTCTTTTGGGATTGCTGAGCTTCATAGGGCAAGCTTCTGTAAAAGGAGAGTTCAGGTTTGTTTCTTACTCTGATACTATCTTCAAATACTCCTTGGAGTCTTCTAAAAAAGATTTTGCTTATGTTCAGACCCTTCATTAGTACCTCCGGTTACCTCACTGTGATCTGAAATGGCATTAATTGCCTAAGCTGACTGTGTTAAATGCTAGACAGGAAGACCTTTAAAGAGCATCTGAATCATGCAGAAGACAACTGTGATGCTTCAATAGTGATTGTTCATCCTTTATATTTGTATCCTTGAAGATATTACTACTGGTGTGATCTGTTTGGAATTGAAATCACTCAGTCTTTGAGTTCTGTAATAATGAATAACCTCCCCAGCTGCATGCACATGATTATACATGAGAGCAGGAGACTTTGCATATAAAATACATTATAAATCATTCTGACTCATAATGGGGGTCTTTTATAACTTCCAAGTGTTAACAGAAGTACTTCTGGTTTGTTTTTTCTAGTTCCTCCCTTTTCTTGTGTGAAAAACTAGTTCAAGTTGTTTACTGGAAAGAATCTGACAAGTTGCTTGTAATTGGCCTTCCTGAAGAAAAGTGAGTGTAAAGTTAAATGCTTTGTTTTCCTTTTAATTTTATATTGTTTCCTATTATACATCCTCAATTTGTATTCTTTGGCCTAAAAAATGTTACAAATAGAGCTCTTTAGAAAGTGAAAATGCTTGTTCATCTTAAAGATGCTACAGCATGTTTTTTATTTTTCAGTGTTCCACTTCCTCAGCTGAGGAACATGCTTGAAGATGTTGTCAGGACCTTGAAGTTTATGTATGGTTCTTTAGACATGTGAGTTCCTTCAGAAGTGTTTCCAGTTGCTAATTTTCCATTGATGCTCACTGAAGAAGACAGCTAATAGTGTTAATTTTAATCCTGACATGGAATTTCTTTGAATGTTCCTTTATGCTTGCACAAAAAAGAGAAGACTCTGGGGGGACCTTACAGCTGCCTTCCGATATGAGAAGGAACCTGCAGGAAGGCTGGAGAGAGACTTTTCATAAGGGTGTCTAGCAACAGGACAGGGCACAATGGTTTTAAGCTGAGGGAGAGCAGATTTAAACTGGATCTTAAGAAATGCTGCAGTACAAGGGTGGTGGGACTCTGGAATAGGCTGCTCAGGGAGGTTGTGGATGTGTCCTCCCTGGAGGTGTTCAAGCCCAGGATGGATGAGGCTTTGAACAGCTGAGTCTTGTTGATAGTTGTCCCTGACCATGGCAGGGAGGTTGGAGTAGACAATCTCTAAGGTCCCTTCCAATCTCAGCCATTCTATGATTGAAAAAACAGAATTCTGTTCTTCCTGCCTTTTGTTTGTCTTAACTCCAGCAATATTTTTTAAACAGTCTTTCTTACTTCAGAAAATGTTGTCCTTGACTAGGTTAAATCATTCACATAACCTAAGTCACTGTGGATGTCAGCAGCACTCTGCAAATGTTACCCTTTGTGCTCAAGTCTATAGGACATGCATATGAATCAGTGTTGTAATTTTAATAAACACTCCAGACTTCTCAGCTTTACTTGGCAGAGTCTTTCTCTGCAGTTGGAAATTGCACAGAAAATTCTCTGTCTGACTGTAACCTAAATAAAATTGCTTAGGTAGGCTACTCACGTGCTTGCATTCAACTCAGGGTTGAACTGAGAGGGCTGTAGAGAAAGAAAAAGAATAATGGTCATTTCCAGAAGGGTGAAGATGATCACTGTCTCAAGTTGCTCTAGGACATCTGCTGTAATACTATCTGGCTGTAGTTTTTCCTTTGTTTGCAGGTACTGCCTGGATGTTAGCCTAGTGGATTTTTTCATGTTTACATGTTTAAAATGAACGTTAAAAAACAATCCAACCATAGTATTGTGCTGTAGAGACTTCTGCAGCACAGAGGGTTATTTAAACAAGCTACAAGTTTCTCGGTGTTATTCTAACTCAGAGTTCATGTTTGTTCAGTGCCTTTTGCCAGGTGGAAAATGTTTCTCGCCTGGATCATTTTTCAACCTGTTCTTCCAGCGTGCACTTCAGCCTGCGAGACTGAGGGCAAGCGGCAGCCCCAGTGCTCAGCACTACGATACCTGCAGTGGCTTATTCTGTGACAGTCTGCCTGGCCTGCGCTGGCTGACCTTGCCTCAGGAAATCAAGGTCATGTCATTTTCAGATCTCTCTAGAAAAATTTGTGTATACAAGAGACCAGGAAATTGATGCAGGTGTCTTCTGCTGTTACTGTGTTAATTTACCTAAGGGCTCTGTCCACCCCAGGCCACTCATTTTCCTACAAGATCCTTTATTTAAGTTTGGAACTGCTCAGTCGTTCCCATGGGAACATGCTTTTGAACTTTCAGGACTTAAAGATTGGTAAATGATTGCTGTTAAGTTTCTCATCAGACAGACCTTCTGGCACAGAGGAGATTAAAGATCTCTCCCTTTTTGTTTTTATGGGTATTTTGTTTGTTTCTGTTTGGTTTTGTTGTTTTTTCTGTTTTCTTAAAAAGCCCATTCCTTGGAGGACAGTACAGTCCACTTGGATAAATAAAGCATCTCCAAGAAATTCTTTTGTAGAGCACTAGAGCAAAAATTTAAGCAGTGTCATGTTCTTTAGTGGTTTCAGTAAAACCTACATTAACAGAGAAATTGGCAAGCTGAAAGTGGTGCAGTAGAACAAAGAAAATGTGTGAGAAAGTTTTGGCAATTTCCATAGAGACAAAACCTAAATCCATTGTGAAAAAGATTTTTCTAATAACTCAGTTGGATACAGTAGCTTGCCAGATTTCAGAGTAGTCTCTGGCCTTCAAGGGGCAGTCTCTAGACCCAGTGTTTTAAAGCACACAAAGTAAGAGTGACAGCTCTTTTATACCCAGCAGTGGGTTCAGCAGGCACACAAGCAAAGAAATGTTACCGTTTCAAAGAGGAGGGAAATACACAGCAATTAAGAAGGATTTTTCTTTCCTCTGCTGAATTGAGGTGTCCCTGATATTTGATATTGCTACTAAAAAGCATGTGCAAACTTTTATCCCTTAACTTTGTACTTGTGGATCCTAATCTTTTGAGACAGGCAAGACAGAGTGAACTGCTGTTAGTGTAAGTTAATGTGTTGGAAGTCTCTACAAAAATGTACTGCTTAAATATTTCAGGTGGAAGTTGACACAGCACTGAGTGACCTGGAAGCCGCTGACTTTGCAGAGCTGGTAAACATTCTTGTTGTTTGCACTGTACAGTCTCTCTTTGCCCTGGTGCCATTTTCAGGACTTAAAAAAACCCACTAATTTCAAACTCATCCACTTTTTTTTTAATCAATTGGGAGTTATCTGTCATGGACACATAAGAACTAAATAGGAAGTTTTTATTTTGAGGTGAAAATTGTTGGAGTTTTTTTTAGTGACTCAAAAGTCAGCAATGGAGGCTAAAATTTGATACTGTTCATATTATCTGCTCTACTGATAAGAAGAAGTAGTCAGAAATGAAAGTGTAAAATAAGATATTGATTAAAATTGACTAGAATTAGTAGACTTGCATTTGGTAAATTAAAAATCTGACTTAAAACTTAAGTCATGCTTTTTTTCCCCACAGTCTGAAGATTATTACAACATGAGAAGATTATATATGATTATGGGCTCTTGTCTCTTCTACAAGGTAATATTAGCCATGAAGGCCTAAAGATGAGGAAATTTATCTAGAAGTCTAACCCAGGCATGGAGTAACTCTTTTCAGAACCTAACAAATATGAAGAAGATGTGTGAGTGCTTTAAATGTGCCTATATAGTAACAGACCTAAAACTCAAAGAATGTAACAGAAACCATTAATGCTCAGAAGTGATTTGTAGTGGGTGAGAACAAAGTAAGAACAAAATGCTTGTTTGAAACTGGTGTATAATCCAGGGACTGGAGAGAGACAGTAATAAGAGTAAATTCAGATGAGACTGTGTTATATTCTAATAGGGATTATTTTGTTCATTTGCCATTTTTATTAAAGATCACATGTGATGTGTTTTGAATCTGTCTTTAAATCAAAGGCTTGAAAAATTGGATTGAGAGCTTTTCTTACCTTGGCCTCATTTGTAAATGTATTGTCATTAAAAGGAGATAGTGTATTCAGTAGTATAAAGAGGAAGGTAACAGCTTTGCTTTAAGGAAACTGATCTTTTAACAATTTTTATCATGCAATTGTTCTTTATGCTGGTAATGTTACAAAACTAAACTGTTAGCACAGCTGGAACTGCAGAGTTACCTACCAGTAACTGTAATGCCCTTAGTGCCAGAAGCACTGTTGTACTGTCTGTCTTCTTTGGAAGTGTTACTAATTCTAGTGAAAGCTGAGTGGTTTTTGAGAGAAAACTAAATGAGAATTAAAGCACCTTCACTCTGCTGCTGTTTTGCAAGCTGTTAAAGCTCACCTTTGATAACTTTGATATATGCTGATGTTATGTTTCTATTTCAGTACTTTGATTCAAAAGCTTGGTATTACCTGTTGTACAGCTCTATACATAAAAGATGCTTTCTGCCCAGAAAGCTTTACAGTCTCAATGCATGTAGAGCATAGATATCCCTGTATGAAAAGTGCTCTGAAATGAGAAGTGGTAGTGTTGTATTTATTACTGAATACACTTCCTTTTCTGTGTTTAATTAAGGGTTACTTGATTGGCACTCACTTGCCAAAGGAAGACCTTGTTGATATAGGTTTATATTGTCGGCACTATTGTCTGTTACCCTTGGCAGCAGAGCAGAAGATTGGTCAGTTAGTGATATGGCGAGAAGTGTTTCCACAGCACCACATCCAACCATGTGACATTTCAAGTTTTACAGGATACAGGGAACCTGAAGCAAGATACTTTTTACTGATAGTTGGCTTGGTGAGTTAATGTTTGCAGTATGCTCATTCTCTGACACTCTGTTTTGTTGTCGTCTCTTCAGTAAGATCAACAGCAGGGTTGATTTAGGTTGGATACAAGGAAGAAGTTATTCAAAATGAGAGTAGTGAAATACTGGATCGGGTTGCCCAGGGATGCTGTTGATGCCCCATGCCTGGAGATATTCAAGGTCAAACTTGATGGGGCCCTGAGCAACCTGATCTAGTGTCCCTGCTCACTGAAGGCAGGTGGGAGAAGATGACCCTTGAGGGTCCCTTCCAGCCTGATGCAATCTGAGAATCTGTGAATATTTCCCTGCTTTTTATTTACTAATTTTTACAAAATATTCCTATTACAACTGTTTTGTGGGATGCAACACCTCTGCAGGTAGCATTTTTAATACATTTGCAAAGCTTGAAAGTTTAAGTATAAATTCTTATTTGTATGTCTTGTCACTTCAGTTGAAAATGTTTTAACGTGTAGCTTTTACATTTGCATGATTAACTGAAGTAATTAGGACAAAACCCTGACTCCTCTGGAGATGAGGCAGCAATGTTAAATACGGTGTTGTATTTTGCCCAACTATGAGACATAAATATACTATGCCACGTGCTGTATATGAAACAAAAGGCTAATGCTGCTACCTCCATCTTTTCAGAGACACTTCATGCTGTGTGTCCTGCTGGAGGCTGGAGGCTGTGCATCAAAAGCTGTTGGGAATCCAGGACCAGACTGTATATACGTAGATCAAGTCAAAGCCACTATACTTCAACTGGAAGGCATAGAAGCCAGCATAGAGGAAAGGCTGGATTCTCCTTCTGTTCCACCTTTAGCTTGTGCTGACTCATTCCTTCCTGCTGCGCGTGACAAACTGGAGATCTTGACCACCTCACCCATCCTAAGTAAGCTACAAAATACTTCCAGATCAGTAACCACTCCCACAAGCAAAAGGACTCTGTTTGGTGACTCTTCCTTAACGACACGTAAGCCAAGCCCTACAAGAAGCAGTGGAGGACCTGACCACGGTAATGAAGCTCCTGTGGAAGATGAAAGCAGTAACCCACAGTCTTCCGTAGATCAGGTGTGAGAACAAAGATAATTGATAAAAATAGATAAATTTATTTTTAAAAGCGAAGAGAAGGCTGAGAGGGGATCTTATCAGTGTCTACCAATATCTGAGAAGTGGGTATCAAGAGGAAGGTTCCAGGCTCTTTTAGGTGGTACCCAGCGATAGGACAAGAAACAACAGGTACAAGCTAGAACACAGGAGGTTCCATCTCAACATGAGGAGACACTTCTTTACAGAGAAGGTGATGGTGCACTGGAGCAGACTGTCCAGAGGGGTTGTGAAGTCTCCTTCTCTGAAGACCTTCAAAGCCCACCTGGATGTGTTCCTGTGCAGACTGCCCTAGGTGATCCTGCTTTTGCAGGAGAGTTGGAGTCTCTGGAGGTCCCCTCCAACCCCTAATATTCTGTGATAATGTCCTGGTGGGCTTGGGGGACTTGTAAGAATAGTTCTAATAGTTCCTGAATTCAGTAGAAAGTAACTATGCTGCCTTGGGAAGCTTTGAGTCAGCCTCAGAGCCATCACTTCTGAAATTTTATCATTACTTGTAAATATGTAGGTTTTTTCACATGAGTGAAGGGGACATGGCTGCTTTGGAATAAGCAGAAACAAGTGGAAAATATCCCCAGAATAATAACAGTGTAAACAAAAGTTGCCAGAACAAATTGCTCTACAGTTGTACAACTGCTTCTAACCCATTTTAGTCTAAAATAGGCTATAAAATACATGTATATAAGTTGATGCAACTGTTAGGAGAAATAGCATAGCAATTTTAAAAGGCACTAAGTAGGTGATTTATTATTTGACTGTTTTTTTCATGAGCTATGTTTTCTTTGTTACCTCATCCAGCTGCTTGTTTTTCAGGCCACTAGAAAAAAGCATACCTTACCAAACCCATTTCATATAGGAAGCCTCAAAAAGAACCTTTCAGAGAAAGATACAGAACTTCTAAATGCTATCAAGTAAGAAATTATTTTTCATGAAGTACTTATTTTTAAGGCCACACTTGTATTGTTTGGGTTTGAAAAGGCACAGATTGCAGAAGTTCCTGCATGATTTTATTCTAATTAAAGCTTTTCTATGCAAGGTTTCTCAAAAGTGAAGCTCTTAGATGGAGAGCTTTGTTAGAGAAAATGACTGTTTCTCAGGAATATATCAGTAGAATACTTGCACATGTCCCACATCTGTATGACCTTGGAAGGTCAAATAGAAGAGGTTTTTGAACCCCACCTACACCTTGTACCTCCCAGGTGTACAAAGGACCAAGAAGCCATGATCTTCCCAGTTTCCATTTGTTGCTTGTGACAGCACAGTCTGCTCTGGTCTTGTGTTTGAGCTCTGAAAAAACTTTTCTTTCTTTTTAAACACAATGTGTGAGCAGTCCAAATCAGCAGTATTTCCTGGGTGTAGAAATAAGCATCTTTTGATTGTCTGCATCATTCTTTGTGCTGTTTTGTAGTTACCAGAAAAGTAATTCTGAAGTACGAAACAGAAGTGTTGTGTAACTAAAATTTCTTTCCAAATAATTTTAAGTGAATTCTTCTGTGGGTTTTGTTGTTTTTTGTTTTTTTTTTTCTTTTATTAAGGCTGACATCTGGTCCTGAGAATACCCTCTTCCACTACCTATCTTTGGAAACCATGCAAGGGATCTTTATTACTCCAACTCACAAAGAAGTAGCACGGCTCGGTGGCTCCATCCACCCACAGCTGATTGAGAATTTCTATCGTTGCTGTCTCTCGATTCGTTCTGTTTTTCAGCAGTCCATGAGGAAAGAGGTATGAAAGCTTTGTTTTCTGTTTACATTCTCAGTATTTCACTTTATTAAGTAGTTCACTGGCAGGAGTATTTACATGTGTCTGGTTGTTTTCAAAGCTACTTATAGTTTTACTATTATGGGCAGGTTCTTTTTCTCACTATCCAACCAAGGGTGCATGAAATGATGGCTCTCTTTCCCAACAAAAATGCCCACACAGTACATACTCCATGTGTCCAGTAAAGTATTTTCTTAGTCTGTTTCATGTTAGGAATCTTGTTTGCAATTTCATAGAATGGTTTAGGCTGGAAGAGACCTTAGGAGGTCATATACTCCAACCTCCCCACATCAGCTAGACCTGGCTGCTCAAGGCCTCATCCAGCCTGGCCTTGAACACCTCCAGGGAGGAATCATCCACAACCTGGACAACATTTAGCAACAAGTTTTACGTGCTGGGTTCAAGAACTGTTAAGTAGCAAAAGAGGGAATTTTTTTTTAACCATTTTATTACTGGGAGGGGATTTCAGATTGACAGCAGAAGGAAATTTAGGGTGCCTTATTTTCACAGGAAGTGTTTCATATGAGCAGTCACAGGGCAGTCACCCCTCACTGTGCTGCCAGTGTGTCTGAACAAAGAGTTGGAGAGGGCCTCTGACAGTGGGCAAGTTTTTCATTCTTAGTGCCTTTCACCTTTATGCTACCCAAGGTTGCTTGTACATTTGCTGTCTACTAATGTCTGTAGTCTTTTGTTCATGTGGATATTGGTCTAACAGAAGACTGGCTATAATGATCAATTCCTTTTAAGTATGATGCCACATCTCTTGGAGTTTAGATTAGGTGGGATGCCAGAACAGGTAAGGCTTTTTTCCCTTTACATGTAAAGATACTAATTCAAGCCTTGTTCTAGGCTTGGCTTGAAGTCTGATCCCAGGTGCCAGAGCTTTATGTGGGTACTTCATATTTAGATCAGATCTGTCCATTTTTAAGTTTAATATCAGCAGCTGTACTGCCTTCTGTTAGATTACAAATTTCTGTTTATTTCACATAATCCATCTGGAGTGAGATGCTGGCAACAACACAGAGATCTAAACAATAGGTACGAGAGCAGATTCATGAGATGCTCTGTTCAGATCAGACATTTTGTGTCCAGTGCACGCTGTGTTATGCTAAAAGTCTGGATTGTTAACTGCACAGTTGATTTTTATTGACATGAACCAAATTAGGGTAATGTTTCATCTCTGTTAATTTTGTGACCTGTTTTATCATTTTGGAACAGAAGATAAATAATTAACTATAAACTGAAGTGGAACACTGTCCATCAATTCCATTTTTAGCTCCTAAAGTGACAGTCCAAGTGAATTAAATGACAAATGGGGAATGGCAGTACAAATTGAGTGAACACAGTTTGCAAATAGCAGTATAATTGTTCTTAGTGTTTTCTTGAAGTTACCGAAGATGTCACTTCTGGTTAGAGTGATGTGCCTTGTAAATCATCCAGGAATTTTTTAAGTGTTGGAAAAATAGGTTAATTCAGTGGATTGTTTTGTCAGCTTCACGTGACACTGGGCTTTGGCCGAGTAGACTTTGGCTGCGAGTCTTGTGCTTTGGGCGCTTCTGTAGGGAGATGTGGAAACCCAAAAGCAAGCAGAGAGCATATACAAATATTTCTTATCAAATTGCCTCTGATGCTGACAACTGTTAAATAGTTTATAGTTCAAGCCGAAAGAACTGCATAAAGAAACCATTAGATATAGCTCAAAGAAAGTGAAAAACTCACACTTGAAAGTCAGAACTTCAGCTTCTGGTTTGGCCACAGCTACCTCAGCACATGCTTTTCTGGCTTCTTCAGGTGGCAGTAGAGTAGGCAGCTGCTGGGCTCACTCTGCTCTGAAAATCAGAAAGAATTGATGAACATGTGCTGCAGAACAAAGTTTGTCTTTTAGAGAAATTTGGGGTAGTTTGCATGTCGGCTCTAGATCTTCAGCACTGTTTCTTCAATACTGTTGGCAGATTGAGAGATGTGGTTTCTGCTCCTGCATATGGCAGACAGAAGTTCCTTGATTGACTCATTTTTTAACAAAAACTTCTCCTTCACCTTTGAAACAACTGATTGGAACAGAACTTTCCTTGCTAGATGCAGAGATGCCCCGGCTTAGTTATTTGTTTGAAATAAGATTTATTTCAAAGGGATTTCCACGCCTGTTTCCATAATCTCATGTCACTTCTCATACTTAAAGCAAATAAAGATTTAAAGCTTTGGGTTTTCATTATTATGTAGACATTTACAAAAAAGTAATGAACTGCCTTTGGCTTCAGTAAGGAAGGAGTAAGGAAGGAATTTCAAAATTCCTCCTGTGTTGATCTCCAAGGGGCCTTTTTTCCCCCTCCCATTTCTGGTGAAAGATACCATGGCTTTCATGGACTCACTGCACTGTTGTGCACCAAGGCAGCTAAGACAGAAAAGTAGTTTTGGGGCCTGCAGTTTGATTCCTCATCAAACAGGTACCAGGAGTTCAGTTAAGAAATAACTGGGACTTTTACAAGGCTTATTCAAATGCTCTGGACAAAACACAGCCCTAAAAGCTCATCAAAACTTGAATATGCCTTTATTTTCTGTATAGCTTACGCACTGATACTGAGTAAGAGCAAGGAAATGCTGTGAGCAAAGTGCTTCATCTGGGTATTTACAAAAAGAAATTCCTCCCTGGCCAAGTTTATTCAACAGACTTTTACCATCACTGTTCTAAATTAGAGAAGCATACAAAGAAAGATGAAACCTTTAGTTGTTGTTTTTAAGAAGCTGTCTTATCTCAGATGTCTTATTAGAGAAACAGTGTTCAGCTAGAAGGAGGAAAAAAGAAAATCAAGAAAGGGAGCATGTCCTCCAAGTTGTGTAAGAATGGGAAAGGCAGTTGACGCCAAAGTAACAAAACTGTGGAGCAGAGAATCATGTAAGCAAGTTAGTTTTCTCTTCCAAGTGTCAGCAGTGTCATTCATCAGAGATTCCTGAAGAAATCACATACTTAAATTTGCTAGTGTGTATGTAAAAATCTTTCAGTCTATATTAATACTTCATTTGTTGTTTTACAGAAAATGAAAAAAGCAGGCAGTGGGACTTCAGAGTTTAGTAAGGCAGCTGAGGACCAGGATCTGATAACAGAACATGGTGTTTTGTTTGAGTGCTCTCCTGATAACTGGACCGATCAGAAGAAACCACCACCAACAATGAGTTACTGGGTTGTGGGGTGAGTTTAAAGACAAATGAATGTTTGTCCCAAAGTTTTCCATTTAGAATATTCTTTAAGAAGAAATTTGACTTGCACACCACAGAAACACTAAAAGAGCTTATTAGATTGTTATGTGAGAATGTACCCACCTAGATGCACTAAGCTTAAAAATCAGTAAATTTGTGAGTACTGGGGCTTGCTCCCAAGTGCCTTGATTGCACCTTGTAGCCAAGAAACTTGGACTACAGCAAACACACCACTGCCATACAAACTGATCCTGAAAGCCTGAAGAATTTCTTCCATACACACTCTTCAGAAAACTGTGCAAAGATTTAAAAATCTGATGTACTGAAAGAAGTAAAATAATGCGGGAGAAATTTGCTACCTGTCTTGTACAGCAGTTGTTCTAACATCTTGCTGAAACTGCAAAGTACAACCAGAATGTATCAAACAATTGAGGAGAAAAAGCCAACACCTATGATGATAATTCTTTCTTTTTTTCCCCTTGTTTCTCCTTTTTTTTATCTTTTTTTTTTTTTTTCTGTTTTTTTTTGTCTCCAGGAGACTCATTCTACATCCAAAACCTCAGGAGTGTTATGTCTGCTTTCATGACTCAGTCACAGAAGCTGCTGTTGAATTGGCCTTCAAACTTTCCTTTGGCTTAGCTACATAGATGAACTTCCTGAACATTCAACCATCCTTGTGGGGTGTTGTCATCTCTTTGATGTACTTCAGTATAAAGAGTAATTAACCCAGTGGGGGTGCCCACCCATGGTATATCTTTGAAATGCTTTCAAGAAAAAAATAGATCTACCTTGTGGTATGACACAGGGATGATCAACTTCGTGATCTCATCGACTGAAGACAACCAAAGTTCTTATTTTTATATATTGTCAATTTATTTATCCTGATCATAACTTTACTATAGGAAAACATCACATAATTTGTACTGCTGTTCAGTATATCATATGCAATGTAAAATTTTAAGTAGATATCTTCAAAGTACTCTCTGAAAACCTGGCAGCTGATGATAGAGAAAAGTTGTGGGGCTTTTTTTTCCAGCCAGAACAGAAAGAAATCTTTCAGCCAATTTATGGCACTTAGCCACACAAAACTAAGGACTTAACCATTTTTGCCAGTATGGTCTCCTGCACACTCAAGCAATATAGTATAGTTGAAGTTTTAATTCATGAGTTTTTACTATAAATAATACTTCTATTTGTAAAAATGCAGTTTTGAAGGCAGAGAAGAAGATGGGAGGGGGAGGGAGGGGTGGGGAAGGGGATGATGTTTTTAAGGCCTATGCATGGACTCAGCTAATTTTATATTCATAATTTCTTAATAAAAAAAAGTGCATTTGGCAAAGGCCAGCAAAGCATTAGTCTGCTTTTCTTGGTTAACCTATTTTCTCTTTTGTTTGTTTAAGCAGTATT
Source organism: Picus viridis (assembly GCA_033816785.1). NCBI lineage: Eukaryota > Metazoa > Chordata > Aves > Piciformes > Picidae > Picus > Picus viridis. The sequence continues at coordinate 8,601,211 of CM066581.1, forward strand.
TATTTAGCTAGGTTTTCTATAATTTAGCTAGTTATTACAAAAAATGGAGGGTAACATCCATGTAAGGCAAGAGAAGGCAAGATGTTTACAAAATGAAAATTCTTCTACAAAATTTAGCTTTCCTACAAATCACTAAAATGTTTGTGACCTACAGACCAGCTGCTCCTGAATTTTTTGTTCTTTTTAAAGCGTAGTTTAAAACAGATTAATTTTGAGGAGTGTTTTTACACATAGCCAGCACTGGTCACCTGCACAGCTTTTCATTGTGCTCCTTGTCAAAAGGGCATTTTTAATTTCTTTTTCTCCTTCCTGCTGTTTCTGCTTGCTTGTCATGATTGCTTTTCATAAAATGCATGACTAAAGTTGCATTTTAAACAATGGGATCAAAAAGTTGAAGTATGCAGGAAAGTAAATCCAGTTCCATAGGCTCTCTTGATGGAGTCTTAGATCTTGTTTTCACTAGTAAATTACACTGTTTAGAGTAGTTCTAAAATAGTCAGTCAAATGCCTGTAACTGCCCACTCTCACAGAGTGATTCACAGCTTGTCTTGATTCACTCAATAGTTGCTTTAACTCCAAGCAGTAGAAGTCCTAGGTCTGAAGTTTAAGCATATGATTGCAGGTTTTGTTAACCAGCCAGGACTTAGACAAAACTGAGTTATATCAGCAGTGATTTAGATTTGTTTCCCATCTGTGAATCTAGTGATGTGAGAGGTACAAAGTATGTTCTGATAGTATGGATGACATCTGAACAGCATCTTTTAAAAGGCTAAAAGAATGTGGAGTTTGAATACTAGATTTGGTTGCAGATGGAGGAAGGAGCACAGAGAGGCAAGCACTCTGCTGCACTGCTTTTAACAGGTTTAATAGAGCAGGTTTAGGGAGAATGGCTCAGATTGAAAAGGACCCTAGACATCATCTACTCCAACCTCCCCACCGTGGGCAAGGAGGACTCACAACTAGACTTGGCTGCTCAAGGCCTCATCCAGCCTGGCCCTGAATAACCCCAGGGAGGAGGCATCCACAACCTCCTGGGGCAGCCTGTCCCAGAGTCTCATCATCCTTATACTGAAGAACTTCTTCCCAAGATCCAGTCTAAACCTACTTTCCCTCAGCTTAAAACCATTCCCTCTTGTCCTGTCGCTAGACATACTTATGAAAAGGCACTCTGCAGCCTTTCTGTAGGGTCCTTTCAGGTACTGGAATGCAGCTCTAAGATCCCCCTTGAATGAGTCTTCTCAAGGCTGAACAGCCCTAGCACTCAGCCTATTCTTATAGCAGAGGTGCTTCAGCCCTTGGATCATCTTTGTGGCCCTCCTCAGGTCTCACTCCAACAACTCTGTGTCCTTCTTATGGGGGCACCAGAACTGGCTGCAGTATTCAAGATGGAGTCTCACAATAAATTGATTTCTTTTGCCTTTAAATTATTCCTTATAAAAACTTAGCAAAGCAACATGGTGTATAACAAACCAGTGGAGCACCAGGGTTAAGAATATTTATGTCAAGGGAATGCAAGAAACAAAAGCTAGCATTTAAAACCATCAACAGTTAAACCACTTTGAACAAATAGGATGTTTCATGCCTCCATTAGTCATGAAGTCAGGAGATGTAGAGGAGGTAAAGCAATTAAAAGAAATAAATGCTATCAGCATTCTAGAAGGAAGTGGTACTTCTGACCTGCAATGGAATGGGTATAAATAACACAAGTGAAATTCATTTCCTTGTCACATATGTTTATTCACTCATAACTCAACATGACCAACAGCTACTCCGTTACCTGGTTTGCCATTCTCTTGTTGCTTGTTGGGGAAGAGGGACCAGTTCCCGCTGCTTACAGCAGCCTCTGAGAAGTTCTTGACGTCTCTGCCAGCTTTCTGCCAGCTCAGGGATGGAAGCCCTCTCTGAAAGGATCCATGTATCATAAAGCAAATGGCAGGGTTTCTGGGCCTGGCGGCAAGGCAGAGGAGGGAGGCAGCTCAGCTCCTGGTACCCTGAGGCCACCAGCTTTTAACTTTTGAGGGAAAAAAGCCATTTCAGTGCCTGCCAGCCTGTGCTTTTGAGAAGAAAGGGAAAGAGATGGGGGGCTGGCTGGGTTAGTGCTGTGTGCCATGACTGCTCTGCAGGGCACAGACCTCTATGCCCCCTCTCCTAGTAGTGGGTGGTGTGGGGGACACCATCTCCACGCTGGCATGGGACTGGTGCCTGTTGAGCAAGTGAACAACTGTTGCTCCAGGTCCAGGCCTTCTGCAGGTAAGTCTGAGTGGGACAAGGAGCAAGGGAGCAAGGCAGGGACCTGCTGGGGATATCCCATCAGTACTTCTTTAGGTTTATTTGGTCATAGCAAATGTTGGTGTTTATGGACAGTGTAAAATATCCTCAATGTTTTCCTTCTGTTACTTTTACAAAAGCAGTGTGTCTGTCTTCTCATGTTAATGCATAGGAAAAGCATGATCAAAATAACCAATGAAAACTCAAGCTTGAGTTTTCATTGTCTTCAAGAAGTCTTTCCCTTCATCTATGGTAACACAAGAAAATGAAAATGTTTGACTAAATCCCATGGCTGTACATTGCAGAGATCATTTTGTGGTCACTGCTTAGCAGTCTCCAATGTCTGTTAACATCCTCATAGATACTTTTTGCCTCATGATCCACATTAGACTTGCTCCTGCACTACCTCCTCAGCCCCATTTAGGTTCTTAAGCATTTATCTTAGTGTCCAAAGGGATGGGGATTCATTTAGAAGAAGAATAGTTACAAAAGCCCTACCAAGTGTCTCATAGCTGTATCAGCCCTTCATCATTGCTGTAATGTGGAGTCTGAGCACCCCCTATGGAAACAAAAATGTGTGGACAGGCTCCTTCAGGAAAGCAATTTCCACAGTTCTGCTTAACACCATTCTGTTTCCTGACTGCAGCTTACATAGGTATCTCTAGTCTTAGAAATGTAGGAAGGAAGTTGAAAATCTTACCTCATTCTCAGCATTATGGATGTTTCACTTGCAGTTTTACACTTTTCCTGTGCTAACTGGTATTCCAGTACCAAGTATCTGAAAAATACAGGTCCTGAAAATGAACCTTTTTGGCCTTTGTTACAGCTCATACCGAACTAAAACCAATAGAACAAATATTGTATAATTGTGTGGTATGCACTTTGGAAATGTTCTAAAGATCCATTTCTTTTTCCATAGGATTTTTCAGCTTTTGGCATGGCATTTGGGGCAAATTTTATACAGTATTTCCCAGTGCAGACTCTGAACTTTGCTTTCAAGGACAAACACAAATACATTTGCATCTTCAAAGTTGGATAAACGGGTAAATATTCTCTTGCATATTCATTCTGCTTTATGAAGAAACCAGATCTGATCGAGAGCTGTGCAGTTCTTTCTCTCACCATGACTGGTAATTAGTGGTGTTATATTGATAAGATTTTATAATGAGCATATTTCATAACAAGAGGAACAGTGAGCATGGCATACTATGGAGCTTATTGTTGAAGGTAATAAAATCCATGGCTGGATACTTAATGATTAATAACTTTGTGACACGCATGTAAATAACTGCTTATAACTGCAGTCAGAATTTTCAGCATTTTATTCAGGCTATGTAATTATTTCAGAGATAAATGATGCAAGCATTAAGATGGATATTAAAAATAATGGACCTAGGCATCTGGGCTTGGTCAAAACCCTCAATAAACATTCTCACAGTTAAGGCTGCATTAATCTGAACTCTTGTCTCAAACCCCTTTGTGTTCATTAATTTCGCTCAGGTGAAATTACAGCTGCCTTTTTTTTTCCCCTAACGTGTGCAGTTCTTGCATTGTGTCTCATTGAAATTTTTTTCACATTATTTTCTTGATAACCATTAGTATGCAACTGTCAGAAAAAAAAATATAGATAGCAAAATGCATCTTACTGCTGTAAATAAGTAATACTTCATACTGAGAAGTGATCTCTTATTATATGTAAAGCTAGACCCATATATCACAGTATCACCAAGGTTGGAAGAGACCCCAAGGATCATCAAGTCCAACCTGTCCCAACAGACCTCACAACTAGACCATGGCACCAAGTGCCATGTCCAATCTCCTGTTGAACACCTCCAGGGACAGCGACTCCACCACCTCCCTGGGCAGCCCATTCCAATGATGAATGACTCGCTCAGTGAAGAACTTTTCCTCACCTCGAGTCTAAACCTCCCCTGGCACAGCTTGAGACTGTGTCCCCTTGTTCTGGTGCTGGTTGCCTGGGAGAAGAGACCAACCCCTTCCTGTCTACAACCACCTTTCAGGAACAGTTAAAGCCTTAGGAACAGTTAAAGCCTTTGAAATATTTTGTACAATGCACCAGAAAAGGAGCCATTTTAGTTGGCAGCTCAGAAAGGCCAGAAAACTTCTGGGCTCTACTGCCCTACCTTGCCATTCTGTGTACTTGGGAAAAGTCTCTTAACTTGGACTGATTGGAAAAAGACACAGAGGTCTACACCCACGCAGTTAATTACAAGAAATCTTGGTCTTGGAATGTGAAATGTTGATATTGGCATTTAACAGATTACATAAAAATTATTCATATCAGTAGAATGGAAAGTATGCTCTTCAGATCTCATTTGTTTCATGTGAAAATGGCTGGGAAATCTGCTTTATTTGTGTCTGTCTTAGGTTATCTGTTTTAGGATTTCTTTAGTTAAGTTTTGCAAATTTAAACAAGAATCCAGTGCTCTGTGCTTTCTCTTGTTGACAGCTTTTTACTGCTGTGCCAGAAACTTTTCTTGCCACAGCCTTTTTCTGGTGGTGCTGGCACAGAGGAATGCTGTCAGTCAAATTAGTGTTTGATTAATGTGCTTGTATTGCATGCAAATTCTTAAGTATTCCTCTTTCAATTACAGTCATTTTGTATGTTAGGATTTTAAGGTTGATGTTTTCTTTCTGTTCTTACAATGGAAAAGGTGAAACATGCATGATGTAAACAGTGTTTATAGTTCTTCAAATCTCCTTTCCGTCTCCTAGAAATGTTTCCAGATGCCTCACATCTGTATGGGCTTGTGACTGAAATTATAGAAACATTCCATGAATAGCACTCAAGATTAATTTTCTTTAGAAACACAGTATTTAGCAAAGTAGCATAGCCATTGTTGAAGTGCAGGGTCTTTGGATGCTTTCTTACATGCTTTGTGCAGGATAGGAAATGGAGAAGACAGTATGGTTGCATGCATTAGGTTTTGCTTAGCTGCTTGACTTACTGCTTTCTGTGCCCTGCACTTGAAACAAATTAATATTCTTCTGATACCTTCCATATAAGAAGGTGCACAGATTGTAGTGCTTCCTTCAGAGACTGGCACCTGTACAGAATCCCAAGGGGCTTGGATGTAGTTACCCTGTGGCATGTGGAAACTGATTCAAAAGCTGTGATATAAAATGTGGACTTTTTAACTCTGCCACAGCTTGTGGCTAGTGTTTTACTATGGGGAAAGGCTGAAATGAGTAACGTCTGATAAATTCAAGTAAGAATCTGTGGAGGGGAAGTGAAAGCATGTAGAAAAAGATTCTTTCTAGAGAGAGGGTAAAAGAAATCAGACTTACGCGTTCTGCTGAATGAGTTCAGAATTGGAATAGCAGATACTTGACCTGAAAGCATTTCAGCAACTGGATAGCACTATCTGAATGAACTGTCTTGATCCATCCTTGTGTCCTGAGTTCTTCTTTATGCTTCATTCATAAGTGAAAGAAACAGTGATCTACTGGTTTTCATGTAACCTTGATAATGTTAAATGTTTCCATAACACAGAACAGTTTGTACTAAAGAGGAGGGCTTCTGTAAAGCATAACAGTGTGCCTAAGTTTCTTTTATAACAGGTGCTGCTGCATGACAGCTGCAGGGCCTGAGTGGCTGTACCACAAAGGCAGAGGGGCTTCCCAGCCTGTACCAAGCTTTTGGTGTTTCAGGTCAGGGAATCCCTGTATGCCACACCTTCTATTTTGGCTGTTAGGACACCATCAAGGCAACTTTTAGAAACAGAAATGCACATTTTAAATCTTTGTCATGGCATTTTATGTATTTATGGACTAACATTGGTGTTAGTTACAGGTTTTGTCTTCACAGTTATTTGTGCTCAATAGAAGCTATTACTGAGGAGCCAAGTCATTTTGGAGTAAGATCAACAGGTCAAAATTCTACTTGCTGTCTGTTGGATTTGACCTGCATTTTTAAGAATTTGTACAGGTTTCCATTTTTGTTTTATTTTGCAGAGACTAGTGCCAAACCCAAGCCAAACTCCGTTTATTCCTTCCTTTTCCATTGCTCAAGTTTGTGACTGCTTGCTCAGGAATGCTGTCTTACCCTTTTGACACTGTCAGGAGATGAATGATGCAGGTACAGTCTAGTTTGCAATCCTTTCCTCAAAATTACTTAGATTTTTGAAGTTTGTTGTGCTAATTGAAGCACTGTATAGGCTTACAGCAGGTCACTCTATTCAGAAAACAAATGGAAACAACTCCAGGAAGATAAGAAGAAAAATCAAATAACAGGATTGTGAGAGTCTGGTGAAAGTATGTTCACAGCAGGGCGAGAGCTTTCAGTAGAAAGACAAGATCTGTTTTCCTTTTTCTACTCAGAAGCCAGATATTTGGAGTGAGGTTTCTAGAATAATATCCTCTATTAGCCCAGCTAATGCAGTTAGAAAAATAATCTTGATGGCACACAGCTGTTCTTCAGGTGGTGAGCACACTAGTGTGTTATTAGCAATTAATGCTGGATTTTGTGGATAGCTATTAGGTAATCTTGCTAGGTAGTTCAGTAGCATTTGAAGTGCATTTAATCATATAAATTCTTGCTGTGAAGATCATCCTCAAACAGGAAATAAACACAAAAATGCCCTTGAAAAATCAGGACATTCTTCCCTGTATTCCCTGAGGAAGTTTTGCCATCTGATAATAGAAAGGAGTTGTTAGTTCCAAAGACGTGTCTCTACGTTCTGTTTCAGGTGTCTCTTCTCTTGTGTTGGTATTCCAGAAAGCAGCACCTTTTATTTCTTCAATTAAAAGTGTATGTGCCAGGTGGGATAACTTTCTGGAATAACGAGTACAGTACAGTTACTGCTTTCAGCAAAGCTGATTTCCGTCAGCTAAGCTGTAATAGCCACTACCAAATATCCCTTCTGCACGCATTTGTGTGGATTCAAGCCAAACTATCTTAAATGCATTTTTAGCTACTGTGCTTGCATATGATTTATAAAAAAAAAAAAAAAAAAAAAAAAAAAAGATGTATTTCCTGCATGTATTACATTCAGAAAAACTGTTGTGATCTCATACCTTGATTCCTAACAGAAGATGTAACAAAAAGCAACACTGTCTTCATCGGAAAATTCAAACCTCACTTTATTTAGGCTGCAGAGTGTACCTCAAAGGCCTGAAGTAGGCAAAACTATGCCATTATGGTTCAGAACCCTGCCTTCATATTGCAGGTGGATTTGGCTTAAGATGTAGCACTAAGTCAAATCTTCAACATAATGTTAAAAAAAAAGCTACTGTCTTCTTTCCAGCAGAATTTCCCATAAAGACAGGGATTTTAGATTCATCTCTCCCAGGAAAAAAGTGTACTTGGTTTTTGTTAGTGAATACAAAAACCAGTGTCAGTTCCTAACACTGTGCTCAAATCCTGGAGCAACTGCAGTTCCAGCACAGGAGTTCTTTGACAGCTCACCAAGCACATCCACAGAGAGCTGCATTGTCAGAGCTGTGGTGCTACTTGCAGTATCTGAGAGCTTTGCTGTCATCATTATGCGAAGTTCCACAGTGGGCAGGAGAACTTCCTCAGTTCTTCCTCTGCTTTGCTGTGCAGAGAACAGCTACACAATGTTCCTCTGGGCTGTCCCTGCTCAAAATGGAAGCACAATTTTCAGCCATAGAGCACCTGGAAAAAGCTGAAGGGAGAGTTCAGCACTTCAGCTCTGACTTGTACAAAACTGGTGATGTGGGCACAGGTGAGCATTCACTGCCTCTCATCCTTTATTTCCTTCACCTGAAGGCAACCGAAGCAAGTTTTAGTGACCAAGGTGCTGAGGTCTCCAGCAAATCTCATTTTTTTGTTTGTTTTTCTGTTTGTCAATCAAATTAACACTCAGAAACAGGATGGGCTAGATCAAACCTGAACTGTGCTCCTCGGCTTTCCCATGTTTATACATTATCATGCAGGCAGGCCTTAACATTTTTAAAGGGACTCTGGATCATTAATGAACTGAAATCTGATTGGTAGAAAAATATTTCAGCGGTACTGAAGAAGGAGAAAACTGAGCTGTGAAAGTTTTAATAGCATTGAAACAATTCAGATCACCCTTAGGACTGGAGTGACCTGATTTAATTCCTAAGCCTTTTACTTGCCCAGTGAAGCTTAAAAGAAGCATCAGAAGAAGGATCACAGCCTGTCTAAATTTAGCTATTGGAACCAGCTAAGAGAGCATTACGTCAGATAAATATTTATTAGTTAAATGATCACTCCTGTGCAGTAAGTGAAACATGAGGAAAGTTCCTTAGTGTTCTTTACTGAAGAAAGACAAATTTGGTTGGGCATCTTCAGTTTCTTTCTCAGTGCAGTGATAGTATGTCTTTATTTGTGTGCAGAGCAGGGAGAACAAACACCAATATAAAGGCATCATTGGCTGCTTTATGAACACAGATGAGCGAGAGGGGCTTAGTGCTTTCCTCTTTGAAGCATCCTGAAACATCCTTTGTGGAACAGGAAGAGCCTTAATGCTTATGACAAAAGAAAGGACATCTCAAATCTCAGTGTTTCAGAGAGTTGAGAATCTGATTAAAATAGTGAGTGAACAATCTGTACATGATAGAATTCTCACTGCCTATTTTTAGTTTGGATGTTATACAAGTAATACTTTTAAGAAATTGTTTGGATATTTTTGTGGCTAAGCATGTACTAAATGAAATGGTTTGTTGGCCACAACAACCCCATGCAGAGCTACAGGCTGGGGTCAGAGTGGCTGGAGAGCAGCCGGACAGAGAGGGACCTGGGGGTGCTGATCGACAGCCGCCTGAACATGAGCCAGCAGTGTGCCCAGGTTGCCAAGAAGGCCAATGGCATCCTGGCCTGTATTAGGAATAGTGTGGCCAGCAGGAGCAGGGAGGTCATTGTGCCTCTGTACTCTGCATTGTTTAGGCTGCACCTTGAGTACTGTGTCCAGTTCTGGGCCCCTCAATTTAAGAAGGACATCGAGACACTTGAACGTGTCCAGAGAAGGGCAACAAGGCTGGGGAGAGGCCTTGAGCACAGTCCCTGTGAGGAGAGGCTGAGGGAGCTGGGATTGTTTAGCCTGGAGAAGAGGAGGCTCAGGGGCGACCTCATTGCTCTCTACAACTACCTGAAGGGTGGTTGTAGCCAGGAAGGGGTTGGCCTCTTCTCCCTAGCAACCAGCACCAGAACAAGGGGACAGAGTCTCACGCTGCAACAGGGGAAGTTTAGGCTCGAGGTGAGGAGAAAGTTCTTCACCAAGAGAGTGACTCGTCATTGGAATGTGCTGCCCGGGGAGGTGGTTGAGTCGCCGTCCCTGGAGGCATTCAAGAGGGGACTGGATGTGGCACTTGGTGCCATGGTCTAGTTGTGGGGTTTGTGGTTACAGGTTGGACTCGATGATCTTTGAGGTCTCTTCCAACCTTGGTAATACTGTGATACTGTTTTCAGGGAACTAGCGAGCACTGTTTCCATTTCATTCAGGAAATTAATCCAAGGAAATACTTGCCTCTTGTTTAAAATTCTTAGTCTTTCTGGTTTATTCATACTAAATGTCACACAGCTTGCATTTTGAATCCCAGCATGTATCTGAGTATCTTTTGGTAACAGCATTTTCCCTGGCCTTACAGCAGAGCCCACTGTAGGCATGTGCATATACCAGCCATGAACCACAGTAAAAACAAAACCTGTTCCTAGCCTATTGAAGTGTTTTCATAGTAGCACAAGTCAAGACAGCTAAGGAGTTTATGGGCTTTGGGGTTTTTTAACTGGCATTAAAAAATACAGGAGCTCACTTTTCTCTCTGACCTATCCCTCAAACAACAAGAAAACTGTCATCTGGCTGTCAGCACTTAAAAGCCAAAACATAGCTGAAAACCATGGAGACCCAAGCACCCAGAGCCTTAGAACACTTAACACATCATTTCTTGAGGAAATTTTAAATGGCTGAGGGTTTAACGCATACATAAATGAGACTCTGATGTCATAATTTTCAGTGGGGGAAGGAGAAAGAGAACAAACCTTGTGGAATATTGATAATTTAGGGACCAATGAAAGCATGTAGGAGGCTTTTATTTAGAAGTTTGGTTTCAAAGAAATTAAAGCTAGCAGCATTCATAACATTTATCCACAACCAGTAAGTTTCACACAAAAACCTAAGTTAGTATAAATATTTTTTTAGCTGCTGAAGAATTGGATGTGATCCACATGCCAAGAATTGGAAAGACTCTGACAAGGCCAATTGTAAGACTGCTACAGTGGCAGGCATATAATGGTGGTGGGATATGCTCAGGCAAGTTTGTGACTAATCTGACTTGACTGAATTTTGTTCAGACTGGCAGACTGGGCAGTCAGTATGACACTGAGGCAGGCAAGCAACACTTGTATGTAATACACTAAAGTATAGCTTATCCTGTTTACAATCTCATCTCTATCTCATAACAGCCTTGCTCTTGACAAAGCAAATAAAAAGTCCATTGGCACTTTCTTGTTATTGTCCTGAAAATCTACACACACGTGTGTTCCTGATGGCAGCCTGAAACCAGCTGGCTTGGTTGCCAGGAACAAGACTGCAGTGGCAGTATGAAGCTGCACACAGACTGAGTTATCCTGCTGAGATGTGAGACACCAGCACTTCTGCAGTGACAGCTTGTGCCCCTGCTCCAAGGTTGCACAATTTCTGGGCCTGGCTTAGTCATGTTGCATAGCTACACACAAGTATTTGCATACAATCTCTTGGCCCAAGGTTCCTTTTCAGTCAGGAGTCAGCTTCAGGTGGTACTGCAGAAGTGGAATGCTGCAATTCCTTGAATCACAAAGAATTGGTTTTGTAACAGGGAGTGAAACAGCACAGCAGAAACCTGAGCTGGGATTTGTCTCCATAGCTACACTACAGGTGGAACTGGACCTGTTATGCCTTTCTGATCCTAATACTAATGAGGAAAATGAGGTAGTTAATTGCCTCTACCAATAAATAGTAGTTGTGTTATGAATGGGGACTAGAAAAATCTCTCCTTTACAGAAAGACTGAGAGAGTTCGGATTGTGCAGTTTGGAGAAGGCTCCAAGGAAAACGTTGTTGCCTTAAAGGGGCACTACAGGACAGGTAGGGAGCCATTCTTTCTTAGGGAGTGTAATGAAAAGACAAGGGGTAATGGTTTTAAACTTGAAAGAGGGGAAATTTAGATACGATATTAGGCAAGAATTCTTTACTGTGAGGGTGGTCAAACACTGGCACAGGTGGCCCAGAATAGACAGAAGCCCCATCCCTGGAAACATTCCAGGTCAGGTTGAATGGGGCACTGAGCAACCTGCTCTGGTTGAAGATGTCCCTTCTCACTGCAGAGGAGTTGGACTAGGTAACCTTTAGAGGTCCCTTCCAAACAAAAAAACATTGTGTGACTCTAAAAAATAACTCCATATGACAGAGGATTCTCTTGCTTCTTGCATTTGTCCTCACTAGGAAAATTCCAGTTGTGAAGTCGACCATTGAAACAATAACACATTGGGAGATAATCACAACTCTTTGACAGGGATGCAAATCTAGTTTAGTGCTTATTTTTAGTCTCTCCAGTGGAACAAAACTGTGCAGCTGAAAGTCATGTGCTGTGGCAGAAAGATGTCCTATTGCTGTGTGAAACTCATATGTCATTTTTAGAAGCAAATACTTACAGAGATTTCTAGCTTGTGGGTAACTTTTGTCATTTCAATCCTCCATACATAAAATGACACCCATAGGAAGTGGTATAACTGCAGTATTCAGGTTTCATAGTTGTTGTTTTGTCTAGGAAAGAAAAATGACAGAAATGAGGCACTTCTGGGAATACATAGGCACAAATCTGGGACAGCTTTCCTGTATGTGGTGGGAGAAAGAAGGTCTTAAGTTTCTGCCTGTCCCTTGCACCAGACACAATCCCAGCATCTGTTCTGAACACAAGTGCCAAATGTTAGGATTTGTGATACAAGGCAAGCCCCAGGCCTTGAGAATCTTGAGGGTTTTCCACAATGCCCTGGCCACCCATCCTTCCCGGGAACTGGGACTCTTTGCCCCTTTCCTTGCCTTAGTGTTGAGCGGGTTAGGCTCAGGGCCAGCAGACCCTCGGGGGAAGGATGGCCACCCCTCACTCACAGCTACTGAGGATGATTTTATTAATCGGTCTAACCACCGCCCAGCGGTAATTGCCCTGGATTGTTATAATCACATTAAATTACAGAGTGTCGCAAGTTAATTTTACAGCCAAGAAAAATGGCAGGCGCCGCACTCCAAGGCGAATTCACGGCCTCCCTACCGCCAGGTGAGCGGCAGCCCGGGCCGCCCCGGCTCCTTTAAGGGGAGGCCAGCCGCGTTGTGACGTCATGGCACTGGGTGTCGCTGTCGCGAGCGCCTTCTCCCTCCCCTTCCAGATCCTTCTCGAACGCGCGTCGCCCGCAGCCGGCGCAACCCGAGTCCTTCCGGAAAGTGCCGAAAACGTAGCCGGCGCCTGGCGGATTCCCCGCCGGCTGGCACAGCGCGCCTGCGCACAGGACTGTAGCTGCCGGTTGGTGGCCGGTGCTCCGCAGTGGGGGAGAGACGGGTGAGAAGCCGGGTCTTAGTAACCTAGACATTTGCCGCTGCAGTCACAGGTCGGAGGGGAACGGAAAGTACCGAGTGCAGCCATGTCCGTGGTTGGCATTGATCTCGGTTTCCTCAACTGCTATATCGGAGTGGCGCGGAGCGGCGGTATCGAGACTATCGCCAATGAGTACAGCGACCGCTGCACCCCGTAAGTACCGGCATTCCCGGGCCGCTTGGCCCCTTACACTTTTTCCACGTTTCATTGCCGTACCGGCGAACCCAGGCGCCCTCCTTGCTTCCTCCCTCGCCACCGGCGGTACGGACTTCCCCGAGGCGGCCGGGTGCTGGAGGGCGGGTGGAGTCGTGTTTGTCCCCGTAGGGCCTTGTTCTCTCCGCGGTCCTATCGCCCCAGCCCGGCGCCGGTGTCTTCTCCGAATCTCAGCTGCAGAGGTGTGGGGTGCTGCCGGCGCTGAGACTCACTCAGCGGCTGTGACCTGACGAGCGTTCCGGAGCCGTGCGCGACCTCTCTTGCCGGGCCAGTGCCCCTTCTCCGGTAACAGGAGCAATGTTGTAAGCCGGCTCAGAAAGGCGTGTGCTGGGGCAGGAGGCTGACCGACAAACACTTGCACCCCCGCGCCGGCTTTTGACTCTTGCGTGTCCTTGAAATCCCGCGCGGTGCTGGATGTGCCGCACGGCTCTGGAGCCACTATGGAAATATTTTTCTGTCCTTGTGACATTACATTCTTGTAGCAAAGATCTCGGTTAAGTGCATGTGTTTCCCGAACTCCAGACCGGTTGCCAGGGCTGGAAGCATTTTCACGAGCTTGGTTGTGATGGAGTGGTGGTGAGACCGGGAAGGAGGAGGACGTTGATTCACCGGGGAAACAGGGAAGTGGCGCGATGAGTTCTTTCTTCTTAAACGTGTTCTTACTTGCACCGCCCTGCATCTGCTGCCCGTGAAATACCGAGGTCTTGCAAGAAAGGGGGGGGGGCAATGGGCAATGTCCGTGATGATGAGATACGCAAGAGTAGGTGGAGATTCTTCTCATCTGTTTCTATGGGATACGTCTAGGGGTTTTAGAGCTCCATCTGTGCATAATTTTCAAGGAGAACTCAAAAATGTGTGTAATACTCATAAAAAAATGGGGGTTGGATGGTGCTTCTTTCTACAAAAGGGATTTGTAGCCAGCATCAAAAAGTTGTTTCTGTGCTGTGAGGCTATAGTAACTTCAGTATTGCTGTTTTCTTGATCCCACAGAGATGTAGGTTTTGGGTTGCTTTCTAAATAGTTTTGAAATGCGTAGTTGCCTGCTAAAATGCATGTTTTGTATTAATGGTAATACTTTTTAATTTTTCAGTACTTAAAAAAACAGACTTCTTATGTTAACTGTCAAGGCTTTCAATTTGTGTGCACGTGTTGTGAGAACTGAAACACTTAAATTCTGTGCAAGGAATTCCCCAGACTGTTGCCTGAAGATTCCTCAGGCAGCTGCAGTTTCCTTTCCCCTTAAAACGAAGAGCATTCCCATTTCTTAGCTATTCTTGGAGTGTGTTCTTTACAGGTGGGCTTCACGTAGGTTTCCCTGCATTTAGTAATTTCCATGTTAATAGCTGAGTAACTCTACTTTGAAGATGTTGGCAAAGTGATTATGACAAGAGTTTGAGGCACATCTGGATTGCACAGATGCTTAAAGGCAGTAGTAATCTCACTTAAAGTGACATTTTCCTGGCTATTTTCTGCCCTGTCTCCAAAATGTTATATAGGAGAACATGAGGAATGTTTTTACTAATGCCATTGTTTTGAATCGAACCGAAGCAGTAAAGAGAAATAAACCAGGTCTGTTAATGTTATGGAAAGTGTATCACAGTAACGAAACCTTACTTCAAACAGGCTCTGAGTGATGTAGGTAGATCTAACCGTGAAATCATCAGAACTCTTCTGCCTGTTGCACATAGCAACACAATGCATGAACTGTTTTTTATGTGTTTCTGTGGAGGTGCCTGCACACCGTTGAGACACTTGAAGTTTGCCAATAGGTAACAGTGGTTGGATATGTCCCAAATACTGGGCACTTATTCCCAGAAATGCAAAGTGTTAATGCTTGTTGTCTGTGTAGTGCAGTATAAAAATACTCAGACTAGCTCTGGCCAAGCTAGTACACTTCATGTGCAGTGTGTTGTTACTAAGCCATGTAAAGATACTGCGTTAGGGCCTAAAGATAGGGCTGTCCTGACTGCTCTATAGGGCTAATTGGGCTTTCTGGGCAAGCCTAATTAGTGAAGCCAGCTTCCAGTTTTGGAACTGGTTCAGTTATCCTAGTGATACTGCTGTGAACATGACAGCATTAGTGTAAACATACCTCAGTGCTCCAGACAAAAGCAGTGTAGACTTGCAGAAGATGGGTTTTACCACAGTGTAATACAGCATTCTTAAGTCATAAATCCAGTGTGCCTGTTGTTAAAACATTCAGGCCATCCTTTGCTATTGTTTGCTAGATCCTGCATCCCGTAACCTAAGGCATGGGATTGTTAGTGTAAAATGTGCATAGTTTTTGATGTTTTAGCACAAGTGTTTTGGAAAGAAAGGAAAAAGATTCTGCTTAGTAGCCATCCATTTCAATAAAAGGCTTTTGGCCTTAGTGTCTCTTTGGATGTTAACTGAGACGTGGCTTTTTCTGAGCTGGCAACTCTAGCAAGTCTGCTGTATTTGTTCCTAGTGTTCTGGGAGTGTTAAACTCGTGGTAAATGTCCTTTTCAGGACACTTTGTGAAAATGCAGTTGATTGTTGATAGTTCATCATTTTTTACTAACTCTTTTTCAGACCACGTGTGGTTAGTGTAAACACAAGCCGTAATTAAAATTGTGGTGGAATCTTCTTCAGAACCAGCGTATGGAGAGGACTAAAATGTCCTTCTGGTCAAAAGAGTTGCTACCTTTAGAAGAGTACCATTCAAAAGCAGGCTGAGCATAGTGTGGGTGACAGCTCAGTTGTCAGGCTTCTCTGCTTCCTAAAGGGCTGTCTTGGATACAACTGCAGTTTTTGGAGCCAAAGAGAGCATGTCTATTCTTTGACATCTCTGCTTCTCAGCCAAGGCAGAGAGGAACCATCTGTCTCCTTGTGCTGGCACTGGGTGATTGAAATAAGTCACAGCAGGAACTCTGGGCCGAGTAGCTTCTGACTCAATGCTTCATCTTCTGCGTAGGGGTACGTGTAAGTAAGTAGTGCTGTCCGTCAGCAAATTCTGACAACAGAAAGGTGTGATACAACAGCATGTTACTATCCATAAAATAAAGTCAGCTAAACCATTTGCACCCTTTAGAAATTGCTCTTCTATCTGATTTTTAAAAATTACTGTTACAAAGTGTAATTGGGAGCTGTAGGGTTAAGCACCACTGTAAATGGTAAAAGCTGTTTGTGGAAGCTGAAGTACAGACTTGAAAATGTAGGGCAATGCATTGTCTGCCTTCAGCAGTGAAACCTGGAGAAGGTTGTGCACATTCAGTCTGGTGTTACAGCAGAGGTGGTTGCTGGATAATACAATCAAATGACATACAGTGCCCTGATTGTGGTGATGATGGAGAGGAGGCAGGAAGCAATCTACTGCAGTGACCTTTATGCATTCATTAACAATTAAACTTCAACTGTATGAAATGTGGGTTGTAACTATTATTTACTACTGAATGGTTTAGCCAGCTGGGTTTTCTTTCTGGGGAGAGAGTTCTGTTTCAAATCTTTCAAGTGAAGGTTTGGTGATAGAAACTTGAAAAAAAACCCACAGCTTTTCCAAGGCAGTAAGTCAGGTGGGCAGATGGTGGCTGGGAAACTGGGGCAGCCTTTGCTAGAGCCATGGACTACTCCAGAGCTTTCCAAGCCCTTCGTGGCTGGGAGCTGTTCCCAGACATCTCTTGTTTTGTCTGTTTGCAGCATGTACCTGTTACTCCTCAGTCACAGGAAGTGCTCAACCATTGGTAGAGTTGGGCTGTTCGGCTACTGTGGGCTTAGATGGGCTTTATTGTTGGTGGCTCTTACAATGCGAACGTGGTACTGTTAGGCTTTGGGGTTGTTGAGGCAAGAAAACTGACTGGTGAAGTTGAGGTGGTTTCAATTAAATGTCACAGACCTCTTTAGCTATAAGCAACTGAATGCCTTACCTTCATGATATGACCTGTAGAATGTGCAATCTTTTGAAGAACTCCTTAGAGGCAGTTGTAATGAGAGCAGTTGTGATTGCTTGCACTTTCCGAAGTAACTTGTAAACATCGAAATTACTGGAATGTCATTGGAAGCTCTGGTGCTTCATGCAATAATTTTGTTAAATACCACATTGATGTTTGTAAATTTTTGTGTTTTCAAGTACCATGGAAATCTTTTGAGATGTTTTCTTTTAAAGCTGAATTTCTCTTGTTTTTTCTGCTTTTACTTAGAGCATGTATATCCTTGGGATCCAAGACCCGGGCCATCGGGAATGCAGCAAAGAGCCAGGTAAGTGGATGACAAACTCCCACAGTACTTGCATATCTTCTCTCCTGTTGAACTGTGGAAAATATGTGATGAATAAGTTTGGTATTTCTCTGTTTTAAAAAAGGCTTTTCCACAGTAAGTGTACATGTCACAATAATAGTTATTGCTTCAGTAGTATATTCTCTGTACTAAAACTGAAGCTATATTTCTGCTTTGTTTTGTCAAGAGTAAGAAATGGGAAGAAACAGAAACCCTTTCTTGTTCAACACAAAGGTGTGTTTTTCTTCTTTGACAGTAAGAATAGAGTTCATTGTTAAATCTCCATTGGAGGTGGGGAGGAGTACTGTGCTTATGTTTTAGAAGAGTCAAAACTGAAGTTGAGCAGTGGAAGTTTGGTATGGATACTGGCTGTTGCTGATAATGTCTTGTCCATTTCCTCTCAATTTGAGACTGTGAACAGAAGTCAGAGTTCTCTGTTCTCTGTAAATTCACTTCCATCCTAGGAAAGCCTTCCTGTGGAAGGAAAATATATGAGAATTCGTAATAGTCACTGTGAATCCACGAACTCCAAATAGATTGGGTGTTACCCTCTTCCTTTGCACCCATGCATCATGTTGGCATGCTGAGGGCTTCCTTCCCTGTAGGGTGGAGCCTAGCTAACTGGAAGTTTGCCTGGCAGATACCAAGGTAGTGGAGCCCAGCAGCAGCACTGTAAACAGTCAGTATAGGCAAAGGCTGCATTGCTGTCCTCAGAAACCTCACACTTTCTGTATGAGGTCAGCCCCTGAATTGTGCTGGTGGGAGGGTGTCCCATCAGTGCTTTTCCCATCTATCATGTTTGCTGCTTAGACTAGTAAACTAGACTAGGTTAGCTTGGAGGAGATAACTCTGGAATAATTTCTTTGGTAGCTTAAATATTGTATGTGTTGGTATTTGTTCTTTACTTGAAGTCTTTCCTTAAAGTAATTAGATTGAAGTGCTGATGAGAGAATAGGTGTTGGGGAGGGGAACTTTAAAGTGACATTTGTTACTATGTAGACGCTTCAGCTAAGGTTAATGTAGGTAATAACTTAATTTGTTCCTGCAGTTAGCTGTTGCAGCAGTAGACAGTGCAATCTCAAATACTGCATTGTCAGAATGCTCCTCTAAAATAAAAAATACAGTAATTTTTTTTTTTTCAGCAATCTAATGGATAGTAAAAGGGGAGAGAAATTTTAATTATTTTTTTTTTCCTAATGGAGACCATAAAATAATTGCAGAATACATCTGGTTGGAAGAGACCTCTGTCGCCCGACTCTCTGCTTTCCAGTAAATGTGTGGGGCTTGACACAGCTTTTCAGTATGTGCATTAAGCCCAAAATAACAAGAGTTCCTTTCTGGATGATCCTCTATAATCTGCGTGTCATGGGTAATTAAAAAGTAAAATAATCTTTCTGCAGATTGTCACAAATGTGAAAAATACATTACATGGCTTCAAAAAACTGCATGGAAGAGCATTTGAAGATCCTTACATACAAGCTGAAAGGGCCAAACTTCCCTATGAACTTCAGAAGATGCCAAATGGCTCTGTAGGAGTCAAGGTGAGTTAAAGCTCTATGCAGAATATCATTAGTTATAGAGATGGGCACTCTGGACCTTTGTCACCTGACTTCCTACTTACACTGACTTACTTTCCTTAAGAAAACTCTAAATGTGTTCTTACTCATTTTTAAAAGACATGTCAGGTGATAAGCAGCAGAGAAACACCTTATTTTTCACAGAACCTGTCGTAGCATGGTTACCTATGTTTTTCGTTTGTCCTTGTAATTCAATCCCTTTAAGTGTTCAAGATCTAGAGTACTTGTTCTGCATTACATACTCATGTCATCCAGCAATAACATAGTGTATAAAAGCATTGTCTCCCATGCTATAAAATGTTAATGGCCCTCACTTCAAAAAGGGGTTTGTTTAATTCGCCTTCAATACAACTGACTCTGTAATAAATGTGCTGTTACCAAGAGATGAAGAACATTTTCTTCCCTGCAATTCTGTTCCAGGTGCGATACCTAGATGAAGAGAGACAGTTTGCCATTGAACAGATCACAGGAATGTTACTGGCCAAGCTTAAAGAGACTTCAGAAAGCGCTTTGAAGAAACCAGTGGCAGACTGTGTGATTTCAGTGAGTTGCGATGTATTGATTGCAGTTTTCCATAGATAACTATGTAAGCTGATACCATTTATGTCCTAGTGCAGTGGTAAGAGATGCAGGTAGTGGACAGAAATCACACCTCCCCAAAACAGGCCTTTATTGTAGGTTTTTACAAATGAGAATACCTCTGTAATCCTGTGCAAGAAGATGGGAAATAGGTGGAATCAAGAATGTTTCCAGAAAGAAAGTACTTCTTGAACTGATCTCAAGTGGTTTACACCAAGTGCTGTGTATAGTAACCCTGATTACTGCAGTTCCTGTTAGAAATGGGAACTGTCCTGTGTGTGAACATTATCTTCCTCAGCTCCAAAGAACCTCCCCAAATGTCTTCACAGTTGAACACTGTTGGGTTGTGGTATGGTTGAGATTTGCCTGAGCTTTACAGCATTGAGGCTTGTACCAGCAATTTGAAAAGTCCAAAGTACCTGCATTTTTATAAAGTTGTTTTTATTGGCTGGTTTGCTTGTGTCAGGTATTCTTAGCTAGTGACCTCACCCATGGTGAGAGTGTATGGGGGAAATCTTGAACATGAAATATTTTGTTCCTCCTAAAAGATTATAAATGCTTTCTTTTCACAAAGACTGTTTACTACTCAGTTCTGCTCTAGCTGTGGTGAGAAGTCTGGGCATGAAGTATTGTGGTTACCTCTCTGTCAGACAGACATGGAAACAGGAAAACTGTGTGCTTTAGCTGTTAGAAATCTGCTTTGATCTTTTCCCTTGCTTCCTTATGGTATACAAAGATGCAGAGAATACCTCCCACACAAACAAGGATCCTTGGTAATATGCCACAGTGGTAGCTAATGAAATCCACTATGAATGTAGTTCTTTCTTAAGCTTGACTGAGGCTGAAGATGTGCCAGCTGATTGCAGCCAGTTTCTAAGTGGGCTCTGATTGTGCTTTGGCTTTTTTTGCTGCAACTGAATATATAGCAGACTGTGAGCTGGCACTGTGGTAGAGGTGATAACTGAAACATGGATACAGGTTCAGTTGTAACACAAAGTGTAGTTCCAGCACCACTCTAGTGCTTCTGCAGTCGTTTATTTTGGAGCTGTGTCTGAATATTAATTGTGCTGACTTCGTGCTGCACAAATGTTTTCAGAAACTGGTGACAATTCTAAGATCAATGACTGAGAAAACATTTTCAGATACCTTTGTTTTTTAATGCATAAACCTAACTCTGTTTAAAACAACTCTGGATGTCACTTCAGTTTTGTCATATTTTGAAATTTAAATCAAAATATGCACTGAAAATTGCCTAGCTGTTTTATTGACACTGCTTTAATCATCTGAGGTTAGCTTATACAGTTCCTTATGGTGTTTATAAGTCAGGCTGCTTCTTTTTTTTAAGTCCATATTTCATAATATCCTATGCAATTACTTTTCTGGAAACAGGTACCCAGTTTCTTTACTGATGCTGAGAGAAGGTCTGTAATGGCAGCTGCACAGATTGCAGGATTAAATTGTCTGAAGCTGATGAATGAAACTACAGCAGGTAAAGGGCAAGGGCAACAACCTCTTTTGTCTTCCCCCCCCGCCTCCATTCAGGCTATTGAATCTGAGAGTGACATATTCCTGTTACACAACCAGGAGCTTGGGAAAAGCTACCCAGGCTAGCACTGCCAATCCAGCTTGGAAACTGGAAACGCAGCAGCTTGTTTTGGTGAGCTGGTGCTCAGCAACTTGCAAGACTGAGATGAGAGTTTGACTTGCCAACTTGAATACCACTTGAAAATAGCTGCTGTGCTTCTGGAATAAAGCTCATATGCACTTACTCTTTGCTGTACCGTGGAGCTACAGTAGCTGTTTAGGGAAGGCTCTGAAATACTTTCAGAATCTCTCAGTGATCCAGCTGCAGTGTGCACCCCCTAAATTCTCAATTGTTGTATTAAATAATAGTGTAGTACTGTATTAAATCCTGTGTCTGATAGGTCACAATCCATACATGATTTAACATTGGTGTGCAGTGGGGTCTTCCAATTTTCTTTGCAGCTTACTGGAAGATGTGTGTGCTGGAATAAAAATAAATCTATTGAAAGTATTAGAGAGTTCTCTTTTATTTGAAGTGAAATGCATTGAAAGGAAATGTTAGTCTGTAATCCAAGGCTTTTCTATTTGTAACCACTTAAATGTGTGCTTTAAAAGCTGCTTTTATATGAACTGCATTTTCATGGAGCTTTTTCTGAAAGCAGATTTCCTCATCATACTTAAAAAACACTTGAATGCCCAAATTAAGTCAAGCAGGAGTCTGTAGGTTAGTGACAGTTTAAACTGGTGGCACTCCTATGAGCTGTAGCATTAGCATAACTTGTTTCTGTCAAATGATCTGTTTACTGCCCTCCTCTGGTTTTGGTGAATTTTAGGGCAGAGTGCAAAAATAGGGTACCTTTCACAGGAACTAAGGCTGCAGTCTTTTAAAGCATTTTTCTTTTTTTAATTTAAATCCTCTTTCCTTTTAGAAAGTGTAAACCAACCTTCTGAACAAATGCTGATATCGAAACCTTAAGATATGCATAAACTAGTCTCTTCTCAAACAATTTTTGAATGTGCTTGAATTTTGCCAAGTTGAGCTAAAAAGCACCAAAAGTAAGGAATTTCAAAGGAGTGGGGCAAGCATGAGACTTCAGTATTTCACAAATTAAGATGTTCATTTGGCTACAAATGGAGCTGAAATACAAGGGTGATGCTTCAGTAGTATTATATCTTCATTTGATCAGTTTCCTCCCTTGCCAGTGAAAAAGGTATTCAATATAACTGTCTTTGTAATGAGCTACTTCATATATGAACAGTAATTCTTAAAATTGGTTATTTTTGTTTCCATTTATAAATCCTGGATCTAAAAACTTTAACTTATGGTGGTGCATATGCTGCTGACTGTAAGTTAGTGTTTTTGAAGGTGCACAGCATGCAGTTGTTGGAAAGAGATTTCTAGTTACACAGCATACCAAAATGTCAGTTGTGTGCATGTCCATGAGGTAATGTTAAGCTAAAAATGAAACAGTAAAAAATGGACAAATGTGGCACCTTACAGAGGTCTAAAACTTGTGACCCTCCTGATCCTTGTGTTCTGTTTGAGCAGAGTATAGGAGGTGTTTAGAAAGAGTAAACAGAAGCAGTGTCTGTCTTCAGGTAGCACTTTTCAAAGCATGCGTTACAGCTGTATGGAGTGTTCCCCTAACTCCTGTGGGTTGGTGTTTTTCAGTTGCGCTGGCCTATGGAATATACAAGCAAGATCTGCCAGCCTTGGAGGAGAAGCCAAGAAACGTGGTCTTTGTAGATATGGGGCATTCTGCTTATCAGGTCTCAATCTGTGCTTTTAACAAGGGAAAATTGAAGGTAATCTTCTTAGCTTTACAATCAAATTCCTGAATATTCCTAAGTATTCAGGTGAACAATGCTTGGAATGCTGTTGTGTGGAAAGATTAGTTTAAAACCCCCAAACTAGGAAGTGCCTGTAGCAAATATTTTTTGAAATGCTTGAATACAAGAACTGTTACTTTTTGGTTATTTCAGCAAAGCAATTTTTATACAATGCAGAAATGAAGTATTCCCAAAGTATGTTCTGGAAAGTGCTTGGCAATTAAACATACTGCACAGTTTTTGTGCTATGTAACTGAAATACTGGCATATTCTGGTAGTCTCATAAGCATTGTAGTTGTGCAGCTGACTCGTGGGAAATTGCTGAACTCTCTTGAACCGCCCTTTATTTTTTTTTCTGCTGCCCTTGATAGTTCAAAACCTAAATGCAATAGAATGTGAAGTAAAACTGAACTGTCTTGACTGCTGGTTTGGAGGCTTTTTGTTTGAGCTACTGATAGCTCAGTGTTTCTTGTAAACTTGTCCTTGGTAGCAAAATGTAACTGCCTGAAGTCAAGTGCAAGATGATGGTAAATGTTTCTGGTTTGAGCTAGTTAACAGATGATGAAATGGCGATGCTACTCTGCCTTTTCTTTTGGGAGCTAGTAAAGAGGGTAGGGGCTACAGCATGGTAGAAAATAACATGGAAGATGTGATAGTATTTTATTTGGGGAGGGCAGAAACTAAATAATTGGGCAGTGATCTTTTCAAGTCATTTTGTCTGGCAACTGCACCAGACAATGGTGAGAAAATCAAAGAACTTTCCCATGTCAAACCTGTCATTAAAGGTGTTAACTTAAACTGGTGTCTTTATGAAAGTTATCCCTGTATCTAAACAAACATGGTCTAATGACTTTTAACTCTGTGCAGGTCTTGGCTACTACCTTTGACCCGTTTGTAGGTGGTAGGAATTTTGATGAGGCTTTGGTAGACTACTTCTCTGAAGAATTCAGGACAAAATACAAACTGAATGTAAAAGAGAATCCTCGAGCCCTGTTACGATTGTATCAGGAATGTGAAAAGCTGAAGAAGCTTATGAGTGCAAATGCTTCTGACCTTCCACTCAATATTGAGTGCTTCATGAATGACCTTGATGTCTCCAGTAAGATGAACAGGTACTGTGCCTTATTTCCACTCAAGTGAAGTATGGTCTCTGAGCTGTCAGGTACTGTGAAACACTTTTCTTTGTTCTTGCAGAGCTCAGTTTGAGCAGTTGTGTGCTGCCCTTCTGTCCAGAGTGGAACCTCCTCTGAGAGCAGCCATGGATCAAGCTAGTAAGTAGAAGTTAATTTAGGTACTACTTCTGGTTCAAGAAAGTAACTAGTAATCCAGTTATCCTAGATCTGTTTAATGATAATCTTTTTAATATATTTTTGTATTTATTAGAATTGCAAAGCTAAGTACTGAAAAGTTAAATGTAAGTTCCATTCATATGCTTGCCATGTATGCATGATCCCATTCCTGCCTCATGAGCGCACATGCCACTCTGCAACCGTGGTTTATTGACCCTAATTCACCCTGTGTAATGGAAAAGGTTGGTGCTCTGAAATTGTTACTTAAAAACAAAGCAACCAAACCAAAACCACGATGGGAAAAACTATTATTATTTACTCCAGCTGTCTGGCCAGCCTTTTCCATACACGGTTCATACATGTCCTCACTGACCTGAGAATTTGGCAGTATATTCTTGAAATAAGTTATCTGAAGCATGTGCAATAACAATTTTTTTTTTAATTTATTTTTTTGCCTAATGTAGCATAAAGCAGAGAATTAGACTTCCACAGGAAAAGGTTTTAGCCCTAATTCCAGCACCTGCAACTAAAAGGGAAGAATTCTGCTTAACTTGTGACTTGGCTAGATGGCTAATATGGGAAATAAGAACCTGAATGCTGAGCAGAGCAGTTGTTTAAGATAATTTCATACACATATGTTGGATTCAGAATTAAAGTTATCCTGCAAGAACAGTTTAATACTGAATATATACATTTAGTTAAGGGTTTTGCTTTTCTTTGGCAAGCAAAATTAAACCAGCCATAAAATGAGGTATAAGAGGTTTTATTTTGCTCTCATTTTGGAGGGGTCTATTAGTGCAGGGCTGCCAAAGAAAACCCAGTTTTATCCCTGAGTTTATGCACACCAGAAAGGGGATACACATGGACCTCATTTTAAGAACAGCTGTCCTCACTGATGCTTGGTTTCTGCATTTTCCAGGATTATGCAACTAGAAAACTTCCTGGCCTGCAGGAGGGACAAAGGGTTTGACTGGGTCACATCATGATAAATCTGGTTTTAAAGATCTTGTCAGCCATTGAATATATTTGGTGCTTGTCACAAATCATAAGAGAAAGAACCCTTATCTTTGTTTTTTTGGTTGTCCAAAGGCAGTTTTTGGTATCTGTATGGTAACTGAAGGCCATGCATTCTCTTTTCTAGAACTTCAGCGTGAAGATATCTACAGTATAGAAATAGTAGGTGGGGCTACTAGAATTCCAGCAGTGAAGGAACAGATCTCTAACTTTTTCTGTAAAGAGATAAGCACCACGCTAAATGCTGATGAAGCTGTTGCAAGAGGCTGTGCCTTGCAGGTATAGTTACTGAAATTAAACTTGAGTATTGCTTCTTTAACATCATGTACTAATGAAGTACAGCTAACCAAAGGCAAAATGTGCTATAGCTGAAACAAGATGCAGAGTCTTGTTCTTTGGCTATGTCAGAAATTACTGCATTACGTTTGTTTATTTGCTGCTGTGTCTTGTTAGAAGGATGGTCTTGTTGAGAGAACTGTTAGATTTGATGACCCAAATTGCACTGTTCTGCTGTGTGTAGTCATTTGGAAGCATTGCTGGATATCTTCACTGACAGTCACTGGGGAATTAGCATCTGTTGCTATTACTTCAGTTGAGTCTTTCAGTTCAATTAACTTTCTGCTAAGAACAGGAAGTTTCTGGTAAAAATTCAATGACTTCAATGTGACCTCATAGGAATTGCAGCCTTTTTTACACTTGGTTATTAATTATAGCACTTACTATTATTTAACTACCTGGCTATAATAAAACTTTGTCTTTGTTTTCTAGTGTGCAATTCTTTCCCCAGCTTTTAAGGTCCGTGAATTTTCCATCACAGATGTTGTTCCTTATTCTATAACATTAAGATGGAAATCATCCTATGAAGAAGGAACAGGGTAAGTTGTATTGTGACTACTAAAATGTGTATATGTGCAAGTAATGAAAAATACTGAGCTATGGAAAAGACCAGGCCTCAGATCTGGAAGCTCTCATGCAGTCAAATGGTTTCGGTTTTCTTTTTTTGCATTATACCTCTTGATTTCCAGTTACTGCTTAATAATTAGAAATATATTTAATTTTAAAATGTTGATGCAAAATTGCCTCCTAAGATGTGTAACACAAAATGCGTAGTCCAGCTTTGAGACCCAAAGGCCCTCAACCTGCAACCCTTGTTATAGCCTAACTTAAACTAGTATTACAGCTGCTGATCATTAACACACCTTGGTTTTGATTGTCCATTACCTTATACTCAGTCATTTAACCTTACTTAATATTTTACTGCTATAGGGAGTGTGAAGTCTTCAGTAAGAACCATGCTGCTCCATTCTCAAAAGTAATTACTTTTCACAAGAAAGAGCCTTTTGACCTGGAAGCTTACTATACGCATCCACATGAAGTGCCTTATCCTGACTCCAGAATAGGTAAGGCTCTGTGAAGAAAACACCCATACCCTACTTGTGTTGATAATGGGAAGAGTGTTTCTTGTTGTTTTAAGGTCTGTTACTTCCCTATTTCCCAGGGTATAGAAAAGCCTAGGTTCCTTAGGCTCAGCACAGTCATCTTGGTTTAGTTGCAGTGATCAAACAGTATCAACATGATCTTTTTGGCAGCTCCTTAAAAACTGCACTTTTTTCATTCTGCCTGCACCATTTCTGAATGCTTGAAAAATGAGGAGGTACGAAGACCGTACTTCTCTATTGTCTGCTTCTTTCAAGCTCTATAAAATGGATAAGGATCTTATGTGCTTGCCAGCCTGGATATTTCAAAGAAATTGGATCAGAGGAGCTGTTGGAAGTAGGCAGCTATCTGTCATGTCACTCTCTGCTACTCAACATACAAGACAGACATTTTCCTGAACTTAAGCATCAGTTTGGTTTAGCTGTTACCTTATGTTGCAGAATTGACAACTAAGTAGGAAGTTCAGATAGCTTGAATTACGTTAAAAGCCACAATTTAAATTGACACCCCTCCAGGAATGTATTTTCTCTCTTGTCTCTTTCACTGTTGTGCTGGAGTAACAATTAAAACATCTTTGTTTCTTAAGGGCGTTTCACTATTCAGAATGTTGGTCCCCAACATGATGGTGACAATTCCAAAGTGAAGGTCAAAGTGCGCGTCAATATTCACGGCCTTTTCAGCGTGGCCAATGCTTCTATCATCGAGAGGCAGAACGTCGAGGGAGATCACAATGATACACCTATGGACACGGAATCATCAAGTAAGAACCAAGGCAGAGATGAAGAGCTGGTATGTAAACTTGTAAAACCTACACTCCTTGTAATTCTGACAAGAGAGCCAGTAACTGGAGATTAAGTCAGAGTGGATGGCTTCTGACAAGTACTGCTTCTCCACCCTTAAATTATTTCTTCAGTTACGTAACATTTCTTCATGTTTATTATGAAAGTACTGGTGACGTGTTACACTAAGAAAGCAGAGGAGTGTAACACCTGGTTGCAAAGGAAAGTGATTTTTTTTCATTGTTCTTTACCATCTCTCTACTAGCCCTGGTGTTACCTAATCTTGTTATCAAATGGCAGCATATTTAGTGAGCTGACAAACACATTCTAAAGGTGGGGGTGGGGGTGGTTTGGTTGGTTGTTTTTCCTTCAAGTACTGCATTTTCATTGAGTAAAAAGATTTATATTTTTAAATATGGAACATTCCTCAAAAAACCTTTATTCACTAAGGGCACTTCTTCATATACTTCAAAAGTGTTGGTTCTTACAAACTGGCTTGTAAGTCCATAGGGGAAATGACTGGTAATAAATATGCAACAGCTTTGTTATTAATACTGAGCAGTTTAATAAACTTTGTTCTCTCATTCTAGTGCAAGGAGGATCACCTTTCTTGATAGTGCACTGCATACTGAAAGCAGATCACTGAGGTAGTGAGGTGCAGCTGTTACATTTGACACTGTGCAGTTGAGGATTGGATGCAGGGAACACTTTGCAGCTAGGACCAACACGCTAGTGCTGGGCTTGGCAGCCTTTCCTCGTGCCTTTCTATAGCTTGGGATTCTGGTTATGTTACAGCTCCCAGGGGAAAGAGATGATAGCATAGAGAAAAAGAGGATGAAGCAGTGGACAAGCTGGTGATTAACACTCTCGCAAAGTAGTCAGCAGAGCTACTGGTCTCACATGCTGTCAGATGTACTGAGGAGGGAGGTTTCCCTAGGGAGTAAGACTGGGAAGTAAGCAAACATACTCTGGCTTTATTTGGAGGAAGGGGTGAATGTGTTTTCCTGTTGCTGTCTTCAAAAATCTGTCCCCAGCAGCTTTTCCCACTTCAGTTAAATATACTCTGGGAACTGGGGCAAGTGGTTACACAATTAGCATTACATAATTGATAGAAGCCACTCCTTATATTTTACCCTGCTTTCAAAGACTTGGAGTATATTTGAAAATGCAGACATGATGTAGTTCCATGTAGATGTGTGCTCTGCATCTGATGCTTGTAAGTGAAAACACTTGGAAGTAACAGAGTTGGTGTTTAGTGCAATAGGACACTGCAGGTGGAGGTTACTAGGAAGTATACTGTGTTCAGTACAAGAGTAAACACTTCCACCCTTAGGCTTTCACTATGGTACTTCCATCCATCTAACACATCTTCCTTCTTATAATGGTGCTTGTCAGCAATTACCTCTCATTACTGAGGATGATACCCTCAACTCTGAGGAAGAGGTTTGTGGTGTATAATGTATTTTCTCCCTCTAGCTGTTCTGTGTAGGCGAAATGGTACCTTCCAGTTCTTTTTCTGTGTGAACAGTAAGAATGGTAAAAAGGAGAATTTTAATTATGTGTTCTCCTCTGAAGTAACAAAATTTGGTAAAAGTGGCACTTTTGTTTTCAACATCTAAATAACTTGTTGATGAAATTAAAGCAGCTAAACTGCAACATCCGCATCTGCCCCAAAGTTTGAACTAGCAGTGAATTATTTTACATGCGTGAGGAGTTAGTGAATCCAGGAGTCTTCATTCCTTGTGATGGGAGTAATCACAGGCCTTTCAGACCTCAGCTACAGCTCACTAGTTATTGATGTCCAAGTATTGGAGTCATCCTGAAAACTTTAGGCTTATCCACTACTATGTTAGTAAAAGTTCTTTGCAGTGTATACAAGGAATTGTATTACTTGTTTAAGTAATCAAGTGCTCAGCACTAGCAATTTGAGATGTCTTCAAGATCCTTACATTTAGAACAAGGCACAGGTGAACTACAGATGAATTGAAATGAAACTTGTGGGTGTCAGGGAAGGTAGACAGTTGGTTTTGTGCTCCAAGACTAGTACAGAAACAAATTTTTAGGGTTGTGTCAGACAGATGCGGATAACAGTGTCGATAATTACTTCTGCTTTGGATTACGAACTTCAAAGGTTCAGATGAAAAATGCTATGAGACTGAAGTTCTGGCTGTTCCACAGAGACCCTGTTGTTACTGCTTGTGTTAGGAGTGTGTTTCTAGAATGTTCTTAGCATACATTGTAGATGTATTTCTAATTTAAAATGGAATATTCACAAGGCTTAGTGTACTTCTAATGGGTACAGATGGCAACATCATAATTGTTTCAAGGGGACAGGCAAAACAGAATTCTCATCTGATTTGAGAAAGATGAATACAAGCACTATATCAAAATGCCTGTTTAAAATGGTGGATCAAAAATCAAGTCCATGTATTATCTGTGATCTATTGTGATTGACATTGAATGCAAGGGTTTGCTTTACGATTTTGGACTCAATTATGTAACTCTTTTCCTAGGATAAAATGCAGGTTGATCAAGATGAAGGTATTCAGAAAAATCAAGCTGAACAGCAGAACCAAGCAGATGAGGAAACTGACAATGCAGGAACTGAAATAAAAGTTTGTATTCAGTATTTATAAGGAAATGTCCTGTTGCATCCCTTAGACTGTTTTTGTCCTGTATTCTTGAAGTTACTACTCTTACTAGCTGAAAGACATTGACTGTATTTAGATAGTCCAGCTGTACTGAAATGGTTACATTAGGAATCCTAGCTTAGTATTTGGGTTTTCAAAACAGAATAGGATAATATCTTTGAAGTAAGTTTCTGTTATTTAATGTAGTTTTACAGAGAAGATGGAATCTAGGTAATGTTAGGAAACATTATAAAGAATGTTATGCAGTGCCTTCAGCTTTTGAACAAGTTTTTCTCAGAAGCTCTTTGTGTAATGTTCAAAGAAACTAAATTCCACCAGTTTAGAGCAAAATTAAAGTAGTGGTGGTTCTGAACAGCAGAGCAACAATTAGGTGCTTCATTTACAAATGAATTATTTGTAGCTGTCTTACTAGTTTTGTTTCTCTTTTTTGAGTGTGAATGTAGAAACATTTCTTGAAAGGATTAATAGTATAAATCTCTATAGGCTGCTTCAGGGGACAAGCAAGATCATCCAGCCCAGCCAAAGGCTAAAGCAAAAGTGAAGAGTATTGACCTACCTATACAGGCAAGCCTTTATAGACAACTGGGACAAGATCTTATTAATTGCTATATAGAAAATGAGGTAAGCATTATAAGCAGATGACCACTCAAATTAATGGTGCTGTAAATAATTGTCCAGAAGGTGTTTGCAACCATGAACTCAGTTATATAATACAGAATTCTTTGAGGGGTTTGCCTTCAGTTGTAAGGGGTTTTTTTTTGGATCTTTTGGTGAAATTCATCAGCTTAAGTAGGCTTAACTGCTTATGTCTGATGTTGACCTGAGAATTGCCAGTACAGGCTGCATAGTAGGTTACCGTGATGCCAGTCGTTACTGGCTGATCTGATACCGACCAGGAGTAGCATTTGCCTGTGTTCTGGTGATTGCAGAAGCTGGGTCCTCAGTTCTACCACTTTTTGTCTTTCCAAGTCCCACATAAGCAGAAAAGTATTATAACATGTAGAAAACTTGGCCTTTAGAGAATCCTTTCTGAACTTCCTAGGTGTAATGTCTGTGAAGATCCCACCACATAAGCTTTTCTCTGAAAGATGGTCAGTATGAAGAACAAAGTATGAAATATTTTTGGTAGGGCAGAATGATTCCTAGTGACTTCCAAGCCAGAGTTGAGACATGTCTGCTTCTAGTCCTGTCTGTTGTGGTCAGAGCATAATTGATACCTGCCCCACTTATGATGAAGCACTTGCCAAACAACTCCCAAATATGAACTCTTCTGTCCCCAGTGCAGTTCTGCCTGCAGTGTAGATGATGTACCCAAAGGTGAAAATCCTGATCACTAACTGAATTAGGAGGCTTCTGCAGAGTTCTGCGGTGGAGTTTCAAGACAGTAACCATTAAGCATGACACCTGATAGGCTTTTAGTTTTAAATGAGTTTTTCTTCACTCTAGGGGAAGATGATGATGCAAGACAAGCTTGAGAAAGAAAGAAATGATGCTAAAAATGCTGTTGAAGAGTATGTGTATGATTTCAGAGACAAACTGTGTGGAGTCTTTGAGAAATTCATCACTGAAGAAGTAAGACTCACCTATGTGTTTTAGCTGTGGGAACAAATTACTTTGTGTCTGTAAGTTTTGAGTGTGGGTTATGTGGAGGCTGCAGGGGTCTCTTGGAGTAATTTCTGGGCGAGACAAGAATTGTCTTCACAGAAGTGAAGTTCAAACTACACTTTGACCTGGCATCTGTCATGCAAATACGTAGTTTGTAGTCCAAGAAGTTGCTCGGTGCTAAGGAGAAACTCTGGATGTAGGCACAAAACCCTATGGTGGGGGTAGGAATGCGGGGCAAAGCACCATGAGCCACTAAATGGCAAGAGTGGGTAAAAATAAAATGAAAATGAGGTGAAAGGGAGTGGGTGTAGCTCTGTTTTATTGTCTAATTTAATTAACTTTAAAGAACAGAATTTTTTTCCTCACCTAAAAGTATTTTTAACACTGCATGCTATTGAACTCCAAGTACAAGGTGATGAAGAAAGCTGTACACTGGGCTTCTGCAAAAGCAGTATTGAAAGAACACTTACCCTGTCATCATTTCTCCGTAACAGCCATCTAAGTGGCTGGTACACAAGCAGCCAGTTGAGGGAACAAAGGTCAAGCAGCAGTTTTAATAGGTCCCATAAGCTTCACCTACAAACTGGAGTAGTGGGTCTGTCCAGCCCCTTTTCCATTGTGTAAAATCTTGACTTTAAAGTCTGGTAATGACTTCACTGTCACTTTTGAGTATTTCAAACTGCTGAAATCATCATCTTTCAGTAGAGGGTGTTCTATATGTGCTGGCAGGAGAAGTTCCCATCTGAACTAGTATGTTCCTCATTTACTACATAGGATTCAAATAAGCTGACTTTGATGCTGGAGGACACAGAAAACTGGCTTTATGAAGATGGAGAGGACCAGCCAAAACAAGTGTACATGGATAAACTTCAGGAATTAAGAGTAAGTTCTAAATTTCTAGGAAAATTGCATGTGTAAATCCATGAACTTTCAAGTGTGGAAGTTCAGGTTGTATCTGGATGCAGTTTAGTTAGGAATTGTACATAATCAGAAATGTAGTTTGTTTCAATGTCAGTTATGTTCCTAATTTGGAAAGACTTAAAATGAAGCACGCTCACTGGTGACAAAGAGGATTAATTGCCCTAGGAATTTCTTGTCAGTCTTGCTAGAATATGAAAGAAGCTTCTGAGTAGTTCAACTGCTCTCCCATGTATTCAGTATTAGACTCTAAAATAGCTGCTCTGGTTTTTCTCTTTTGAGAGATCTTTTGTGGATGTATTGTAAAACTGATATTTTGGTCTAATATGTGATGATAAAGGCTGAAGGTTCTTTAACAGTACCTTCTACTGTAACAATTTACTAGTAATGACCAAAAAATTAATTCAGGTTTTAATAAGCTCATGGGAAAACATGAATTCTTATGAATGACTGCTCTATAGTAAGTTTAAGCTTGTCTTCATCTCTTGGGCTCAAACTGCTTTCCCTCAAGGCAGCTTCCCTTTGAGGCAGAGTAATGGATGAAAACAGTAGTGTGGATCCTGGCAACTACCTTCTTGCCTGCATCCCAGTATTCAGGAGAAGGGTAAAAATACACAATGGATAAAACAACATGTTTTCATGTGAACTACTTTTAAACCATCCCTATAAATCCTGACTTGTTTCTATTCAAATGGACCAGACTGGAGTAAACTTGTATTTGTCAAGATCTTTGTGCTTATGTTTCCAGAAATTTGGACAGCCTATTCAGGAAAGATACATGGAACATGAAGAGAGACCAAAAGTTTTAAATGAACTGGGAAAGAAGATTCAGCTCCTTATGAAAGCAGTAGAAGCGTACAAAAACAAGGTAGAAGCAAATTACTAAGGGAATAATCTATTACAAGTGTTGGAATTTGGCTGTGGAGTTTTTGGTGTTTAAAAATAAATCCTATAGGATTACTTGTTGTGGTAGTTTCAAGCTATGCCTTCAAAAATTTTTTACAGATCTTGAACAGAGAGTAGTAAAATGTAAATAAATCACTATTGGGCATAAAAAGGCAAATAAGGATAGTTCTAAACAATCCCATTGGAAAGATAATAGATTTAAGCTGGTAATGTAAATAACTTTGCTCTCTTCTCTTCTTTGCTCTGGGAGAGATACTAACTCACTTCTGCTTGACCTTGGCTGCATTGTTTTGGCTAAGTCTAATGTCTCTCTGCTCCTTTCTCTTGTGGGTGGTGGGTAAGGGAGGGCAGGGTGGAAGAAGCTATTAGCTTACCCGGGTCTTTGACTAGGGGGTCCTTGTGCTGTTCATTAATTGTAAATAGCTGTAAATATTGTAAATACTGTGTATTTAGTACATATTCATTGCATGCCACTTCAGTTTTGCTTGTAAATACAGCTTTCATTTGCTTCCAACTGAGCTGGCCTGGCAAATTTAATGTTGGGGTGGGGAAATTTCAACCCACCACACTTGTGAAGCTGCTGTAAAATGGCTGTTATGCTTCTGCTCCTGAGACTGTTCTGGATTGCTAGCATAAAAGGCTAGCAGGAGAACATGAATTGAACATAGTCACATTTTTATGGTGACCTGCACCACTTGAAATGGATATCCCAGGTTATGGCTATTGCCATTGTTTCTGTAACTTGCAGAGCTGTCTCTTGGAGTTCATTAATAAAATTACTGTAAATTTGGGGTGCCTTTTTTCCCCCAGCATCCTTACTAATCTGTGCTGCTTCAATGTAGACTGCTGATCAAAATTTCAAATGTCTTAAGATAATGTCCTGTCTGTCTTGTTCTACATTCATGCTTTATATGCAAAGCTGCTTAAAACTATTTCTGTTAGGTCGTAGCAATGTTACCCTATTCTGTTTGGGTGTTCATGAAATTCTTAGCTGGGTGAGAAGCATGTATTAATTGATGATGTAATCTCTCCCTCCTTAGGATGAAAAGTATGATCACCTTGATCCTGCTGAGATGGAAAAAGTTGAAAAATATGTCAATGAGGCTATGAATTGGTTGAACAGCAAAATGAATGCTCAGAACAAACTAAGTCTAACTCAGGATCCAGTTGTCAAAGTGGCAGAAATAATGTCAAAATCTAAGGTAAAACCAAAAAATTGTGTGTCACATTCTAGTAAGTTGTTTTTTAACAAGGTTTTGGCCTTTGTCTTGAGCTAGAATATTACACCTGCAGAGATTTTAAAGCTCAGAATAGATTCCTGCAGAGGCAGCTGCAGTTTTATTGACGTTCAGTTCTGGCTCTTGATGTACAGCAGTGCCTCTGAAAAACCCTTTTTAAAATAGCCTGAGTTACAGCACCAGGCTGGCTAGAAAAATGGGTTATCACCTAGGCTTCTTTAGGTAGTGAAAGGTTTTCTTTTAATTTCTTAAGACTTGATAGATTTGAGAAGTCTAGCCCTTGAAAATTAAATTCAGGTCATTAAAAACCCAAACCAAATTTGAGACATTTTAGTTCAGTGCAGTTACTGTGCAGCCAAATGAACTTGCTCTCTCATTTCTGTTACACCTAGGAATTGGATAGCTTCTGTAATCCCATTATATACAAGCCCAAACCGAAGATAGAACCTCCCAATGATGGGCAGTCAAAAGCTAATGGTGAACACAATGGACCAGTGAACGGACAGAGCAGTGCTGAAACAAAACCTGAACCAGCGAAGGACAATTCTCAGCAGACCAAACCCCTGGAGAAATGGAAGTGGACTAAACCTTGCATTTATTTTACTTAATCAAAATAGTGCAAGTAACCACAGGGTCCATTCTTTTTGTCTGGTACACACCTCAGATGTTCAGTTATTCTTAGCCAACCTTCTGTCATTTGTTGCTGAGTAGTTTTGAAAGTGTTTTATATTAAGTACACCTCTGATGTTTATTTCCACTGATGCTGCTTATGTGGAGCTTTAGCCAAATGTAGATTGTATAAGTCAGTTTAAGCTTTCCCAATATATTTTATATCAAACATACAGAATTGATATATAAATGGCAACAATCTACCTTATTTAAAGCTTTTCTTGTGGATAAACCTCAGCTCCTTTATTCAGGAAAGGATACTGTATTGCACTACTGATGCTCAAGTGTAGATCTAATTGCATCTTTATTTTGGAAAAATATTGGAATTGAAGTGGCAAAACTTGTCACTTGAAGCACTGACCTTTTCTAGTTATTGTATTGTTATAATTTAACTATTAAAATAGAGGTTAGTTGGCATACGTAGTCCATCTTGTTGATGTACCATGAGAACTGTATGGTCTTTTCCATATAAAGTGAATAATACAAGCTTAAACATGGTTTAGTTTCCCATACCACTAATATGTTAGCTACAGAATACTGGCATAATGGCTCTGCCTTGTGCTGAAATCATCCAAGGTCTCAGCACACATCGCTGTACATAAGGTACTCTGCTTATGGTAGGATGACGCTAGTGGCAATGGTAGGAAGTATCCAAGGACTGTTACATAGCTTTGCCTTGAAAATGTCTTACTGCACGTGTTACTATGCCTGCTGCTTTTGTTTTGAAGGAAATCTGTATCTTGATCACACCTTGAGCTGGGGAGGAGACACAACAGAAATTGTGCTGCACGACCTGGATATTAGCACCCTGGATTTGAGGTTGTGTCTGTGCTGTTAGTTGCAA
The DNA here is from genome assembly GCA_033816785.1 of Picus viridis. Taxonomy (NCBI): domain Eukaryota; kingdom Metazoa; phylum Chordata; class Aves; order Piciformes; family Picidae; genus Picus; species Picus viridis. Next base: position 8,637,359 of record CM066581.1, read on the forward strand.
ACTTGAAAATGCTGAGAGCTTATTTAGGCCTTAATACTCAGCACATAAATACTTTTGTCATGGATAGAAGCAAAATACTTACAAACTGGATATTATTACCCAAAGATGGAATCTACTTGAGAAACTTGCATAGCTTGCCAGTTACCTTTGGTCATTAACTTCATCAAATGAAAATGTCTATAACATACTACACAGCTGAGTCACTATTTTTCTTTGATAAATCTTATATATTGTTGAGGTCCAGTGTCTGTGCATACATTCTGAATGGTCCTGTCAGTCACTGAGGTGCTGAAGCACTTGCTCAAGCAAGTCACTTTGCTGCTGACTTGAAACAGCTCTTCCATTACCAGCACAGGACTGGGCTACTCTTGGCTGTGGAAAGTGTTTTCTATAGGCAGCATCATTTGCAGCTGTATATAAATGGGCTCAAGTAGCCCAAGTGTTAGAATTTCATCTTCATGACTGATAGCAAGTGGCCAAGCTGCACATACTTTACTATTCCTACTCTACACAGTCAATTGGGGATGATTTAGCACCTTGAGTTGACATATTTGAAGTCCTTGAACAAAAACTGAGTGACCTTGAATAGAACTGCAGCTACTTGCAACCTCAGTCTTGAATTCTGCCACTGTAACCACTGGTGCTGAGGGGGTGACTGCCTTTCAGTGTCCATTATCCTAAGTTTAAGTCATACAAGACTGAGCCAGCTTTAGTCCCATAGGCTTTAACATCATGAATACATGGGTGGCTTCACTTCATCAGTGTAATGAATGGCATTCATAAATATTGGCTTCTTAAAACCCATCTATACAGTAATTTGTGTAGCAGACTTCCTGATATTTAGCAGAAGAGCTCAAGCAGTGGAAATCTCCAATAGCTAAAGGGTCATGTGTAAGCCACCTGCTGATGGTCATCAGATGCTTAATGCTAAATTACAGATGTTTGAGGCAGTTCTTGTGCATAGAGGCTGGAATAATTCTACAGCATGATCAAAAGCAGATAGGGTTAACACAAGTGACCAGAGTAGGGCTTTCTTATTAGAATAGGGGTTGTTTTGTTGGGTTTTCTCCTGGGCATCTGCTCTGTCTCATATCCCTGGTGAAGAGGAATGATACTTGCAGATTGCCCATAGCAACTGGCTGCTGATGTATATGTTAAGAATTCCATTTGGAAAAACCAAATGGGACTTCAAAGTTCTTGAGTACTTGCAAAAGCTATGCACAACTTGAAGGGGATGTTTTGTGTGTTGGACTCAAAAAGTGTGTTACCCTGTGGCTACCCTGACAGCACCAGACTGAGTATCTTGCCACATAAGTTTTGTTAGGGAACCAACAGTAGTATGCTATTCTGTGGGTTGTATTTTAGAAGTGGGTATTTGTTGTGTTTTATTTGAAATTTTGAGAGCAAGATATATTTCCAACATTTGAAGACACTCCCTCTAGCCTATAAAAAGAAAAACTGGGAAGCAACACTACCTTGTAGAGGCAGTGGAGTTTAGTTTAAATATTTCTGGTTGGCCGGGTTTTTCAGTCAGTCTACAACATAATGTCCAAGTTTAGCTACCGAACAGCATCCGTACTTCAGTTTTCTTTTACCAGTAACATCTTTCTTCTTTTCTTTAAGGAAGACACTTCTCCTTTCTCAAGCATTAATGGACCTGCTCAAGAAGTGGCTTTAAAATTAATTTGCTTTACTGCACTAAGTTGCTGGTTTACAGCTGACTCACGGCTTCCTTTCCACATTTTTTATTACTTCAGGATTTTCTTTGCACTTCATTCAGATGTAACAAATACTTTTAGCAATTGCTTGAAGTTAAAACTTTTTATATTCTTCATTCTTTAAATGGGCAAGGGTGCTACATGACAAAACAACCTAGAACAGCCGCCTGCCTTTTTTGATCTGACTTTGAATGTGTGTCTGAATTTGAATGAAGAATCCTTTCCCTTCTTGCCTTCTGGCAGTGTCCTTCTTTTCACCATTTAAATATTGCCTTGGGGGGCATGCTTGCAATACTTTGCAGTAGCCACTTGGATAACAAATTCTTCCTAGCAGTTGAGGTGAAGCACCTAACTGGTGTTACCCCTGGGATTCACAGGACAGGTGGAGAAGCTGTCCTTGTTGCAGTGCTGGAGGGGGTGGGGTGGCGGGTTGAGACTTCAGTCCTGCTGCTGAAGTGTGCAGCATTCTGCATGCATGCTGTGCTGCAGTGGGGAGGTTTTGGAGGTTTCACTAAAAGGAGAAAGCTGTTACTCTAAAGCATCTAGTGTATGTTGACAAGATTACTTTATGTCTTCAGCAGTTGAAATTATACTGTTTTCAAACGTGCCAGTGCTCTGAACTCAATTATAGATGCTTATTGTTCCTTACTGTTCTCAAATACTCCGTATTTAAGTGTTTGGGGTTTTTGCTGTAAAGATTACATTTAGGTGTAATTTCAGGAAAGGGGCAAGAAGCTGGCAGGAGATTTCTGTCCTCACACTAGTGTCAAAAAATACTTAGGAACTTTACAGCCTTAGCAAAACCTCTCAGTTGTCCATGCTTTTCAGCTGACACACACTTACCAAACCACTCTGACACACACACTGCATTGGCTGGGCTGAAGCTCCAAGCCAGCTGCTGTAAGAAAGAAGCTAAATCCACTTCCTATAGACTAGTGTCAGCATGAACCTTGTTTCTCAACACAGAGTTTTCACTTTAATGTTACCACACTGTAATAAATGGATACATTTGAGTTTTGTGAGCCCTTCCAGGCTGAAGCTTAGGTGCCCATAGTTGTGGGTCGGTGTAGGGTACACATACTTGAAGGATGCTTACCTAAGATACTACTGGCTGAGTTTTCTTTAACCTAATGGAGGAATATTACCTTCCTACTCTTTCTTTGTTTTTTTTTTTTTTTTTTTTTTTTTTGTTAAGTTTTATAGCCTTTCAGGCACCAGAAGACTATCCCAAAAGAAATAGTAAAAAATGTTGCTTAACAAAAGGCAGTTAGTGCCTTACAAATTTTCATTTCAATTCCCAAAGTCCTATTTGGAGCATCAGTATAAATTCTGAGTTGGACAGAGAAAGTGTTTGGTGGCCAAACTCTTAGCTGAGTTCTTAATTTTCTGCAGCTGAAATCTGAAGACTTCAGCTACATACTGTACATGTAAATAACAGGAAACAGCTCAGCTCAGTGTGACTACTACCACTGCAGAATGGGAAACTAGGACTGCTGTCTTGTGACTTACCTGATACAGATAGTAAACTGTTCTACATCTTCCTGGTCAGAAGGAAATGTATCCAGCAATGAAAACCAGGAATCACTGCACTGTCATCTGTGAAGAATCATTTTAAACAAAAATGCAATTAATAGGTATACCCACTGGACACCTCTACAAAGTGCTGAAATGGTTTAATTAACTCAAAAAGAAAGGTGGCAGTCCCTGAATGTTGCCTAGTGCGAAAAATTCACTTACATAGTCTAAACATATCTCCACGGGGGTGGGGGGAGGGAAGAGATGGGCATGTTAGAATTCAGAGCAGTGTTTTAAGTATGCAAAGTGTTTACTCTGTATGTAAATGGGAGTCTTATTAGTGACAGATCATGTGCAAATGGACAATACTTCAATTTATTTTTGAATGGCAATATACATTGTCAAGGTTGTGTATAATTATAATAAATATATAAACCACTACTTGAACCATAAAGGACCACCCAAGACCTCATTTTTACACCAGTGTTCCTGAAAGCAGCTTTGGTTGTGGTTCACCCTGTCCTGCTGGCTTAGCCAGTGTCGTTTCTCTGGCTTCTCTGTCCCAGGCAGCTCCAGGCTCTTCTACTGCCATGACCTGTGAGCACTTTTCACATCTGTGATTTAGATGAGCACAAACTGACACATTTCCAGTAAATAATCTGTGCCAAATTATTTGCTGCACATAGAGAAAAAGTCAAAGTAGTTTTCTTGCTGCTTGGGGAAGTTCATGGCCTTGGGCATAATTGGTGCTCTGAGCAGATCCTGAAGTGCAGCAGTCCTTGGGCTTAGTCCAGGAGTTCCTTCATGGCTTAGGGGTGCAGTGGGAATCCCTCCATCCTCCACCAGTGAGCAATGACTGTAGAAAATCTGTGTAACCTATACAAATGTATCAAAACACAGGATGACTCCACATACATAAATCCTTTTTCCTCAATATGTTTTAAAAGATTTGTGAGGTCTAAGTTTGCATACTTGGGTCTAAGTAAAGTATTTCAATGATACAATTCATTGCACAGGCAGGGTTTGGGATTTTGGGGTGGGGAAAGGTCCTGCCTATTAAAGAAGGTGTACCTACATAAGTATGTGTACAAATGTATATATGTGCATATGTAACTGTACAATCTAAAAACCAGCTCCACATGCTAGTAACAGTACAGGGCAAAATACTGACTGTAACCTACTTTCCCATCTGAGCATCTCAGATGACAAAGTAGCCAGTTTACACTCCAACATTCACCAGGTGTGCAAGGATGCTTAGCATTAAGGAAAGTATTCCAGACCACTGCAAAGAATGAAAATAGCTATTCTAGCAACAACTCTATTCTCATTTTAAGTCTCTATCACTTACAAGGCAGAACATCACTCATAAGGGGACACAAAGCAAGTGCTAACCCAAAAGTATCTGCACTGATTTGAAGCTCTTCCATCTTTGTTGTGATGACATTATTTTCACTTTGGTGTGAAGAATTCTTTTCATTGATGTAAGCAAGGTTTGTGAAGAATGTGATGAATTTAAATATAATCCCAGGCCAAGTTAGGTCTTCTTAAACTGTGCAAGTACTGCCACCACCCTTTCTCACAGAATTTACTCTGCCTTGCAAAAATGTCATCTATTGGAAGCTGTCACTTAGAGATCTTAGGTAGTGTACAATCATAGGAATCACAGAAAATGCACCTGGAAAGCATTTTGAGCAGTTATCTAGTCCACTTAAGTGCATCAAGACAAAAATAGGTGTACTTGTCCTAAAGAATGTGTTTTGATTTACTTGAAAATGGACTTCCTAATCTCAGGAGATGCTCTGTTATGGTGGGAACACATTTGTGGGTTCACAGAGAACACACACCAAAAAAAACAACCACCCAATCAAAACCTTTTAAAGATGTTTTCTTGCTAAAAGTACTTTATAACTGTTGTAATGGATGGGGCATTAGCTATTACTGTCAATAGCAAGAGCCAGCAACTCAGCCCCCAGCTCAGCTGCACATCTCCAACTTGACTATGAACAAGCCAGGTATATCAGCAAGTCTGTGTAGACGAAGTTATACAGGGAAAACACTCAATATGTTTATGCAGACCACTGAGCACTGCTGGGTTCTGAACTCATCTACAATCTCAATTCTGTAGTGTGCAGTTAAATGAACAGAAATCTTGTTTAATTTTCAAAAGATACGGCAATATGCAGATAAGGCACTTGATTACTATTGCAAAGCTCAACAAACAGGGCAGAAAAGAGAAACACAATTAGACTGCAAATCCCAACTAACAATAATTGCTTTTGCAGCAAAACCACCCAGACATTCTGCAGTCAAAGCAGCTATCGCATACTGATACCCACTGCTGTACAGAGCTGTAAAGGCAGCTGCAAACAAGACAGTATAGTCATGAGTGGGCTAGTCACACTGAGAGCGTAAGACTAACACCCTGAGAGGCTGACTGAGGAACACTGAACTCCCAGAGAAGACAGTATAGGAGCTATTTTCACAGAGATTCATGCCCTGCTTAAGAACATGGCACCCACTGATATCATGTCCCATACAACCACAAATACAGCAGATGCTCGCAACCGAGGCATTACCTACGCTGGCAAAACATACCCATGACCTAGGCATGGCATAGGCATGATGTCACCTGGTTCTAGTGACAAACCAGTGACTAGTCTCACACTTGATATCTACAGGGACAGGACTCAACTACACCACACAATGTACACAGTAACATCACTGAGAGGTTCAAACAATATGGGGGGGGGAGGGAGGCATGTGTGAAGCTTATACTGGCATAAACAGTGACATTCCACTGAGTAACATCTCTTGATTACCCCATGCTGCCACTGCAGGCCACCACAATTAGCAAACAGACCATCCAGCTGGCTTTGACACCATTTCTATAAGCAATGTAATATTCCCATAGCACAGACTTATGGACATTGCTGCAGGGCCAGTAATTTGATAGGAGGGTTCAAAGTTGGAATGTCCATAAAAATGGATTATAGTTGCTGAAACAAAGCCTTGTGACTTAGCAAGGGGTTTACTCCAACCAGAATATATTCAATAACTTGTATTTCAGAAAATCATCCTTTGCATTTTTTTTTCTTTCACTTACACTACAAATAACTCTCCTCCACCCACACCCCTCAGCTAAGGATGAAACATGTTGTCAGTTTTACAGATGAGTAAACTGAATCACATGGCTGACAAGTTCAACTTGTTTCTTGAAGATACGGATTTAAATACGAAAAAACTCTGAAATAAATGGATTTTTCGCTAGCACGGAAGGAGGGTAGGTCAGAAAAGGGGTTTTTTCCATGTATTTTTTTCCCCTGATCAGTGTGGCAGTGGCAGGGTCAGTTACAAGATGAATAAGTTTGCAGGGGTTTTTTCTGCCTGAAACAGATGTTCCCTCTGGAGAACTCAGGCATCAGACAAACAAATAAAGGAAAATCACAGCCCCTTCCTGTGTGAGGCAAAGCATCAAAAATTACACAGGTCTCAAGGCAGTTGTTCAACTCCCTGTCTCTCTCAACTCAAACATTCTGACATCTAAATTCACATATTTCCTCTGAGTGTGCTTAAGAGAGAAATGTCATTCTCCTGAGCAGCCACATCTGAAGCAGAGAAAGTTTAAAAAAAAAGAAACAAAAACTTGGGCTACTGAAAGGGAGAATGGGGACTGTACTGCATTGCAGCAACACTGGTTGTCAGCCTTAAGCAATAAAGTGTCACGGCTATAAACAGGCTATGGAAAGTTCTCAAGGAAAACCAGTCTGGTCTCTTAATAGCAGGAGTGAATAAGGGAGGAGAACTAAGAACTCACTAATTAAAGGTAAGCATAGGCTTTTGTTTAAGAAATGAGTTTCAAAGCTAAGCCTACACACTGCTTTGTGTACCTCCAAGCTTCAGTCACATTGCTAGCCCTGCCAATTTCAATTACTAGCGCAGCCACATCAGCACAGTGCTCAGCACACTTTATTAATCCTGAAACACAGTCACAGCTATGGGCTTTACTTGAAACTGGGCACATGTTGCTGTGAGAGAAACTGCACTTATGGGAAACCATTAGGTCAAAGTACTCCTGAGATTGGAGCACCCAGGGAAAAAAACCTCAGCCTGAATTTCACTAGTGAGAAAACCATCATTCTTATTTTCCTTCCTATTGACTCTGAGTAAGGCTGTTTACTACTGAGCTAGAAAGGTCACAGAAGAAAGCTAACTTCAATCTTTGAAACTTTTAAAACCCAACCTGGAAATCAAACAGAACCTTGTACAAAGCAATACAACTTCTCTAATTTCAGTGAAACTACAGCTGCTGACAATTGTCTACCACATTTTTTGCCCTTGGACACGCCTGTCCTGTGTTTGTTTCAGAGGAGTTTCATGGTTTTAGCGGGCACCTCAGATTTATTTTCAGTCAAGATGGTGTAAAATAACCACATTCATTCAGTTAGTGATCAGTTCTATTGCTAAAACTGACATAAATCTTATTATCTTTTTTCCTAAGCTGTTTTTATTTTGGAGTAAGGTGATGCTGTCAGACCCAGGCCAGCCTCTGCAGTTACATGAATGTCACAGGTCATTTTGGCTCCCAAGCACACAGCAGTGGTCACTTCAGATCAGGTATTCACTCAAGAGAATTTCTACACTTCATGTGACAGAAAGTAAAGCTTGATGGATCACTGGCTGACCATAAATGTTCATGGTACAAATAAATACACCTAATAATACTATGCTGCATGTGACAGCACGTATGTTTCCTCCTCCAATGTAGTTAGCTTTACTGCTAGTGTGAAGCATAAAGAAGACAAAGGTAAATCCATTCATTCTCTCCTGGCAGAAAATCAAAATAAAGGGTATATTCTACAAATGCAAATTAACTCCTTTTGTACCCATGATGTCTTAAAAGAATATCTACACTCCACAAGATGTAATTTTTAACTTTAGAAGGCTGCTCAGATATGAATGCTCCATTTATTGTCAAAAGCATTGTTTACTATGACCCTATCTTCCTGCACAGAGACACTGAAGTGCCACTCAAAATCTACTTGTTTTCTATCATAACTTCTTGCATTTTGTGAAACAGATGCAAACTTTACCTGCCTACAGTAAGCTCAGTGTGCAGGTGAGAGCATATCTGAGTTCTGAAAACATACACAAGGACAAATGCTAATTAGGAAAAGGATTAAAATATGACCTAAGACACTAGGTACTCTCATGGCTGTTGCATAATTCTGTACACCTTAGAAACATCATTAACAAAGGAATTGTGCCTGAGGGAGCAGTCTATGTTTTCAAATAAAACTAGCTGTCAACACTGGCAGTTACTCCCACTGCTGGCAATTGAATATTCAATAAGGAAACCTCTAGTGAGATCTTAAATAAACTAAGATGTTAGGCAGTGTATCTGGAGGGGTGGAAATAACACTGGCATTGGGCAAGGATAAAAACAGCAGACTGGTGAATCCTGACACCAAACCAGACTGAGCATATGCTTCAGTGCATGGGTGAGCATGTGGGTGTCTGCAGAGCCGCATCTGCAGTGCACCAAGCCACTCAGCTGTCAAAAGATAAACACAAGATGAAAAGGTTTACCCAGCTGAAGACAAACAGCTAAAATTCCACCTTGGAACTAGCGTTAGCCTTGGATATTGGAATGCTCAAGATGCAAAATGAAAGAAATCCTAGACTGAACCTTTAGAATGAATAAAATGCATCTGCGATAAACTGATGTTACAGTGTTCCTCTCTAGGCATTTTGACAGGCTGAAATAAGCACATGCAAAGCCTGAGGTGGAATGCCCCTTGCATATGCCAAACATGCAATTTTTCCTTTGGGTTGGGTTGGTGTTTATTCTCAGATTATCTTCTGACTCATAGGAGAACGCTAAATTTTCTGGGCAGTTTATAACTTAACAACAACAACAACAAATTGACAGACAGTGAAGGCGTAGATAATAACCATAAGGAACAGGTCATATGCTCCTAATCAAGCACAGTGAGAGCCAAAACTTTTAATGAGATTTGCTGCAAACTTCAGTTTAATCAAGATAGGGAGGCTTTGTTCTCACAAATTTTGGCATGGTGCCTTTTAAGATACAGCAGCTAAGTGACAAGACCTTTCAATGCTTATCTGCAAGATGTACTTATTGCAATTACTACATTACTATGATTAGCATAAAAAGCATGATGTGAAGACTGCAGACCTCTGTAAAGAGCAAACATTCAGCAAGTACATTCCAAAATTAATGATCAAACTTTTGAAATGCCAGACTGAGAAAAGCACCCAGTAATGAATTGTTACTGACAGAAACTTTGCTATTCACCTTTCAATTTTTCATCAGGCAAATGTCTCTAAATAACAAGAGCAAGTCTTCTCATCTCTGAAAGCAAAGCTCAGTTCTCTTACTGAAAGGTTAACTCTGAAAGCATTTTTTTCGTGGGGGTGGGCAGAGAAACAAAGACATCTGAATTTCATGAAATTTTATATTCTTTGTAGAAACACATAATTCTATCTAGTGGAAGAGAGGCATCCAAGCTTCCATGATCACATACCTTCCCTTGAATAAAATAAATGAATAAAAAAATACACAACACAAACATAAACTGGATTTGATTCAATTTTATGTTTCAAGTAAATCAATCCTTCCCTGCCCAATTTTTCTACCATTTACCATCCAGAATGAAGAACATGGGAGAAAACTGCCTGTGTGGTATCACTGAGACACTGACTGGAACAGGCTCTTCCTTCACAGGGCAGGCTTGGTAAATACAAAACCAAAATATTATTACAGTGGTGTTAGGCCAGGAAATACTCCACTCATTTTTTAAAAACAAGTTGCTCCTCTTCCAAAGAGCTGGTGAGCTTGGTTTCCAGTGAAGAAGTCTCATAGAACTGCATTTACTTTATCATGTTGCAAACACACAGGCAGACTTGTAGGACAAGCCCTGATGCTCGGACTGCTTTGCTTGCCCTTCTTTGCTTCCACAGCTTGCAGTGCTGCCGAAATACTCTCCCTGCACAAGCATGCTGCCGATGAGCTCACCCCCTGGCAGGTCACAGCAATCTCTTGTGCCTATGTTTGTGAAGCTAAGACATAATTTATTTAGGATATAAAGTTAACACATCAAGGCAGAACTAGACAGGGATCTTTACAATGCCTTCGAGGGCCACACCTTAATTGTCTTAAAAGAGTGAAGGATGCATTATGTTTATTTCCTTTCCTTCTTCTCTCCACCTGACCTGAATATGGTATTTCTAGCATTCTTGCATAGTAAAGCAGTCATAAGTGAAAGACGTTATGCAAACATCAAAAAAATTAAATGTGAAGTAAGGAAGAACTCATCAAACTTTGCCTTGTTTGAAAACACAGCCATCTTCCTAGTTCTTTAAGGGATGAGGGAGGATCCAACTGAGTCATTCTCCAAACCATTTCTCCTCTCTTGGGTAAGAGAACAATACTTAGCAGAATGCTGTTAATAGCCACCATATGTCCACTAAATGCAAGGTGCCAGCTTGACCATCCCTGTATTACACCAGAAAAGCTGCAGATTTTTAGCCTTATTCTGTAACACTTTGCACCACATAAATAACTGCAGTAAGAGGAACAGTTTCAACAGAGCTCCCCTCACTATTGTAGAGTGAAATGTTTCTATGAAAGGAGGTCTCCTACAGTTTCTGGCTATTCTACTGATCATGCTGTTCTTAGTCTGGGTAGCAAGACACAGCAAACCAAATCAACCTCCATGCAAAATTTGACAGTTTTCAGGTGAACCCAAACAACAATCCTTTTTTTTTTTTTTTATACATGAGTTTACAAAAAAAAAAAGAAGTGCTTATTACAAATTGCAAGCAGTGTATTTGTCCCACTGGGAAATATCTGTCCAGAGGACTCTATGGTTTTCATCTACTATTAAATTGAAACTGAGCATCTACCTTGGTTCTAGACCTAAAGCAGAGCAAAATAAAGAGCAGCACTTTTCTGAAGCAATAAAATGGAAAGGGAAAATAATCAGAGTTTATTATCTAAATCAACCCACCTCTCTATCCTTTCAAATAGAGATTATCAGAGAAATTGTTCAAGATGCTGAAACTCAGCAAAGCCTCAGGTAACTACTAAAAAAAATAATATTGTAATAATATTTTTAAGGGCTAATAAAATGGCCTGAGATGCAGATGGATTTATCTGACATCAATGCAGACCAAATAAAAAGATGGGAAAGAAATAAAGGGTACTGGTGCCACAAGTACCAGCTACAGCATGTCACAGAAATGGTGCCAAACACTGCAGGTGTACTCCTCAATTCAGTCAGAAGTCCTATTACACACCAAATACAAAACCATATCCTCAGACTTTTGCAAAGCACTGGACCTAGTACCACCTGACATTGTTAAAACAGGATGTTGGCAGGGGTTGCATTTTAGCAAAAAAGAAACACAAAGGTAAAGGACTTGAAGACAAACTTAGGTGAAGTTGTTCTAGCATAAATGCAGTCATTTAAAGGGGGCTGGGGGAGGGCGGGGAGCGAGAAGGTAATTAACCACTCAGACAACCTAGCAAAAGGCAAGACAGTCACTGTCATTTGACACATTTAAGGGAAACAGTTACTTATTAATGACAAAGAACAATCAATATGAGTGCTGAACCAGCCCCTTAACAGAAAAGACTGTCTCAGAAAGAGTTCTTACTGCAAATGTTTCACCGTGCCAATACCCTTCTTCCGATTCCAGTGAGAAAAGAACATTTCATTAACTCTTGTTAAGAGCAAAAAGTGGAGGTCCCTTCTGGTTGGAAAATGTATGGATTTGCAGAGAGCTGTGTTGTTGCCTGCTGTGCTGACAGCTCCCCTTCCGTTCCAATCGACTGTAACCATCTTTCAGAGCATACACATACTTGCTATTAGTAAGAAACTGGTAGATCTGCTAAGAAAGAACATGCCCCATGCACCTTATTATATGCTGGTCAAAATACCATGGTCACATTTTATAAGAGAAATACGAGGTGATCACAAACCATAACCAGCTCCCAGAAACACTATTGCTTCTATTAAAAGCCCTTTCAATTACAGCATTTTAGTGGTGTTTCAATATAAGAATTACTTCCTCTTGGCCCTAATAAACATTCATATATGTCTGCATTCAAAAACTTCTCTATTTCATATGAAACAGTATAGAAAGAATCTAAGGTATCAGACACAAGGAATCACCACTCTCAGCTCAGTGCTTCATACCACACTTGGTGATAAAATTAGTTACCATCTTGCACTGTGTTGAAGGTATGCTAATCTCCCAGTATGGGACTTAGTTTGACACCACAGCCCCAAAACTAGAGGATCCTCCTACAGGTTCCTCAAGCAGAAAAGTGAATCAAATCCAGGCTTTACAGTTGCTCAGCATGCGCTCCAGTAGCCTATGACACACAATACCACTACCACCTGAGAAAACCTCACTGGCCTAAACTTTTCTTCAATTATTTGAAGAAAATATACAGCAGTGTACCTTTGAGAAAAGACTGGGAACTGAGGATTTAAAACTTCAGTTTGCACCTTCTTCTTCAGTGAACTAATCACCTGTGAGAAGGGGATTTGGGACAAACCCCAGTTGACAGCTCTTCCTCTCAGCCAGCTCTGGGCAGTTTCCTGTTCAACTCAACTGCAGGTTCCTCAGGATGTCAGGCAAAGGCAACCGTTGCTCACCTCGGGTCCTCTATAGGGAAAGTCTCGGCATTCAACCCAGGACACGCTGCCAATCTCGCAACTAAGCCCACGGCCGTTTTTAGCCTATACACCAGCACAAACACCTTGCACCTCCACTACTAGACACTGTATCAGGAAAGATGGAAGGTCTGCACTTTGCACTTAATACATAAGCCAGCAAGACAAAGGGAAGCCCCTAAACTTCGTGAGTTTATCCCAGGATTAATCCCACCTATTTAAAAATACTCTCTACTGAGTGTGATGGAAGATACCCACTCAAGGGCAGGAGAGTTCACGTTAATTTGTCATCAACCAGGACGTGAGCCTTCCAGCTCGGTTCACCTGCTCCAGGACTGAGGACGGGTGAGCATGGCAACGCCTATGAGCCCAGCCTCCTTAGGCCACAGGCTACATAGAGTCTCTCCCGCACTGAGAAGAGATACCTGGAAAAGCACAGGGCCGTAGGAACGGGTGACTTCTCGCGTCCCGGGCCGAGGTGAAGTCCCGGGCCGCCTCCGCCATCACCACCACGACACAGGCGCCCTACCGGCTGCCAAGGAAACGGGCCCGCGCCTGCGCATTACCAGCCCGCCCGACCATCAGCGCTACGGGCGCCTCGGCGTGACGCGATTGCGTCACACGCAGCCTCGACCTGGGGCGGGGCCGGGAGGTAACGGCGCGATTTTTCAAAATGGAGGTGCAGGGGGAGGGGAGCGGCCGCCGGGCCCAGGAGCGGACAGGCCTGGGCCGAGGCGGGCGGCGGAGGGCGCCGTGATGGGAAACTGCGGCCGAAGTCCTGAGGAGACTCCATAGGAGGACCCGGGGAGAGCCGCCGGCGCTATGGCGACCTGCATCGGCGAGAAAATTGAGGTGCGGAGCCCAGTCCCCTCCCTCAACTCGCGGGCCTAGCTGGGGCCGCCCCGCCATTTGCTGAGGGCGGGGAGAGGCCAGACTGAGGGCTCATCTTTACCGGGCCACTTGTTTGTGGGAGGTTGCCGGTGAGGCGGCGAGGTGGTTCACACCGTCGCGGCCCGGCGGATTGTGGTGGGGTGGGCCCGTCGGCGTCTCCCTGTCCGTTCCACCAGAGCGGATGCAAGGGCTCAGCTAACCGTGCCAAGCATCCTCCCGCCGCATCTCCTCCCAAGCCGAACCGTGAAGTCATGTTTACCTATCTAAAGCGAGGGAATCTGGCCCGGGCGGGGCATTCCGGGCAGTGACACCCGACGTGGAGCCGTAGCTCTCTCGGCGCGCACGTTGCGCGGAGAGCTCAGCCCCCGCCGCGATTTGTGTTCCCCACGCTTGTATGTGAGTGGCAGCCGACCCGTGTGGAGCCCCGCGGAGATGCCATTGAGCCGGGCTATGGAAAGCCCCTGGCTCTCTGCTTGTAGCGCGGGTGGCGGCCGCTTCCCAGCCGATGCCATAGCAGCGAGAGTCAGGCGGGTGTCTCGCGTCCCTCGGGAGAGACGGCGGGAGAAACGGCGGGAAGGTGGCCGCGCCGCGTCGCCCCGGGCAGCACCAGCGTCAGTGTAAACTGGCCTTCGCTCGGGGAGGACGATGTCCATGCTGGGGGGATGCTGCGCCGTCGCGCCTTGGAGAGTTCCGTCCAGGTACCACCTGGGAACACCTGAACCATTGCCTCAGCATCGAGGGTGTGGGGCCCTCCCATCGCTCGGTGGGGAGGACTCCGCGTCGGGAGAGAGACTTCAAAGCCTGAACTGGGGTTCACAGCCATGATTTGTTGGTGTTGCAGGATTTCAAGGTGGGGAACCTCCTGGGGAAGGGTTCCTTCGCAGGAGTCTACAGAGCAGTGTCCCTGAAAACCGGTCTGGAAGTGGCTATCAAAATGGTAAGGCAGCCAGCCTTATCTCGGTCTTCTGAGTATGGATTGGACAAGGGGAACGTGCAACAGGTTGAAGTTATGTGGTTCGGTATTCATGCCTGCATTACCTGTTTCGGTGTGAGTGATACTAGGATTTGATCCTGAAAGATGCAGTACAACCAAATAAACTGCTTTGATAATTAATAAAAATGCCTACAGTGCTATTAGAAGAATTTGAGCTCAAATATTCAACATCCACATGCAGTTATCCCTGTAACTAAAATTCACATGACTACAAAAATTTCATCTAGAATCCATGAGGTTGGAGAGGTCCTGTCAAAAATGCCTTGTAAAACTTTCCCTCCCTGTCAGGACGCTCCTTGTGAAGGAAACTCATATGTCACAACTGTTTTGCCACATTCACTTATCTATAATACTTTTATTTAGCCACCTTTTTAGTGTTAACTCTATTTGGCATTTCTGCCTGGCAAATCAGAATTCGATTTCTCTGCACCAGTATTTCAGAAATTGTTCTAATTAATGTTGGGATTGAAAAGGTTAACCTTGTCTGGTTTTAGGCAGTTGTGTGTCCCTCCACTTACTTGGTAGTTTAAAGCATGTAGTAGGTTAAACTATGTGAAAGCTTGCGTAGATTTACAGATTTCCAGGCAAACGTGCTTTCAATGTCCGAAATGTCAAATTCACTTAAAATAGTATGTGTGTAATTAGTGTTGCAATGCTTGAAAAATATCGTGTGATCGACTTACAGATAGACAAAAAAGCCATGCACAAAGTTGGAATGGTACAGAGGGTTCAAAATGAGGTGAAAATACATTGTCAGCTAAAGCATCCATCTATACTTGAGGTAAGGATCATGGTTTTGTCCAGAGGACTGTGTGTGTGCCTTGCTGTATAGCCTACAAAATGTATTTTAATTCTTTCATTTGATATTCTAGCTTTATAACTATTTTGAAGACAGCAATTATGTGTACTTGATACTTGAGATGTGTCACAATGGTGAAATGAGCAGATACATAAAGAACAGAAAGAAGCCTTTTTCAGAAGATGAAGGTGATATTTTTTTTTTTCCATGTAGATCTCTTTGCATTAATGTTCTGCCTTATTCAATAGATGTTTAACTCCAGTGAAAGGGTATTTAAAACTGCCATCACTGAACCAGTTCTGTAGTTTAAAGTCTTGTGATAAGTGATAACCTAGAAATTAGTTGTTGTTATATGCATTTGCTTGAAACTTCAGCAAAATGGCATAAACAATAAATAAACAGAAACAGTAGTTGTGCTATTTAAGGTTTAAAAAAAACCCTAGACAATGAACTTAGAAAGCAGAAGTATACTGAAGGTAGTAGCTACCTTTGTACATATAATTGTGTTGAAGTATAGGTCAAGACTGGTCGTGGTAGTTGGGTTGTGGTTGGACTTGATCTTGAAGGTCTGTTCCAACCTCAATGATTCCATCATTAGAGACACTTTTTAATGAACTGCCTCAGAACTTAGTCATGCTGTATTGCTTAAAGCAGAAAGCTAATTCCAGCCTCGTTAGCATGATGCTTAAAGATCCTTCTTTAAAAAAATAAAAGGCAAGACCAGTAATAGACTTCAAAAGGTTGTTTTCACAGCTTAGATTTAATTTTATGTGACTAAAACATCTGGGGTTTTGTTTTGACAGCCCGACACTTCTTGCATCAGATTATCACAGGTATGCTGTATCTTCATTCTCATGGAATACTGCACCGGGACCTCACCCTCTCTAATATCTTACTCACCAGTAATATGAATGTCAAGATTGCTGACTTTGGACTGGCAACTCAGCTGAAAATGCCTCATGAAAAGCATTACACCATGTGTGGAACTCCAAATTACATTTCTCCAGAGATAGCCACGAGGAGTCCACATGGACTTGAATCTGATGTGTGGTCTTTGGGCTGTATGTTTTACACTCTTCTTATTGGAAAGCCACCTTTCGACACCGACACAGTCAAGAACACGCTGAATAAAGTGGTGTTAGCAGACTATGAGATGCCAGCCTTTTTATCAAGAGAGGCACAGGACCTTATACACAGACTGCTTCGCAAAAATCCAGCAGATCGTTTGAGCCTTTCCTCAGTGTTGGATCATCCTTTTATGTCCAGGTGTAGCTCTGCACGGAGTAAAGAATCTGGAACTTCAGAAGATTCCATGGACAGTGGAAATGCTACTATTTCTACTACCTTCACAGGCTCTTCCAGCATCAGTACCAGTGGTTGCTTGAAGGAAAAGAAGAGGCTGTTAGTTGGACAGCCACTTCCAAATAAAATCACTTTTTTCCCCAAAAGCAAGAATTCTAGTAGTACTTCATCAGTAGATGGAAGTGGCTCTTTCCATCAGTGGGGAACGCAGGGAAAAGAAGCTTGTATAACCGGCCGGGGAAGAACCATGCAGCTTGCCGAAGAGAGACCGCATTCGCGCTACCTCCGAAGAGCCCACTCGTCAGACAGGTCTGGCACATCCCACAGCCAGGCTCAAGCTGTATCCAGCAGTGTTGAGAGATCTCACTCCATGGAACTGCTTTCCAAGCCCAAAGTAGGAACAAGGGAGAACGTAGAATGCTTTTCACCTGCCAACAGCTATACTGATATAGGAGAAATTTTTAAGGAGAAGGCCTCTAGTAGTTCTGGTTCTTTTGAAGGACAAATATCTCCACCTGTAAGAGACCAACCACAGTAAGAATCATTTTTATTAATTAAAAAAATACATTTAGAGCTGCCTTACACATGAAATGCATGTTTTTCCTGTAACTACACTGCATTAAGTGCCCAAAGATTCTATACTTGTAGCTTGAGTGCCCAGTAGGAAAGGGTGATAGTTGATGCTGTTGCTGTGCAGAGCTTTACCTCCCCACTGTCCCTGGCTTTAAGACCATAGGTGTGACACATCAGCTGGCTAGATCATAGCTTTTCCTTGTCCTGGTAATGTTCTGTTATTGATTTATTTTTTTTTCCATGTGTGGTAAGTTGAGTGTTTCTTTTCCTGTAGAAATTGTAGTAGGGAGCCTTGGAGAAGAGCCAGACTAGAGTGGAAGGCATTCAGGGTGTGATTAGCAGCTAAGGTTGTTTGTTGTTTCCTATACTGGGAATTAAGACTATTTCCTTGCACTGCACATTTCCTCCCACTGCAAAGAGCCACTGGGCTCTGTTTGTCCGTTCCAAGAGTCTACTAGTGAGTGCCAACAGGGTTAAGTTTGTGCTAGAAATTATTAATAACTTTTCACTCCATTTGGAAACTGTTTATTTGTTTAGGTTTTTTTAATGCTTTGGTTTAGTGCATGTCCCTGCCCATGACAGTGGGGTTGAAACTAGATGATCTTTAAGGTCCCTTCCAACCCAAACCATTCTGTCAACATTTCCCATAAAAGAGAAGCATGTTCTATGCTGTCTAGAGCTGCAATATGCTACCTGCATTTCTTAAATCTAGAAGTGTTTCTGCAGCTGCAACAGTGCAATATTTGTTGTGCTAATGTCTTTGCTGTGATCTCAATTACACGTGTACCTTTTATTTTGCAGGTCAAATTATCTCTGCCCAATGAAGCCCCAGCTTGGTTTGTTGGAGCAGAAATCCCAAGCTGAAACAATGCAACAGTGGCTTGGAAGCATGCAAGCAAATGGTGTGTTATCTATCTATTGTGTATTTTTTGCACTCATGTTGGAGTAATGCTTTGTATGAGTTTCTGTGAGATTTTCTATTATTTAACTCCTTTAAACTTGTGGCAGAAGGGGTATCTGTATGGCTGAAGAACTGTGCTACCAGAGTTTAATGCTGACATCTGAAATGACAGCGACTGGATGTTAACAGAGGCTACTGCAGGCAAACTTTTTTCCTGAATGAAAAGCATGGGAGACCCTAAACTGGCTTGTCACTGCCAAAAGTTGACACAGATGTTGGGAGAGGCAAAGTTGTTTCCAGTATCACTAACCTGTAGAATCATTCTTAAGTAAGAAATACCCATTGAAAACATTGTTTTGTTTTATCTTCTGGAGTAAGCTGTAACATCTTAGTTTCCTGAGGCAGGAATTAATTTCATAAGCTTTTGTATTTGTTGTTCCTCTTAAGCTGTGGGGTTGGTATGTGGCTGCCTTGATAAGTGTGAAGAAATTGTTCGCTGAATTTGAAGATGATGTGGTTATTACCACCTTCTGGCATAGGAAAAAAGCAGGAATACAGAACTCTAGAACCTGTCATGGTTTTTCAGTTGTAACCTGACACGAGTAACAGGACAAAAGATTGGTGGGTGATTCAAAAGTGCTGCAAATTGCACGAATAGGCCGTAAGAGGAAAAATGGGGACCTCGGTGAATGAGACAGATAATGAGGCTGCAGAAGGAGGGGTGGAGGAAAGGACAAAAAACACAGAAGGGAAGGAGGTTCTTTGTCATGCATCATGTTACAACATTTACAAATAATGTAATTTAATCATAAAACGAAATCACATATACATTCTGGCCTCTTTGGTTTGGTATGACTGGACTCTCCCTGTGTATGGGGAACTGTAATCATATGACATATGGTCTGAATAATCCTACTGAATTTTTGATCTCAACTGTTCTGCAATATGTCAGGAGGAATTAAATACTCATGTGGGTAAGGCAAGGGTTTAAAACTGGGGAAGCAGTTATAGGAAGTTTAAATATCAACATAGGGTTTGTCTTTTAACAAGTGACTGGAAATAAAACTGGTTTTGAAGTGTGCATTTAACATCTCAAGTACTAAAATTCTGGCTGATGCTAAAACACTAGTTAAGCTGAAACTTAAATAACATTTGGTATTACTGGTTGTCTGAATGGCAAGTAAACTATCAACAGATAAAACATTCTTGTGAACCAGTTCTTGTTTATCTATGTGAAATCTTAGTATTTTGTGTTTAAACAGTTCTGCAAAATTATTTGAGATGTCTTAGGACTGTAGGCTGAAACCTAGTAACAGTTTAAGTAGCACTGGAATTTTGTTATCACTGGTATTGATTGGCACTAAAGCTGTAGCCTAATGATTTGGACTGAGGACTAAAGAAATCCTATTGCCTACTCAAGCTTTCTAAGATGATACTTGGAAAAGTTTATTGAAAAATACAGTAACATTTCTTTTCTTCTGACTGTAACTCTTTGAATCTGCAACGTACCTTTATGATGCTTTCAGTTCCACTGAGACCACCTGCAGACCTAACAGGCAACAGCAACGCACATGGAGGTTTTCGGTATCATCTGGACGTGCAACAAGATGCATCAAGAAATGCATGGAACACCTTAAAAGATATGAGAAGTCATGATGCATCTGTCGACTATCCACATGCTTTAAATGAGAGAAATCCAAAGAAATACATCCCTGGAGTTCTCTGCAAATCTGAGACAATTCAGCCGTCTTCTTTGTGTGGCCTTTGGCCAACTTCAGAACAAAACCAAACGTGGAGCAAAGAACCTCAGGCACATCACAAACCTACACTGCGAAGTATGGTATCGCCTCTCGACGCTCACAGGCTGAAACCCATCAGGCAGAAAACAAAAAATGCAGTGGTATGTATCTGTTCTTCAAATGGAAACAAATGCACTGTCAATAACTTCAAAATCACTTGGTCACCTGGAAGCTTTGGGTTGTTTTCTTTTTAATAACACTGTAATCTACATTAACTTATGTTAGTAAGTTGCATCTTAGTTTTTGGATGCGGTATACTGGAACCTTGCAGTCAAATCCTGGAAATGGTGACAGGGCATTGTAGGTAGACATCACAAGTATTAAACACAGATCCTACAGTTCCAACACTGCTGCTTAGCTGCACAGTTGTGCTTAAGTTTTCAGCGTTAGCATTTTAACTGTCGAGCACATCAGCGCTTTCACAGACAAAATTACTGAATTAGAAATTAAAATAGTGTGACTCTTGAGTAAAAACTTGAACTTTTTTTTTCCTATAATGCTGCTTTTTCCCTGTCTCGTGGATGTGAAAGCAAAACAAATTCCACTAATCCTTACTGATCACGTACAGTCTTCTGGTTGGTTTGTTCCTGCTATCACGCCTTTGCCTTCTGTTCAGTTTCTTACAGCCTCACTCCTATAGTGTTTCCCCCTCCCCATAATTTCGTTCCCCACCCCCTCCCAAACCCCCCACCTTGGTTTGGTTTGTCACTTAAGCAGCCACTCCCTCACTGACCAGATTTATAATCCTCAGTCACATTGAAGCAGTGTTCTGTTTTAATAGCAGGAACAGCAAGTGTTACTGTGAGAAGCATTAATAAGTTTGCAGTGCATTTGAGGAAGAAGAAAACCATTTTCTTAAAGCATTTGTGGAAAGAAATCATATCTTTTCTTTAGGTGAGCATTCTAGATACTGGAGAAGTGTGTATGGAGTTCCTAAAAGATCACCATTCACAAGAACTTGTGAAAGAAGTTCTCAGAATATCTTGTGATGGGAATGTGGTGAGTATGTTTTCACTTTCTTCACTGTTGTGTAAAGGGCTTAAGTACTCTAAGTACTGTTCCTTCAGAGTTGTGTTGTTTTGGGATTTTTTTTTTTTTTTTTTTTGTTTTAATTTTCAGTGAAGTGATTATTTGTTTAGAAATGCTGTGTTTACATATGCACAGCTGTAAACTCCTTTCTTTACCCCACAGTAAAGCCACAGAAATCTAGGTGTGTAGCAAACAGTTATTTCAGAGGAAAATTGGACTTGATTTTTGTAGTACATGAAGTATTGCTGGAAAAACTGCTGCTGTTTAAACAATTAGAGGAATAGTGTTCATAGTAAATGATGGTCATTAATTAAACTATGACTTATTTCCATATCTGTTGGGGAATGTTGTAGTAAGTTGCAGCTGTAATTTTTTTTTTTCCTTGTCTGTAGATTGCAGTTTATCATCCAAATGAAGGAAGAGGTTTCCTTCTTGATGACACACCTCCTGCTCCTCCTGAAGACATCTGTATGTATAATTTCGACAACTTGCCAGGTAATCTGAAATTTATTAAGAATGTTATAGTGAATGTGGTGTTTGAGGCTCTTTGACTTTCAGCCCTTAGTTTTTCAGATAATTCTGAAGATAAAACTCCTTTCAGAATAAGAGTCAAACTGGCTCTAACTGGAAACTATTTTGAAACTTCACCAGAAAGTGCAAACCCTCAGGTTTTACTTTGGTATGGAGGTTACTGTAAAAGGGGTTTCTCTTGTAGTGTGCTTGAGTTAAAGCCTTCTTCATCTTCTCATTCATATTGGAAGCTCTTTAAATATGATTAGAAGAAATATTATCCAAGTTGCTTTTAAACCAACAGCTTTACTTTGTGTTTTCTGATACTCATAACTTGGGGAGGAAGGGGAAAAATATACTGGAGTATGTTATGTAGGGAGCTGAAGAAAAATGCAAGCTAACTGTAAGTTCTTAAGAGACAAGCAGACTTGTCTAGTAATTAGGGATCAAATATGGGTTTTACCTAAAGCCAGGAAGCCAGCTAGACTGATGTCTATTTAAATGGTAAATGCAGCACTTGATTATGTTGTTGAGATTCAGAACTATGCTAACTGAAGCTATTGAGGATGCACGCTTTTGTAAGAATTGGTGGTAATAAGTCAATTTGAACATATTTGTGTAAAGTACTCGAGCATTACTCGCATCCTTCAGCTATCAAATGCACATTTTGAATTACTGTTCTCCAGGCTGGTGCTCAGTGTTTCATCTGATGATTTTTTGATAGAAGTTTTTTACATTTTCTCTCTTAGAGAAGTACTGGAAAAAATACCAGTATGCAGCCAAGTTTGTGCAGTTGGTAAGAACAAAAACCCCCAAAGTCACGTTCTACACAAGATATGCCAAGTGCATGTTGATGGAGAATTCACCCACTGCAGATGTTGAGATCTGTTTTTACGATGGTATGTATTCGTTGTGCTGGTGATGTGAATAATTCTTCTTAAAGCTGCACTACAATACTGCCAAACACTAAACAATAAACAGGTAAGGTTGAGGAAAACACCAGACTCTTCCTTTTTTAAATTTCTGCCAGTCTGCCTTTACTCTAGCATGTGCAGATGAGTTTGATTCATTAGTTCCTTACTGCTCTCTTATTCAGGAAGTACATGTTAAAGTGTTAAAGTACACCTTGTTTTAATTTGTGAGCTCTCTGTATTTCCTAGTTAACCTGCTTGGTGAAAGGTGTGTCCCTACTCCAAGTAGAACACTCGCTGGAGAAAGCACCTGGCTGCCTTTTTTAACTCTGCCCTTCATAAGATGGAATGCACTAGTGATTATTTTTCTCACTGTAGACTGCTGTCAGCTGGTTTGGTTTGCCACGTGCATAGGTATACCCCAAGAGAATTCATGACACAAAAGAAGACTGAACAGCTCTGTGACTCAATGCTGAACTGCTATTGAAACAACAGGCATCTTGGTTAAAACCTGCTCTAGGCCTTGCTTAACATCTCTAACAATATTGTCATAGAGTGGCTAATTTTCTCGCAGATGAATATTTAGAAGGTTCTTAGAATAAGTAATAAATGCATTTTTCAGCCCATTTAAGTAGTAATCTTTAGCCATAGAAGACATTCTGTTAATGCCACAGTCCCAGTTTTAGGGGCTTTTTATTTCTGCAAGACACAGAGCTCACGCAGTAGTCATTTTGTTCTTGTGTGAAGGTCAGTGAGATACCCTTTAGGGTAGAATGTAATGGCAGAAGCTGGCATGTTACACCATTCACACAAGGGGTTTGTACCCTTTCACAGGAGCAAAGATACACAAGACAGCTGGTGTAACTCGTGTGATTGAGAAGTCGGGGAAATCCTTCACTTTGACAGGAGAAAGCGAAGCAGGTTTGAAGAAGGAAATGCAAGTTTATATGGATCATGCGAATGAGGTAAACTAAAGAAAACTTCTCCATTCAAAACCAAACTCTGAAAAGTCAGTTTCTCTTCCACAAACGTGCTTCCAATGCTGCTTTTCATTTTTTCATTATGTTAAGAAGGAATGATAAAGTGTTTTTTTGGAAGAGCAAATGTCAGCTGTGAGGTACCAGTAATGATGTCTTGCAGTGAAGAGGCATCATTGCCTGTGGTTTAGGAAATAGTAAAAATATGGTACAAATTCCCTTCTCAGTCTTGTTTATGTTCTCTTGTTTTCTGGAGGAGAATTTGGATGTCTTCTCTTTCATCAGGGCTAGATGGGGAACTAAGAGCAGATGTGATTATCTGGAGCATAACTCCAGATGGTCTTAAATTACGAGAAAGTTTTGCTGTAGTAAAGCTTATTGAACCTCATTCATGATATGTGGGTGCAGCTATTAGAGGCTCACTACCACTGAAAAAAGTATTTCCTTGTGCAGGCTCAGCTGCCACACTTAACATGTATCAAACAGCACTGCTCTTGCCAGCTAAACTTGTAACAAGCCCCTTCTGATTTCAGGGACATCGTATATGCCTTGCACTGGAATCTGCCGTTTTGAAAGAAGAAAAAAGGAGTGAAGGTGTTCCGTTCTTTCCAATAATTGTTGGAAGGTATTCTCTTTTACATGAAAACACTGATGCATTTGAACATTCCCACTAAGCAGCCTGATGCAGCCAATGTGTGCAGAAGCCAGGGTTGCTTAACGGAGCCTCATAGTCATTGGCAAGATAAATATTACCTTTGCAGAATGTACAAACACCTGATTTTGGACCTGCGAAGCCTTCTGTGGTACTGGGACAAACACACACATGGGGGGTTAGTCTAAACAGGCCAACAGTTAGCACGTTTGAAGCAATTCTACTGAAGACTGGTGCCTTCATGTGCTTTGTACAGCCCATTGGCAACTGAAGGAGCAGCTGTGCTTTTCTCTTGTTTCTTTAGTCCCTCTTGGACAGACCTTTTCCCAGCTTGTCCCATTATTTTTCCAGAAAACCTGGCAATACTGAATCGCCGCAGGCTGTAGCCCCTCTGCTGATGGAAAATACGAGCTGTACAAAAGAAGTTATGCCACTGGATAGAAATACAGCCACCAGTTCTACTCCAGTTCAAACTCCAAACTGTGCTCCCCCTGTAAGTACCCAAGAACAGACAGTGGAGACTGCTCTCCAGAAGGAATTCAAATAGTGCTGGGTTTTTTTTAACTAATGGAACAACATTTGTATGGATTTCAGCTTTTGTCAGCCATCTGTGAGCACGATGACATGGAATGTTAGATCTGATTTCAATTAATCTTTCATATTTGGATTTAAGATCATGGGGAAAAAAAAAAAATCAAAATCCTCTATAACTTTTACTCCAAATGCCTGTTGGGAACATAGTTTAAAAATGGCTTAGGGTGTCTTCAGTGTGTTTTGGAGAGCTCTGATGTTTCTTCAGGCCTGTGTATCCAGTGGCAGTCACAATGGATATGGGCACTGAAGGACATTTTCCTGAAATAATCAAGTAATAGGGTGTATAAAAAAGTATATTTATGTGTATAGAATAAAAGGCTTTGTGCAATTTCAGGCAGCTGATTTACAAGACCCACTGAGCTTTCATTGCTGTGTCACAGCCCTGATACGCCTGCCTCAGCTGACTGAATCTTGCTGGGGTTTTGGTACAGTGAGTTTGTCCTGTCTCCATTTTGTTAAACCTGTGTGGGACTGCATCTCCGGTTTTGACTGTACAGCACATCTGATTGGTGCAGAGCCTCCCTGTTTTCCCTTGACTGAAATGAACCTGGCTACAAAAATTCCTGGCTGCTTCAGTACTACCATCATACCTTGATTCAAACTCATTCTTTGTTTGCTATACAGCAAACTCTTCCGCTGCAGTCTTTAAGACTTTCACTGATTGCTTTCTCTTCTGAGGTTTGTATATCTAACATTAGACAATAGCTGTTGTCTTTCCATGTTACTCTTGACTGTCAGCTTCTTTATAGTTGTAAAGTATCTGTGTATCCTGAGGTACAGCTTGTTGTCTCTTTCAGGATCCAGTAATTTTCTGGACCCTGAAACCTTTCCTGACCAAGCTCTCCTATTTCAGAGGCATCCTCTGACTTGCATCTTTTCACTGAACCCTGACTCTTAGATACTGCTCAGCACACCACCTCATTTGTCATCTCTGTGACTCTGGGAGGAGGTATCTGAGTAGTAAAACTTCTACAGAAGCAGATGTGTTCTTCCTAGGCAGTAGTAGTGTTGTCCTGAAGGCCTCCAATATTTGATCCTCTCTTAATTCGTGACTTCTGTGTCTCTTAACCAACCTCTGTATGTGCTGTAGAACTCTGCTATTAATGTTCAGTATTCTAGTTTCCAATTAATAGCCATGTTCCAATTTCTGTAAGTTTTGGCCAAGTGGTCATCTGAATGAGGGCTGTTCTGTCAGCTAACTTGTGCTGAACATTTTTCCTGAAGACAGGACAGGGTTTTTTGACAGTCAAACAAGGAAAAATCAGGGTTTAAGTGGAAAAATTCTGCTTAGGGACAGTGACTCCTTTGTCAGTACAGGGAAGTGGTAGAACAACCCACCATAATGCTGAGACACATTGAAAACTCTGTGGGATTGTCATCATGTACTGCTCTTAAGAGGCATATAGACTAAATCTGGCTATTTATATGGAGAGATGAAAACAGGTTGTAACTGATCACTATAGTAGATACATAATCAGTTGGATTCATGCTAAAGCTGCCAATACTGTGTGTTTCTGGGTTTTAGGTGGTGTCATATGAGAAGTCTGCCTTTATGACTGGCACTGCTGAACCTACGTGCTCCTCTGTTCACCAAACAGAATGCAGTCCAAATTCAGCCCAGCTTGTGAAGTCTGTCTTTGTGAAAAATGTTGGCTGGGCTTCTCAGGTGAGAAATTAATACTGATTCAAGAGAGAAGGCTGTTCTTTTTATCCATGAAACCTGAGACACGTATCTTTAACTGATCAACTTTAAACTTGATTTGAGGAATACATTCAGCTGTGTGCTGCTACAGTTTAAGTCCAAAAATAGATATGTGGGGAGGTCCTTGCATGTAAGGGTCTTGGATAAATACCATGATGAACTACATAAGAAACCAAAACAGTAGTTCAGTATTTCAGTTATCACTATGTTCTTGTGGTTATTATTGCCCATTTCTGTATTTTCTGTCACTTAAATTTCACTCTAGTGAAAAACTGAAGCTGTTGAACTTCTCTGTTCACTAATGTAGATGTAAAGGTGTCATGACAATGTGTTTTTAACAGATACGTACCAGATGTGTATGAGAAGAATGAGTCTGCTATACAACAGGAAAAGCTGTTTCCTTACAGAGAAATGTTTCCTCTGCTTTTCTGTGGAACCAGCTTCAGATGTAAAAAATGGTTCTCGGTAGTGCAGATAAAGGAAGCTTCCTGTCCCAACAGGAAAATTTTGCTTTATTTGTATTGTTATGTATATCACTTTAAAATTTATATAGCTGTGAGCTATTGCAAAGGAGCTGGTTTGTGTTTGGATTTCATGTTTCTTTAGAAGTGGTTAAACTAAAGGTATTTGAACTCTCGTAAAGGATGATTTAAAACCTGAGTATCTGAAGCCTCAGGAAGTCTGATTCATGAGACTGTGTGAGACTACTTCACAGCAGTCTACATGTAATCTTAATCCTTAAAACACTCACCAAGACACCCAAGTCAGTTCAGCAATACTTGAACTTCAGGCTTCAACTGCTTGAAGAATTCTAGGTATGTAATCTTGAGGTTTATGTCCCCAAACCATAATGCAACTTCTCTCATTAGCTGACCAGTGGAGCAGTGTGGGTTCAGTTTAACGACGGGTCCCAACTGGTAGCCCAGGCTGGTGTTTCTTCTATCACCTACACATCTCCAGATGGGCAGACAACCAGGTGAGCCTATAACTGCTATACTAATCATTCTGTTTCCTGTCAGTGCAAGGCTGTTACACATAAGGTAAACTTCATAGCTGCTTTTCAGTTTGCTTTGTAGACAGTAAAACTTCTCAGCCTATCAGCTTATAAATTTGATAAGGAGAAATACCACTAGCTTTGACTGAAGTCTAGAATGAATAAGAAAAGCTGGGAATGCATCTCCTTGGTCTCCAGAGGACAGCCACTGTTCATGTATAGTATTTAAAAAAGAGGAAGGGGGACAAAAGTAAGGTTTTAATACTTTTCTTTTTCCCCAAGACATTGGTACATTAGCATGTCAGCACTCATCTGAAGTGCTCAGGTGAAGCTTTCACTATCTTCGACACTGGGCACTTCTCCTATCAGTGGAGCCACTCAGAGGCAGTAATGCACAGCCTGTTCAGATGTTGTTGCAGCTTTAAGTATTGCTTGTTTAAGGCAGATAAAGAAAACATCTAGAGGGAAAGAGGGGCTTAGATTTAAGCCATCAAGCTCCAATTAATGTGGCCAGATAAAATCCACTTGACTTACTGGTTTGCTTATTTGCAGGCAAGTTTTGAAGTAATTTTATTTCAGGACAACATAATTATTTCCAGTCTCTAAATGTTTCTATGCTCACTTGCTTTTCTAGGTATGGAGAAAATGATAAGTTGCCAGAATACATCAAAGAGAAACTGCACTGTCTGTCTTCTATTCTTGTGATGTTTACCAATCCAACCAGTCCCCACTGATTAAAGTGAAGCAGGTGTCCGGACACAAGGGCTTAATAAACTCAGACTTTCAAGTGACGTGACTAATCTTACTCAGCTTTCACAGAAATGCTTTCTGAAGCTGGTAAGAAAAAACAACATAGGAAGGGAAGGGTTGCTGTTTGTGTAGCAAAGTGCTTGTAAAGTACCATACAAAATGTTTTTCCTCCAAATGATGGATACATTTGCTCAAGCTAACCTTTGAGCAACTCCTTTCAAGACAGCATCAACTTTTTGGAAGTACTCTGAATCTTCTTTTTCCTTCCTCCACTGCTTATTTGGTGCCAACAATCAAAGAGGAAAAAAAAAAAAAGGCATCTGTGCTGTTGAAATGTTTGTATTTGTAAATAACTTATTTTTACATCTTACAAGTAATATATGTAAATATGTATATGTTTTATAACTGTTTTTATTGTCTGTAGCAGCAACTTTAACTTCCCTGCACAAGCATTTTATAAAAAAAAGAATTAAAAATGCAGTGGTTCTTGTCCAGAGCTGGTTTTTTTTTGTTTCACCTTTAAGTGATGCTTTATCAAGAGCCCTTTCAACTCAATTTGAAAACAGGAGCTGAGCTGATCTCAGAGGATAATCTTGGGAGTTTGGAGCTGGGTGAAGACTGGGGAGAAACAGTATCAAACTGTTGCACGAAGTTACAAGGACCTTCTTGCACAGAAACAGGGCACTGGGGTTTGGATGGTCAGGGTTCTAGCTGTGGTCTGCAGCTGTCTGAAAACACGAGCACGTTTGATAGGAAAATGAACTGCATGCTGTGCAACTTTCAGTTGCTGTAACACTAAGGATTGCAGGTTGCAGTCTTTTTTGCTCACCAAAACACAGTACTTCTGATACTACTCAGTATGAATTACCATGTAAGTGGAATCCTTTATATAAGCAAAGTCCTTTCTCATAACATTTTGTGCTTCTGCAGCAGAAAAGCCCCAGAGAATGCAAGTTCTCTATTCCCTTCAGTCAGTGTTGGAAAAATAATCTTTAATTAAGTAGTCTTTTAACATTTGAACAATTGAGTACACAGGAATACTTAATTACATTTATTACATTCTCTAAGTACATTAAACAGCACCTACCACTCTCATATCAGAGTTAAAACACCTTTTTTCCCTCCCAGTAGTATTAAGATGGATAAAACAACCCCATACAGGTGAGTTTAGACCCCATTATGAAGGAAAACCATTATTTCGCTTTTTAAAATAAACACAATGGTTCTAACATTGTAAATTCCTGTTTCTCCTACTCATAGGTCAGGGAAAAATAAGTTATCAAGTCACAGTCAACACCCGAGGAACCAGTTTCTTATTTACTTACCTACCCTTAAGACTGGTTGCTCAGTACAGTGCTTTCATTCTCACAAATGACAAAGTGTAAACTGTCACCCTTAGCATTTCCTTCTTGTAGTACAGTTAAGGAAAGCTGTGCATAATTCAACTCTGTATCCATTAGCTTTCTTGGTAGAAAATGGCATTCAACAAAACAGAAAAATTGCACATATGGTTCACTGTAGTTCAAGTAACAGCCCTCAGGCTGTGATTTTCAGGGGCTCATATACCAACATAAACACCCAAATCCCACATGAACTGCTGGTGAAGCAGACACCTACCATCTTCTGCAGTTCTGCCACATTCCATCTGAACCTCTGGAGAAGAGGTATTGATATGCAAGAGCTTCCCATGTGACACATTTCTATTATCCAGGGCTTAGAAGCTGGCAAACTGAACATCAGAAGGTTGTCTGGAGTAGTGCAGTTTCCTTACAAAGTGCATGCAGCTCAACTATTCCTGTAGTTACAAAAGTGTTACTGATCCTGATTCATAGAATCAAGATAAATATTTCTTCTACTTCTTTCTGGAAAGGGTGCACATAACCTGTGACCTTCACAACTGTGTCCAGTGCACAGCTGCATCATTTAAAGCTGTACACACTGCAAATGTGCCACTGTATTGATATAACTTGTTCACATCCCTTCTGCTGCTGCTAGAAAGGCAGATCACAAAAGCTCTGTTGCAGCAGGTGTAATCAAGTTAGGGTATGAGCAAGCTATGGGTTCTGTCAATGTGTAAGCACAGGCATACAGTTCTCAACATACAGCCAACAAGGTCAGTGGTTAGGTACTACTCATTAAAAAAGTAGTAATAAAGTAAGTTGGTTTGTTTGTTTTTAATACATATTTAACAACTCTCTTCTTGCATCCTTCCATATCTGACAGAAAATGCAATTAGTCTCTTGTATACTATCTCCAGGAGTAGAAGAGAGGCCACAACTATTCCACAGATTAGGCTAAATGCCCAGCGTGGTCCCAGGTGTGTGTATACTTGGCTCACAAAAACAGGCCCAAGTATTCGTGCTCCACTTCCAGAGGCAGTTAACCATCCCATGTAGGTACCCTACAGAAGATCAAAAGCTTGTTAGTGATACAGGAATTACTTGACTAGTCAATACTTCCCACCAATTAGCCCAATTAGAGGATTTAAAGTGTTGAAGCAACTCTGTAGCTTCCTAACAAAAGGCATTCTGGCTCAAAGCATTTCACAGTATCACACAACATGGACAAATGAGGTAAGTGGTGAAAAGGGAAGAAATTTTCTTTTTAAGCAGTAGTATCAGCTTGCTCTGTGTTTCACCACTGTAAAATGTCCATCACTGGAGCTATCATAGCATTTACAGTCTTCATACAACATACTTAGTAAGAGAAACATCCTGTACCGATATTCCAAATCCATAATTGGTTCTTACAAAAATTACTCC
This sequence comes from Picus viridis, assembly GCA_033816785.1. Lineage (NCBI taxonomy): Eukaryota > Metazoa > Chordata > Aves > Piciformes > Picidae > Picus > Picus viridis. The sequence goes on from CM066581.1 coordinate 8,668,436, forward strand.
TCCAGGACAGTTGTGGAACTAATAAGCTTTGGGCTTAGTTGTACTGAAATCTCCACGCTGTAAGACCTGCCTTAAACTACAGTACAAGCCTTGCTTTCTGATTCTTCCAGGAACCTGTGGTGGACTAGAGTTTCTGGAAGCTGCAATGTACTGTGATCTGGCTGATGACACAAGGAAGTCCAGCTAGATCCCTCATTCTGATGAGAAGGGTGCAAATCCTGGTGAGCAATTGGAACAAACCATTTAGGTTCCACACTTACCTGAGGCTTTGGTCCTAGAATTTTGGAGTATAAAGTGTAAGACATGACATGACAAACTGGATAGCCCAACCCGATGAGTATGTCAGAGCTGAGGTACTGGGCCAGGTAGATCATGGGAGTGTTCAGGCACCAGGACTGTGTGATGGGGCAGCCCACAGGTTCTGCTGTGTGGTTGGCAGGAAGCTGCCAACTCCAGAAGGGCATGACCATTTCAGTGTAGGTTGTTCTGGGAATGGAGTTATTCTTTATTTCTGTCAAAACAAGTTATGCATACAGGTAAGAAAAACATACAATTAAAAACTTCCAGTGATTGTTGAGTGTGAATTGAATCATACCTTGCCACTGGATATTTGGTAGCTTTTTCCCCCAAGGCAGTAAGATAAAGAATCCAACCAAGACAATCAATAAGCCTCCATGGAGCATGGCACGCTCACCAGTCCTATGAAACAATCAAATTGCAGATTAATTAAACAATCAAATTGCAGATTAATTAAACATTTATCAAGGTGCTAATGGCAAAGCTTAATCAAAACATCTGCTATAAAAACTGTAAAACTGTAGCAACTTAAACCTTGTTTTTCTTGTGATTCAAAAAATGCCAAGAAGGGGTTATGTTAACAGAATAAAGAACAACCACAGCATCATGGCTGTGAGAAAATCTGAAGTACTTCATTGACATAATGAACCCAAATTCATTAAAAAGATTTAATTAATACAGATTGGGCTTTGCCATGAGGCTTCTCACACTGAACTAACACAAGTAAAGAAATTTCGATGAACTCCAAAGACTTACTTTTTAGCCAGAATTTTAACCACCATGAAAACAACAACTGATTCAATGCCAACCACGATAAGGATTATTCCATTATAAAAAACAGCTTCTTTCCTGGTCCAGCAATACATATCCATGGTCAGAGGAGTGGCTATACTAAAAGGACAGAATAAAATGTCATCCAATAAAAAAACCCCAAAGCTTCTATACAGCCATTTCCATAGATGTATTGTCCCAAACACCAAATACAGTGCTACAGAAGCCTTTACTCCTGACGGACCCATCACAAAACACAAGCTAGTTAGAAACTAATTCTGTCACACATTGTTTATTAAAGATAAATCCTCTACATAAAATTCACATCTGCATTACACCAGCCATCCTCTGAGGCATGTCTAATCCATCAAAAGATGATGGAGTTAAAACTACAATAAGAGAGAGGGAAAGAGAAAAAGATGCCCTGTGAGTATAAAAATAATAGACATCTAACCATTTACAGTTTAAGGAACTCTGAGGGAGTATTTTTGTATTTTCTTTATTTTCTTATAGTTTGTTTTTGCTGGTTTTTTAATGCTAGAGATGTTGAGGATATGGGTTTGCATCCATTCAAAAGCTTTTACATTAATGCTTCATATTCTACAAACTGTATGATACATGTTTTTAGTTATTACTGACCTTTAACGGACTACTCTGTCAGTACACTTCAATTTGACTGCTTACAGATTTGGACTTGCATTTCTGAAGAGTATGGTTGAGGAAATGAGTGCAACAGAGAAGCCTTTACATGCACACCCAGTCTAACACCACTACACGTCTAAGTATTTGGAGAGAAAGCAGACAAACTTACGTTTCAAAGACAGCAAACACGAACAAGACGACAAAGAAAAGACAATTGATTGCTACCACAGCCACATGGTCAACATCTCCTTCTGTGTCCTGAGCATCACTTTCTGCAGCAAAAAGAAAAGAAAAATCTAAACTGCAAAAGGAGCTTTTTAAATATGACCACACAAGTGTAATGATTTCCTTGCTCTGTTAAGCATTTAACATGCAGGTTAGTGGGTGACTAGAGTTGTTATATTTTGACAATCTAATAAAGTGATTTTAAATCAAACTGGTATAAGTTTAAAAATAATCTTCCCTCCACCTGTTGTCCCACTGTAATGGTGGGACTGACAAGTTCCAAGTAAGCAAAATAAGTAAATTCTTCAATGATCTGAACAATGGAAGCCAAAACAATTTCTGTTCCTCTTACAAGGTGAAAAGTACACAACAGAAGAACTCTCTGCACCACCACAAAGCCTTTGTTCCTCTAACAAGTGGGAGTACTGTTTTCACACACAGAACACCCATGTGTTTCATATTTTTAAATACAAAAATACTACAATCCATGGTGACTTCCATTGATTTCAATAGAGGTTTGAGATGATCTTTCACACACTTTTTCCTCAAGTGAAAAGGATAGCCACAACATTTAAAAGACTTTGCAGTGTGCAAAAAAGGGCATACATTGAAGAGCAGCTGTTGCACTGTATGTGGCAATTACTGTAGCCTTAGCAGCCAAACTGACTTACACAGCACACACTTTCTAACAAGATGCTACACAACAACAACGTTACTCAGCATGATACAGAACAAAAGGGAAGTATGACTGCAGAGTGGAAGTGAAGAGAGATTTTTCTCATGTCCTTATTCACTTAATTCTGTCTCTTGGAAGAGACAGTTCCAGGGTGAAAATCTGTGAGGATTCACTTGGTTTATTTCTTTGCCACCAGACAGCACTATGGGCATGCATGGACAAAACACAAACATGAAGCAATTTCAGTTAGAAAAAGATGTAGCCTATTTTCCACTTTGAGTTTCCAGTCCACCAGACTTCAGAATACATCTAAATGCTTTTATATAATAGCAGAGTACTTCAAAATTATCACCACAGATAAATTATCGAGAAATCTTAAGATACCTTCTCCTTCAGAATTGATACTTTTGCACTGCCGTCCCATGTCATCCACTCGATGCTCTCTAGAAGTTTAGAGTTGTTTTCGTTAATACACATATTTATTTCATCTACTGTTGAGTCAAGTGTCTATTAAAATATTTCCAAATGGCATAATCTTCTATTCTAATTAATCCCAGCTCCTTTAAACACCACCTGTGTAGTCTACAATTGACTGCTGTGAACAGCATCATATTCAAGAAAGGAAATATTCTAGTGGGAGAATACCATGTACCTGTGTGCATCTCTCCCCTCACTTGCCATAAATGAGGCAATGGATAAACATCTACCCTGAAGGTTCTCAAAGACACAGACAAAGAGAACCCCACAGACAAGCTAATCCTGTCTCTGGGCAGAAACCATCAACATTAAAAAAACACCAAGGCTAACCTAATAATCAATTTTTTAGGTAGAGTTTACATTCTAGCCATAACATCACTATAATTCATGAGCATAATGACAAAGATATGCAATTAAAAAGGTAGGCTCCCCTCTCCCAAATAAATAACAGCTTCTAGTTTTAGGTTTCCAGATTTCAGGCTTGTTACTCCAACTTGTAAGTTGCGTATTATTTGTTAAAAGGCACTCAATGAAACAAGGTAGAATATTTCTCTTTTTTTCCTCAATTACCTGAATATGGCAAAGATGAGGATAATATTAATAATTCCTAGGAGAGCTCCAAATAAGACTGGTGCTGTGTACATGTTCAGCTGAAGATCAATTAATTTCCATGTTATTCCTTCTTCTCCAATAAGTGTAAAACATGTCTGAAAAACTTAAGAATGTAAATGCATGAAGAAAATCTTGAGAATCATTAAGAAAATGTTTCACCACATAAAAAATAAACATATAAAACTGGATAAGCAAAGTTGTTCTAATTGGTAAGTAAAGTCTTCTACATCTTCTGCATTTTGAGAACCCTACTCTGAATAAACAGTGGGATCTCAACTAGACAGCAAACTACATGGTTACACACAAATACACTGTATAAGCAACAGTGTTACACTTCAATAACTGGAACTGTATTCTGAATTTACCAATAGGTAATTTTCTTGGCCGTGTGCAGACAGCTGATTTTCCTCTTCCTCCTGCATGGAGGACCTTGGTCTTGGGACTGGAGTATCCCTCCTGCTAAGGGTAAGTTAGAGAGAACAGAAGTGGGGGGGTTGGGGGGGGTTGTGTTTTGTTTGGGTTTTTTTTTGTGTGGGTTTTTTGCTTGTTTTCTTTGGTGTGGGGTTTTTTTTGTTGGGGGGGGGGAGGGGGCAGGTTTAAAGAACACCGAAACTGGTGCAGGAGAAAATATTGTAAGATCATGTCATTCACTTACTACTGTTAGGAAACAGACTGAGAGTCCCTATAAGATTATGAAAGGGAATTACCTAAACTCACACTCCATTCAAATCACACAAGGAATGCAGATTTTTTTGGCTGCTGTAGATCCTTTAATGCTGTATCAACAGCACCAGGGATAATCAACTAGAGGAAAAAAACCCTTCATCCCTAAGCATTCATCTCATCATTATTACCATACACAAAGCACTTCAGCTCTAACTGGATAAACCTAACCTCCAGCTACAGAAGACAAGTAATGAGGAGAGGCTGTTTAGGACAAAATTGCTGGTCTCTCTTTACAGCACAAGGCAACTCTCAGGCATTTCTCCCAGAAGCAGATGGAGTAACTCAGGATCAGGTTACATCCGACCTAACACCACTTGACCTTTTTTCCCCTCAGCTCTGTAATACCTGTGCTGTCTTAAAACTTTTGCCAACGTGAAGCTTTTGTGGCTGTCACTACACGATCAGGAAGATCTGCTGCACGTTGTTTTGTACAACATGTGAGGCAACGTGAAATTTTCAGTTGTTTTGGAAAGGTGGAAATGTTTCCCTGAGTACAGTAATGGCAAATTCCTTTCTCCATGAATAAAGTGCCATTTGTCATAGACTCTTTAGTAAGCAGTGATACAAGAAAGCATTTAGAACTTGCTTTTCCTGCAGTCAGTAATCCAAACCAGCTAGTTTTTAGCCACAAACAATTAGAATTCATTTGGACTATGATATCTCATCTATATTGGCATACAGAAGTATATGTGAGTGAATTCTACTTACTCAATTTTGATACCGCTGATAAGCTAAGCCTTGATAATACCAAATGAACAGCTACTGGGGTGTCCTACTTTCAATGTCAAATTTAATCCTAAAAAGTATTGGAGAAGTGAGGAAAGAAGACAAGCTTTACCTGGTCCTAATATGAAGCCAACTGCTTGGCAGGCACTGGTATTGGCCATGGCACTTGTTCTTTCTTTAAGAGAAGTGGCACCTGAAATATACGATCGAACTACAGCCACGTTTCCTTAAAAAACACAAAACCAAGAACATGTTCATGTAAATATCAGGTCATACTCTTAAATTACACAGCTACATTTATTTTAAGAGCAGTGTGTCTTATTTTGCAAGAAAATAAACCCCAGCACACTCTCTTGAATTTATACACAGCTGCACAATAACAGTTTTATTATAAACTAGCACTGATAAGTAGCAAGTTATCTTTCACACGATGGTAAATCTGGTACTGAAATGTTATGTTAGCTATTTTACACAAAACAGAGAATTTATTAATTACCAGAATTACCAGAAACATAAATTTTGCTGTGGTTACCTGCTCCAAATCCCACAAGGGCACGTGCAGTCAGCATGTAGTATTTGTTGTGTGAATGAGGTACATGGACGTAGGCATAAAGACAATTAGCAGCTACTGAGATAGCAGTGGAAACAACGAGAGGTTCCCTCCTTGGCCTGTAGTTGGACCACAACCCAATCAGGGGAGAGGAGACCATCTGGCCAATGCTATATGAAGCTATAATCCAGCCCAAGAAACTTCCATCTGCTGTTGAATCAATCTGCAGAAACAAACGAATCAATTCTATGAGGAAAGCATAACACAATTTTAGAATCAGTACCTGAAATACATAAACTTCCACACTGTCATTCTGAGGGTAGACAGCACTGTGCAGTGCAGTGTCAAACCTCAGCTACCACTAAACAAGTGTGTGCCTCCATGGCATTGTGAGGTGTTTAATATAAACGCTCTGCACATGCCTGAGTCTGTCCTGGTTTACTAGGCTGATGATGCATTTTCCTTTCTGTTCTAAGAATTCAGCACCAGCCTCACTTTTCACAATAGCTCTGGAACTCTGTGAGATGTGTTCTTCCAAATTTGCATTAAAACTCCTTTCTACTATTACAGGAGCAGTAAAATCCTAGCACAGATTAAAGTTTTAGTGACCTTTTATGTCAACAAAGCGGGGGGGGGGGGAAATCAAAAAACAGACTAAACCCACTAATCTAGAACACAGGCAACTCCCTGTTAAGAATATCAAGGCCTGCATGCAACAACCTCACATTTGCAGAGCAACTTCTATCTTCAGCATCCTTTTCTTATTCCAAAATGCACACAAGCCTTGTGTATGATGTTTTAACACTACAAATAAATTCAGATAAAAAGATTTCTATTGATTTATTGTCCATGAAAACAGTTAAATATATTGGAAAACCAAACATCTCTGGGTTATGGTGCAGCTTTTTGAATTCAAGAAATTAACTGAGTTTACACGACATAGTTCAATCCAAGTGGATGGCAAAATAAAAGTCTCTTATAACTACACACTTCCCTTTACCATTTCTTTTCCTAAATAAACCATCAAGTCTTGCATTACGTACTTTATAAACCAGAGTTTTCTGTTCTTATTAAAAATAAACATATTTACCAACCTTCTGGAGATATGGCCACACAGACATAATTACAATTGAGAAACCTGCAATGCAGTAAAAACATAACTGAAGTTACTTTATTTGCCATGTTTATCAGTAATTAACTTCAACAGAGATTCATTCTTCTGCTCCTGTATCTATTATTACAGAATTATAATAAGAATTATAGAATTATATAGAATATAGAATTATATCTATTATTACAGAGAGAGTGATTGCCCATTGGAATGGGCTGCCCGGGAGGTGGTGGAGTCACCATCATTGGAGGTGTTCAGGAGGAGACTTGATGGGGTGCTTGGTGCCATGGTTTAGTTGATTAGGTGGGTTGGATTGGTTGATAGGTTGGACACAATGATCTTGAAGGTCTCTTCCAACCTGGTCTGGTCCTATTCTATTCTATTCTATTCTATTCTATTCTATTCTATTCTATTCTATTCTATTCTATTCTATTCTACTGTGCTTCAGTCTGTAACCTGAAAAACTATGTGTTATGTGCTTGTTTAAGAGTGGTAATTCCTCCTAACAAGAGGAACTGTTTCTAAAAGGACATTTTACAGGTGAATGCATGATAAACAAAAAAACTCCTATGACAAGAATACTGATGTGTCAAGCACACTGCAGGGGATTTTTCTTCCCAATGAAAAGACAAGGCCCCCAGATCAAAAAGAATTCTTGATACACTGATATATTTGTATTCATTTATCAATTTTAATGCATCAAATAAAAAACCCCTCACACAATAGTATTAGAGGAGCTATGTAGCTGAATTCTAGAAAAGCCCCTAACTTCCAGAACAAAATATATGTGTTTACTCACCTACACTACTAAGAAACATAGTAAGATACATAACCCAGATGGATCGCCACCTGCTCTTATAATGTTCTTCTGATTCCACGACATCCCTGTTTTTGAACCAGAAGTCAAGAGAGAAAGAATTTATTTCAGAAGCAAGCTATTTTTTCACTGACAAATACTAGATTGGCAAATCAAAAAATGAGTGCTATCATGTACCATTGCATTCAAACCTTACACAATGAGATCGCTCTCTCTAGAGAGATGTTCAACTCCGTAAGCTCTCTGCATAAAAACCTTGGAGCATCACAGATATCACAAAAAGGCTTTAAAAAGTACCTACTAAACCATCAAACCTTGGACACCTTCTCAGAACTGTACCTTTAAAGTTAAAAACCCAAAACCTAGTGATTAGACTAAAAGGTATGGGCAGTCTACTTTTACCATGAGAAAATAACTAGACAGGGTAAAAGATGCTGCTGAAGATTCTAATAACTGCAGAAAAAATAAAGTTGCAAACTTTGTGAGCAGTAAATGTATTCTTCTAAAATTTATAAGCACCTTCTGAGACCCACACTTTTTCAGAAGGAAGAACACTTCAGTTCCTCATTTCTTGAAGCATTCTAAAAAAAAATAACCTCTGTCCAAAAGATGCAGACCTAGGCTATATACATCAGAATATAGTTTATAAACACTGTTGATATAGGTCTGTCCTGAAGTAGGCTGAGATAGAGCTGATTTTCTTCCTAGTAGGTGGCGCACTGCTGTGTTCTGGATTTAGAGTGAGAATAATGTTTCTAACACACTGATGGGTTAGTTGCTAAGTAACGCTTATTCTATGTTAAGGATTTTCCACTTTTCCCATGCTCTGCCTTTGAGCAGGTGCACAAGGAGCTGGGAGTGATCAGGGCTGGGGTCAGCCATCCCGGAAACATCCCTAACCACACCATGGGACGTCATCCTCAGTTAAAACACGGCAATCATACGTAGACTCGAGCATAAGCACAACTTTAAAGCTAATATATTTATTCCTCAGTGTGATTTGTACATTTAACTCGTCAGAAATGTTTACACCATTGAAGTCACCAGGTTCAATGAAACTTTAACTTCATGAACGACGTTCCTAAATGTATTTTGCAATCTTATTGCCCATCACGCCGAGGGACAAGTCAGTGGAATTGCTGCACATGCTATGCTTGGTATCTTTAGGATTTACGTTAGACCCAGAGGTAACGCCCGAGTGTGGGAACACTTCAGCAAAGCCAGAAACTGCACCAGCCAGCCCTGTATGCTCAAGACGTTGCCTTCCTGACAGAAGGAAAAGAACAAGTGCTCGGCTGCTGCCCGCACAGTTGGAGCGCTATTAAATATCTCGACTCCAGCACCACAACAAACGATTTTTATGCCCTTTAGAAACTTCCTCAGTGAGTGCGCTTGTTTTTTAACTGATGGAGCCAGTCCCTGCCGTTCCCCGCTCCCGAGGCAGGCCGAAGAGCCGCCGCGCGTCCGAGCCCCGGGAGGGCGCAGTCAGCGAAGGCGGTGGCGGCGTCTGGCTCCCTCCCTAACCGCTCCGCCGGCTCCCGAGGCGGGCAGCTTCCCTCAAGATGAGGCTTTCCTCACGGCGCAAAGCACACATGAAAGGGGAGAACGACTCGTTGCCGACCAGTGGTTCCCCCGGTGACTGGCGGGGCTCTCGCCTTCGTTCCCCCGCGGGAGGAGGGGGCGCGAGGGGGCGCTAGGAGGCGCCTGTGGGCGCAGCTTCCCTCAGCTCGGGGCACAAGGAGTGGCCTCACCACCTTAGACAGGAGGGGCGCGGGAAGAAAGAAGCCCCTACCTGCTCTCCTCCTCCTCCTCCCCTCGGGGACCCAGCAAAGGCTCCTGCCCGTCAGCAGCCACCTCCGGACTGGAGAGAGCGGCCGCCATAGCTCGCCACGACCGCCTCCCTGGCCTCCTACTGGCGGGATCCACCCCCAGCCCCTCCCGGCCACCCTTAGCCACTGTCGCACTTCCGCCGCTGGGGGTGCTGCCGGCAGAGCTCGAGAACCGGGGCCCCTTCCGCCGACCGCCGCGCGGCCGAGAGCGAAAAGGGGGCGGGGCGGTCACGCGTACGTGGGCAGAGCCTGTTCCAGCCGGGCGGCTGCGTACGTGCGCCCGCCCGCGCGCGGGCTGGTCACGCCCTCCTCTCTCCGTCCTTTCCCGCCCATGTGGAGCCTCAGCACTGGCCGGGCCGGGCTGTTGGTGAGTGACCTTCGTGGGGCGGACTGGAGGGGATGGGAAAGGGGCTGCCCGCCAGCTGCCAGCCCGGCGAGCGCTCTCCCTGAGGCCCCTACCTAAGAGGGACGATGGGCTGAGCCCTACTGTGGCACTTTCTTCGCGATCGTGCCCGACTCCGGTCATGTCACCGGTGAGGCAACTTCGCCCCACGGCGGGCTACTAATCCGTGTTATGGCGCGTGGGTTTGGACTGGGTGTCCAGTGGGGCCCCGCGGGCTGAGAGGTGCGGGCGTCCCTGTCCCCGTCTCGCTTCGGGGCGTTAACGGGCCTGGGGCCGCTTCCCCCGCCTTTTATTGCAGCTGCTTAGGGGATCACCTGAGTCTCATGCGAGGTGGACCGAGGACTCAACGGTTTGAGTAGTGGGGCTTCCGCAAGCAACCCGTAAGATTGGGGGGGCACCTGCAGTTTGGATCGGCAAGGCATCGTCTGTCCAGCCTTGCACTTTGAACCATGCACAGGCTCGGGTTAGGCTCCCCGCCCGCCGATAACCCGAGATAACGAGGAGAGGAGAGGCAGGTGGGCAGCGGCGGGTAGCTGCTCGGCGGCCGCTGCCGTCTTAGGCCCCATTGTTTATCTGCAGGCTCGTCTGTGTGTGAAATTGTTGTGGGGCTTGTTTATGGCTTGTGACTCCTTTTGTTTTGGTGTTTTTAAAACGTCTTTCTTCTACTGGAGGGGAAGAAAAGTCTTATTCTTCCATTAATTGGAAGGGAGATTGGAGGGAAAAAGAAGGCACGGAAATGAAGGAGTCAGCCTTCTAAAATAGATGTGCCTTGGCTTTTTCGGGTTGACTTCTTGGTGGTAATACCAGCAGATTAGAAACCAGCTGGTGCAGCAGATACTGATACCAGCAAATTGGCAAATCAACTGGTTCAGCAGAGCTTAGCAAAAAGCAAGAACTTGAGCAAGTGGGAATTTGAACTAAACCAGCAAGTCAGCTGTTTCGTATTCATCTATAGAAGCAGTAGTCTGGGTCTTTAATACAGTCTTTATGTACTTGGCAGTGGTGTTTTTCTTGTAACTGGAGCTGTGTGCTCTAGTTAAAAAGGAATAGCAGACCTTTATGTAGGATTTCAGATCAGGTTTTGTGTCTGTTTCTGTGAAATTAAGTGTACGCACCAGAAAGGCATGCAGAATGATGGTTCTGAAAACAAAGCAAGACTCTTCCTAGAGTAAAAATCTAGTTATAATTTATCTCTAAGTGTCCTTGCCTTCTCTGGAAAATACTGTTTTAAAATGTAAGGGGTTTTTTAGTGGATTACTTCTTAATGTGCCTTTGTTACAATTATGTAAAGCTTACCTTGTTAGCAATACACTCATTGAATGTTCGTAACACAGGTACTGCTTTGTAGCTGTGCAGTGTCTTTATTGGGTCACTGCTTTCAATGGTCCTGCCTTACAAAGGGGCTGTGATGTGGTGCGTGTGGTGTTAAATGATGGAAGTCCGGTTGCATTCCAAAACACTCTCTGCTGATTCTTTTCTCAAGTTCAAACTCTTACTGTGAAAATACACCCTGTACTTCTACTGTGAAGCTGTGAAACTTCAGCCTCAAACAGTTGGATTTACCTTTTCTGACAGTAAAACTATTGGCAGTTGTCTTTCCATGTAGACATTGATGGGCAGTGACAGAAGCATGTCCAGCCCTTCTGTTACTAAGGTAAACAAAAAGGGAAGATGATTCCTATTTTATCTCAGCAATGTATCTGAGAAGTTCTCTACAATGTGCTTCACATAGTCAGAATGTTTTATTTTTTTTTTTTTTTTTTTTTTTTTTTTTTTTTTAGTATTTCCTGTACTCTTTTTAGTAGTGGTTTAGTCTTGAATCTGATTAATTGAAAAATCCTGAGTTACATTAGAGTTCTTATTCAGTCAATGAAATGGAATACCAGATGAGACAGCCCTTTCACCTCAATCGATGTTCCATTTAAATGTAATGTGCTTGTCTGGAAACTTGTTTTGGCACTCCCTCAGTGCAACGAAGAGAGCTCATCATGCTGGCCTTCAAACTCACAGCAAAATCAACATCTTAATGTTTTCTTTCCTATTTGACTTTCATTTTGTACAGTATTAAAAAACAAAAACAACCAAACAATCAAATAAACAAAAAAACCCCACCAAAACAACAACCAACCAAACCATGCAGGGCTCTTTAATTAGGCATGAAAACAGTCATTAAGCACTCTTTTCATAATTACTGGGAAGCAGCCTGACTATGAAAGTATAGATCTAGTTTTAGTATATTTTTGATAGCATGGATTTAACTATTGTGTTTATTCACTCTGAACTGCCTTCCTGGCCAGAGGGTCCACTCTGCATTGCTGTCTCTGTCCCCACCACCCAGTTCACTTCTAACAACAGGAAAACACCAAACTGTCCCCCTGCACCAGAGGAGGACAAACATTGCAGAGGCTGGGAAACACTTCTCCTCAGACACCCCAGCAGCATGTGAGGCCAGTGGGATAACTCCAGAGTGGACAAGGAAAAGACTTAGGTGGAGGTTGTGATTCTAGTAGAGCAAGCAGAGGCGGATCAGAAAAACAAGATTACAGTCAGCTGTTTGGAACTGGTGGAGCAGAAACTACTGGTCTCTAGTGTGTTAAAAATAGAAGGCCCCCACTCTGGCTTTCTGGTGATTTCAGGTGTTTATTTCTGCCCTGTAGTCGCTGAATGTAGAACCATTGTGGCTTTCCAGGATGCTTGTTCTAGCGTTCAAGTGCCTTAAGTTGTCTGTAAGTTCTGTGTTGATACTAGCTTACTCCAGGTGTTAAAGGTGTTAAAGCATTTCTATTTCTTTCTGTATATTGATCTTTAATTACTGGCTTTTTAGAGGTGCAAAGGAATGCATTTATTAATCTGACCACAATTTTAACTTGTTATATTCAGATAAAGGGTTTTTTTTTAAGAGTGACCATATGAAAATGTGGCAGAATAAATGAATTTTGTATTAAAATAAATAAAAACCTGAAAATCCCCACTCCAAACCCTGCAAAAAAAGCACAAAACCCAAATCCATGAGTTAAATAATATTGTTGTATTGGGTTTGCATAGCAAGGTTTGGGTAGTGAAGGGTTTACAGAGGTGGCTTCTATGAGAAGGTGCTGGAAGCTTCCCCTGTGTCCTATAGAGGCTCCACTGCAACTATTTTGGAGTGTGATGAAGTTATTTAGACCACTTAGTATGGAAACTTCTGGAAATAGTAGAAAATAAGGAAAACTAAATTCCTAACAGAGTAATTGGTTATTAAATCTATTGTTTTCTTAGGTGTACACAGATCCTGGACACTTTTTTTCCCTAACTGAATAATCTGCTGACTGAGAAACCAGATTTGAGCTACCTTTTCCTAGTGTTGTTTTTTTTTTTTTTCTTCCTGATTGGAAGGGCACAGCAGTGGCTCCCTGCTCACTTCAGTAAGTATTGCTTTGAAAATAATACACAGTTTGCTTAAAATCTTGTTGGCTTCTGTTATATTTGAGCTAATGTATTTGCTGAAAGAGAAATGATGCTGGTAAGGATTTTGTGGCATGATTTCTTCCCTGAAGGGAGTGGGAGCATCATTTTCAAAGCCATAAGAAATGAGTCAGGCCAAATTAGAAAGGAATTGATAAAATAAGGGTTAGGATTAGGATACCAATGAAGACAGGCTTACAAAAATAAGCTTTCTCTTCATCGATGACTGAAGCTACTTTTCTTTCTTTCTCTTTTATGCAGAAGTAATTGTGTAGCTAGAGATCCAGTTTTCTGGCTGTTTAAAACTACATATTGTTTCAAGCTTTCCTTGACTGAAAAGTTTTTGCCATCACAATTATATTGAGAGGACAGAAATCAATGCCACTGTGTTACCCATTCAAGTAAAGATGATGTAGTTTTGTGCCTCTTCAGTTGGCTTGTCATCAGTTATGCAATTAAGTTCTAGCTGTATGAGGCATGTTAAATTCCTGCTCCTAGTTTCCATTCGCCTAAAAAAGCTGGAATTTGTGTTAACTACCTTTGTATTTTGCTTAAAATGGGGAGAAATGACCTGAATGTTGAAGTTAGCTTCCTTGGGATATCAGAATAAGAACCTGCTTTGTGCTACAATTGATGAACTTGCCTCTCCAGTTAACCCCTTTTAACCTCCTTGTTTTTACCTCTTTTTTTTTTTTTTCCTAGATGTCAGTTTGCTGCTGATGGGTGTAAGTAAACTAGATGTCTTTTACAGAAAGCTGCTCCTCACTAAGCTTTTCATCAGAGGATGGGGAAAGCCAGAGGATCTGAAAAGGTGACTTGTTAAAAAGTAACAGCTTAAACAGTACTTGAAAGGAAAAAAAAAACAACCTTTGAAGTACCAACAATTGTTACTGTCATCTATGTTAAAAAACCCCAAATGTGTTAAAATGTGTTTTGTTCAGGAAACCATGTGTTTCCATATCAGGAGAGACATTGGATTTAAAAGAAGTCTTAAAGGGATTTGCTAAATGTTTGTGTTTAAAGAGGCTCTTCTTGTGAAAATTTCCGTCTAGTTATATTTTCCACTTAGGCATATATGATCACGTACTTCAAGCAGCATCTTTGCAAGTGTTTTCTAAAAACACAACTTTCTGAATTTTGCAGAGGAATTGTTCTGTTCAAAGAGGGTCTTGCAAGCTTTTTGTAACTTTTAATAATAACGAGTTTTGAAAGTGTGAGATGTAATCAGAAGTTTCATAGCCCGAAGTAGTGAACTCATTCTTTTTAGATGTCTTGAAAATAAGAAATGCTAATACCTCTTAATTTTTAAAATATTTTCTGACTTCTATTAGTTATTATTAACACCTGGAAATTGAGCTCTTGCATTTCTTAAGCTTAAAAATTTACTGAATATATATCTATATTCTGTATCATGTAGCATTTGAATAGGCAATGACAAATCTGCGCTTAAGCTAATGGATGTATTTGAAAATCAATAAAGAATTTTTTTAAACAATACTGGAATAAAATCTTATTCACTGTGGATGGCAGTGGAGTCATGTTGGGGGTTGTTTTTTGTTTGTAAGTCCAAGTGAAACATCTCTCGAGGTGGCACTTGAATTGCTTTGGATGTCTTTTTCTTCAGAGAGTTTTCTGCTGAAGTAGCCAACTTGGCTGCAAAACGAGAGTGCTGACTTTTTTGAATGTTAGTTTGCCTTTGTTGATATAAGCAAAAAAACCCATGGGTTTTTTCTTTTGGTTGCAGCATTTCTATGTTTTGTTGCCTGTCTGTGTATCTGAAGTGTGACATTTTTATGTTCCCAAAACCTTCTCTTAGGAACTGTTAAGTTCTTGGTAGCGCATGATAAAGCTTCGCTGCCCCATCCCTACGTCCCCTCAACAAAACTGCTTCTGGGGAGCTTCTCACTAATTCTGCTGCTAACTGTTGCAATACTAGGCAAGGTTTTAACCTCTTGCATGGGGTTTGTAATCCCACTAGTGGTGAACAGCAATAAAGAAGCACTGCTGGTAGTAATAATGTAGCAGCTATGGCTCTTCATTTTTCATAGTGAGGAAAAAATCCTCCCACAGGAGAGCAGAAGCTGTGGGAGAAATGTGAGGCAGGCTTGCTCATCTGAAAAGTGAAAGAATTTGTTCTCTGCATTGCCTTTGAATGGGAAGAAGAGCTGTTTGCCCAGCAGCCTGTCTGCACCTGGATGAAGAAGAAAAATGCTACTTTCTCCTGTCTCCCCACACAGGCTAGTGAGAGGAGGGAGTACAACTTCATAATGTACATGCCCTGTCATACCAGAAATTGTCAGCACCATCTTGTTTTTGTTTGTTTTTAAACTTATCACTGTGGAGCTCCATTAAAAGGAGTTACTGAATTTTTTACACTGGAAGCATTAACTGAGATGACTGATACTACACACTTGTCTGCCTAGTTGTCATCTAAGTTTTATGTGCACACCCTCCATGTGATGACTGTTGATATCCTAATGCTTTAGCTTCAACTCACTAGCAAGAGCTGAAATTCCTCAACACATGGAAGATTTAGCCTTCATGATCCTTCTCTAATTACAAATGAAATACAGAAGTGCAGTGTTTTTGGAGGGTTTCTTGTCAAGCAAAACATCTCTTCATTTAGCTTACCCTTTGGACTAACTTCTCGTTCCTTTATTCTTATTTTCTCAGAAATACCTGATACTCTTGCTGTTCTTCATAGCTTTACTACACAGCCTTTGCTTTTCCTATTTTTGTTATGATGTTGAAGTGTATTTTCTTCCTGTCCTTTTGGTTTGTTTTTTTCTCTGGTGTTGGGAAGGTGAACAGGTCATTCCTACTATACTACTGTTTTGCATGTTGCACCCAAGTGTGCTGGTTTAGTTGGTCAAGAAACCATAAGAATGAGCAAGTTATTCTTAGCACAGGGTATTTAAGGTTGAGAAAGCCATCTTAAGGGCATCCAGTCCAAGTCCCTATCCAAAACAAAGCTGACTACTTAATTGATTCAAGTCACTTGGCACTTCATCCGTTTGAGTTTGCAAGTCCCTTGAGAATGGAGATTATCAGTGATTTCCCTGGACTATTTTTTTTCTGGTGGTTAATCACTGCCACTGTGAAAAAACCTTTCACTATGTTCCAAAGGGAATTTCTTATATTGTAACAGACAACTGTTGCCTCTTGTTCTCTTACTGAATACTTCTCAGGAGAGTCTTGTTGTCTTTGTTAAGACTCTGCAGCCCAGTTAAGTGTCAGGAGTAAGCATCTAGGTATGTCCCTTAGCTTTCTGTTTCTGAGGCAATTCAAATTCCTTTCCCTTGACCTCATTCAAAATGCAGAGTGTGTGCCTCTGGTCTTCCTAGCTGCAAGGGTACATTGCTAAGTCCAGTTTGCTGTCCACCAGAAACTCCATGCCATTTTCTGCAGAGCTGCTACCTGTCTGGGGTGTTCCAGCCCACCTTGTTGTGTGGGGCTCTTCTGTCCTAGGTACAAGATTTTGCAGTTTTATTGTTGAGCTCTAGGATACTTGCTGACATGTTGCTCCAGCATATCCAGGTCATCATGAATGGTAGCCCTGCCTTCCAGCAGTTAACCTCACCCTCCAGTTTGTGTCATTCCTGAACTTCCCTAAGTGCTGCTAGTAGCTTTAAAAAAAACCCCAACACTTAAAAACATTCTCTTTGTAACCTGATTAATCTGTAAATACAAAGATGGCTTCATAGCTTTTATTTACTTTGTGGCTTACTTCAGCTCCTGAAATTTCATATATATAAAAAAATTTTCTCTTTTGTTTTAGATCAAAAGTTGAATCTTCTCTACTTGTTTCCTTTCAACAGAATATTTGAATTCAGAAAGATTATTGGAAACAGGGAAAAATGCCAGACGCTGGTTTCCAAAGACTACCCAGTGTTCATTGACAAGGTACTTAAGAGATGATGCAGTTTAACTAAATACACTTTCCTGGTGGTAGGTAAAGGTGGTCAACTTGCTACTTACCAGGCTGCTTTTATAGGATAGAGGAATTAAATCATGCTGCCATGTAAATCTCCATTTTCCTGATGTCTGACATCACAGCAGCACTTGCTGCTGGGGTTGGCAACTGAGGACTGGAATTAGGGAGTACATAGAGACGGGGTGGTTAACACACCTCTGACAATACTCAACTCAGCATTTGCTGATCACCAGTTTTCTGACACATGGCATTACCTGACTTCACTACTGTTCCTAGTTGCTCTGTATCAAGACAAAGATATTAGAACTTCTCTGTGAGAGAAGAGGAAGTGAAGCTGTAGAGGCAAAAGAAATCGATGTAGTATGAGCTCTCAGATGCTCCTGACTGGAAAAGGAGAGTCTGTGGTTCCAAGTGAGGTGTGCAGGTAAAAGTAATCCTTGGCCTGAAGACTTTAATCTAGTAGGTGTGAATAGTGAGTCAGAAATAAACAGTGGTGGTCAGTTCTATGACAAGCTAAAGAACAGTGGGCTTGTGTGATTTATTTTTTTTTCTTTTAATTGAGCTGCTGTGGATAGAATTAGGAGGCAATGGCAAAAGTATTAAGTGCAGTTGGCAGGGATGGGCAAACGAACAGTAATTTTGGCTGCTAGTGAGGAATGAAAATAAACAGAACAAAGCAGTGGCTGTACAGATACTGGTTTAGTTTTTTCCCCAGTAATACAGTAGTTGGGGAGTGAGATGTCAGCTCTAAAAAAATGGCTAAAAGAAGGCTAAAAAATGTTCAAAACTTGGCATGTGCTACAGAAGTTACTTAAAGTGTGACAGCATTATCCTTTGATTCCTTTAGCAGGCTGTTTAATAAAAGCAAAACTTGAAACAAATGTTGTAACTGTGCTGCTGATGTGTATCCCTGTATTTAAAACAGACTTCAGCTTTGGGTGCATTTTTATCCTATAACAAATTCTACTTCAAGACACTGGCTTTCAGAGCACTGACAGGAAATACACTGCTCTCATCCTGTTCTCACTGTAGGTTGAGCAGCAATCTGACTGTAAAATCCTTGAAGGCCACTTCCTTTCCCCATTGGCTCATTGTGTCCCAGGTATCCTGCCAGTTGAATCTCTTGTGGCAAGGTAAGAGAAACCAAATAGTATTTACTTTCTGAAACTGCTACTGCAGAGAAGTAAGAATGGTCTATAAGTAGTTTTCTTTGGTGTAATTTTTAATGTTTGGTTTTTTTTTTTCCCAAATGAGCAAGATGCTTGAAATGAGTGATACCGTAGCCAGGACAGTAGTTGTTTGTTTCGTACATAGCAAGAGAAGCTGTTTATATGAAAGCAGCATGTTGTATTTGAAGGAGCCATTCCAGCCTTCTATTTGCATTGAATACAAAAATATTGGATAAGTACTGAAGTAGGGAATTGATTTAATTGTAGCAACAAAATCTGGTGCCTTTCTTATTAGCAGGCCAAAAGAAACATCCACAGCTGAGGAGTCAGTTTGTAAAGACAACTTAATTTCTTGTTGCTTTTAATTTAGAACTAACCTTTCATGATGGACATTTTTTCCCCCAAGCTTTGTTTAATAACTTTAATCACAAAATGTTGTCAGCTGAGATCGATATTGGCATTGCCAATTTCATCAATATTATTTCTTGATGTATTTATGTATATTCAAGCATATAACACTAAAGAATGGGAAGGTTTGATAGTCAAAGTATCAGTTCTCTTTCACCTCTTCACTAGTTAGAGCATTAGTACCACAGTGGAGAATCGAGTATACTGATTGTCTCCTTATCTGTGTTGTGTTACAGTTTGTAATTATTACATTGGTCAGTATAGTTACAGTTTGGAAATGCACTACAAATCTCCCTTAAGCTCTTCTGCGAATATGTTTTTCCCCGATGTACTGTTGTAGGTAACACTGCTCCATCTTGTGGGGAAAAATATTACTGCCTCGCAAGTGAGTTTTTTTTCTTCAGTAGTTAGACTGTAAATGTGTGGCAGCAGAAGACATTAAGTGGTTTATGCCGGTTGTATAGAATACTCTCATGGTTTGTATGAAACTACGTTGAGGTTTTTGAATTTTTAACCAAACAAAAAAAAATTGCTCATCTTAGTCTTCAGTTTCAGCTGTTGTGCCCTCAGGAGAAAAGTAGCAATGCTGCCTAGGAGAGCTAGTTTTACTTGTTTCGGCTGTTCTTCATCTGAAGTTCCATTTCTCCACTCTGCAAAACCTAAATTGTGATGACGAAGTAGTGGTCTTTTTTAGGAACATGATCTTTCATCTTGGCTCCTTTTCCTGCTTGGCATGTATTCTGTCCTACTTTTGGGTTCCTCTCTTTGCTGGATGTGTTTATGTAAAACAGTATTGCTGAATTGCTGGCAGTCAGCCTGCATGGGTTACGAAAATACTTCATTCTGTCTTTTTTCATAGATTGGTTTCTCTGGGACAGCTTGTAAAAGTTGTACTTACTTGGCTAAAATAGGTGTTTGTTTCTCATAGATTTCAGTTCATCATACCCAGAAGATGGAATAGCAAGCACAGACCTGTGTGCATTCATTTAGCAGGCACTGGAGATCATGTGAGTATGTAAAATATGAAATTGTTTGTTATCAAGAAATTGAAGAATCAGATTTTATCTTAATGTGTTTTTCTACATCTTATCTCTAGCACTTCTGGAGGAGACGCACCTTAATGGCACGCCCAATGATAAAAGAAGCCTGCATGGCATCCCTGTTGCTAGAAAATCCTTACTATATCCTTTTGTGGAAAGCAAAATTCTTATTCCTAATATTCTCCCCAGAAGGTAGAAGACCTTTCACACTGGTATAAAGCCTGCTTTGTGGATTAATTCCCATTGGATTTTGCAGTGGATAGAAGCAAAGTGTGACTTGCATAAAACACAATGCAGCACTCAGCTATGCTCATTTTACACCAAGTATTGCCTTTCTGGTTGTTCTGAAAATGTCTTCTACAGCTTCTCACTGTAGTTATTAGAGTAGAAGCTCAGATATGAGTGTGTGTACTGATCAAAATACTGATATAATTCCTGTAGCCATGACAGACTGAAAACTCTGCATTCATTCCATGGCATACTGTGTGACTTCTGAATGTACTAATGACAGACAAGAACATTTAATCTCCTGCTTTCCATTCTCAAACACTGCAACCCTTTGGTACCTCAGGTACCTTTGAGAAACTTTTAAGATGAGTTATTTTAAAAGAAGTTATGTTCTGTCCTGTCATCAACTCATTAGTAACTTCTATAACGTTCCTACCCTGTTTGACTAAATGGTATCTCTGGTTACAACTTCTTCCCACCCATATACCTGACTAAAGTAACACGTTACACTGCAGACCGCGTAACCAAACTTCATTTAACTTTAGTTCCAGTTAAACTTTTGAGAATGAAGTTTAAATTTTTAATGAATGTGCTGTTTATGTTTGTGATTTATTTTGCTTTATTTAAATTTCCGGGTTTTACATAGGATTTTTTTTTTTTTCACTTTCTTTAACTCGAGTGTCCTACATGGCTCTAGAAAACCTAAGGATCAATTGTAAGTATCACTGTTACATTCATGAACACTCTTTTCTTCAAAACACTTCCCCCCCCCCCCCCCCCCCAAAGAAGCTCAAAGTAGCATAAGATTTGATAGTTTATTAAAAAGAACAAAAAACCTCAAGCATGGACCACTTCTAACCTGTTAATGTCAAATTGTCTAGCCTTTGCTTGGCTGCTTTGCCTTTTTTTGTATTGAGAGCACAGTGATCAGGAAGCCTTACACAAGATGAGCTTGCAGTATAGAGTGAGATGAGTGTGAGTGCAAGGCGGTATCAGATTATTTTCCTGTTTTCACAACTGCATGTACAAATGCTGCAAATGTATTTCTGTCAGCTGTGAATAATCTTTGCTCAGAGAGCATATCTTCCTGTTATATTTGCTAAGATTTTGCTTTTCTAATGTATTGTATGAGGAGCAAAGTCAGACGGCTAAATAAATTTAGTGTTGCTTGTTTGTGAGTCAATGGAAACTATCCAATATTCAGTATTTTGTAGGAATTGCTCAGGTTTCATAAATTGGGAAGCCTAATTAGCCAGTCCTGGCTTTTTGCTTTTCACATTTTCTGAACCACTGGAGTATAAACAGAAAATTCAGCAGGATATGGGTCTGAGGCAAAGCTGTGGTTTTAGCCTACTAGTATTTCTTAAAGTCCAAATATGAGTTGGTATTTTAATCCTTTTTAATTCTATCTTGGACGTTTCACATGAGTAGAAGATACATAGCAGATAATTTCTTTGTCCATTCTATATTTATAGGATCTTCTAGATTTTATTTAAGTTTCAGCACTGGATTTTCTAAATCAAAAAACATAAAAATATTGCTCTTAAGGAAATCTAATTCAAAAATAGCTTCTCTTTTTTTCAGAAGAGATGCTGAATTTATTATGCCTATTTATTTTGACCCAAGAGCCATGCTTTTGAAGAAAGTGTATTACATTTACCAACTAAGGTGATTGTTGTAAAATTGGGGTTGATAGGAAAACTGCTTAAATAAATATTTTTTTTAAATTGCATTTAGAAATGTAAGGCTGTGCAAAACTATGTGAGTGAGTCTCTGCTGGAATACATCCATTGGTGGTTTTTTTTTTTTCCAGTTATTGAGGATCCAGTGCAGAAGAATAAATTAAATATTTTGGGAAGAGTATTTCCAACTCCATTTTCAGTTGCCTGGCTTGACAGCTGAGTAGCTGCATGCTGTAGAGAAGGGTTCTTTAAAACTCTCATACCACAACCAGTAATTGTCACTCCTCAACAACAAGGTTACAAAGCAGCAGCAGTGGTCTTAGCTCATGTGCTAGTACAAGTGTTCAACAAATAGAGCAGCTGGAGAGGGCTGAGGAATCTCATAACAAAGCTGTAGGAAAGAACTACATTAGCCTATAAATACTGATCTGCAGCACTTCTGTTCATTTCTCCTGGGGCATGCACAGTAAGCTTTGTCCTTGTGCTTCAGAGTGT
Organism: Picus viridis; assembly: GCA_033816785.1. Classification (NCBI taxonomy): domain Eukaryota; kingdom Metazoa; phylum Chordata; class Aves; order Piciformes; family Picidae; genus Picus; species Picus viridis. The sequence continues at coordinate 8,690,698 of CM066581.1, forward strand.
CTCAAATGTGACTATGCTGGCACAGGAGGTCTGTAGCCTGTGGTAACCTGACTGTGATACTGAAAATACACAGTCCCATGAATTATAGGTGTATTCAGTACTCTGTAAAATATTTTCCTTATTTTCCCCCTACTTTTTAGACTCCTCCTGATGGTTCAGCCAAATAGCTTTCAACTTTTACAAAATAATTATTATTACTATTATTTCTTCTGTGTTTTAATGCTTTGCAGTACATTCCATGAATTTCTCAGTACCGTGACAAATTTCCCACTTTACAATTTCAGTCTCACAGTGACACTGCTGAGTGCTTCCAAAGCTGACATACTGATTGCTCTTCCAATGTTGTGTGCAATTTTTCAATGATGTAAACCAGGTAAATAAGAAAACAAGGAAAAAGGATTGTTTCTGCAAATAGCATCTGTCTAGGACTGTAGCATTTTGGTTCTGTTTCTAAAAGATCCGTTATAACTTTACAGGACAGAAGGTTACTACTAATGAGGTTCTAGTGTTGGTAGTCTCTGTTTCTAGAAGACCAGGCTGCTAGTGATATTATGTTAGAGCTTAGCAGGTGGCTATTTCTAGTGCTCATTTTGATGAAAATATACAACTGTCAGAGAATCTGGACTTGCTCTATTCTCCTGTTGAATCAACAGGAAATTTTGGCTCCAAAATTCTCTGGGGTTCTCGTAGGCTTTGTGTAATAGTATGTATAGAATGATGAGAAGTGTGAAAATCTGATCTCAGGAAATAAATTCTGTATTTTCCTTTTCCGGGGAGAAAAGACGGTCATGTTTAAAAAATGTCTCGGACCTGTTTGTGATGGGAGGAGCTCTTGTTCTAGAATCTGCAGCTCTTTTGCACTGGCTAGAGAGAGAAGGCTATGGACCACTAGGGATGACTGGAATATCCATGGGAGGACATGTAAGCTTTTCTATTTCCTGTTCAATAATTTTTGTTTTGACTTCTCATTTGATTGTTTGGCACACAGAAATTATTTGGTTTGCAGCGTTCCTCTCAGAAGTACTTCAAAGTAAACATTTTGAGTCATGAGAAACAAATTGTTGGCAATTCTCATGTTCTGTGGTGCTGAATTGGTGTAATCCCCTAAGTACTGACAAATCATGGAGCCCTTTGTCAGCCATCTGACAGGCTTAGTAAGAATATGAACTTCACACATAACGATGTGTTTGGTTGTTTCCACAAGGACCGGGAGAGAAATATTTTCTGAAAGGTCTATACTGATCAATTGCTAATTCTCCTTTTTTGCATCCACTCTTCCTGCTTAAGCTTTTGTGTTTTAATGCAGTGTGTGAAATGCTTCCTCCTCTAGGCATGTTACAATTGAGGTGACTTTAGTGTTATTTCTTTTCTTAACTTTTATTTCCAGGATCATTGGTACTGATTAGAGAATATTTCTGTGGTGGAGTGGATGACATTTTGTGTACGACACTGTACATATTTGAACTAAACCAGCAGTTTATTAGTAAGATGCTTGAAAGGCTAATACACAGTTAAATTATTTCTGCTTGTGTCTCCCCACATAATCATTGATCTGTGAGAAAGAGGTACAAAGCTCATTAAGACAGCATACCTCTGTTTCACTGGTCTTTGTTGGTTTGTTAGGAGCTAGGTAAAGAATGTTGGTAATTGTAGTGTCTATTGAAAGGAAAACAATTTTCCCCCAAAACACAACTTTGTAACTCTAACTGTACAAAGCACCTTTGATTTACACAAACATCACCTTGCTGAAACAACAGCTTTAGTGTTAAATGTGTCTTCCCTGTCTTACTTATAAATTGGATTGGAATTCTCAGACAGGCGTATGCACCCCTAGCTGTGCAGGACACTTCAGATGCTGAGCAAATGCAATGAGGATAACTGTGACCTATACCTATGGTTGTATACAGCATGGCTATAGGAGGAGGCAAGATCTGAAGGTTTTTTTTTCTTAGTCCAGGAAAATACATGTTTGGTTAGTCCTGAGTGACTTCTGATAGAATTTAAAACCAGGGAAATGAAGCATATTTGGTGTTGATCATCCATAGAACGTGTTTTAAAACAGAAGTTAGGGAGCATTAATTCAGTTGTCCCAATGAGGAGAGCTGGAACTAAGAAGAAAGAAGTCTGGCTGTCAGAACATAGATGTTTTTGTAACTTTTTATTAATAGTTCAGGTGTATAAATGCATTTATTAGAACACCTGGCACAGACATGGGGTTATTTTGCATTAAGGGTTTTACACTGTTTTTTTCTTTAGAGCAGTGAGATAAAACCTATCAAAACCATACCACATAGGGGATCTCTGTATGTTGAGCTTCTTTGCTCTTTTTTGTTCTGTGATATACAGAACATCCACAAAAATATGCTCTGAGAACTCATGTAAAATAGTAATTTAAATTTCAAAGGACAGCAAAAGAATCCACATAATGTGCTGAATTACTCCTCCACATTTTTCCCCAGTTATACAAATTTTAAAAGTCTAGAATTTTAAGTAGGCCTTCTCATAGATTGCTTTCCTTTTGCCTTGAAGTAAGTTTGCAGGAGCTTGATGAAAAGGCTTTATAGATGTTCTTCATGGCTTTAAACAACTAAAAGGTCAAAATAAATATTTCATCGGAAATTTTTATAGCACAAATTCATGCTGTCCAGAGTAATGTTTATTTTGGGGGAAATCACTGAAGAATAGACTGTATCTTCTAAATAAGTGAAAGTATACCCAGCTGCCACAGTCAGCTGCTTTGGCACTGCACATGTCTTTGATACTATAAAAACAAGGTGAGACTGTTCTTTTTGCCATATTGTGAATTCAGTATCAAAATAAGTAATAGGTGCCTTTGATTCTAGATGGCTTCACTGGCAGTGACAAACTGGCCTAAACCATTGCCATTGATACCCTGTCTTTCCTGGTCAACAGCTTCTGCTGTCTTCACTACGGTAACTAACATGCATTTTTGCTAATATACTAGAATGTAATCAAGTGTTTAAGTTAAAAGGTTTGGATTGGCCATGGCCACCTTTTCAATTAGGGAATTTTGTCACCCTTCAACCTCTATCAGTGACTAGTGGCAAAACCCATCCTTCCTGCTCAGGCATGCAACAGGAAGGTAGCTCTGAGCTAATTCAGTGGGTTGTGTACCAAATTAGGGGCTGGGGCTGGTTTGTGGGACAGTGATTAGAGTCTTGGTTTGGATGCGAGAAGACGAGGAACCAAGCCATGAAAATATGCTTGCCTCTGCTCAAAGCCTGGCTTGAATAGTGGGCTGATAATGCTGCTACTGTCATGAGGGGTACCCTGGTGCCAGAGTAGATGAATGACTTGACTGTCTTTGATACCCATCGTGGGTTTAACCTCGTCTAGATGCATCTAAACCCCAAGTGGGACAATTTTCTGCTGCCTTTTTATTTTCTTTTTGGTTTTGTGTATTTGGTTTTTAAAGGGAGGTAGACTTCCATATCCTGTGTTACCATATGTGCTTATGCTTTGATTCCAATAGTTTCTAAGGGTTATCTGGAAACTTGAGCAGAATTCTATGGGGATAAATGGAGTCAAGAGAGGAACAGATAATTTTTTCTCTGTGTACCATTATTTGAGAATCATCTGTGGGCTTTACTTGTGTACTGGATGCTTGTGTTTATCATCTCAGGGTGTGTTGAGCAAGGCAGTGAACTGGAGAGAGCTAGAGAAACAGTATTTTACACAAACTGTTTATGAAGAAGAAATCATTCAAATGCTGGAATACTGTGGAGTAAGTATAGTTTACTTTCCCTATTTGCAAATATTTACATGTGCAAATCTAACAAATACCATAACTTCTTTTTGCTCCCAATAAAAGTAGCCAGTTGTTATCCAAAGCACATTTGTCTGTTTCCTTATGCTTTTGATAAATTTAACCTTTGAAGGAAAACCTTCTGAAAAGCAGAAGCTAATATTTTGGTTGTATAATCTGTGTTAAGGATAGCCCTTGCTACAAGTTTCTTTCCATGATCACACAAAATGAATTCAAATGAATGTAACATAAAATGCATTCAATCAAACCACTGAAACTGAAGGTAATATTTCCCAGTAACTGGCTTTCTAGTCTGGAAAATCAATAGCCTGATGTGCAAATACAAAACATGATTAATTGCTCTTGGAAGCAATTGCTTCTAAATATTCAGCGCTGTAGAATATTTTTAATATATAGCAACATTAAGTTCTCTAGTGTGTTCAGAGTGCTAGGTCTCTCTATTTTTGTTCTTCTGTGTGGTGCCAGCCCTCCTTCAGCTTTAGACTTTCATTGCACAGGCAGTTGGGATACACATGAGGTAGAATTTCTGTAGTTAGCTTCTCACTTCTTACAAAATATAATGTATTGTCTGCACGTTGGGTTTATTTTTTGCTTTCTTCTTCACTGTTTTTGCTGAAGGTTGAGAGACTCTTCCCAAGAGGAATTTTGTTGCCTGTCACTCTTCTAGATTGGAATGAAAGCTTCTTGAGAATTGCTTACATTTTTTAACACTGTCTTCATACAATTCTAATAAATTACCTTTTTCCTAAAAGGATTTGTGACAGTCCTTTTAAAATAACTGACAACAGGAGAAGAGGGGCTGAGGTAGAGTTAGTTACTTAGGCACTTGCCATTTTTAAGTCAAAAATACTCCAGGAACAGAGCAGATTAAATAATTAAACATTTCAAGATGTTCCATTTGTGTCCTCCTAGTAGGTTGAAATGGTAGATTTTTCAGTTCTGAGCCTAATAATTAGACCTTGTTACATATGTTTATTGCCCAAAAATGCAGGCTTAAACAATTGCAATTACAAAGTAGAAGTTTAATTTAGAATTAAACCCCAACATTTGTGTCATAAGCTACTATACCCAAGTACTTCCTGCATTTTTTAAGCTGACAGAAATGTAGAATGAAATTATCAAGAGGTTATTATGATCAGGACTTTACTGAGTGACATGCAGGCTGAAAATAATAAATACTGAGTGATGTTTGTTTGTATCTTAACCTTTCTTGTTCTTTTTCAATATTGAGTTGATCCTACAAATAAGATTAGCCAACTGGTTTAAAGGAGAACCCCTTGATAAATGACATGTTGTCTTTCTTTAGACAGATTCTTTCAAGATGGGACAAGACTTTGTTAAAAACTTCCCTGAGAGTGTGGACAGTCTGGAGGATGTGGATATGACTTCCACAATGTTTGACCTTGATTCCTCAAACAAGATTGTATCTAAAGAAGCTGTTCACAGCTTTGCCACAAATACAAGTACTCTAAGTGCCTCATCAGAAAGACTCTTAATACAAGAAGCTCCTAAAATGCAGTGCATAAATCAAACATTTTCAACCAGTAGCAATATCAGTAACAATTTCACCAGCCCACAAGGACACTGGACAAATAAAAGAAGAAAGAGTGACACTTTGCAGAGAGAATCCTTAAGGTTCATGAAAGGAGTAATGGATGAGTGTACCCATGTAGCTAACTTCTCAGGTATGTGTGTGTTTTAGTCTGAAGTTTGGAAAATTGGATAAAATTAGACAGAAGGAAAGGTATTTTCTTCACTCTCCATTGTGTAAACCTCCTGGTACCCTAGCTGAAATATGAGAATACCCCAAATGTTTTTCAGTAGCATCTCCCCCACTCCATTTCCTAACGGTGTTTCCGTTTCTTCTTAATCTCGAGCTAATGAGAAAGTGAATAAAAAAGTTACCTTTCAGTATCTTTGCTTATTTTTTCTCTGCCTTGCTATGGATATTTTCAGATGTGAGCTAGTGCAAGTTTGTATTATTTAAAAGAACAAAGCATGCAATAGGGTAGCAAATAGATGTAATTAATCTGCTAATAAGATTTTTTCCAAGCAGATTCAAGTAAATCTCGTGAAGTATAAATCTGATCTTGACTTCAGGTAGAAAGTAGCCTATGTAGCTGAGACCCAACCTTGAATGATACTTTAAGACAAGTGTGATAATGAAAATGCAGAGAGGTCCTCCTGGGACAATGCAGTCTGGTGAATATAGTGTTACCCAAGACAACCATGGCATACCATACAGAGGGACCAGCAGCCCAGTAACATTTGAATCTGATAAATGTGGGTTTCTTGGTGTCCAGGACAAATCTTTCAAAGACTCACTTGCAGGCAGTGTAAAGAACCAATTTCTTTCTAGGGACTGGAAGATTTTTTTTTTCTGGAGTGGAGGTTTGAAATTTCTTTTGTGCCAGTCCACTCAGACAACACAGTTCAACTATGCACATACCCACAGAGGGCTCTCAACATGTCCTAGAACATAATTTGGATTCAGACAGATTTATGACAGACTTGTCTCTGAATGTCAAAACATTCTTGATACTGAGACCTTGTGCCATCTCATCTTTTCATTCTGCCATTCACTGCTCCACTGGCAAATGTTTCTGCACTAACATAGCTTTATTGACTTGGCCAGTGGCCCACATCGCTGCTAGCCAGGGATGTTTTGTGACAAATACCAGTGAACTGCTTTCTTTAATGTTTCAGAAGTTACTGCAGCACAGAGAAAATAAACCCTGTACACTTTATTCTAAGTACAGACACTCTTGTTTATCTGGACACTTATCACTTAGCATTGAGCTTTCTTGAAACTTAAGAGGATCTGTGATCCTGATGCACTTGTCAAAGAGATCTAGTCCTTCATGTCATTTGTCTCCCAGGTCTCTTCATGCCCTGGCAGACATTGTATCCTCTGCCAGGGTATCCTTGGAGTAGACCTTCAGAAAATCTGCCTAACCTTCAGCTGTCCTGGAAAATTGAATGGAAGACTAGAATCTGTCTTTGCATTACATACTCTCTATACCTTGTCTAGTACATACAAAATGAGAGGTTTTAAATTGTTTGTGACAACCCATTGTCAAACACCTTGACTGGTCACTCTTTACCATACCACATGCATTCTTTGTGGAGAGAACTGTTCTGTGTTCAGCACCATTTTGGTGTTATTTCTGTGCCTGGCACAATTCTAGTTTCAAGAAATAAATACATACCACAAGATGTTGGGATTTTTATTTTGTAATCAAATCATATAGAAGATGGAAAAGAAAGTAAGCTTGTGCACTTTGACTTCTTACATGAAAAGTTGTTTTTTTCCTGTCCTTGAAGGAAAAAAAAAATAAATGTAGCTTCTGCTCTATTGAATTTCAGATATTTTCTATTTCTTTGCACTGAAAAAAGAGATCTCAGACACCTGACCTGAATGCTGCAGAGTTCTGTTGATAAGAGGAAAGGAAATTCTATCATTCCTCAAAGACTTGTGAAGTTTTCTGCTTTAAGAGAAGGAAGGGGATTAGTTTGTTTTTCTACTGATGACTCTACTACTGTGACACGAAAACTAGACAAATTCTGCTGTAAGCTTCAGAAAATACAATGTTAGTAAAGCTTAGAATAATTTTAATTTTTTTTAGAAATAGGGAGCATTTTTACAACAGAAATGTCAGCTGATGTTTTGCTATTACTTACCTTAAATGAATTAATTTGTTTTCCTTTAGTTCCAGTTGACCCAAGTTTGATCATAGTTGTACAAGCTAAGGAGGATGCATATATTCCTCGAACTGGGGTGCGCAGTCTTCAGGAAATCTGGCCTGGATGTGAAATCAGGTATCTGGATGGAGGTCATGTCAGTGCCTACCTCTTCAAACAAGGACTCTTTAGGTAAGGTGAACAGGAACATTGAAAAATAGCTGAGAGCCTGAATCCCCAATGTAGAGACATAATTTTTCTTCTAAAGCAAGTCTGTAGTTACTCTGAATCAACAAATACCAAATACTGCTTTGAAGAACACGTTATTGGATCTGAGAATGTCAGCACTTCTGTTTTATGAGTACAGATGAGGTGCAAGATAGCTTGTATAGTTCAGTAAGCCAATGGCAAGAGTTTGCCTATAAAAGCTTTTATTTAGTTAACTCACTGGATACTAGGGAATAGTTTTTAGGCAGTGACTGCTGATGTTGTATTGCACAGCTATTTTTTTTTTTTGCAGATGTTGTGTTCTGAAAATGAAAATACAAATTTGACTGCAAATGCCTAGTACTTGCATGAATTCTTGTCTAGGTATTGACTCTCTGGAGACAGTTCTATAAATGCAGTTGCTTAGTTTTAGAAAATTAAATACTTGTGCTGTTAATTTTCAGAGATAAAGAATTAGTTATGACAGTATATCTCGTTTAGGAAGTGTTAGCAAAAAGGAGTAGCAGTATACTAGGTCAGGGGATGCTAACCACTAGCTGTTGCTATTTAAAACTTCAGCCTTATTTTATGACAGTTGCTCAAAAACTGTAAACTCTGCATCTTTTTGACCTATTTCCTGACACATTTGCGGAGAAAACTCCTAATCCATTAACACATGCACATGAAAGTCAGGAAACAGTCTCACTCATTCCTGAACAGAAGCACATTACTGGCATGAAGTGAGAGTTCCTAGAAATAGAGGAGAAAAGACTACCTAATATCACATTTTTACTGAATGCTGTTTTGAAATTGTGATGGTGGCTTTGTACATACATGGAAATTAGCCACTTTTGTCTGTCCCTTCCCAAATGATACAAATAATTTTCTGTTTTACTTCTTGTAGGCAAGCTATTTATGACGCCTTTGACCGCTTCCTTCAGAAATACGCCGTTTAAAAACCATCTTACTGAATTCAAACTGCTCTCATTTGTATTTCCACTTACTGGAACTCGTATTTGGAAAACCAAGTCTCTTGCAGCACTGAGTAGATGGTCAGTGACTTTGTTGTAAGTAACAATTGCCAAACATGGTGAAGTACCAGCATTGCTTTCATTTCAACCAAATGCCATTCTGACACACTTCCTTCAGCTCTACCTGTGAAAAACCAATGGCATCATTTGTTAGCGCATGGATGGTTCATCTCCTTCCTGTTCAGACACATTGTGTATTCCTTTAATTCTGAATAAATTCTGAATTGTGTTATCAGTTGAAAACAGATCAATCTAAGTACTGAAAGAATGTAACATTTCTGCAGGGCTGAGATACTCTGGTGTTTAGTGTATTCCTGGTTTGTTCTGGGTACTTTGGTTTCCTCTTGCATCCTTGTCCCCTTGCTGTTCCTATTGTGTTGTCCTACGTACAGCTTAGCCAGCACTTGGCCTTTTGTGTTTGTCACTGATTTTCTCTAGTACGTGTTAAAAATGAGCTATGACAGAAATGGCAGCATCAAATCTTACAAAAAGAGACTTCCAAAATTCAATGAAGAGTGATGGAGAGGCATTTTCATTCAATGTGTCCATGAGATTTTTCTGCTGCTGAATTGAACTGTGCCATTCCAGAAGAGTCATGTAGTAATTCAGTGATTGGCTTCACAAAGCTGGAATAGGGGAAAATGGAATGTCTAGTAGCTAATTGTTTACATACATTTAGTTGGATTTTAACTTTTCTTCTGTTTTTTCCTTCAGGTTTTTCTTTTTGAATGCTAGAGGAAATAAAACTGTGATCATTTTTTTGTAGAAGCAGTGGCACAAAAAGTCTGATTCTAAGCAGTTAAATCAACAGCAGATTATATGGTGCTATGAAGACCTGTTGGAACTATTTCAACAGAGGTCCTTTTTCAAGTGCACTCAGTGCTGATATGCAAAATACTGTTTCACTGTATAATATTAAAAATCTATGTAAGACTAAAGGTTATCAAAACAGTTAGGTCAGATCCTTATTTTTCAACACTTTTTTTAATTGGATGGAAAATTTAAACAAATAGGGTAAGGAATATGTTTAACAAAATCCAAAGTCTGTCATTAACCTCTTTTGGAATAAAAAATGCCAACAAATTGCGGTAGGAGAAAAGATTGCCATCCATCAGGTGTCTATGATTATCTCTCTGCATCTCATTTTGTGGCAGTCCCCTGTGAGATTCTTTTAAAGGCAAGTTGAAAACTGAAACACTTCAGTATTCATTTTAATATTGTAAATACCAGAGTTACACAGAAACAAAGAGAAAAATCCAGATTTTTCTCACGATTTGTGACTTCTACACCTTTCAGATCAAGCACTTTATTGATCTCCATGGCTGGCATAATGGTTTTTAACAGGCAGAGTAAGAAGCAAGCCAGACTCAGCTTGTATAAATATATCCTCTTGAATTCTAGTCAGGCAGACAAGACTAGTAAGAAATCATGGTTCACTTTGAAATCAGATAAGTACGGGTAAAAGTGAAAGTGCAACAGTTTGTAATAACCCAAATTATTTAACATAGAAATTTGCTGATATTCTGTTGGAAAATAAATTGCTTGTTTCAAGTGATTTTTTGGTAATTTCTTTAGACATTGTTGCTTTCTATATATTGGGAGCAAATGTGAAATGACAAGCACATTAAAATAGAGTAAAACACTGAACGTTGGGAGGTTTGAAATGAGATGTAAGTAAGCTTACAAACGGAAGTCGCAGGTTTGAACGCTGTACTGAAAGATTTATGGGCCTGATGTGTTATAAGCTTATTCATCAGCTGAGTGTCTTACAAGAGCACTGTCTGCTGTTCACCAGCTTTTTTAGATCTTGCATCTTAAATGTATTTGTGTGCTTTATGTCCTGTTTCTATTGCAGCTGTGAGAAAGGCAGATAACTGATGGCAAGGGAAAGGGCTTGAATACATGGAAGAGAGAAAAGACAGATTTTGTAAGGCGGGGAGTAAGCGCACAAAAATCAACTTCTCTACCCTACAAAGTATAACATCCAAAGTAAATATTTTCAAAGCGCACAATACTAGGAATCACACAGCTGGTGGGAACTTGACATCCTGAGGTTAGTGTTCTGATGATATTACTAACAAGGTTTAACTTGCCAAAAGGGCATACTGTTCACAGAAGCAGATTTATACCAATGCAGCTCCTGTTTGTGAGAGTGTCTCTTGGGGTAAGTAGTGAAAGACTGGTCTGGGACCAGAATGAGAAATCATACTTTGCTGTGTAGCTCAAGTAACGTTGCCAAACATGAAAGCCCAGTAAGAAGTATTTAAGAAACATCTCAGGTTAGAATAGCAAAAGGGGAAAATTAGCCCTGTGGTCTTTTCCTGCCACTTAACAGACACAGGAGGCTACTAGCTGATCTGAGAAGGGGGAGATCTTAATGTGTAACTATTTTTAACCTTTGGAAAATTGACTTTTTTAAACAGATTTTATGGGTAAATCCTAAGAAAGTGTTATCAATAGTCCATTTCGATGTGAAATGAGAATGTGATTTTAATCCAGCAAGTACATGAGAAAAATATTGGGGTAAGGTTCCTGCACTGAATCCAAACAGCACGGAAGTCATTCTGTATGCCTGAAATGGATTGTAAAATTGGCCTTGATAATTCTTTGGTTTCAATGTTTTCCAATAAAAATGCTAAAAAACCCAGTTAAGTGAGGTTTTTTTGTTTCTGGTTAACAGGAATTCAGAATGCATCTCGCTATTATCCTGTAAGCCTTTTCATTCCTGCTAGAGCTGTAGCAAAAGGAGAGTAGTTAATCTACAGCACAAGATAAAAGCTTCACACAACAAACAGTGATGCTGCTTTCATGTTTCTCTGCATGTGGTACCTACTCAAGAAAGTAAGCTTGTGTCATCTAATTAGATGCCATTGTGATTCCAATTTTATACTATTTTTTTTTTCAGTGGCTTTGTTGTGCTAGAATTTCCTGGACTTATTTAAAATCCCTTTTACTTTTAAAAGGGTCCATGATCTGTGCAACTTCTTCCTGCTTACTGCTGTGTTCCAATCAAGGGAGTGTTGTACCATACTAAACTCAAAGCATGCTGTAGGATCGTCCAGCAGTAATTAAAAAGATCACCCTTGCTGATGATGGTTGCCCTTGCAATGTGGGGAGGTGGTGGCAGGGTTTTGGATGGCTGGTGCCAGGAGAAGAGCAGGCTGTTTCGTCCTCAGTCATATGAATGGGAATATCACATGCTAGTTGAAAGGCAGCTTTGAACAGATAGCTGTAAATGTTACTGGCAGGTACATCTTTGAGTCTTAATGATGTTTGTATGCAAAAAAAAACCCCAAAACAAACAAACAAACACAACCTAGAAGTGTCTTTGAAATGTGTGTGGAATTGGAGCAGTTTTTCTGATGCCCACAAAATGTACCCAGCAACCAAGCTTCAATCCATTTTACTTTGGTGCTCAGTTACGCTGTCTGAAAAGTGAAGGCCAGGGTAACACCTCTGCATGTTAACTGACAACAAACAAGGAGGACAAATGGAGGGGCAGTGTTTTTTGTCAGCATTTGAAAGGAAAGGCTCAGGACAGAGTAAGAGATGAGGTCTGATATGTTTTCCATGAGTAACCTAGGTAATTTCTTTTAGTGTTTAGTTTACTCGTTGTCTTCCTGATCACCATCTAGAACAGAACACATCTAATCATTGTCAAATGCAGCTTTCTGTTTTTCTCCCCCAGGTCTAAAAAACACTCCCCTCAAAAGTGACTGCTTAGCAGTTGTTTTTCAGCAAGGATAGATCACTTCCATTGCTCTAGAAAGTGAGAAAGATGCCATTATGTGAAGGAATGGAGTCTTGTTGCTTTTTCTTACTGGAAATTCGGATGTAGATATTCTTTAAATGGTAGATTAGAAAGTGAAAATCCTGGGACCCTTGGAATGCTATTTTTGTTTGGTAGCTGCTGACATTTTGAGACAGTTATTTTTATTTATATATTTATCTTAATTCTTTCTATCTTGTATTGCCTTTTTTTTTTGCCTTTTTTTTTTTTTTTAATGTTGATCTTAATTACGGTTGGTTGGGCAGAGAAGTTTCTTTATCTTAAGCTGTCAGGTTCTCTGTCAGCTTGGCTGTAATGATAAGTTGTACAGTACTGAAAGGAGGTTCCTGTAGTCAGTTGGTATGTAATTCCTCATTAAAAACTATGACATGAGTAAAATGCTATTACGTTATGCAATCCTGTAATTTGCAGTGTTTCCTGCTACGCCTGGATGCTCCTATACAAGATAAAACACAGGCTTTAAAATGTAAAGTAGCTTGTAACAATTGTTATTATCTGGGTTTCATATAGCATAGATCAGCTGCTTTCTCAAATATGAGTATTTTAAATACTGTGCTCTTACAGGAAGAAGTCCTGTGAGTTCTGCCAAGGAAGGCTGTCCTGCCCTGTCAAGAACGTAAAAAGAGGGATGATACAAAGTGGACAGAGTTAAGGATGGAGTTTAGCAACTGTAAAAGCCTTTCGTATACCCTTCAGGCCCAGTCTATGCAATACACTATACAGTAAGCCTTCTATTACCACAAAGTTTGCAAAACAAGTATGTACCAAAACTGCTGAAGCTGGCACATTACTGGTCACCTTCAGTGTATTTTTGCCCCCACTTAGTTAACTCTTAAGCCATTTCCTGCTTTTTTTCCTGGTCCGTTCATGTTCCTGCACTGCAGTGTTCCTGAAGTCCAGCTGGCCTGCACGTCTGCTTCCTTATCTTCTAACACTGGTGTAAAAAAAGAGGAAACAGGAGGTTAATCCCCCTCTTACCAGTGACTTAGGTAGGGCCTCTGTACTTTCATATCACTCTAACCTCTGCTCAACTTCACAGTTTTGGGGAAACAAATAAAAGATGTGAGAATTGTTTAAAATTAGTGTGACTGATACTTCTGTTTTCAGGAGTGTAGATGGAAACATAACCTGATGTCTTTTTTTTCCCCCATAGTCAGAATTATTTGCTAAGAATGCTTTCCTCCATTTCCATTAACTTTGTCACTGCAACATGCAGTTGGCATGTCCTTGATTAGTAAATGTATTGCATTCAGAAAAATCGAGTTCTTATTTGCAAAGGACGATACTACTGAGAGTTTAAACATGTGCTTCAGTTTTAATCATTCTACTTCCCCCCACTTCTTGGTACAAATTTGAAGTAAATACAGAATATGTATGTCACTTCTTGTCAAAAAAGTGCTTAGAAGCAAATGCTGCTTGAGGAAAGCAGCAAGCCCCTGGGTGGGGTGTATGTGTGTCTTTTGAGGTAGACCTGGGTCTGATCTCACACTAAATGGCACTTGGTGTCCACAAGTCACCTTTCTAGGTTAGGACAGTTGAAGTGTGTGGTGTTCCAGGAGATGGTCTCCTTATTTTGATCTGTTCCAGAATACTTCTTAAAATACCTTGGTGTCAGAAGAGGTGTTAGCCGTGGTGTGGGTTTGGTGGGTTTCTGGGGGTCTTTTGTTGGTTTGTTGTTTTTTTTTTTGATGAAAGCACAAACCTGCAGAGAATAATGTTACCCCAAAGAGTGCATTTTTTGCTGCTGCAGAGCACTGGAAATTTGGCTACTTGTGACACTACTTTAAAAATTTTTACTAGCTTTATGAAAGCCTATCTAAGAATTTGCTTGCTTCGTTTGTGTTTGAAGACCTCTTATAAGAAAGGGATTAAGACAGGGCCAAAAGACTGAACACAGGGAATAGGAAAGAGTGTCTTAAGGACAATTATGGGAGCACTAGGAAACTGCAAAGAGGGAAAGAGGTGGTTAATTTCATGCTGCTGCTGGGACAATGCAGTGGCAGATATGTAGGTATAACCTAACGAATCTAGCAAGTGTGGTACATGTGGCTACGTGTGGACATGTCTTGTTGCAAGATGGTTTCTGGGAGACCTTTGACAAAAATTAGAGAAGTAGAGGAGGCGGTGTGATGGTGAAGGTAGCAGTCCGTCACAGTGCTTAAATAAAGTGTGACTCCCTTGCCACTTGGACTCGAGTGTGTTGAACATGTTCTTCAGGTTGTGCCACTGAAGTGCAGAACTAGCCAAGTCCTACTTTGCCTCAATGCAGTATGTTCACTCTCCTGCTGTACTTTGAGACCCTGTTGTCCAAGTATGGGGAAGGTCTATAAAACCCAAAACACCCAGTATTTACTGGAGTTTAAGCCATCTTTAACTGTGTGTGTGTTTAATGTAGAACAGAAGCACAGCAGTTGCTGGCGTGTGCTTTCATGTTCTGCATTGGGCATCGTGTTCAGTTCAGCCTTCTGCTCCAGCAGCCACTTCGAGGAGAGCTGATACTAAAAAATATCACTGATTCTAATGAGGTTTTCAAAACTGATCCGTGCCCCCCCCCCCCCCTTGAAGCCAGCTGTTGGGTGATTTGCTTATTATGATTATTTTTGGTAGCAGCAGCCAGGAGTGCCCAGTTGCTCCGTTTGTGGGGTGTGCAGGTGCGCGTGGCACCTAAGCGGACTTTCTTTAGTTAACACGGGCTGGAACGGAGTGCCTTGCTAACGGGGGGGGCTGGAACGACTGAGATGAAGTCTGGAGACTGGTGACCTGCTGCCCGGAGGTGCGCTCGCTTCGAGCAGCTGCTGGATGACAGCGGCGGCGAGTAGAAGCCCGTACCCGTCGTCCCGCCGCTTCCGCGGGAAGGTGGTGCTCGGGGGCCGGCGCCGCCGCGCTCGGTCCCGGCCGCCGTGAGGTCATAACGCACAGGAGTGCCCCCAAGCCCCGCCCAGGCTCTCGCTGCTGCGGCGGCCGCCGCCCCGCGCCCCCCTCCAGGCGGGTAGGGCCGAGCCGAGGCCCAGAGTGACTCCCGGCCCTCCTCAGGCAGAGACTGTCGAGTCGAGTCGCTCTCCCTTTCTTCTTCCCTCACGGCATCTTGCGGAAAGGGAAGCGCTGAATGAGCAGCTGAAGGGAAGGAGAGACCGAGCGGCGTTGCAGCCCTGCCGGAGGAGCTGACAGGGAATCTCCCGAAGCCCCGGCCGGTGGGGCGGGGCGGTGGCGAGGAGGAGGCAGACTCTCCCCCGCCCCCGCCTTGGCTTCCCTGCGGCCGCCCCGGCTTGCGGCCCTCGCGGCGGGCGGCAGGGCATGTCCGCGGCGCAGGTGTCGGCGGCGGCCGCCGAGCGGCGGGGCTGGAGCGCTGCGGAAGGTGGACCCGCGGTGAACCGCCCCCGGGAGTCAGAAGGAAGCCGGCAGCCGGAGCTCGGCGAGGAGGCCGCGGAGGAGAGCGGCCGGCGGCGGCCGGTGGTGGAAGCCCCGCCGCCCAAGGAGAACCCGTGGACGAGGCGCAGAGCGGCGCGGGACAGCCCCTCCCCGCCCTCGGCGGACGGGCAGCTCGGCCCGGAGGACCCAGGTGTGGGGGCCGGCCCCGGCGCAGGAGGTGGGGGTGCGGCGGGCCGGGATCTGGTTGGCGTGCGGCGGCAGCTGGCTGGTTTTGGTTTTGGTTTGTCGGTTTGTGGGTTCTTTAGAAGCGAAAACCGCGTGTTTCTTCTCGCTGCCCGCGGCGTGCTGTGCGCTGCCGGAGCAGGGCCCGGGTGCGGGTCGGCCGGCGGTGCGGCTCCGCGGGAGCCGAGCCGGGAGCTCTCCCGTATGACATACATGGGCACGGAAAGGAAGCAAGCGGGGACGGGGGGTCCGGCTACCATCTTCGCACGGGTTGGGAGCTAGGGACACGCTGAGGAAGCCTCAGTGCTGGGTTGCAAATGGTCACTCCCGGCATGGGGGTTGGGGTGACCTCCGGCCAGCCCCGCATGGCGCTGGGCTCTGGTACTGGCAAATGGGGCTGGTAAGCTGCTTGTCTCGCTTGGCTTTTCTGTGGAGATACTGCTAAACCCCGCTTGCTTTACCGCAGGTCTTTTTTGCTTAATTATATAGTAAGGTCCTCGGTACGATCCGTTACTTGGTTTTGGCTTTCCTGAAGATTGGGATTGTGGAGGCTTTTTAAATGTTGACAGAAGCAGGCAGTTTGCTTGCTCCCAGAATTCGAACTGTTTATGTGGAAAGAAATGGAGTGAGAGTAGCCATGGTATAATTTTCTGGCCTTTAATCACTACGTGCAAGATAAAACTACTTTATAGGCTCCACACTGACTAAACAGACAGATGGCTTCACAAAGTTGGTCATCAAAGACCTGACTTGCAATGGCCAGGCTTTATGCTTAGGCTAGCAGAGAGTTCCTAGAAGTTAGCAGCTTCTTGACTATTGTTCTTGGCTGGAGGTAAACTGCTGACCTCAAAATACCTATTTCAACCTGTGTTTCCTGGCAATTTCAATCTCAGCACTTGCTCCTGAAGGCACCTGACAAACCCTTTTGTGATCTCATGGTCACATTTATTCTTGAATTAAATGTGTACTTTCTTCACAAAGAAAAACACGTAATTTATAGTTTCACGTGTATGGGTCATGCAAGCAGAGTTTTCTAGACCACAAAATCTTTACTTAATTGAAGATCAAACCTTTTGGCAACAGTGATCTTTATCATCAGGGCTGTTTACTTTGTGTGTACTGACACATTCATAAACACCTATTTATGTGTGGTTGCTACAGTCCGGCATGCTGGGCAGCAGCTTGTGGTCTTGTTCTTGCATGAAAGGGGACTTGTCACTAATTTGCCTTGCTGTGGCAGTAATAGTGGTACAGGAGAAGCTTTGGGAATGCTGCTGCTGTTGCATTAGCACCTCATGCTTCACATTCTGTTAAGTTTACTTTTCCACTTAAGATAAAATGGTTGTGAAAGCAGGCGGAGGAAGGCAGTAGTGAGCTCATACACTATGTGTATTACCTACTCTGATGATGAAGAGGACTTTCTTTTTTTCTGCTGAAGAGTTGTGCTTACGATTTATCTAATGCTAGACTGAGTAGCAGCACTAGAACATCATTTTCAGTGACAATCAAGCAAACCTGGGATGCACTGGTGCTGGTAATGGCATTGTCAAAAGCACCAGGGTGCATGTTTTGGTTTGGCCACCACCAAAAGCGCCATGAAGGAGCTGCTGCTGTTTGCCTCATAAAAGACAAAGCAGCTCATCTTTCTTGGCTGTTTGAAGGAAGGAATTACCATGTGCCTCCATCTGCAATGAGGGATGTATTTTGAAGTAACTAATTGCATGTTGGCAAAGCAAAATCAGTCACGCTAGGCCCTTATGAATGTAGTAGTATGGAAATTAGTCATGTGAAATAATAAGTAGATGAGCAGAAGTACTGCTGGGATGGAATGTAAAACTATCCGTAAAGAGGATAATAAAACGTAAAAGAATCTCACATCAAAGTAGTGGCTGAATCCTGTTTGACTTGTTGATCCTGGCTTAATTTGTTGTAAGTTTCCTGAGACGTGCATGTATGGCATGTTCAGTGATAGTTAACCACTTGAGGGCAGTGGCCCCAGCCTCCCATGTTTTGACTTTCAATTTAATGTGGCATTAGTTTGTAATCGAGGCAAACCTGGCTCTTGGTACCAAAAGAAACTGTTCACGTCACCATATGCTGCAAGGGGAAAAGTAATGCAAAAGGCTTAAAATTCTTGGTGGAAGAATCTGGTCAAAGCATTGTTACTATGACCTGCTGTATTTTTGTCTCAGATAGGTTAGCAGGTTTTAGTCATGCTGTAGTAAACCCAACACTTGATGTAAACATTTGAATTTTTCATGCTATGTTTGCTACCGCAGTTCAGTGTCTCTGACTAAGCCTTTTATTCAACTTCTCTTTTAGACCGAATAGTTTTGGAATTATACAGCAACTTTTATATCCTAATCCGCATCAATGTGCGGAGAAAGCCTGGTAGCAGTATAAAATTGTGAGTAAAATTAATAGGCTTCTGTCTCATCTTGGTGATCCTCAGCACAGGGAGTTAGCTTTAGCACGGGCTGTCAGCTGATGAAAAGTTCTTCTGTGGTGTGCCTTCCTCTCCTTGCCTTCTGTATAGTACCTGGCTGATACGCTGCGATAAGTCTTCAGGTGGAAGATCTGTGAGTAAGCGGAGAGGAGCAGTTGCAGGGAAGAGGTCCTATATCATCTTGTAGATAATTTTTTTTACAAGGTAACAAGATGAGCTTTTTAAAGTTGAGCCAGCAAGTGGTATCCTTGTGGAAGCTGCAGAACAACCCAGCATTAGTCCTGTGTTCCTTGTCATTCCTCTGAGTGTTGTTTTTCCTCAGAGCTGGGCTCTCAGGGGTAGGCTGGTTACCTAGTTACTAGCTCTCAGAAGAGGCTAGCTTCCTTTCCTCCATATATATGATTTTTCCAGGGTTAAGTTGGTGAAATAGTTTTATTACAAAAGTTCTCCTGCCTCTTCCTTTGGATCCAAAAGCCCTGCCCACATTGTAACCTTGCAAAAGGGAGTCTGAATGCTGAGTTCTCTTAGTACTCCTGTGGTTTGTGTAGCTGCTGTGGGTCTCTTAAAGATTCTTTAGATAATTATTCAAAAATTGGCCATGAAATTTATGAAAGCATTCAGAGAAGCAAAACACCTGTGCTGCTGAAGTGGTTGAAGTGGGTTTGTTTCCTAGTGTGCTTGAATGATGTAGTTAATTAAACTAACTGCACACTTCAGGCTTTTGTATTGTCTTCAGTTTGTGTTTCTTCATTGCCTTTATTTCTGGGCATCAAAGAGCGCCTTTATCCGATTAATATTTTGGTAGCAGAACCAGTTCATTGTAGTGCTAGTGTATAAATTAATTTGCTTTAGTCTGTTGGCAGAAGAGGTTGTAAGAGCACAGTTTAGTGAAGGTATATTGTGTTAGTGAGACTAGCCAGCTTTTCATTAGTGAATTGGTAGATGATGTGATTATCAAATATTTTGGGTGTACCTGAGGCAGATGTTACTGTTCTTATGAATTCACTGAGTGTTTTAGTAGCAGATTTCTAAAATTATTTAAAGAATTTCCAGAAGGTACAACATGGGCAATTACCCCAACACTGAAGGGGTTAAAACCGTTACCTATACAAACCTGTTGTTTGTATTGTAGTTGGATGTCACAGCATATGTGATTTTTGTATGCTAAGTTTGGTGGGTTTTGCTTGTTTTTCTGAACTGAGGACCTGTTCTGAGAGAGAAATCCATTCTCCAGTATAGGCTTGCTGTGCCCCCTTGAGACCATGAAAGCGTTAGAAGAAAGTAAAGTCAGAGGTTACAGCTTTCTGTGAAGAAGCAAAGGGTTAAAAATGGGATGAGGAATGAAATGCAAGGAAAATAAACAGTATAGTGATTAATCATGTGTTTGGGCTATTTTTTCTCCTGTTGTTTGGTATGCTGACAAACTGCCTGGTTTTGAGTGATGGAAGAGTGTAGGTGTCATAACTCACTACCTTAGTTATTCAAATCATTTGAAGAGGGTCTATCTACTGTAGTTTTGCTATAAAATGCTAGAGCTATTGCAGGGAAGGGTATTAGCATAATTGCTGATGTTGGGGTTTTTATTTCCCAGAATCTGGGATCTAAATCCATGCTCTAGGTTTAAATTATTATATATTCCAAGGGCTTGTTGTGTCACGTTTGGCAGTCACATTTATCAGCTAAGACAATAGATTTAAGTGAAGCTTACCTTGTTTAGAAACAGATCGTACTGTAAAGTTTCAAACTGAGCGTTGAAAGGAAAGTGTTGTACGAGTTGAACAAATGTGTTCCGCTGAAGCTTTGAAGAGCTGTTCTGCTGGGTGGTTTCACCTGCCTCCTAAAAAGCTGGTATTTATGCAGTGTCCCTTCATTGAAGGAAATACATGTGAAGTCCAAGTGAACATGAAAACTGAATAATGTCTGGAAATCCTTACAGCAAATCAGCAGGCTGATTTCTCTTTTCATGTGGATGGCACTCTCACTGGATGGAGTTCAGCAACTGAAAGATGATTATGGGCAATGCAACTTCCTCATCCATTATTTTGTTTTTTCCCAACCCACTAAAAACTGAGCTGGAACCCAACAAGTAAAGTAACTGAAGACAGCTGAATTCTTTTATCCACACAGCATGCTGTTGCTGAACAGGTTGCTTTGTGGCATATGCCTGAATGAACCATTTTAATACAGTTGGGTTGGACTTAACAGTAAGTGAATGTAGTTTATTTGCAAGAGCATGTTGGCTTCTGCTGGAACAATGCACTAATGATGCTGTTTCTGAGTATTCAGCACTTCTGTGTGATGTTAAAACCAAACACTGGAGTAATGTTGAGCATAATGCTTTCAACTAAATGAGTTAATTTTGCCTGAGTAGTGGCTCTAGGGCCTGTGCATAACAGTGTAACAGTTGTGACCTGGGCAGAACCTTTAAAGTGATACAGTAATTTTTGTTCTTTTCCTCTCTCCCCCATCCCCCTCTCTTAATTTTCCATTTCATACTTCTCCCTAAAATCCAATTCCCACACAATAGTCCCCGGAAAGCTGATCTTTAATTGAAAGACCAGTTGAATTTGGTATTGAGCATGGCCCTTATGGAAGGACAGGAAGCTCTGTGGAGTTGTTTTGGGGCAGGGAAGTACAGAGTGTGGCAAGATCTCAGGCTTTGGAGTTCTGAAAGAGCGCAGTCAACAAGGTGGTGTATTGCCTAATATTAATTTGCTTTTCATTTAGTGTGCAAATGCATCTTCCAAGTCTTGGATTACTACATACAGATAAGAGAGATTCCTTAAGACGAGTTGAGTCTCATTCTACTTGATTCAGATAGTCTCTCCTGCCACCTGGAATAGTATCCCATGACTAAGATAGTGCAGCAGCATGGAGACTTCTCTTTGCAAATCCCTTGCTACGCCCTGGTGACACACAGAGTAGAAGCTCTGGCAGAGCAGTCAGCAGCAATTGAAGTAAAAGTGCTGTGAAATGGAAAAAGGGCTTCAGTAAGGTAATTGAACAGCCAGAGATGCGTGTTTACAGACTACTAGAGGACAAATGCCGTGGCCACTCAGTTTAACTTTGCAGATAATTGGCAGTTTTGTTGGGAGAAAATTACAAATTTGTTTGCTGCTCCACCTCTACAGCTGTTTGTCTTGTTTTGTAGGGGGCAATTAGTTTACTCTTGGATGACAAGTGAAAATTAGGATTACACTGTGCATTTCTGAAAGCGCTCAGTCTATAGTTAATTGAGGCTGACTAACAAGAGAGACACTTTGGAGGTGTGTCCTTTGCCTTCGTTTTAAAACGCAGATCTGTAGTAGAGGGAAAAACCCAAACCTGCTGGTGAATGGTGTGGCAAAGGTGACAGGCTGATCCAAATTCACTGAATTCACATGTCTTGTGTGATGTGCAGGTTGTATAGAGCAGTGTTAGTATAATTCACAGTGGAATATGGAGAGTATACATTAGTTTATGCTTCTAACGTTCATACTGTATTCCAGGAAGCAGACAGAGGGCTTTCGGAGTCATTGGGGCATGAGGGTGGGGTTCCCAGTGTGAAGCTGTGATAAGGAAGATTAGTCACTGGATGTGTGAGAGATAAGGGTTGAGGAGATGATGTTATCCCTGTATGAAATAATAATGCACTAGTGATTTCAGTCATGTTCAATGTTTCAAGCTTGTCTTGAAATGAAATAATAAGCTTCAAGGAAAGGTTGTGACCACATCTCTATGGGAAAATATGTATTGAGAGAACAGAAACAGGACTTAACAGGAGAAGTTACAAGGGGCTTCCATCTGCAATTATTCTAATCTCCAAGAAAAGCTGCCTGATAGAGGTATTTGGGGATTTCCCCCTGAATTTCCAGTGCAGGAAGTAGAGCACAATGGTGGTGGGTAGGGAAAAAAATGCAGAGTAAGAAAATTGGATTCATCTACAGAAGGGTAAATGCACATGTATTAAGAGACACAGGAAGCTTAAATAGCCTTTTATCAGTGTAGGTTATCGATCCTAGATTGTTAGGCTCAATAATGTTTCTATACATGAGGGAGTTCTTTCCAAGTATTCTATTAATGCTGGCACTGGTGGAAGTGTATTTGACTCTTGTGTAGGATATCAGATGGGATCATCATTATCAGAAAGTCTGGGCTCAGGATGGTTCTGAAAATGTTGTCAGCTTCATTGAATCTGCCCATATATATCATAAACACCCACTGTGGAGTTTGGCCATTAAAATTTATTAGTGTTAATGTAGCCTTTATAATATTTTTTTCCCTTTTCATCTTCCCTTACATATTTTTTTCTTAGTCATTGCTTCAACTTGATTATGAGCAATATGGCTAGATTTTATTTGGCATTTAAGTAATTGCTTAGAAAAGGAAATTGCTGGCAATTTGTGAATATGTAATTGCTTCTATTTTTTTTGTGCTTGCATAATGATAAATTTCATAGATTCTGCCTTCTAAATACAGTTTCCAGTAGGGTGACTTTGTAATGTTTCAAGAGGTCTTCCCCCTCCACCCCACCCTTAGTTACTACATTAAAATACCAGTTTGTTGAGGTAGTCTTGAGCTTACAGCTGAGCAAATGCTTTTAAATACTGTTATGCAGCTATCCTGTACACATGGTGTTCAAGGTTATTTACACTCATTATCAATATGAGTTTTTCAGTGTTATGTGCTATTGGGTACTTGGTGGAAATGTTCATTGACTCTGATACCAAGGCCTAAAAAAACCTTTGATGTAGTATGATGAACAGAGTTGATCAAGTACCACTTCTTTCTCATTTTAATTGTAGTCTATTTCCTCGCCTGAAAATACTTTTCTTCCTTTACAGAGCTACAAAATTTCACTAAAGTTATAAAAGCAGCAAAACCCAGGACAAGGAAAAGCAGCAAGGTTTGTATTTGCCAGAAGGACATTTCACTGTGAGTTACTGGACTGGTTATCTTGTGCACCAGTCAATCTAACCTGTTAATCTAAACCAGCTTGATATTACGGTAGGAAAATGAAATAATTTCAAAGTATTTCTGGTTGTAAATATTCAGTGTGGCAAATAGCTGATATTACTAACAAAGAGACAACAAACTCTTTTGAGGTTACAATCAAAAATGTTGTGTTCTGCCTTGGTAATGGTTAATTTTGGAGGTAAAGTTAAAAAGGGAAATGTAAAATTAGAAGGGATGCTAAAGCAGTGATGTATGAGGGATCAGGAAAGGTACTTTTGATAAGGAAACCAATAGGTTTACATAAGAACGTGAGAGGGCTGCAAAGAAACAACATCACTTGAGCGGAAGTGATGCTAGATTGATTTTGGAATTGTGTGTGCTTTATGTGCTGTTAGAAAAATACCCTAATGACAGCAGGAGACACAGAAACTTCCAATAGAAAGATTAAAATATTTTGTACAGTAACTCCTCTTGCAGTTGGATAGTTCCTGTGCTCAAAGGTCTTCCAAAACCTAAGACCTTTTTTTTTAAACAGTAGAACATCTCCTTTCTGAGGAAAGGCTAGTAGAGCTGGGTCTCTTCAGCTGGGAGAAGAGGAGGCTGAGGGGTAACCTCATTCATGATCAAAAAGCTGTGAAGGGCGAGTGTCAGGAAGATGGAGCCAGGCTCTGCTCAGTGATGTCCAATGATAGGACAAGGGCAAGCTAGAGGAGAGGAGGTTCCATATGAAAATAAGGAAAAACTTTCCTACTGTAAGAGCGACAGAGCCCTGGAACAGGCTGCGCAGAGAAGTTGTGGAGTCTCCTTCTCAGGAGACATTGAAAACCCACCTGGATGTGTTCCTGTGTGATCTGCTCTGGCTGATCCTGCTCTGACAGTGGGGTTGGACTGCATGATCATTTGAGATCCCTTCCAACCCCTAACATTCAGTGATTTATTTTTTTGTGTGTGTGATACTTTTAAGTCACATAGGAAGCTATGTGAGACTGTGTTTAATCTGACAGTTGTTCTGTGTGTGCTCAAATAAGCCTTCTTAGCTTGTTTTCTAATAGAATGTAAAAAAATTTGCTTGCTTTCTGCCTCTTTTGTTTTGTCTGTGCCCACTTAAAATATTCTTCCTGAAGGCATTGCTTAGAAAGTCATGCTAATGACAAAGTAGGATGTATTGAACCTTGATTTGGATGTAGCTGCAGTGAGTAGTTGTTTCTGCAGCTGATCATAGTCTGTTTTCAGAAGCTGTGTATTTGTTTTCTCTTGGCTTTTTTGTTTGTTTGTTTTTAATTGCTGTTTCTAACAGTTCTGCTCCAAGGGGCAGTCTGGCTCTCTGACTCATCACTAAACTTCCATATATTAAGGAGGACTAAATCTAGGAAGTACTATAAACTGTTTGCATCTTTGCAGGCTGATGATTTTGGTGATATCACAAACTGGCCAACACCAAGTGAAATAGCAAGCAATGAAGTAAGTACCCTTTGTCATCCTCAGTGGGTTTGGGGTTTTGGGGGGGCTTTTTTGAACCACACTGACTTCTTTGCTTAATACCATTCTCCCCTCAGAATGTGCCTTGGGTCTTGTAGGGCTTCAATGGAAATTTTGTCAGTGACTCAGTGTACTGCTTTATGCTTAGTTGTCTGCACTGGTACTGGAGTTCTGAACCCTTCACCATCCCCCCATTTTCAGGTCTCTAGGCTTTTAGCATTGCAGGTCAAAATTACACGTGTCTGTATATTTGACACAACTTTGTGTTTACTGGTAGGGAGAATTTGCCTCCTCTAGTAGCTTGTTTTACAAGAATCTGTAAAACCTGAATAAGCCAAGAGAGTAATTCTTGTTCAGTTGTTCAGATATCCATTAGAATACTTTGGTATGTGCATACATCACGTCATGGGGTAGGATATGTAAAAGCTCCTTGCTTTACCTTCTAAAAAAGATTTATAAGATTCTCCATCATTACTATCCCTATCAGTTGCTGAGGTGTTGTGAATGGAAGACACTACTACTTCAGGAGAAGGGCACATGACTTGCATGCTAATGCTGCCTATTTATCTGGTGGCATTATAGGGATGTAACTCTCTCAGCCTTTCTTCACAGGAGTGGTATTCAGGCTCTCTGAGCATTTTTGTGGCCTTCTTCTGGACCTTCTCCAACAGATTCATGAGTCTGGAGTGCTGAGGACTCCAGTGCTGGACACAGCACTGCAGATGGTGCCTCACTGGAGCTGAATCACCTCCCTTAACCTGCTCCCCATGCTGCTTTTGATGTACCCCAGGATAGGGTTTGCCTTCTGGGCTGTGAGCAGACATTGCCAGCTTATGTCCAACTTCTCATCAACCAGTACCCCCAAGTCTCAGGGCTGCTCTCAATCTACTCATGCCCCAGCCTGTCTTGATGCCAGGGGAAAATGAAACTTTTCACTATTGCTGAAATGCTGATCATTTTGCCTTCTTTGAAACCAGTAAGTGTTGATCTGCAGGATACTGGCACTATTCACAGGCACACAGTTCCCAGTAAATACCATGCTCTAATGTGGGAAAAAATAAGTCTGTAATCATGCACCTCCACATCCTCTGATCTTTGATTCATGTTCTGATTTAGTGGAATAGAATTAAGACCTATGGCTTTCTTACATTTTGTGTGAACATTTGGCATGCTGTTGAGGTTGTGCAGCATCAAGGGAATTTCTGATTTACCATTCATTATTCTGTAAGCACAGCTTTTTGAAGCTAATCAGCCTGAACAGTAGGTACTGGTGAGCAATATTATTTCCTCTTTGCTATGAAACTCCATTCTGAAGTACTGAAACATGATTCCTGTGCACTTGGCAGTTCTATATCTTCTGTGAAAGAAAACTGAAGACTTTCCTAGTCTAAAAATTCTTATTATTGTCTTGCCAATTTAGCAGAAAATAGAACTATTTGAAATGAGGCTTGACAAAGCAACAGAGTTCTTAACTTGCCCTAATGAAGTTGTTGAGAACAGGTAATAAAAAAGGAATTCTAATAGCTGAAGGAAATAGGTGTCTTTGGTGTCAGCAGCTGTACTGTCAGAAATAATTACCAGTATCTCTTGCAGTGTAAGACTACAAGTCACAGTAAGAAGACGACAAATAGAAGGGAAAAGGAGGAGAAAACTGATCAAAAAAGCAATAATGGAATCAAGGACAACTCAGAGGCAAAGCCAGATGGTCCAGGAGATAACACTAGTGAAGATGAAGCTCAAACTAATAACCAAAGGAAGAAAGGTTAGTCTGTGCAGCATGTATCATGCAGTAAGTCCCTACGGGTACAGTTACATTAATTCCAGCTGAATGACTTGATAAAATGTTTCATGGTTTGCATTTTCCAGGTGCTAACAGGATATATTGCTTTCTGCTAAGAATCTTGAAACAGACTTCCTTGCTCAGGCTTTGGAGTGTTTTGTTCAGTCAAATAGGAATGCTGTGAAAAAATAGCTCATATCCTACTGATAGTCTGTGGGGTTCTGACAGTTGCTGCAAAATTTTGGTGTGGCTGTATGAACAGTTACTGTCTCTGATATATGAACAGTTACTGTCTCTGATATCTTTGTTTCATTAAACATTTAACTCTTAATATAACTTCATATATATGCACTTTAAATAGTAACATTTTAATTTTCATGGTTTGCTCTGTGTTCACACCTTGAAGTGATCACTCAAACTAAACCAGATTATTCATTTCCTTTTTTTCCTATTCAATATTGCATTTAAAACGGGAAACAAACCTGTATCTGATTTGGGCAGTAGGATGGGGTAGGCTGGAAGGACAGCTGAGAGAGTTTTAAGATATTACTGCCATCAGCTATTTGATTTTATACTTTTCCCCCCTTGTTTCCTTGCTGATATTTCTTCAGATCCTGAAGACCCATGTGGTTTAGATTTGTTAATCTTCCTGTGTGTATATTTAAAAAGAAATCCTTTACTGCTTTTAATTTCTGAGTGGAAATCAAAAGCAAAGCATTCTGCAGGTACAACCTGATTTATTTTTCTCCCCAGTGTGGATAATATTTAAGCAAATATGTAAGCACATTTCTTGGCTACCCAGGTATCATGCCCACAATAGCAATCAAGTATAGAATAGTGAATGTTATCATTAAATGCATGGTTACTGGATACTTCAGGCCAGCCTTCAGGAAAATACAGCTTTGCTAACGATCTTCGATGCATGTGAGTTAACTTAATCTGAATGTCTGAAGGTCAAACACAATTCCACAGCTAAATCTTCAGAGACATCTGTATGGCTTGTCATTGACATCTTTATTTTAATGGTTAACTTGATACATTATTTTTAGCTTTCCACTTCATATATAGGTTGCGAAATTATATAGTGGTGAATCTTCTGTATATATTTAACACTGACATAGCTATAAATCCTTGGTAATGCAGCTGACATCTCAAAATTTACTAGGTAAAAAGAAGCTCACTGTCAGTTCACATATGTAAAACTTAGGTAAAGTTGCCTTTCAGTTTGAGAAATTCCTGTTCCTTGCATTTATTGTTTAGTCTCCCATCATATCTTAGTTTCAATGTTGTGCCACTCCCAGTTTTTAAACTTTGAAATGAACTGCTACTAGTTACCCAAGAACAGTTCTATAGAATCTTTTCAGGAGCTCAAACCTCCACTAGTTCTGTAATTAAGAGTAGTATATTAACTTTTAAGGTAACAAGCAGAAATGGGTGCCACTTCACTTGGATGATGTAAGGACAGACAGTCAAGAAAGACCAGGCTCTCGAACTAGCTCAAGGTTTCTCCTGGAATCAAACAAGTTAATACCTCACAACAACAGACGGAGTGAGACAAGAAGTAAGTAGTTTTCAATCTCTGGGTTTCCCTTTGTGGCAATTCAAGTGTAATACCATGTGAGTAGGTATGAGATCGGTGCTTTATGTTGAAATAGAAATCCCCACCTGCGGCAGGATTGTCAAGAGCTAGCAGCTTGTCCTGACTCTAGGTTTTCAAGCTGTCCACTGGAGTGGACTGCATTATCATGGTTGTAAGAGGAATTCTGTGATCACTGCTTCTCATCTCAAGCTGCTCATAGGTATTGCGATCCCTGAGCTGGCACAAGTGTCCAGCTGCTTTAGAAGTATTTGAGACTGACTGCCAGTCAAGCCCATTTACTCTTCTTCAACAGATTCCATCCAGTGTGCCCTACCTAAGTTCTGGCTGGGCAAGCCTCCTGCTTTCACCCTTGCAGTTTTCAGATCTGGCCACCTGCTTCAGCCAGCAGGACTGAGTCAGTGGATTGCCTGGGCACAAGATGAGATTTCTGCTACGAGGGACGTTTTGGCACTAACAGTGTATTCTGCAGTGACATTTCCTTCAGCCTCTCTGGGCATCCATAAAATGGAGACACTTCAGTGCAATGTTTTATGGTTAACACCCAGGAATAAATAAGAAGCTACATAATTCTTCTGTGATATTTAATTCTGATTGTTTTGTTCCTCTTAGATTGGCGTCGTGACAGAGAAAAGAGAGATGATCAAGATGAAGTGTGCAGTGTGAGAAGTGAGGGTGGCAGTGTCAGAGGATTCTCCAGAGGCAGAGGAAGAGGGAGAGGCAGAGGCAGAGGACGAGGCAGAGGAAACCCTCGAAGTATGTGAAGTAGTATATGCTTAGCAAAAACTTTACACATGTATTTATAGTGTTACTGCTTGTGTATGAATTAAGAATCTTCTTAAAATCAAATGCTGAAAACTGCAAGAGCAGTATGTACCATGCCTTAAAATAATTGTGGTGGACTTAGTATTTTTCATCATCTTTCTTTTATGTTCTCCTTTTGTTTTTCAGTGAGCTTTGAATATTCTGTTGGTTATCAAGAACTGTATGGTGAAGGAACTGACCAAGTGTTCCAACCTGAGCTCAACGCTAGTGTGATGTACTACTATGGTGATGGAACAGGAGTGCAGATGTATTCCGTGGATGAAGCACTTCTCAAAGAATACATAAAACATCAAATGTAAGTGGATTGTTTCATGTACAAATATTTTTACAGGTCCAGTTAAAATAAATCATTTCAAACAGTGTTTGATCCTTATTATCCATATAAAGATGGAAATTAAGGCATTTCAGTTTAACCTTTTGATTCAGTTCTTATCAGTGTCAGTTTGGACTTTTTTCCACCCGGTAGCGAATACTTGAGTGATGGGGAGGAATTTTTAAGGAAGCTTTTCTGCATCTTGTGTTGTAGTCTGGCTCTAACTCGCATACCTGCTTTATGGATCATAGCCCTCTTTTTATGTTCTCCTGCAACTGAGATATGGCTGTCTCTGAGCTTGTGCTTTTGAGTACTGTTGGTCTGTTTGCTGATAAAGCTGCTCTTGGATGATGTAGCTGGATGTTTCCCTTACTTGGTGGTCTCAGTTTCACTTTGAGAAGTCTTGTAGTTGTATGTGTTCAGAGTGTTTCCCCTGAGACATTGAACTGAGAGTGAGTAGCTTTGCAATGATACTTGATTTTTCAATAATCTGAAATGTTTACTTTCTCATGTACACCATTAGGCAATGAGAAACCATCTGGAAGACTGATTATCACCAGGAGACAAGTCAAAAAGGGCCTGGAAACCACTAGTTGCTTTTAAAGAGACAGTTTCCACCACTGGCAGATATTTCATCTTCTCTCCTTGCAACAGCATTTCTCTGCGATGCCTCTGTGGTGGTTTTTGATTGCCCTTGTGTTCCATACAGCAACTTGCTTATTTTATTCTTGCTTCTTTTGTTACAGTTGACGCAAAAAGGAAGAAAAAAAGCCTCTGTAAGGGCAGAAAGTATCTGGCATGTGGCTATCAACTTCAAAACTTCTATTGCAGTCTTTTTTGTTACTCTTGCTGCCAGGCCCTTATGAGACCTGACAGTGGACATGTACCCCCATGTCAGGATAATCGGCCTGCACTGTCCTCAGACAAGTGAGGGAGGAGCACAGAGACTCCACTGTTGGCCAGATTTCTGGGCATGCAGTGTAGAATCCAGACCTTCTAAGGTAGGACATGATGATGTCCCCCTCTGCTGAGAATGTCAGTTACAGTATTGGTCACATATGACTTCTGGTGATATTTGTATTTTATTTTAGCAACAAGAGGTTGGCAGGTGTCAGTGGAAGACTTGGCATGCCTGGCTAACCAGAGCCATTGGTTGCTTGGCTGATACGAACTCCCAGGGCAGGCTGATTATGGAGTTTGCTTTCCATGAGAGAGATTCGTGAGCAGGTTTAGAACAGAACTGGTTTTGTGCCCCTTAAGTAAAATTATTATTTACTTAATACATTAAAAATTATGGGAAACAGACTTTTTCTCCCCCATTAGGTATCTGTTACATTCTTCTACATGGAGATGGTTTTGTCTGCCTTCCATAGTGTAATTATAAAATACTGACTATAATGAAGAAATGTATACAGAAAGAAGCTACACAAAACTGTTAAGTCTCAGAGTCCATTATAGAGTTCAGGATAAATCCAGATACATTAAGAGAAGTGAGATGAGTTTGAATCCTAGTGAATGGTTGAGTTCTAAAACACTTTATCTGCTTAGTAGGGAAAAATCTTAAAGGCTGTGTCCAACTGAGTTGATGTGTAATTCCAGTAAGACATACACTACTAGCAATTAGTTTATGCTTATCCCCAGAAGCAGCATGATATATGGGAGAGTCATATTTGTATCACATTACATCTTTAACATTTTTAATTACAGGCTGAAGTTGTCAGCCTGAAAAGTTTCAGTGCTTAGCAGCTCCTCAGTCTGTAACATGAAGTGGAAGTCTACCTATAGTCTTTTTGAAAAAGAATAAACAAAAATTCACATGTGCCTCCAAGTGTGCATCAGTTCAAGGATAGGCCAAGACACTGAGGAAAATGAAAAGCTGGAGGGGGTGTGCATGTTTTTAGGTTTGTCCCTCTACTTGGAGCAAGCTTGTGCTGTGTCTTCATATCATTAATGGTCTTTAACATTCCTTTTTCTAGAGTGATGGACACCAAGTGAGGCAGTTTGAGTCAAGTTCAGTCATTGTCCATTTCTGCTTATGGAGTTTTTAACTAGGTGAATCGTTAGAAGATTTTACCTTTACTGTATGACTGTAAAGGTAACACTAGTGACATGCTGGAATATGGCTTTTGCGCTTGCTCATCTTCTAGACTGGGAGGGGAAAAGCAATGTAGCAGTTCAGAATAGGCTATTCTTGAAAGAAACCTTCTCTTTGTGCACAGCTGCTTCACTAATCAGTTTACTTATCTCTGAATAAGAGCTTAGTTTTCCCAAAGCCTTATTCTTTTCTCTGTTTGCTCTACTGGCAATATTTTCATTTGTTGTGTGTCTTATTGTCCATCTTTGAGACTTTATATTCATTCTGTCTTGGAGCTAAGTGTTTGTATAGAGAGCTTTGGCTTTGTCTTATATCTATCAGGAAATAAAGAAATGGTACCAACTTTATCTTTGGGTCAAAGATGGCATCAGAGTCCTTTCCTCTTGGGAAATTTTGCCTTGGTCCTGATTTCACTGGAGCCTGAACTAGAATTTGATACTTTGAAAAGAGAATTAACTTAGTTTACATTTATTTGCATGTATGGTGGGTTTTTATTTGTCAGCGTTTTAATATTCTCTTGTTTTATTTTTGCACTACCTCTTTTTGTCACAGAATTTTAGTTGCTCTCCATTAAGTATTTCTCTACATTTTCCTGAACCTATAAGCAGTAGTATCCTTTGGGTATAATATTCCAAATCGTGGTATGGTGTGTAAATTCTGTGAAAGACCTAGATTTTAGTTGGCATGATTAAATGGAGGGTTTCCCCATTCTTTTTTATAACAAGTTGTCTCGTTCATTTGCTTTGGCAGGTCATGATTTGAATTTTTCACTTTTCCCCTTGAAGTATAAAATGTCTTGACTCTTTGATCATTTCCTAGAGCAGCTTCATTGTTTAAGAAGATTGTTTGTCTACTATTTCTTTGTTCCATGTCTGTCTTGTTCTGTGGTATTGTCAGATTCTTGAAATCGTCCTTGTCCCTCTTAATCCACTAAACATCATCTCTTCTTTTAGACTTTACCTTTCTCCATGAGCTGTTGTGCCTTTTGGTACGGCCTCACGACAACTACAACATGACTTTTTTTTTTTTTCCCCTCATCTTTTCACAAGCATGTGTGAAGGAATGATAACAGAGTACAGATGTGTGTCTCCACACTCAGATAGGATTTTTAAACCTTCTAATATACTGGAAACTGGGAAAAGAAAGGATGCAGTTCAGGATGAAGTTGTACTGATACTGCTGTGTGGGAAATAACTTATTGCCCTGACTGTAAGCTGTAGTTGTCCTTCATCTATATGGAGGCTAAGAGAATGTTGTTTCCTTCTGTTCATGTAAGTAATGAGGGAGGGGATGGGTGAAAGAGAAATTAAACATAGTTTTTCCTTATGCAGTTCATAT
Source organism: Picus viridis (assembly GCA_033816785.1). Classification (NCBI taxonomy): domain Eukaryota; kingdom Metazoa; phylum Chordata; class Aves; order Piciformes; family Picidae; genus Picus; species Picus viridis. The sequence goes on from CM066581.1 coordinate 8,723,593, forward strand.
ATGCAACTGTAATAAGGGTTTGATTTATACTCTTGTGGACCATGCTGGATCATGAAGTCTCTCTTAAGATGTCAAGCATGCTGTGCTGTTCTGGAAGTCCTGCTTCTAATGACACACCTGCTGAAAGAAGGACTTGATGACAAAGAATGCTCTGCTTTTAGTGGAAGATTTTAACAAGAAGTCTCTCAGTAGCTATTTCACAATGGCCTTTATGTTTCTTTCTGCAGTGAGTATTATTTTAGCACAGAGAATTTGGAAAGAGACTTCTTCCTGAGAAGAAAGATGGACCAGCAAGGATTTCTACCTGTGTCATTGATTGCTAGTTTCCGTCGTATGCAGGCTCTCACTACAAATCCTGCACTCATTTTGGAGGTAAAATAGTTCACGAGTATGCAAGTAGAAAGTTGCTTGGTTACTTTAGCACTGCTGTTTATGGTCAGTGCCGTGAAGTTAAGCTAAGCTTTGCAATAATGAGGATTTTGTGAAGAGGTTACAAATGCCAAAGTTATTCTTTTTGGATGGTGATGGATATGTAAAGCTTTTAAAGTTACGGTATGTTTGTCTCACAGGCTCTAAAGGACAGCACAGAAGTTGAAACTGTCGATCAGAGGATAAGAAAAAGGGTTGATCCAGAGAAGTGGCCGATTCCAGGTCCTCCGCCATGCAGTCTGCCACCTACTGACTTTTCTCAGCTCATCAATTGTCCAGAATTCATACCAGGCCAAATTTTTGGCTCACATACTGGTAAAGACTTTGTTTTACAGAAACCTAAATTAAGGATTGCTTGTCTAGCTTAGGAAGTTTGCCTCTTGATACCGATTTCATAATAAAAGTTGTACATTTGGTAACTGTTTATTCAGCTGATGTGCCTGTCAGCCTTGCAGTTGCCAATTCACATGGCTGGTATGGCTGAAGAGAAGCAGATAAAAATGTCTCTTATGTGTTAGGGCTGTGACCATTCTCCAGAATGTACTGTGATGGACAACAGTCCTTTGGTGGTAGTAGTAGTAATGATGTGAAGTTAGTCATAAAATCTGTGTCATTTTGGTAGGAGCTGAAAGTTAAGCCTTTATTTGGTGCATCCTGGTTTTGGATGTGGATATCATTCACTTTATTAATAGGGAGACTGCTTTGTTTGCTGACAACCCTTGGCAAGGCAACCTTCTGCTCAAAAGTTGGCTGGAGTTAAATGGGAAGAATGAAGGCTGTTAGGCACCCATCCATAGCGCTAGAGGATGGTGTGGAGAAAACATGTCCCTAATGATGCTGCTCTTGTTTTCTGACTAGCACGTCATTTCTCTCAGGTTGATAGAAACTTTCTGCATAAATAGGTTTCTAGGATTGATCTTTTTAAAATACTCAGTGAACTGTGGAAAGCAGTCTCCTGGACATGAAAAGGAAGTGTTATCTTTAAGAGGTAGAAAAAAGGTAGCTGCAGTTAAGAGACACTAATGAAAGTACTAAACTCCAACAAAACATAAACAAACCAGCCCACAATAGGAGCTGAACTACTATTTTCTACTGCTAGAGTCTGCTCCAAGTTCTCCAAGAATGGGAAGCCCTCTAAGTCCAAAGGAAAACACTGAAACAAGTAATTTTCAGACAATGTCTAAAGGATTGTCTACAAGTTTGCCTGATTTGGACTCTGAACCTTGGATAGAAGTGAAGAAGAGGCATCGTGCATCCACGGTCAAACTGAAGGTAAAAATCTCTTTGATGTCTGTTTAAGCAAACATACCAAATCTGCCAGCTTTCAGATGACATTGTAAAAAAGAATTTTTCATGTCTTAATGTATTTGGTGCTTGATAGTGCAATGCAGTTTCTGTGCATGGTGCTTAGAATAGAATAGAATAAACCAGGTTGGAAGGGACCTTCATGATCATCGTGTCCAACCTGCTTGCTCTACCAGACCTAGAGTAACTCAGTGCATTGAAAATCTTGATCCAAAGCTCACTAAAATGAAAAGGAAACACTGGAGTTATTTCTGCTGAGGAGCAGTTGTACCTGTTGGCTGTAACTGTGCTTTGAGAATACTTCTAAAAGCTTATGGCAGAATTATTTAGAACAGTGATTTACTTAAACATTTGAAACATGACGCCTCTAATTGCTGTATGTTTATTGAAAATATTCTATGATGTTCCATTTGTTTCCCATTGTCTCCAATTCAAATAAAGCTCATCACCTTTATTAATTTAGGAAAGTGGTGCTGTACCTGATCAAACATCAGCTCAACAACACCCACCTCCAGAGGAACAAGAACAAGAGGAGCTTGATTTTTTGTTTGATGAAGAGATGGAACAAATTCAGGGTCGGAAGAATAAATTTACCGAATGGTCAGACAGCGATTCTGATTATGAAATTGATGACCAGGATGTAAACAAGATTTTGATTGTGGCACAGACACCACCATATATGAGAAAACATCCTGATGGAGATCACACTGGCAACCATGTGTGCCGTGCAAAAATCACATCAGAACTGGCTAAAGTTATTAATGATGGCTTATACTACTATGAACAGGATTTGTGGATGGAGCAGCGTGAAAATGACACTTTGATGAAGGTAACTCCTTGGTTTTGACCTGAAAACCATGCCTGTCCAAACAGTTCTGAAATCACCTTCCATCTCTGTTATATCATTGTGAAATGCTACACTTCTCTGAAGGAGAAGTGACAGTGGTTGAATCTACAGGTTATCAGAATTCATCAATTTGAGAGAATGCTTTGGGTTGGAAGGGACCTCAAAGACCATCTAATTCCAACCCTCCCCCCACCGCCGCCGTGGGCAGGGACACCTTCTCCTAGCCCAGGTTGCTCAAGGCCTCATCCAGCCTGGCCTTGAACACCTACAGGGATGGGGCATCTGCAGCCTCCCTAGGCAACCTGTTTCAGTGTTTCACCACCTTCGCTGTAAAGAATTTCTGCAATATCCAGGTTGAACCTTCCTTTTTCAAGCTTCAATCCATTCCCTCTCCTCCTATCCCTATAAGCCCTTGTAAAAAGTACCTGCCCAGCTTTCTCATAGGCCCCTTTCAGGTACTAGAACTCCTTTTATAAAATTATAAACAGTTGAAAGCAAACCCAGCAAGATATATTTTTTGTCAGATTTGACCAATACCACTGAATGAGTTGTCTGTAGAACTATTTTTAACAGTGGAGATAGTTCAACCTTTCTGGTGTTTCCTTGTTCCGTGATTAGCTTGTTTCATAACATTTGCAAACCCCTAGTGGAGGGGAAAGTGGCACTTTTCTGAGATGAGATAACCAGAGAGGAATGTAATACAGTCATTTGAGAGTGGTTTTTGTCTTGCAGTTTGTTACAGTGATAGCTCTGTGGGAACTGCAACGTTGGATTGCACACCTTATTAGAGAAACCTTTTTATTCTCTAGCCCTGTACACTGGGTTCTGTCTTGGAAGCTTTCCAAGGTTTGCAAGGAGATTGTCAGCTTTGTGATGGATTTCTTTAAAATTTGTCACTATTGAAAATATGCTGAGCAGCTGTAAAATGACATGTGAGTTAACTCCAGCACTGCATAGGCAGGGGTCAGTGTGACACATCACAGTCCTGTCACTTTCTGCTCTTGGTTAACAAAGAAATGCCTTCTGTTGTGCGAGCAAGCCCTGTGAGTGGCATGTCTGCCAGCCACCCCCTTTGTCACTAGCAGGTATTATGTGTACAGAAATACTGAGTTACCTAAACACTAAGTGGCGAGGAGAAGGAGCTTTATCTGTGCATAAGGACAGGTGGGTTGGGGGTTGGGAGAAGGAAAGTAGATTAAAGGACAAATGAAGCATGTGGGTACAAAAAAGCTGACCAAGATAGAAATGGTTGTGGAGAATAAGAACAAGAAATAAAGGGAGCATTCAGAATGTGGAGTGTTTATTACAAAGCAAATGGACAAGAAAACCAGCAAACTGGAAGAGGACAGTGAGAAATAGCACACACCAAGAGAAAATGTTGCAGTTTTTGTTGTTGTTACGTTCTTGACTGATTTAAAGGAGTTTTTTCCCACATGGCATGCACACATGCATAGATCCTGCCCCATCTGCAGCTGAGACGGGGCATGAGTGAGCCGAGTGATGCCACACGACTTGGAAAAATCCTGTCCTTTCACAGTTCAAGCTCCTAATAAAAACAGCAACAAAATCAAACCAAACAAAACCAACCAACCAAAAACCCCCACACCAGCAACAGAAAAGAAGCAAACCACAACAAAAACCCATCAAAACTCTTGTAACAGCTGACCACTGCACTTTTTAATACTGGCTTTTCTTGAGAGGTAGCCTGAGGAAAGTAGCTGCCCTCCTACATTGGTAGGACCTTTCTGGGCACACTTACTGCAGGAGGGAGAATGGTTTGAGGCTTGGCAGAGATCAGGATTGCTTCTGTTTCTTATTTGACTCTGAAAAGTCACACTTAGGTCACCTTACCTGCCTCCCTTCACCCACTCGTTCATGTAACTGTTTCTTTTAGTTGGCACAGTGTGAGCAGCAATGTGTATGGGTACAGTTTGTCCAGTGTTCATGGCAATGTTTTCACAGTCTGTGCTGGAGACGTTCTGCCTACCTTTAAGGGAGTCTGTACTGGCTGTGTATGGATAGTTGTGTCTCAGTTCTGCCTTACTTATTTTACCTTCTATGAAATTCACCTGTTTCTCAGGATGATATCCATTATCCTGCTTTGCCTTTACAATTTGCTTTCTTTAATCCAGCAAGAGATTGAGAACTTTAAGAAGCTAAATCTCATTAGTAAGGAGGAATTTGATAATCTTGCACCAGAACCAATTGCTGATCCAACCCAGGAAGTTCCTCCGGGGTACGGAAAGGTAAGTAATACATATTTGGTTTCAGAATTCTGTAGGAGTGTTAAACTGTTACACAGGCAGGAAGAGTTCATTTTGGTTCACTCAGTCTGAGGGGCTTTCCTTTGCTCATTTTTCAAATTGTCACCTGTTTGCCAGTAGAGATCATAGAACCAGTCAGGTTTGGAAGGGACCACAAGGATCATCTAGTTCCAGCCCCCTCCTGTGGGCAGGGACATCTCATCCAGCCTGGTCTTAAACACCTCCAGGGATGTGACCTCTACCACCTCCCTGGACAACCCATTCCAGGGCTTCACCACTCTCATGGTGAAGAACTTCTTCCTCATGTCCAGTCTGAATCTCCCCACCTTCAGCTTCATTCCATGTTTCCATGGAATTTGAAGAAGCTGGTACTAGTGCTTCTCAGGAGAGATATAAGCATCAAAAGGAAGTGTTCTATTTTGTTGTCACCATACAGCATCATCTGATGCTTTTTAACTTGTCATTTAGAATATGTAAATAGCTACTGATGTTGTGAAGCATTTTCAAGAAACCAGTGTTTTTATGGGAAGTGGAGATAGATCAAAGTGAGATTACAAGAATTTTCTGCTTGTATCATAACCTTGCTGCACAATCACAATGTTCAAATCTTATCATTTGGGATCTCCTTGATCTACAACTAATGTGTACTGCAGTGCGTGCTAGTAGCATGATTTAAAGTAGTTGAAGAAAACCCCATTACCAAACCACCATCTCAGCAAAGACCAAGAACAGGGTTACACTTTCACCAGTGCTTGTTTTCTGTGACTTTGCTGGTATAGATATGAGAACAAGCAGGTAGGGAAGAAGTAGGTTTTCATTTTTCTAGTAAAGACCTGCTTGAACCCTTATGACATAGTTCTGAGCAGTTTGTGCTGCTGCTACACCAAGTGTTTCTGTTCAGCTGAGTCATTTTGGGGGATGTAGTAGATCATAGATTCAGAGAATGGTTTGGGTTGGAAGGGACCTTAAAGATCTAGTTCCAACCCCCTGTCATGGGCAGGGACACCTTCCACTAGACCAGGTTGCTCAAGGCCTCATCCAATGTGGCCTTGAACACCTCTAGGGAGGGGGCATCCACAGCCTTCCTGGACAACCTGTTCCAGTGTTTCACCACCCTTACTGTAAAGAGTTTTTTTCTCATCTCCAGTCTAAATCTGCTTTCTTTAAGCTTCAATCCATTCCCTCTTGTGCTATCAATATAAGCCCTTGTAAAAAGTCCCTTCCTGGTTTTCCTACGAGCCCCCTTTGGATATTGGAAGGCCACTGTGAGGTCTCCCTGGTGCCTTCTTTTCCTCAGGCTGAGCAACCCCAACTCTCACAGCCTGTCCACATAGGGGTGGTTCTCCAGTCCTCTGATCAGTTTACTTGAAATGAAGCAGCCTTTAAGACACTAGGGAAGCTTAGGCTGTCAAATCCTCAGTCTGTTTTGAAAACAAATGTTTTCTCCTTCCTGCTTTACACATTTAGCAGAGGAGCTGCCTCGCAGTCTGTTCAGCATTGATGCACCTCCAGCAGCACCAGTCGCTCGATCACTGCCAACAGCAGTTCCAGATTCCCCCTGTGTTTACCCTGGCTTCACCCCACGAACTCCTCGCACCCCAAGGCTACAGGATCCCAACAAAACACCCAGGTTCTACCCTGTAGTTAAAGAACCACGATCCATTGATGTAAAGGTAAATGAAAAGATGTAACAATTGCTTTCTAAACCCAGAAATGCCTATGGAACTCATGTCTGTGCTTCCAGTGCAACAAGACGAATGAAAAGGCAAAAAATGAAATGCTCCTACTTCTTTATTGTTCATCTTCAAAATATTTACTGTATTTGTTCTTTTTTTCCCCTTCAAAATGGCTTGATTTTATTTTTTTCCCCTGTAACATTTCTTAGAAGCCCTTGCTGAAAAAGTGTAATGTCTAAAGCTTTTTCGTTTCTTATAAGGCTAATAACAAGGTTATGAAAATGGAATTTACATAAGGCTAATAATAAGGTTATGAAACTGGAGTGTTGTAACTTTTCATAAAGTGCTAAACAAACTATCACATTTTCAGGACTTCATTTTAAAAAGGGAGAGAACAAGTGAACTCAAATGAGGGAAATAAATGCTCCATTTACTTTCTCAGATTCCAAGAAAGAGGAAAACACGGCACAGTACAAATCCTCCCTTAGAATGCCACGTTGGTTGGGTGATGGATTCCAGAGACCACAGGCCAAGAACTTCCTCTGTGAGGTAAATTTTTTTTGTTGTGGAAAATTTGTTTGAGGTATAATTAATGTCACTTGTACGCACAGCTGATGGAGAAATAGGCTGTGATAAGAGGCAATTTGTAAGTACAGTCAAAGCAAGAAAAGTGTTCAAGAAAGATTAAAATGCAGATTGCAAGGCTGTCTGGAAGTAAGCCCTGGAAGTATCTACCCAGTGTTGTTTGCTGACCCATGAAACAGTAACAGTGACATCATTGGAAGTACTTATGTTTGCTTCAGTGATTTTTGCCTTTAAGTGGTCATTTAAAACCAGGCATGACAGTGGTGTTTAATTATCATCATCCAAAACCGTCTGGCTTTTGGCATACTAGTGCAGAATCTGATTTTTTTTTCTTGAGGTGCAGCCAAGAACAGATAACTGGGACCACAGGCATGCACTGTACTGCTCATCAGGTGACTACTGTTCTGACAGCTCTTGTGAAGGAAGGTCAGAATGGCTGACAGCTGATTCTGTAGCACAGCATTGTTGATAAGGTAGAACTATGTTGGTTTGGTTTTCTTTTTGTCTTCAGCAGTTCCAATGCTTCGCCTTCAGAAGGAGCTCCACTAGTAGGAAGTTTGGGATGTACCCCAAATTCTCTTCCAAAATTTCAGCATCCTTCTCATGAACTGTTAAAGGAAAATGGCTTCACTCAACAGGTGTACCACAAATACCGACGGAGGTGTCTAATGGGTAAGCTGCTAAGTGAGCTTCCTAAGGTGTTATGCAGAAGTTACCAGGTGTGATTTGAGCACCTTTGCTATGAGGACAGGCTGCAGGAGCTGGGGTGGTTTAGCCTGGAGAAGAGAGGGCTCTGCAGGGACCTTGCAGCTGCCTTCCAATACCTGAAATGAGCCTACAGAAAAACTGGGGAGTGACCTTTAGTAAGGGTGTTTAGCAACAGGACAAGGGGGAATGGTTTTCAGCGGAGGGAGAGTAGGTTTAGACTGGATCCTAGGAAGAAGCTCTTCAGTATGAGGGTGGTGAGACACTGGAACAGGTTGCCCAAGGAGGTTGTGGATGCCTTCTCCCTGGAGGTGTTTACGGCCAGATTGCGGGAGGCCTTGGACAACCGGCTCTAGTTGAGAGGCATACCTGCCTGTGGCAGGGAGGTTGGAGTAGATGATCTCTAAGGTCCCTTCCAACCTAAGCCATTCTGTGATACTAGGTTTCCACACATTGTTCATCCTTTTTTTTTTTTTCTTGGGAAAGGAAAACAAATTTTATTTGATGCTTCTACTCTATTGAATTCTGCTTTCCATTGAACTTCACATTCCCTGACGAAAACCCACTAATCTCAAATGTTAACTTACTGGAATGTCTTGTTTGTATATTGCTAATGGAAAGGCACTTGAAAAATATTCTGCTGAGGCTTTTCTAACTTTGTGTTCTTCTTCCAGAGAGGAAACGGTTGGGAATTGGCCAGTCCCAGGAAATGAACACACTTTTTCGTTTCTGGTCCTTTTTTCTGAGAGATCATTTTAACAAGAAAATGTATGAAGAATTCAAGCAACTTGCTCTAGATGATGCAAAAGAACACTATAGGTATCTGGTTTCTGCCTGAAAATTAACCACTGTTGAGCTCTTACCATTTGTTTTAGTGACTGTGAAATTTGTGTGTATCTGAAGTGGCCCTGACTCTTTGTAAATCTTAAAAACTTACACAGGCTCCTATCATCAATACCAACAATCAGCCTGTGTATTTGTGATGTGAAAATAAAGAGCTAAATGTGCCCCATTCCCTGACTTGTACTTGGTCCCAAATTCTGCAAACCCCGTGACTTCTTGACAGTGACAAGTCAGATCTAGATTTACTAATGCTCGTAAGATTCTTCCTTCCAGAGGTGAAGACATTCTTAACCTCATTCAAATAATTCAAACTGTTTCTCAGCTTACAAAAATACCAGAAGAATGAGTGCAAGGAAAACTGCCACTGCCCCTTAAGCTCTTTGCTGTTATTTTCTTCCTTTCACCCATTTCTTCCACATCTCTCAGCTTCGCTACAGACAAGGTAGCCCAATGTTTTGAACACTAAGTGAGGAGGTACAGGCTATGGAAATCCTGAAGTTTGGGTATGCCTGAGACTGCAGACAGACTTTAGGGTGCAAAGGTGTCTGCTCTGAGCTTTCTTGATGCTCTGCAGTTACTCAAGTATATATTTACCAAACTCAAGTGTATCTTTACCAAGAGAAACTTCAGAAGGCTCTTAGTTGGATTAATGTGGCAGCAGATGAATGCAGAACAGGAGGTCCCAGCTATCTGAAGTCTCACAATAGCTCTGGTGATGGTGTGGCAGCTAAAGCCACAGTGTCTGAGCCAGAAATCCTGGATGCTGGGGCATGCAGAACTGAAAGAACAATGAGTGCTGCCCTGCACAGTGGGTTTTGCCCTGGCTGTGAGTTTTGGCCTGACCCACTGTGGCTGGGTTTATGTTGAAACTGTGTATACAAATATACTGGAGAAGTGAAAGCAATTGTGATCTTTGGGGGGGGGTGGTCTGTAGTTGGTAAGTTGAAACTGTGGGACAAACCTGATTTTTCCCAAGTCAGTTTTGATTATTTGTGAAGGTATTTCAGAGAAATAGGTCAATAAAAATTGGTGTGGAATGGAAGCAGTTGTTATGAGAAGGGGAAACTGGGACAATGCCATTTACTGCAATGCAAGGAGAGACTGAAAACTTGCATCCTCCTAAGGAACAGGTAAAAATTTTCATGCATCTCTCTTCTGTTACAGGTATGGATTAGAATGCTTGTTTAGATTTTACAGCTATGGCCTAGAAAAGAAATTCAGGCAAGAAATATTCAAGGATTTCCAAGAAGAAACAAAGAAAGACTACGAAGCTGGTAATTATCGTGGGCCAGTCACTGCTCACACTGGGCTAACTTGAGTTGGGAGCTAGTACCAGTTCCTTGGCACTGACTTAACTAACTCAGGAGCACTTTTTCTTCATATTCTTTTATCTTAAACATGAAGTCACCAGGGAATTATGATTTTTTTTTTTTTTTTTTATCAATTCTGCTCTTTGTAATTGATACAATTTTCCTTTTTTCCATTAGGTCAGCTATATGGACTGGAAAAATTTTGGGCTTATCTAAAGTACTCTCAGCACAAGACTCCATCCATTGACCCCAAACTACAAGAATACCTTAGTAAATTTAAGAGACTGGAGGACTTCAGAGTGGATGTAAGTTTCAATACCTATTTCAAATAAACATGTGTTGTACTTCTTACTGCAAGCTAAGCTGAGGTTAGCACTTAATGTCACAAAAAGGCAGCTTTATGTGTCCTGTCAATGACTAGAAAAAGCATGACTGAAAAAAACCAACAACCTATTTGAAATTGAAAATGCAGTTTTATTCTAGACAGTCTTTGAACCAGAGCATGGTATTGAGATGTGGTGGCTAAAATGTAAAAAGGAGTGAGCCATTTTCATTGTGTGATGAAACAAATAGCATGAAATGGCTTCTTTGTCATGTAGTAAGACTTGACTTGTAGACTGCTGAAGAATCTGGCAAATGAATTAATGCCCAACTGGCATTTCTTAATGAACTGTGACAGCCATTGTCCTTGCTGAGACTTATATGCCAAATTCAATGTATCCTTCCTTCAGAATGCTGAACTCAAACTGTGATTTCAGAGCACAGTGCTGCTGTGCTTCCTGTCACTGGGTTATGGTGCACCATGTTGGCACCATCCTCCAGAATCCTGTTGCAAATATTTGGGCAGCAACAATTAAGGCTGCTGAAAGTCCTTTAATACATCATGAACTGGCACTTGGAGCTAGACAGCCAGGAAAGCTTGAGAGTGTCACCAGTGACTTGTGAGGAGCTGAGATTAGGATCTAATTGTGGAATGCTCTGTTTTGATCCTTTGAGCATAGAAAAAGGCTAACAGCTGGCCCGACAGAAGAACATCTAACAGGTTGCCAATGTTTTTTTTCAGCCTCCTATAAGTGAAGAATCTGGCAGAAAGAGACTGGTTGCCACAACAGGCGAGGATTTGGGTCATCGCAGGCACCAGATGAATACTTCTAAACCACTTCTTGCCTCTAGACCCACGGCTGCCTGTCAGCCCCAGGCACTGGGAAATGCTACCAGTGGGAATACTGTGCAAGCATCTGCAGGCCACAGCAGTGCTGCCAGGAAATCTATAGAAAATGATGTACCGGAAAAATAGGCTTCAGAAGATCTTGTGCCCTTGAGGATCGACTCTTGCACCTCTCGTGATATGGAGAACTTCAAGGCAAGCCAGTCTAGTACATGATTAAAAATGTATGGGAAGACAAGAGATTGGATTCTCTCTTTCACAGGATTTAGTTCCAAAACACACACCCTAGGAGAGTTGCTCTTGGGTTTTGGGATCATCAAAAGGATCCTAGGGAAGATTCTTTGGCTTCAGTATTGCTTTCCTCAAGCTTTTGTTTACAAAGAACTGCATTCCTTGCATATGCAAAAAGTACTTTGGGGGATGCCTTACATTTCAGCTGGTATTTCTTAAAAAGGGTATGATATTCCATGTTAATTACTGTGCTTTCTTTGCCCAGGTTTGCCCATTATTTGTATTTTACCAAAGCAAAGAAGATGACATTATATATAGAATTTTAAAGGTAAAGGAAGGATCCACGTGGTTGCTTCGCTCTTGAATCTAACTATTCAGAAGTATGGGGTTGTGCAAAAGCACACTTGGGAATGTGCAGCCTTAGCTGAAACTGCATTTCTGGATTCTGTTTAAAAACATAGTTTCTCTATTTTTCAGGGTCTCCATAGTTAGTATTTTATTAAGTAGGGAGTCTGAGTGGACATTACTGGGAAAATTTTGCAGATGCTTCAGTACTGGTTCTTAACTCCAGCAATGGAAAAATGCAGAGGAAAATGGATCTGTTGATTTCATAGTGTCTTAAATAGCTGGACAGCATCTACAGTTCGTGCAGGTTGGTCAAATAGGAAGCTATTCAAATTATGCTCAGCTTGAGGGGTGTCTTCATGATCACTGGAGAATTCATATGAAGTAGTTAAACAGGAGAGGCTTAACTTTTAAAAATTATTTTTTTCTCCATATTTCAAGTAATAAAAATGAGTTTGGAGGGAGACAAAGTATTCCTTGTAAATTTTTCTCCTTGATTTATATATTTTTTGCTTTATTTTGCAATATCTGAATGAAGTTCTGCTTAACTTGTGCTAGCTAAGCCTAAGTAATTTCAAACAGGTCTAAATACAATTTCACTGAATGTAAGTTATTAAAATACAAATCTGTAGCTGAAAGGTGAGGATATTTATATCCTGCAATTTATTAACTTCATTACTTTAAAAACAAAGACTCAAGAAGAACCCAGTAGGTAATTTATTTCTTCCAAGGTTAGGTGAGAAAAATTTCAGCTTTTCGTTAGTTAACCGCAGAAGAGACTTCAGTTAGCTGTTCGAGTTAAAAGGTGACATCCAGCACAAATGCCTTAATCCATGAGGGTGTCCTAACTGACTGCACAGCCACCTGGGTGGGGTTTAAACTCGTATCGGATCTCAGAGGTTATAACAACTTCATGAATTTTTCAGTCATTGTCTTGTGAGTCTGAACGAGACAGGAGATGAATGTTTGCGTTGTGAAGCAGACTGGCAGTGGTGGCCTTCCCAACGGTGAATACAATTTCAATGCAAAAGGGAGCATTTTACGAGTGGCCTGTTCTAAATGAGGTTAAATAAACACCTACCAATGTTTTAAGCAATGTCTTATGAATGTGCTGAAGTGACACATCTCAGTCCTGTGTTTGATCCATGCCTTTTTGCTATCCAAGAAAACGATGCGAATGTAAATTTGGATTGAAATTGTATATACAAGTAACAGATTTAAGATATTTCACTTTTTTCAATGCAGAATGTGCAGATTAAGCATTTAGTGTGTGTAATTTTGTGATATCTTGAAAATTTTATAAAAACAACAATAACAAAAACTAAGTGGTGTATATCAACTTTCTGTTTTCCCCAAAGTGTGAAGAAGAACAACTTGAGAGAGTGTAAGGCTGTAAATGTGCATGTGGATTTCAGTGGCCTCTGCTGCACTCAGGTACTGAGGAAACCCAGCCCACTAAGTGGTTCTTAAAATGTGAGCTAATTTTCAAGTTGCATATTTATCTTTTTCATATGACTGGGTGTTTGTCAAAGAAAAAGGACAGATGAATATAGCTGAAAGCAGAGAGTGAATACTTTGCCTGCAATCTGGCCTGTGGGACTCTAGGGCTAGTTCCTTAGGCAGCGCCCCTTTACTTAGGTGGACAAACCCTCCCGATGTCTGCCCACAGCTCTGGCTACTTGTCAGGAATGCCTCCTTTCACTTCCCACACCCTTGAATTTAGCCCCTTGCAGGCACATGGAAAAAGTCCCACCTTACATTATTGTTGTGTGCACAGTATGCTGAGAACACCACTGAACTTTAGGATAAACCTCAAAGACTTTGCTGGCTAAGCAGCTTGTTTCTCTCTGTGGCTCCAGGTAGTTATCATCTTTCAGTGAGTGGCATACCTGTTGCAGAGCTGTACACTTGTTGAACACACATGTACACATCCAACACCCTTTCCAGTGTCTTTTAGGTCCATTTTGGACACTCTTCAATTTGCTGGTTTTAAGACTGCTCGTGTTCTAATAGTATAGTCTATTACTAAACACTTAGCAAGGACCTTTCCTTGTCTAAAAACTCTCCCATGTGCTTGTTAAAGAGTTTTGTTAGTCTTTGTGTGGTTGTTCAGTTTATTTTTGGGTTTTTCCCCGCCCTGTGGAGAAGTGACTGTCCACATATTTAAAGAACACCACTCTGCTTAACCTGAGTAAGGTTTTCTTCAGTCATACTCAAAATACTGGATTCTAAAAGCTTTTTAAAAGGGAAGGAAGGGAAGGCTCAAGTTGGTTCGTGTTCCTGATGGAAACCGGATCATGTTCCTCTCTAACAAGCAGCAGTAGCCTGTCTGCATGCCTGATCCTCCTGGAGTTCAGCAGGGATTTGGGTTTCTGTGGAAGACAAGGCATTAGAATGAACAGAAACAAGTTTGTATTTGTGGTAGCCTCTACCCTGCAGACTTTGCTTCAGGCACCACTGCAGTAGGGAGGTGAGTAGGGAGGTGCCACTTGGCTCCAGATAGAGGAAGAGAGTGTAAGAGTTAGCTGCTCTCCTTTTACTGACAGATCCCACAGCTATGCTGGGCTGTACTGGTAACCTTAAAAGTTTTCTTCTCTGCCTGTTAGCGTTGTAACCAGAATGTAGAGAATTAGATTTGTTCATGAATTTTGCAGTAACCAGTTCTAGTGCCAGACAGACCTCTGAAATACATTAAACTTGCTGCCTTCTGCTAGAGGAAAAATACAAACCCACAAGAATGCCCAAGGAGAAAGGACAAGGAACATTTTGGGTTTCTTTGGGCTTTTGTTAATCTGCATTTGTGCTGACCTTGATCCACATCTTCTATCAAAAGCAAGCTTAAAACCCGATCTGTAAACATTTACCTTCAACCAAAAATTAGAAGCCACTGGAAGGATTTGCCAGTAACATTCAAACTTAAATATGGGAGCTAAATAATTAAGCCTTCAAGGCCAGAGTTACATTATTACTTGCGAAGCAGAAAAGGAGTAAGTAGCCAAATGTACAGCTGGAATTGCATCATTCCATTCATGCCTGAAAGAGCAGTCAGATGACAGCCATGACAGGGTTTTCCCCCCAGAGCCTGCAATATTCAAATGGGAGAGAACCAAGACTGCAAGAAGGACTACAAGGCCATCAACACTCTCTGAGCTTCATAAATGAACTTCAGCAGTGCTGTAGTATGGAGTACTGGCTGAGTTACCCTACATGAAAAACCACACTGTTTTGTCCTAACAAAGTAGAGCCAGGAAGACTTCTACATTCCAAGTACAAGGTGTTACTCAATGTTTTGTACTGTTCCACACAACAGTGTATCTCTTTCCTGGAGGAAATAAAACCCCACCAACTTTGGTAATCATTTTCTCTACAATAAAGAGAGACTCAAACCAAGCACAAGGTTTAACTGTTCTTTGACCTGTACAACAGAGATAGTTTAATCGAACTGATTTTGCAGACTAAATTTTAAATAGAAGAAAGAAGAAGGAAAAAAAAAAAAGTTGGGAGATAGCTTAGAACTAAGATATTTAAAGGGAAACAAGCAGAAGTGCCAAACTGCTTTGACAGGCTGTGTCTGAAGGGTACAAAAGCATCTTTGCGAAGTGGAGCACAAATGAGGCAGAAGCATCGAAACAAAACTACTACTCCAGAATTCAACAGCAAGTCTAGCCTAGGCAAACAAGTCATGTATTTAACTGGGAAAGTATTTTGTTTCTGAAGATAGAGGAAATGCTCCTGTCAAGTCCTTTACATTGCTTAAACAAGGTGTAGCATGTTGTCATTTGGTTAATAGTGCCCGTCATTGTGGTTAATAATGAATTTTGACCAAGTGACTGGCACAAATATGAGTGCCTCCAAAAATTATATTAACTGAAGTTTTTTGATGGCTCTGTCAGGCAAAATTATTGTGTCAACTTCTTTATAACAAAGCTACAGTGTGCTCTAAAGCAGGCCTTTTTTTTTTTTTTTTTAAGGTTATCAGCCTAAAATTACTGATTGTAAAATGGTAGAATGAATGGGATTTAGCTCCACTACGCATCAAGAAGCGGCAGCCTAAGCAACATACTACAGTCATGGGGTGATGGTTTTGTGTACTTCACACTTGCCATTAAATGGCTTCAAAACATAACTTGGCCTTTACCCATGGCCCGGTTCAAGCAGTCCTAAATCTTATTTGAGTGTTGTTCTTTGAAAACAATTTGAAAGTAACAAACACCAGAACTTTCTGCAACTTCACTGTGATTAAGCATCACTGCATTTATTGCAGCAAGGGAAAGGGTTACTCCTGATCCCTCTTTCTGCAACCAGGAGTTTCTGTCTAAAGCAGACAGAAGCATGGCAAACAGCTAAGGCTACAGCTCTGCCAGATGCTGCTGTCCTGTGCAAAAAAGGTTTTATTTATCCCTTTTCTGTGGTTGCATCTCAAACCTATTTTTGTGGTTGGTTACAGTACAGCATTTCTGCAGTGCTAGATGATGAGCAGACACTGAGAGTGTTAACCTGCACATTGAGTGCTGGACACTGCACTAGAGCTCAACAAATATGAGCAGTGCAGAAACCAGTGCTTTACTGGATGAGTCAGCAGCTGAACAGCTACCAGGCTAATGGGATTGTTCAGCCTGTATGAGAACCCGCGAGGGTCACCTGCCTCCTGCAGCGAAATTGCTCCAGTTCCCTTATTTCTCGTGATAAACTCTGCTGTTCCCAGCATGGACATGCAAGGAAGAGTTCAACCTGCCAACATGTGAGTTACACAGGATTCAGTGGAGGGAGGATTGTTGTTTATTTATTTGCATCAATATAAATCTCTTCCAGTCAGAGTAGTAAAAAGGATTGTTTCTGGAATGTCACAGATTACAGTTCCATAGGATGGAGATATAGAAATCTGCTACTGTAGACCTGTCACAGGTAAAATCTGCAAACAGGTACAGATGTAAGCTATAAAGGTGCAAGTCATGAACTTAACAGTGTCACCAGTAGGGAGAGAGCAGAACAGGGAGGGGGTGAGATTTCTACAGTATGTTGAGTGATACCCCCGTGGAGGTCCCCGGCGCTCTCCTCAGTACCACAAGACGTGTTGCATGATCTCCTCAAGGGCTGCTGCTTTATTTACGTCGCTTTTTTCCCCACCATAAACACATTGGTATGGGTTTATTCTCTTAAATAAAGCTTACCTCAGTAAGTCCTGAAAGTTCTTCAAAAGCTAGGACTTGAAAGGAGAAGTAGCACCATGAAGATAAGGAAGTGGATGTTTCATATCCCAGCCTTCGGCTGTTGCCGTGGTGTTCTCATCCTATTGCAGCTGTGCTTCCCAGCTTCGACACACAGTCTGACAGCACAAGTGGTATTGTACATGCTTTATTAAAATGGTAACTCGTATTTACAGTGACTGCAGAAACGATCCCTCCCCAGTCTTGCACTCAAGACAGACGCACACACAGACACACGTGCTCGCCCCTTCGCTCTACAGGGGGTGAAGGCTGTGCTCCCGAAAGTTAGGCAGCTTCTGGAAGAGGAGGAAGGGTGATTTTTGTGTGTTTGTAATTACTTAAAAAGAAGCACAGGAGTATGCATTTGGCCATCACGATGCTAACTGAAGTATATGTAGTATTAACATATGGCAGTAACACTGAGTATTCCTCTTTTACATTCTACACACAGAATGACATCAAGGTTTTCCAGTCAACAGAACGTTCTAACTTCAGTCTCAATGCTGCTTGTAGTGACTATGAAACCAGAATTTTGGGGCTGTCCCTTAAAACAATTCAAGTCTATGTAAGCGAAATAAGGCACAATTAATATTTGATTGGATTTAGAGGATGGGAAAAGAGGGGAGAGGCAGGCTTCAGATAATAGTTGTTGCAGAGAAACGGTTTTACCCAATCCTTTAGAGAAAGGATGAATTTTACCTCCATCCTAATCTACATGGACTTCTCTTAGAGAACTGAAGTATTCTGCCAGGGCAACTGAAGCCCACATACAAAACAAAATTGGAAATTCACATTTTAACACCAGTTTCAGCAGTCTAACCCACTGATGCCGATGTACACATTTTTCTTTAATGCTGAAGGAGAAGACACACATGAAACAAGATTCAAACCTTCCCACTGAGCTTGAAGACTCACATCCTTTAGAGAGCTGGTAATATAGACTATTTGAAGGCTTCAAGCTTACTGATAAAAAGAAATAGCATTTTTACCTTTAAATCCCTGGCCCCTCTTCACTAACAGAGCCTAACCAGACATTAGAAATAAACTGCAACAAAAGGTTTGGCAGCACAAATAATGTCTAGTATTCAAATCTTCCTTTGTGAGTGTATTATTTTCCTTGTACAAAACTGTTGAATGTTTTTCGCAGCAGATGAACTGTACCCAAAGATGCAGGACATTCTGTGATGGGGAATAAGAGGTTGCAGTTCCGAAGGCCCCTGACTTTGGTTGTTTACAAAGTTCATTCCTGTTTAGTGTGATCCTTGGTATCTTCCTCATCTGTGTACTCTGATGGTTCTTCCCCTGGTTTTAGGAGTCTACCTACGTAGTCATATTTTTCTGAAAAAGATTTATGATTCCATTACAATCAAATACAGCTGCATTTGCTAGTTAGCCTGCACTGCTGCAAATCTACTTTTTCTCCTACACACTAAGGTCCTCAACCAAAATCACTGCAATTGATGGCAGTTTATCAGCCTCCTAAAACAATCTTGCTGCTCGCTACCTTCCCTCCTCCAAGTACCTGTGGGACAATTGAAACCAAGTAATCAGGCAAGCTTTATCACACAGTGGCCGAAAACACTGCTATTAAAACCAGCATGAATTCCCTCAGCCTATTTTGATTTCAGTTAATGTGAAAAATGACCCCCACCTTCCCCAGGGCATATTTCCATGCTTTGGAGAAATTATTTCACGTCAAACTCGTTCAGCCCCTTATGCCAAAACAACTCTTAGTCCTCATCACCTTTCTGTATCATCCAAAGCCACCAAGCTGCAAGCAGGAATTCCATTGGCTAAGCTACGCTGAGGTGCCAGAGTGAAATTCTGCACTGAGAGTGGGGAAGAGAACAGCTTTCTTTTATAAACTAAAAGGCTGAAAAAGTTGCTGTGAGATAGAGTGGAAACCTCTCTATGTGAGAAAAAAGGCCTGAATTGCCCGGGTTTTACCCTAAGAAAGCTACATTGTGTTTCTAATGTTACTGTCACCATTTCTTTTAAAGCTGCCCCCAGCCCAAACCAGTAATTTTTATTTAAAACATTTTCTCAAGCTAAAGATGTGCTTCCAATTTGAGAATTTACCTTTAAATTGCATTTCCCACTCTCTTACACTTTCCATCTGTACAGCATTTAAGTCCGATAGGTCATCATATTCATCTCTGAGTGCATCTTTGTCTAGACAGAAAGTTGCTAGTCCCCTGGAGGCATCTCTGCCAGCAAATATTCCATATGGACCCTCTGAAAACAAGAAGAGAAAATTGATACCTTCAAGCCTCTGTTTATGGTGACCAGTCTCAGTTCTTTAAATAATCTGCCAAAGCCATACATTCAGCTTCTGCAGTGATGGGAACAGCAATAGTTTCAAGGCCATGGCTGTTGGACATGCAACAGCAGTGCAATTCAAGCTTAAGTATCACTAGGAGATAAAGTCTGCTGAGAGAAGCAGAACCAGGAAGATAGCTTTGAGGGGATATCTGGAAAAATCCCTGCCATTTGATGCAAGTCAGTTGATGTAAATTCCAAAGGGACTGGAGGCTGGAATTCAAAAGAAACGCACTTCTATTAAGCACAACATAGAATATTTACAAGTCAGGCATAAACAGAAGCAAGCTCTGTAGACATCTTCATTAGAAATCCATTTAAGTTTATCAATAAATAGAACTGAAGAGGGCTAATTAATAATTACACTTCACTTACAGAACTACCACAACTTTCTGCATACTTGACAGTCCATCTTTTGACACATTTCTTACTTCTGTAGAAATAACCTCATTTATTTTGGGCAGCTGATCAGCCATACTCATATCTTGTATTCTTCCAAACTGCACAAATCTTCAGGTTAAGAATGTAGAGCAACTACTCACTTACTTGACTGATGCAAAACTGCACAAATATGCTAATAACATTTTGAGCAATGACTGTCAAATATTATTATCAAGCCAACTGTATGATCTGCAAATCAACAGCTTTCAGGATGCAGTTAGCAGCTGGCTTTCTCACTTTCTAATTCATCTGAAGAACTCAAGCATAGTTACCTTAGATTTGTGTAACCCAAAAACAAATACCTTAATTCAGCTCAATTAAAAATACAAAACAAAACACAGTTTAAAATTGTCTGTGCTAACTGCAGCAGCTAAGCAACAAGGACCTGCCCAAGGCATTCTACAGAGTGGTCGCTACTAGAAGATACACAGGCCAGAACCCTTCTCTGGCTTACCTCTTGGAAGACGACAGTGGCCATCAGCCTGAAGAAAAGGCAGCACCCATGGGCAAGAATGAACACAAGCAAGTGGCAACACACTGTCCTTCACCCCCTCTATTGCCTGCTGTAGCACCTCAGACCTCTTCTGCACCAGGACGAGCCACAGGAAATCATTCAGAGAGGCTGGCTTCCTCCCAGGCCGCTTGCTCCAGCCACCACACCTATCTGCTCCTGCTCTTGCCGGGCATTGACTTCAGGGTTGAGACAGAGGAAGAGCTCTTGAGGCAGGGAACCTGAGTACTGTATGGATTAGAAGAAACTACGTCCTCCCCAGAACTGGTGTCATCTCTCCACCCCAGAGTGCTTGGCATTGTAAGTGGCTTACAGTCAAACCCGAGAACAGAAGGATATCTTGTATGCCAAAGACAATTCCCTTGTCTCTCTGGAAATAAAGCAATTTAAAAGCAAAATTCACAAGTACACATCCAAGCAGGAAATGTCAGCTGGTAGCTTGCACTGTACACATCTGGTTGCCAACAACCAGAACTACTGGCAGAATATCTATGCTTTTTCCTTTCAGATACTTAGCTTCAGAATTGCCATTCAGAAGAACCACCCCTGGGAGCAGGGACTAGTTATGCTACTTAAGAGAAACAAAGTCAGGAACCCTGTGAACTTTGTCTTTCCTATTTGCATCCTGAATTAAATATTTGTTTGAAAACCAGGATTCAGAGACTGAAACCAATCCCATACAGAGATATTTAATCTACCCATTTTACACGCTCAGTCCCATAGAACAAGGTGAGAGGTAGTCAAGGCCATCATGTGCAACCTAAGGTAGAGCTTCTGCAAACACGAAGTCTTGCTTCACTCCAAAAGCTGTCATTCAAGTGATCTAGTTTTTGATATTCTGAATGAAGAGCACAAGGAGCCTTAAAAAGCTCTTAGACCACAATCAGTAAATACTTAAGAGAAATTATAAACTGGCATTTAACCTCCCCACCAACAGTATTTTGTTGCCAGTTTCTTCTTGCTCTGAAGTGTTTAAAATAAATATCCCATAAACCCTACTAGCTATTTGCATAACGTGGTTTCAAAATTCTGCCTAACCAGAGCTAGAGGAGCACACTGCTCCTCTTCCCTTCCACCCTGCATTTAGTGGTTTATGGACTTCTGCAGCACCTGCTGAGATGCCACCTCCTGGTCCACCACCTTGACTCCAATTATTTCTATTAAAAGAGAATTACATTACCTCAATAATACACTTAATACATAATCCTCAATAATACACTTAGCTGAAGGCATGTTTTTAGAACATGTCAGTTTGCATTAGGATTGATGGATGCAAAATTTCTGCAAATACATTGTAATGTTAGGTGCTTCTCTAAAATGCAATTACATGTTAATATTCCAGCTTGTTTACTACAGGAGTATTCAAGAGTCACAGACAAACCATCAAGCAAAGTCCAAACACTCAACAGAATGCTAACTAGCAAAATCCAGCCTTTGGGCTTTGTAGACAGCATCTCAAGTTCCAGCTCTGCAAGTTTAAGTTAGAAATGTGCCCCACTCTTTAATCCTTTACTAAAAGGCAAATATTGAATTGTGATTATTTAAAGAAAAGTGCCAGCCTGGCTTTACCTTAGTTGCAGGGTTGCTAAAGCAGAAGTTCAGAGATCTCAGCATGAGCAACCTACTTAGGGTTTAAAGGTTCCACTGAGATACTTTTGCACAGAGGTTAAGTATTGTATTTTCTATTAATACTGAATACACAGGTCCTGGGTTGTGCTCTAAGCCCCTGTCTACTACTCATTTTTGTATAAACACTGGTGCAACACTCTGAAAGAGGCATTTTGCATATCAGCTTTCATTGCATCCAGGAAGGTGCCAGCACAGAGAGTACAGAGAGCCCTGAGGAGATCAGATGCTTCAAGAACTGATTCTGAGGCAGCGACATTAGTGCAATCCTAGACATACTCCCACAGAGTTCTTGCATGACCAGCTGCAGTTTGCCCTGCAAGGCCTACCCATAGTCCTTCTCTTCTTTCCTTTTGTCTTCCCACCTATTTAGAATAGCTCCTGTTCTAAATAATTGATTGCACCAGAACAGGATAGACATACTGAAGAGACTGCAAAACCGGATGCAATCAGCATTGATATGTGTACCATGCTGATATTTTGAGACCCTATCACAAAATTCCAGTGGTTTTCTTTTGCTGTACCCCCAAATTAACTACTTAATAATCAAATATTTCTTAAAGTAATTTCTCTTCCCTCTCCACTCTGTCATCTGGCAACTACAACAGGAAAGTTAGGGAAGTGTCAAAACCCATGAACGCACATCTGCTTCATGGTGCTTGGTTACACATAGCCAGCAGCCTTACATGAAGTAAAACTTTGTACCTTGAAGAATGCTTTTCTTCCCAACATTGCTTTCACATTAAACCACTCTAGTTCAGAGCCTTTGTTTATTTTAGTGCTGAGATCAAAGAGTTATCAAGACTACTTATTTCCCTACGTATCTCCCCACCTATACCACCACATTTATGCACTGCCTTGTCCCCCTGTGTAAAGTCCTCCTTTACTGTACAACTCATACCTTGTGTTAAGTACATCCTTCTCTAAGCTACAACACATGCATATTCGTGCTACCCACCACCTGCAGATCCTCACTTTCATTCAGAATCCAGTTAAAAATCTGGCCTGACAGATTTGACATCCTGACATTCATCTTTATTCACAGATGAACTGGGTAGCTCAAGAACTGGCAAATCGAAGCCTCTGCAGGCAGTAAAAAACAATTTTCCAATTCCTGCACTCACAATTTCTCCATATCCTAGCCCTGTTTTGATTCTCAAATGATCTCTTTGCAGACAAAAAGCAGGCAACTAAAACAACAGCAGGCAAGGAAAATTACATTTAACATTAAAGCACTGTATTTAAAAATTTGAGGTATGAAACTGTCTGAGCTGAAGTTTTAATTTGGAAGCCCTACTTGCTCCACACCAGACTAAACTGCATCTTGGAATAGCACGTTACAACTTTCAACCACTTTGGCCAATAGTTCCCCCAGCAAAAAGTGTTTGAGTAGATACTCCTGGCTTACCAAAGATGCTATCTGACCACTTTGGTTCTGTACTACCATTGCAGAACATCCCAGACTATTGCTCCAAGACTTGTAACAATGGTGAACACTGCACAATGAACTTTGGATTGCTCCTTCTGTCAGCACAGGGACTGCATCACAGTGGACTTTATATCTAATGAACTGATTTGTAATCTCCTAATTGCATTCACTCTCAGAAGGCCTATACAAGTTCTCTAACGAGGCCACAGGGGTTAACAAGGTTCCTTTTTAAACCAGCCTTGGTTTCTTCAAGTAGACAAAAAGCACTTTCAAGCAATCACCAAGTATGCAAAGCATACCAGATGTTCTTTGCATCTGTGGGCTCTGAAATAAGTGCCAGTTTTGTCTGAAGTTTAGAAATTCATGGACATTTCTTAAACAGCAGACAAGAATAAAAAATAATCTCTCTTTTAAGTAAAAGGAACAAAAGGAGATGGACCACAAAATTATTGACAGCTGCACTATTCTACCACTTTGTCTACCTTTTCCACTCCAAATCCAAGCAAAATCTCCACTGTCTGTTTAAAATTTTCCATCTGAATCCTGACATGTTTGTTCAGTGTTGCATCTTTTATGAGGGAATGAAAAAAGCTACAAATTAGACAAAGCCATTTTGTGATGCAGTTTGAAAGCAGAAGCTTTCTAATAACATCGCTGGGAATTCAAGGTGACATAGTTTTAACTTTACTGCTCCAGATTTACATGAAAGGAAAGATGTGGGTCAATTTTAAGTTACAATTTCATGGAAAGTAAGTGTCCTTAGAAGAGCACATGCTAAGACAGGAACTGCTTAGAAAGCGGGGTCTAAACCTGCAAGAGAGAGGCCTCGTTCTTTTGCTTGCTTCCTTTTTAACTGTAAAAAAAGTGCAAGGATCAGTGACCAAATTTCAACTAAAGGGGCATGCCACAAGCACCACCAGAAGGGTCTGTAGTTTAGTAGCTAGGAGATTCCTGGAAGACAGCTCCACACTTGAAAAGGGCCTAGATCACACACCTTGCTTTAGTGAGAAATGCTCTGGCTGCTTATTTTATTTCATAATCACGCAAGCAAACAATGCTGGCCAGGATTCTTGATTAAATGAGAGCAAGCTACACTGCTATGCACTGAATATAACATCTCTAAACAATTAACAATGATGCCACCATCACATCCTAATATGTCTTGCTTTAAGCATACCTGCTTGATCAGGCCCTTCCAGCCTCAGGTGACTGGAACCTGAATGCTTTACCTCAGAGCTAGAGATTTACATGGGCCTTTTATCACACAATTGCTCAAGTTTTAAGGATTATATTTGGATTATTAAAAGAGGAAAAATAAAAAAGACAAAGAGAGCTGACAGATACACAAAGCAGAAGCAGAAGAGAGAGAGATGCATCTTCCTGCACGAAATCACTTAACTCATCCCTGCTCTCTGTGAACATGGACTAAGGGCTTATAATAATCCCTTCAACCTGATGGGAAGGGCACCACTCCCTTTAATCAGAAGCCTGGAAACGATCTCTCACCAATATGCAGGAATGCACCCTTTTAGCTTTACTACTTCTAGCAGGAATGTAGCTTCTTTATCCAGAAATGCTGTTTGTTTGAAAGGCTTAGTCCCAGGTTGAGAGACACCTCCAGCACACAGACACCAGAGAGCTGACAAACATCAGGAACACAGAGAAGACACACACCTTACAGGAAGCACTTCTTTTCCCCCAACTCCTGCCCTCTGTACATATCTGTAAACCCTTGGCTTGTTTTATTCCTAGCATAATGCCACCCTTACCAGAATTCTCCAGACATGTATCATGCCCCTCTGGTAGCATTTCACTCTAACCATACCCTTGTAAAGGACTGACTGAAAAGCATCACTGCCATCTTTTCAAGAGAGGCACAATGAAGATTAGAGGACTCAGTTCCAAAGGAAGTCTAACAGCATCGAATGATGGGAAAGGCACGACAACGATTTACTATGGAATTTTTCAAAGCATTTAACAAGAGAACTCATAGTTCTTCACTGGATTAGCAACATGAAATAATAATATTTTTTTTTCCTCGTGAAAAATGAACCATGATGGAAATTTTTGTGGAAGGAACTACTACTATTTAGTCTATTCCTCTTGGCAAACTGGAAAGCAGACACCTTTGTGATGCTTTGAAAGGCAAGAGTGGGATGAGAAATGAGTTGACGGTGACAGGGTACTGCTGCAAAAGAAAGACAGGAAATTGATTTTTTTTTTCCCAAAACCCATGAAACATTAAGAACCAAGAAGTGACGTGAAGAGTTGTGTACACTGGGTTGCACATAACCTTGCTTTGTCATGCTCAAAGGCATGTATTTCTCATTAACACTGCAACGCATAAGTTAATCAAGACCTGTTTACAGCATTATCTTGGCATGCCAATATAGATGCTAAATATTAATATTTGCTAACATTACTTTATCTCTTACTATGCCCTGCTACTGACTAATACACTACCAAGAGTCTTGATACAAACCTGAAATTAAATGTTGTGATAAATGAAAGGGTAAAAACTGTCTGTCCTTATAAAGCCATAAAGCCAACACAGCACTCACTAAAGGTATTCACCATTAGACCCTGTCATGAGATATGACTACAGCTGGGGAAATCACCCGAAAACAGCTCCTCTGAAATTCTGGTTATGTGACATTTTTGACAGCAAGCTACTAGTTGTTTATTTCTTTTAGAGATCGTGTGAGATAAAGTAGAAGGCAATTAATTGAAGTTAATAATCAAGCAAAGAATTCTAGGACACTTACTCATCTGGACACAAACAGAGGTGATATTTAACACGACTAAAAGCTAAAGGGTACACTTGCAGAACAAAGCACTATCCCAGGAAGCAGCACTCTGGAGAAGACCTTGGCAAGTAAAGTTTTACATTAAGAGGCCAGTGTAAGCAAAGCCATTTTTGGAGGCATGGACATTAAATGTTTTCTTGTTTTGACACCCATATGATTTCTCAAGGTATCACAGTATCACCAAGGTTGGAAGAGACCTCAAAGATCATCGAGTCCAACCGTGTGATAGAAACTTCTGCTCTTAGCTAAAATGCGTTAGACATTCCAAAGACTGATAGGAAACCTGTGACAGAAACTGTGGAAGGTTTAAAGAAGACAACATGAGAATGTAAAAAAAAAATAAAAGAAAATCACAAACATTTCTATTGAATGTACAGGAAACTGCAGTTTTCCACCAGGCTGCTTGAAAGGATGACTTCAGCAGCCTGTTAGTTTTTAAAACTACCTTAACTGTATGTCGTTAAAAGGCTCTTCAGTGAAACAGACCAATGTGTAACAGGGCTCAAGGCACAGAAACATAAGAACAGGAGAACTTCTAATATAATCAGAAGCTTGGTGGGAATTGTAATGGAATTTAATCTCAACTGCTGGACTAAAGTCTGGACTAGATGACAATTCTGTTCATTTTTAGTCTTCTGCTGTAAGCAGAAAAATAAGAAACACCTTTGCATCTAAACTACAGTGAAAAAAAAAAAGAACAAGATTTAATGTCAAGACATCAGAAGTCTCCTGAGACAACCATGTTACTCAACTATCACCCAGTGAAGACTTACTTAAAATTTTATAGCGAGAACTCAACCAATGCTTTCTGCTGAATTCAAAGCAGAAGCACTACTTTACATCAGTATCTCAACAAAGTACAAAAGGCTCACAACGTGGCTCTGCAGCGTCAGCAAACCCAGTGCCCCCAACTGTTTCTTCTGTTAAACAAAATCTGGCCATAGTATGCTTTGCACTTTTGCTGCACTCCAACTATGAGACATAAAATTACCAAGAGAAGTGCTGTGGACATCTGGTTACTCTGTCTGAAGTCTTTCTGAAAAGGTCTCAATTAGCTGAGGAAGAATTTTGCACCCAAGTCTTCACAGATCCTTTAAGGCCTGCAAACCACCTTCTAGCTTTTTTTTTCTTTTTTTCTTTTCAGCCACCAAAGTTACAAGAAAATACTCCCTGACATGCATCCATGCAGGGAAATGACATTAGCACAATTCAAAAATCAACATGTTTGGCACAAAACACATGGCTGATGATGCACAGGTTGAGCATCACTATCCTAATGTGCATGGTCCCAAGTAACAGAGATCTGACAGACAAAGATGATGTCAGTTCTGTTATAAAAAGACAATCTTTCACTACAGGGGAAAAAAAAAACCCTTTGTTCCTCTCCACGAGAAGCTGAAAGCTCTGCTTTAGGGGAACCAGCTGCTGCCAGTTATCAAAAAAGCAGACTGATGTCCCAGAACATAAAGCTTCAGCTTCCTCACAATAATAGACCCCCAGAGGTTGACAATGTGAACCAGTGATATCACAGAATCGTAGAATGGCTTGGGTTGGAAGGGACCTTAACAGGTCATCTAATCCAACCCCCTGCAGTGAGCAGGGACGTCTACAGTGGAGAGTCTTAAAATTTAATTTACATTTGATATGCAAAAGAGTTAAAAGTGAATGTCTAGATTATGGTTCAGCATTATTTCCTACAGTAATTGATGATGCAATCTGTCACCTTATGGGTATTTTATGTAGTATATTATTACCTGCATTTTCTATCGGCACACAGGACTGAGTTTAAAAGCCCCTGAAGTGAGAGAGACAAAAGAACTAGCTTCATTAATTGTCATGAAAGCCGCAGCATACCAGGCTGTATTTTCTCAGCTTTCCTGGTCAACAAGCAAAATAGGGTATCTTAGATTCCACCATTACTTTTTAAAGTACTCCATGTCAAAAGCATTTTCATTGATTTGTGGCAGTTTCAGTTTCTGCAACTGGTAGTAGACATGGTCTCACAAACTGTGAGGGTAACAAGTCACAAAATACAAGCCCAGTCCAACTGTGCTACTGCTTGTTCACTACCCTGGTGTTTTTTCTTTTGTAAACTAAGACTGTTAAAAAGTAATAACTATTACTTGAACCATTTCCTGAAGGTGAAAAAAAGTACCCTCTCACTCCTCCACCCCTCATACACAAATACTTTCCATACCCACTATGAAAACTTCTGCATAATTTGATTAGATCAAGTTTTCCAAACCACCATTGTTTAAGGAAGAAAATAACCAGCAGTCATAACCCTCATTTCCTTTGGCATCAGATGAGAACACAGTGCTCACTGCTAAGTCTATCCACCTCATTATTAAGAACACTATTTATTATGAAAAAAATACTCTACAGTTTCACACTCTGCAACGTGAATATGGAAACATAACATTGGCTTTGAAGTACACATCTTGGCTCCAAATACATGCATTATTTAAGAGATTAGGTTGATTTCTGTGCTCTTCTCAATGGTAGCAACAGATCAGTCCCCAAGCTACCCCTTCTTGCCTCTATCCTGATTAAAATTCATACTCGACATGACATTTGCACCTAAACAAGTAACTAGCTGGTTTTTTCTTTCATTGCTCAGGTGCACTTGGGAAACCTACTAGAAAAGACGGGGGGGGGGGGGGGGGAATAAAGAAATAATTAAACATTGCACATCCAGACCTAGACAACTGGAAAAATGGATGCGTGAGGGATGTCTGAGTAGAACCCAGACCCGTTTTGCATCACCTGTTTAAAACTACCCTAAGGCCCCTAACAGACGGTCCTAGTAAGGGTCTGCAACGGCCGTTTCTCATCTGACACGAGCACCGCGGGCAGTCGGCGGCCCTATCACGGCTGCGGAGAGCGAGCACGGGGCTGGCGGCCCGAGATAAATGCCGAGGCCCGCTGAAAGGCAGTGAGGCCTTCTCGAAACCCACCGCCCCCGAGGTGGGGTGAGGCCCAGGAGCCGTCAGCACGGAGTCCCCGGCGGTGGGGCGCGCCCGCCGGGGCAGATCCCCGCCGTCCTCTACAGGACCGCCTCCCGCCAGCGCCGCCCGGCAGCCGAGGGGCAGTGCGGAGGCCCTCGCCCGGCACGGCGGCTTCTGTCGAGGGACGCCCCCGCCCCGACCCCGGCGTCTCACCGGGCCCGTAGAACTTGCTGCCTTTGGTCACGTCGAAGACTTTGCCGTTGACAGCCAGAAGGATGCGAGGATTGTGGGCCCCGTCGAACTCGCGCAGCTGCTCCAGGGAGAAATCTCGCCGCTTCATCCGCGGCAGAGCGGCGGCCTGGCTCTGCCGAGCCTCGCCCCCCGGCCCGCTCCGCGTCCCCCAGCGCAGGTACAGCCGGTAGGCCGCCAGCAGCGCCAGCGCCAGGAGCCCCACGTTCAGCAGCATCTCACCGCCCAGCACCGCCGCCGCCGCGCCGGCCGGCGACTCCCCGGCGCCCCCGCTCCCTAGGCCGCCGTCGCTGCTCCCCTCAGTCCTTAGCCTGCCATCCCCCTCGTCCGCCATCACTGCCAGGCCAGCGCCCGCCCGCCGCGCGGCTCCGCCCCGCTCGCGCCCGCAGGGACACCAGGAGGAGGCGGTGGCTGCCGCGCCCGCGCCCCCGCCCCCTCCCGAATCTCTCCCGCTTCCCATTGGTGCTCTGCCTCAGCGGCACCGCCCCTGGCAGGCTCGCGCCCCGCCGGCGAATGGGGCGCGGACACGCCCCTTCAGCCGAACGGGTCCTCTGCTCGCGAGAGGCGCCGCCGCCGCGGCCACTGAGTTTGCGCGGGCCCACTCTGTCTGCTCGCGCGGCCAGGTGGCGGTGGCTGGAGCTCGCGGGCAGAGAGAGGCGAGGGGCTTGTCCCGCGCTCGTCAGTGCCACTGTGGCCCGCTCGCGCCGCGCCCTGGCCGCCGTTTTCCAACTGCCCTTCTCTAACCGCCCCCCTGTCGTCGCTCCACAGGGGAGCGAGCGGGCGCCGCCACCTGCCACAGCAAACGCGTGGAACGTGGCCAGGAGGCAGGGCGGTGTGAGGGGCCTGAGGGCGGCGCGGTGGACACGCCATTCTGGGTTGCAGCACGCCCTGTGTGCCTCCGCGGCTGGCGAAGGGGTGGAAGGCCGGCGGTCTTGGCCACCGTCGGGTATTGACGTTGTGCTGCGCCCTTTCAGTGGTTGCTGAATATGCGACACGTCTGCTGAGCCTGTATGTTGTTGCCCGCTTGAGTGGAGGCAGGCGTGCCCCTGAGGTGACGAAGCGACTAGGCTTGGAGGGAAACCTGGAGGTAGCTGAAGGGACCGTTTGGTGCACCTCATTGCTTAGGGTGAATACAGCCGTCCATTTTTGGGCGTCAGAAAACGGGATGATCACTGACAGAAGGCTAATCCGCTGGAATTGCTCCTTGTGCTGTCAAATACAGCAGTGCCAGCACATAGGTGGCTTTAATGCAGCTTGTTAAGTACAGGCCATGCCAGTTTGCTTAGTTACGTGAGAAAGACTCAAAGCTTTTATCGTTTTCAAGGAGAGAGTGGGTTCAGATGGATCATCTCAGTAATACGTTATCTGCAGGGATGACAAAGACCTGGCCAGAATTTAGCCTGCCTATCCTCTTTGTCTTGTGAACGTGCCCCAGGCAAAACTAACTGTCATCAGATAGTACTGAAGAGCTGCTTTACAAAGGTGTGATTTGCCCTTGGGGATGTGAGCCAGGCTCAGCCACTTTCCCTGCGGTGGCAATGTGCTACAAGGAGTACTTCGGACCTGAGAAACCCTGTAACTCCACGTCACTGTGTGGTGCTGAAGCATCCCGGCCTGGTGACATCAGCTTTTGGAATTATTCACAATTATGTCACTCAGTTGCAAAAGCTGGAAAACTCAAATGTCTTCACAAAGGCTGCTAGGGCAAGAGACTCAATGCAGTGGAGAAGTAAAACAACATTCATGATACTTGGCATTTACTTAAAGCTCTGTCTTCAGCACCCTGTACAATGATTAGGTGCTGTCTTCTGACCTCTGAGCCAGTTCAGTAATAACTACCTCTGTAAGGAAACAGGATGGAGTTCTTGCCAGGTAAAGACCTACAATTAAAATACTACTACTATTCCTCTTAAACAAGCAGGCTTTTTTTAATATGTGTATAAGTAAACATGATTAAGAAAGTCTTTTTATCTCAGCGAGTCATAGCTTGACTGTGGTTAACAACAGGTTTTATCACCATAACATGTTTGGATTGCCTGGGCATCAGTAAGAAAACAATGGAGTTGTATTCTTACTTCCAGATTTTCACCCCTCATGAGTTTAATTTAGATTTTCCACAACATCTTACTGTGTTCTTTTAACTTCCTTTGTATTTTAAAGACAGGCTCAGAAAATGAAAACAAGAAGCATGAGATGTGAAGTACTTTTACGCATCTTCCCACCACGATCTTATCTCTAAATTCAGACTGGTTAAGTAATTCTATACATGTCTTTAAAAGCATGTGTTTTCCCCTGTGCAAATGTGGTGTTCTGCTGCATTCTGGAAGGAATGCCTTCAGAAATCAGTGTGGCTACCTGATTCCTGCCTTCATTTGTCTGTTCTGGATGCGTCTTGAAGCGAGTATGTAGGTACCTAGTCTTGGCTAGGATACCTCTCTTCTGTGAGCTTTGGATCTAGCGCAGCGAAATGGTGGCTGTTTGTGATCCCCAGGTAATGGTTGGAAACCAAAAAGAGTTCAAGGAACCTGCCTTAATTTCATTAAATTCATTTAAAAAACCCAAGTTTAGAAGACTTCTAATTGAAAGAATATAAACACTAGAAAATAGACCATAAAAAGCCCCGACGGTATCAACCATTTACTAAATATAGTTAAGTATACTTGGATTAGAACATTTGCAAATCTAGCAGCTAGACACCACTGAAAATGCATAGTTTCCAAGCAGGACAAACACTGTCTGGTTGCTCTTGTTCTTACACACCTCAGACAAGTCCAGATACAAAGTGCCAAGGAAGCTGAAGTTCCAGTGCAGCCGCAGGCACTTTGAATGACATAACACCATCATTAGATGACACAGGCAGTCATGATCTGCTAACTCAAATATGACAAGCAAATGTCTTCCAGTCTTGGGGAAGACTAGTTTCAACTTCAGCTAAATATTACTCTGCTGTTAGCTTTACCTGCCAGAAGTACATCAGAAAAAAACCCCAACAACTTCTTCACCATGACTGCTTCCAGTATTTATTTCTCACCTATTTTTAGTTTGTCAGGACAAAAACTCTGTACATGTAGAGTAGGAAAGTTATGCTCTAAAGGAGCCCCAGAAATTAGCATTATAATGTTCTTTTGGTGTGAACAAATCTTACTTTGATCTAATTGTCGGCTGGCTGTCATAGATACTGATCCATGGTTAAGGAGCCCAGGTACTGCCAATGTATGTAATTGTGGGAGTCACAGGAGTAATTACAGCAGCATGATTAGAGGAGTGAAAGGAAAATCGGGCATTCCAGGTCACCTGTGAAAAAAATCTTGCCATTTTTCATACTCTGAAATTAATTTGTCCAGATTTGATCTGAAGAGCAAAGTATTAGTACTTGCATATCACAGTTCCCCATAAAAATGTTATTGAGCCCTAAAATATCATGTAAGACAATTACCAAATTTATAATTACGTATGTTACAGATTTGGTTGTTCTTAAGTAATTATTTAATTGTATATGTATTTTTCCCTAAGAAAATGTGAAGAGTAACTCAAAACTGAACAATTTGTCATTGTATTTGTCTGCAGTCCTATCTGTTGTTACACATTTATCCTCTAGTTTGTGGAGGTTAATAGCCATTAACTTTCAGAGCAGTTTCTCTGCCATATCTGACACAATTTTGTTCTAGCAACAGAAAGAAACAGTAGTAGTTGTAGTAATGTTATTGCTGACAGGTGCTAGATGTTCAGTATTTTTCTACATCAGTAAACATTTTCTTCAGAGTGGAGCCGTCTGTGGTATAATGTGTCAAACACTATGACTGACTATTGCACCTTTATCCTGAGAATGTCACAAATAGATCAGTTGCCACCTGCTTTGTTTGCTCCACATGAAATAGATCTCTCACATTTTATTTTAGAGAGAGTCAGGATGACTTTTCCATTAGGAGGTGAATGCCTCGATTCAGTTATCTCCATCACTTTTCAAACACTGCTTATTACAGTTTCTGGAAAGAAGACTGAGCTCAGTGGAAAGCACAATTTTGCAAACTGAAACAGCTCCAATAAAAGCCACTATCAGGCTGAAGTTTATTTTCCATTGATTTTGAAGCTGAAGAAACATCTCTTACGATGTAAAGACAAGCTAGATTCAGGACAGATTAGGAGGTAAACTGTGTGTGAAGAAATGTAGGGATATCTCAGTAAGTCTAAAATAATAGAACAATCAATCAGGTCCATTGATTTTGGATATATTTAAACCCAGCTTAATGTGTGTGATGCTCTGATGGTTTTGTTTTAAGCTGATACAGCTTGGAAATGCTTGTTGTTGAGGTCAGTGCTTCCATTCCTTAGCACATCTTTATTTCATATTGTTAAGTGCTTCATGTAGACCACATCTATATTTTTTGTTGCTATCACATCAAAGGATATTTTAATGCTGAATGCCTGCATGTTGTTCAGAAATTTCTGTCAACTTTTTGGACACATCATACGAGCAGCCTTAGAACTAAATTCTTACCAACAGATACAGTTTTTCGCTGCAGAGAAGTCACAGAATCACAGAATGTTAGGTGTTGGAAAGAACCTCTAGAGATCACTGAGTACAATATCCCTGCCAAACCAGGATCACCTACGGCAGCGTGCACAGGAACAATTCCAGGTGGGTTTTGAAAGTCTCAAGAGAAGGAGATCCCACAACCTCTCTGGGCAGCCTGTTCCAGTGCTCCATCACCCTCACTGTAAAGAAGCATCTCCTTGTGTTGAGGTGGAACCTCCTGTGTTCCAGCTGATACCTGCAGTTCCTTGTCCTAGAGACTGGCACCTTCATCCTGACACTCACCCCTCAGATATTTGTAGATGTTAATAAGATCGCCTCTCAGCCTTCCCTTCTCAAGACTAAACAGCTCCAGTTCTCTCAGCCTTTCTTCATAGATGTTCCCCAGTCATCCTCATAGCTCTCTGCTGGACTCTCTCCAGCAGATCCCTGTCTCTCTTGAACTGGGGAGCCCAAAACTGGATGCAGTACTCCAGGCATGGTCTCTCCAGGGGGAGGAGAACCTCCCTAGAATTGCTGGAAACACTTTTCTTGTAAGTCTGCTTCTTAGACTTTCTAAGTGTTGTGCTATCTGAAGTGCCTGGTCATAATATAGCAGAAATGGATTAAATTAATCTCTGACAAAACAGTTTGGTTTTCTCCATCCATTATGAATTTACCCTGTCTAATGGTGTGCTTTGGAGAAAAGACTCTATAGTCCAGGCTGGGACCAGCAGTAACCTGTAAGCACCAGTCAAGAGATAACCAACTGAATAGCTAGGGCTGTCTCGCTACAGAGCCAGAGGTAGGTTTGCAGAAACTGGATCCCAGCTTGGTATACAAGCTAGGAGCAGCTTTCCTTCAGAGGCGGAAGACTGAGGTTACTCTGACTCTCAGCTCTTGGCCTCACAGCAGCTCTGGTGCGTATTATTCCAGATCTGCTCAAGCAGATTCCTGACCTGTACATTGGAGATATATTTTCAAAAGGCACGTGCCAGTCCTTTTGCAAAGGCAGCTTTTAAAAAGGCAATCTGGGATACATTCCACTCTATGAATGTGGCCATTGTCAGATGCGCTCCCCAGGCTGTCGTGAAACGGCAGAGAAAGTGCCCAGGCAGGCCTTTGGGCATGGCCATCAGTGAACAGGAAGGCAGAGTTTTGGTGTAAGCAGGGCATACTCCTGCACTAAGTAACTAAGTTTTCATATTTCACTACAGACGCTTTTAGAACAAATACAAAATGCCACTGTATTATGGGATGTATCCGCAGTACAAACACTATGTAGGAGATGCGGAAGAATCTTTAGGAGGTCTCCAAAAAGGAGCACAAAGAAGATAAAAATAGCAAGTTGCATAAACATAAGAGTGCAACAAGGAAACTGGGGATGAGATCTGCCTTGTGGGCTGGGCAGCAGGCTTTTTGCAGTGCATGAGCTCAGGTGTGGGTATTCTTGCCTTAGCACTGGTAGTGAATGACACTGCAGGTCATCAAATAGTGTTTGTAAAATGTAGAATTAACATTAGCAAATGATTTGAACTCTTGAATGCAACTGCAGATAATGTTCATGTTGCCATTCATCCAACTCAGTTCTCGACTGCACAGGTACAACCTTTCACATACTGGGCAGAATTGTACTGTGTGTATTTTACTACAACCCTGGCAAACAAAGCACTTGAGTAACCAGGTTATGTTTATCTGTGCAGTGATATTGTTCAGTCCTGTGAAGTCAGGGAGAGCTTATTTAGTGGCTTTAATACCACATTTTTATCTTGGATTTTAAAAGCTCTGGGTTGTTTTGTATGTTTGTTTCTTTCCCCTGCAGGAAACACCACTAATACAGAGACTTTTAATTTAGTGTTAAAACTAACACTGATTTAGCACCGTTTCAGTTGTATTTTAACTCTGTCTTGGGATTATCTTTGTAAAATATTGCTGAGTTTACATGTACATTTTATTCTGTAGCATGATACCACTTGTGTTAAAAATTCCTGCAGTAATTTCCTTGGTTCACCGTAATCATCTTCTGCTAGGTTGTTCACAGGTGTCCAGCTCAGCTGATGCTCTTTCTGCAGGTGTTAGTGTTGATACACAATGCTGCTAGCTGTGAGTTAAAGATCACAAACAGAAACAAGCTACTACTAGCATTCCTTCTGTTCTGCATTCTTGTATATCTGTCCTGCTTACCTGCTTTTCCATTTCTCTTCCAGTATGTCTTTAAGGCATTTTTTATTCTATTCAGCCTTAAATCACTTTTTTTTTCCATGTCAATGGTACTGTTCAGAGAGACAACTAATGAGCCCCTGTTTTGACGATCCAGTGATTTATAGTAGTTACACACCTAAGTTTGGGGTTCACTTCAGAAATGGTCACTGGCCATCCTAGGAGATTTCAGCAGTGAATTCACAGAATTCCTCCCAGAATCAAAGTGAAGGAACCAATCTTTCAAGCTAATACATGGGTGTTAACCATATCTATTGCAGTGTTGGTTTTCCTAGAGTGATTGGCTTCTGTGAAGGGCAAAAACCATTCAAACAGCTTATGCAGGACTTTATTGCCTCTGTTCCATCCCAAAGTCCACATCATTATTGAGGGGGAAAATGGTAAATACACACCAAGTGTAAATGTGTCATAACAGTGACTTAATGAGTTTAAATAGGCATATAGGACTGTTCATATGGTTAGGTACCTTTTCTTTAGTGTGTTGTCATAATCCATAATGGGAAACGGAGATAGAGTTAAGTCATAACTCAGGCTGCTGATAATAGACCTTTTGGACAAAGTGTGTCAGGGTTCAAAGTCAACAAATTCAGTCTGTCCTTGTAAGTTGTTTTTTGTAGAGGGGGTGAGTGAAAACTCTGCTCACGTGCAGCCCTCATTCTTTGGCAAGCATTCATAGTGAGGAGTAACTTGCTGAAGTCCTGTGTAGCAAAGTCCATGCTTTTCACTGTTTGCCTTTTTTCTGTGGGTTTTTTTTTTCTATTTTTGGTCCTGTTTTTTGTGCTACTTGTCATGTAGCAGCAATTGCATCAGCAACTCATCAGTAGTCTTTGCCACTTTGAAATAAATAATACCTACAGACTTAACTGTGCAGCCAGAATTGTGGCTGAATTGTTTAGTTAACAAGGTGAATTGTGCTGGGTCACTTCTGTTTCCAATGATGACATTCACTGATAACATGTTATTGTCACTGGGTCTACAAAATCTTCTTTTCATTGGCTGAAGAAAGTCTTCTACTGGAGCAGCATACCTTCTCCTTGCCTAGAAAGAGAGGATAGACATTGTATATATAAACCGGGGCCTTTATCACGAGGAAGCTAGACAACACTTTTCTGTTGAATTTCTGATTAATGAATTCTTCCTCTCTGATTTTGCAGGTGCTCTGAGTATGGACAGGCCAGTTAGACTGAGCAAAGCTGTTGCTACAGCCAGCAGACAAGTGCATCTCATCCCCAATGACATTGCTGTGGAATGCAGAAGAGGAGCACCAAATTCTAACACTTTCTGCAGGTACAAGAGGAACAAGGGATAAGATACTCTTGACAGCTTAATGGCATGAGAAAGAATGAGGGAAGAAGGCATTTGTTGGAAGGGTAACGAATAGTTTCCAGCATTTAAAGTTTATGTGCAGATACAGATTCTGTAAAGACTAATGAGGAGGTCCCTGAGCAGTAGCAAAAATTGTCACAGTGCATTTGTAGACTTCACTTTCACAGATTTCACTCTGCACTTGGCATGCCAAACTCTACTAGGTAGTTAAAAACTATTTTTTGTTATCTGACATGAGGTTTGATAGCATTGTTCTTTAAAATATGCTTTTATATATTTCTAGTATTAGTACAGTTTGGTTTTTTAGACATGAATTGTCTACTTAGTTGTCCATACATGGCCATTATGCCAGAATGTTTTAAAGAAGAGTAAAGCAACCAGTTTGTAAGATCAGGTACAACAGCATCCCATGCTCATAGAAAAATACACCCCAAGACTGATGTTTAATTTGACATGTCATTAAAAAGAGCAATCAACCCTTATCTCATGCAATCCATACACTTAATCTGGCACTAAACAACTGTACAAATTTGTAGTCATCTAACCTAAGGCTTGTTGAGAATAAGCACCACAGACCTCTATAAAGGCTTATAGCGTGCATGGCATATTCCAGAGCATTTTTCTACCCAAAATCTCATGCTATTGATTAGGAATGAATTGCTCCCTAAAATGGCCTCATCTGAATACCGGGGTCTTTGTGATTATAGTCTTCCTGGTTTCTTGTGAAAGGTGATGCTTCCCAGCAGTGCCAGTCAGCTCAAAACAACACAGCAATGGTTTAGAGGATCCAAACCTTGTCAGAATCCTCATTTTTAGTTTCTCAAGTAAAGGTGCAAAATGAAGGGTGCCACAAACTTGCTTAAACTGTTTGTAGTATCAGGGAAAGTGCCTTTGAAATGCATGTTCTGTGTCAGCAGTGGCTAAGAACATACCCCGCATTGTCTGAGACTTCCTTCTAAAAGGATTTCGGGATGAGGTAAATGAGGTTTACCCCAGTACACAAAAATATCTGCATGTATCTCCAGTAGTGCAGCTACACTGCCAGCCTCTTTTGCCTTCAGTAAAGGGACATTTGTACCATAAAGGTACAAATTTGAGCATGGCAGTGTTGTGACAGAGACATTCATACTGTTTGGAGATGGTGTTTGTCCCTGTTTGGAGAGCCTTTACACTACAGTAGGCTCACTCCAGAGAAGGATTTGTCAGGGAGGTTTCAAACAAACCTATACTCCTTATTTGTGTCCATAATAAATCAATTAATATGATGAAGAAATGAAGCAATATGAGGCTGTGGTTCTCAGAGCATTAAGTAATATAAAATCTGTGCATGCTGGATTTCCTGGCAGTAAGGATTTGATCTCTATGGGCGTGAGCACACCACTACATTTTTGTCGAATCAGCCAGAGCATATGTTACAGTGCACATTCCCATTTTATGCTAGCTTTCTGTCAGTTGAGGAGCATGAATTATGCTTGATCCAGCATAAAGTTAGAGTGGTACAAATAGACAATATCTCATCTGATAGGAACTCTCCTGGGACAAAATTATTTCTTCAAGCAATTTACTGTCTCACAGAGTGATAGCTTACGCCCTTAATGTTCTATAAAGCCTACAAAGTCCTTAGACAAATCTTTTTCAAGTCAGAGCATGTCTATATCAGATTAGCTGTAAATAGACTGACAATTTTTTCCTCAGAGAGAAAGGAGGGGAGAGTCACAAATTCAAATTATTTTTTACACCTAAGGCAAATACAGAGATGTTTCAGAATATGATTTGTATTGCTATCTCCGGTGTACTCATCTATAACTGTAAATAATGAGATGGGGAAAACAGAAAGTCATAATAACTAGGAATATAATTACTGAAATAATGGGGTTAGGTTTGGGACCATGTTGTAGAAGAAAAGGGCTCTGATTTTGTGCTTCCCACCGTGTTTCTTCTTTTAAATATGCTGCTGCTGTGCTATATTATGGATCCTTAGCATTTCATTCTGAAGATGAATTGTCATGACAGTAGTTATTGGAGGTGAAGAGAGCAAACAAGGACATTATGGTGTGAACCAGATGGTTTTTCAGTTTTCATAAATCGAAGGGCCAAATCCATTGGTAGGTGTACACACGTTTTACTAACTTTAGATAAAACTGGCTGAGGTTGCTCAAGATTTTTGGGGGATTTTGTTAATTGTCCTTTGCATTCCATTAGAATTTATGGATCTACTTTTGTCACTGCAGCATTGTCTGTGTTTAGCCAGGAGTTGTAACCAACTGCAATTCAACACGCAGTGACACAACACTGGCTACTCATTTCTGCACCTGCACTGCAGCCTTTGCTAGGCTAGCACATCAGGGTTTTGGGTGTGTTTTGGACTGTCCATGGAACTGATTTCACTGGAGAACAGCAGGAATTTTGAAAGCTGGAACTGCTACTGAATTTTACTGTTTTCCCCTCCAAACTCCATACTGTATGAAAGCAATTGGAGCTGAGAACTTATAGCAGACCTAGCAAAAGGGTATGGTGGTGTGGGATAAACTGAAGGAAGGATTATTCCAGGTGTTTCCAGAGTGTCACAGACTGCGGTGCAGTTCTACCATACACCCAATCCAGAGTAGCAATGGGAAAAACCTTTTCTACTCTTCCTCCAAATTTGTGTGTATCAAGTGCTGGCACCTCTTCTCTTGTCCCAGACCATTCAATGGTCATGCAATGAAAGAAGGGTGAGGTCCCTCTGAGAATCTGAGGGATAACCAGTAATTTTTTTGGTGGGAACACTGGCCTCAATTGAAGGGATTAGGAAAAGCAGAGGTGATGAGCTAGTTCTCCAGTTAGGTCGTGGTTACAGAAACACTCAGAAAGTGAAGTTTTTTAACTCTCATATCGTTGTGAAGTTTCTAAAAGGAATTCCTTGCTCTTTGCTAACTCGGTACTGCTGAGTTTGCAAGCAACACTCTGGAGTTGTGGACTAGAGTCTGAATTAACAGTCTATTTAAAACTGAAGTTCTCATTTAAATGTTCATGTTAATTTTAGTCTGCCATTGATGTCACACAAGGTACAGCAGGAATCATTTTAATTAAATCACAGACACTGCTGTGTCCCTTGTGAAGTTTTTTCTACCTGTGTAAAATACATATGGAATGTGACTAAATCAAGTCAGCATTTTATATCCACTTGACACTCATATTGCAGTAATGTAAATTACTGCAATGAGGCATCAGCGAATAAAATTACTAGTATAAAAGCCTTGTCTCAGAATTTGATCACATATAAGTGTTTTGTACTGTTGTTTTAATGGAACATTGCAAAATCACAAAATCATTAGTAGTCCTGCCAATGCTTTACCATTTAAAAGGTCCTATTTTCCATTTCCCCATAGTGTCTTTATACTACTCCATTAGTTTAAAAAGGCCATAAAGAGAGCACGTTTAGCCACTTGGGAATATTTTCATTTCTGTGTTGCTCTTGCCTTTGGCTTAGTAGATATGTTAGGTTGTGGCTGAGGAGAAAGGGTCGTGGCTGGCCCGCCTCTCCGTTCCAGCTATTCTTGGTTGCTGGAACAGCTCCTAAGGGCCCCAGGCTGCCAATTGTACTAAAATTGCTGGTAGCCTTAAGACTATTCAAGGAGTAATTAGCTACCAAATGTGGGAATTGTGGCAGAGTCTAGCTAATGCTGCTTGTGTCTGAGCAGACTAATTAAAGACTGCACATGTGAGAAGAGAAAAACCCGCTCTTCTTTTAAGGAAAAGAATTATTAAGGTAGAAAATTTGATCTGGTATTACAAATGTTCTGTTCTTTTTAGTAGGATCCTAGCAGTTTCTGATAATTAAACTTGGAAAACAAAGTACAACTAGAGTTTTCAAATTAAATACTATCACTGTGCTTTCCTTCATACTCTGCTTTTGATTTCATAAATGTCATTTGATATTTTTTACAAAAGGGTTGTTCAGTGCAAGGACATTTAAGAATTATTTCTGCCTATGAAAAAACAGGAGTTGTATTTCTTCTGTCAGAGGCATTTCTCATTTGAAAAAGCCCAGTTAGAGATACATTATCATGTGTGTTAAGTTCAGTTTTTCCCTTCGTACAAAATGAGGTTGGGACAGGGGAATAATCTTCTGCTGAGCTGACAAGACTACAGTCCTCTATGCATCAGTATTGCTGTGTTTATTGTAATTTGCACCTGTGCTCCTCCCTTCTGCTGCTCCTGCAATCATGAGTACTTCCATCCCATTTATGTACTGCATGTCTTCAGTGACATCTAAATATTTGCCAATGCAATCATAAAATCTCACATCTCAGTTACATTTTCTATGCCTCTAGCTGTGCTGCAGGCATAGCAGATTC
Source organism: Picus viridis (assembly GCA_033816785.1). Taxonomy (NCBI): domain Eukaryota; kingdom Metazoa; phylum Chordata; class Aves; order Piciformes; family Picidae; genus Picus; species Picus viridis. The sequence goes on from CM066581.1 coordinate 8,765,237, forward strand.
CTTAACTGCAGGATTCCCAGTACGGCTGATGATTGCTACTTCTTCATCTAGTCTAAAGTAGATTGCAGTTTGAAGCAAGCAGCTCTCTTTACTTCCTTCTGCTCAGCTAGTCCAGATTCTTTTAGAAATCACTCTCTTGTGTTCTAAGATGCTGCAGTATCACTAATACCCTCTCAGCTGTCCTCAGGGTGCCAGTGCTTCCCAGCCACCAGCCAGCCACTTGGCCGCCCTTGGCAGTCTCTGCTGCTTTCACAGACTTAGACCTGTAAATTGTCTCCAAGACACAGCAGACAACATGCAGTGTTGTGCCTTGTTCTTTGGCGGTAGCCTCTAAATTTGAGGTGTTCTCTATCTTTCTTCTCCTGTCACGATGGATTGGCTGTAAGCATGAATTTAAGATGTAGCACTCTGAAATACATGAAATATAGAATCATAAAATAATTTTAGCTGGAAGAGATCATTAAGATCAAGTCCAACTGTTAACCCAACATTGCTAGGTCACCACTGATTTATCTCATTAAATACGCAGAACACTGCATTAAACTTAGGGGCTGTTTATGGTTGTAATCATTACCAAATGTAGACACCCAAGCTGTGTATTAATGCTATTTTTGCTCAGAAGATGGATGGAAAACTTATTTAGAGAGAAAGACAGTTCCTCTCCTAACTGCAAAGGTGAACAGGCCATGCTGTGTTGGTCTGTCCATAGTGCAGAGAACTGTGAACTGGCCCACGTATGCAAGAACTCTGCAAAGTTCAAATCTGATTGAATTCCAGACGTTTTACAGCCAGCAATACAGGTGTTACCTAATGAAGGCAGCTGCAATTCTTTCTTTATAGTCTGCTTTAAAGAGCAGTTGATAGAGCCTAATCTCCCTGTTTACATACCTTCTTCATCTGTGTTGTGAAAGTGGATTAGAAATAACATATTGCAACTGATCTTTGTTTTCCAAAACAAAAGGAAAAGAAGCTTTGGTATTGACTGTAGTCTTTAGCTACAGCAGGCAGTTTAGGGTTAGCTTTTCAATACAAATCCTGTGATCAGATGAATTCATGGATAGGACTTGCCTTTTTTCTCTATTGATTTGCCCTTGGGAATCCATGTAAGCGAGATGTTCTGCACTGATGTGAGAGCTCCTGTGGAAATGTGAGTACCTGTAGCTGGTTCTCCTGCTCTGAACTGACAATTTGGGTGACCCGACTGGCAACTCATAAAAAGACTCTCAGGTAAAGAGCAGCAGTCATACTGGTTTAGCAGGACAGCCCAATCTGAAATAGCCTTCTGTTTGATTTAATTGGTTTTAAGGCTGAGGATGAAAAGATGTATGTATGGTGTCTGAGGAAAGATGTCAGAAGGGCCATGACACAAGTTTCCAGTCTTTATAACAGCAATACCTATTTTGTGCTCCTTGGAACTATCTTCAAAATGAAAGGCAATCACTACAGCCCAAAAGAGGGGAAAGAAAGAGAAATTGCTCTGTAGCCTCATCACTCTTTTGCACAATTCAAGAAAGAAGAACCTCAAGATAGGAATGATATGTCTGCGCCTTTTAAAACTGCCTGACAGATGGTGCTATGGCATGCAGCACTGCTGCCTGACCTGGAGGCATTTGGGATGAGAGAGGGAAAACACAGCCACATAAAATACATTTTAAAAATACCTGTCATTTTCCCTCAGTATTCACATAACTTCACAAAGATGGAACTAGGGGCTTCTGCCTGAGCACTACCTTGCATTAGAAACTGCAGGCTTGATAAAGTAACTGTGTGACACATGCAGCATCCATCTGGATGCATGAAAAAAAGACCAGATTCTTCAGATGTATAAGACAAATCAGTGAGTTGAGTTGGCGTTTTATTTTAAATGGGCAGTAATAAGAGGCTCACATGTAGGAAAGCTGAATCTTTTTTCCATCTACATTCAGATGCAGAGCTGTGCTTCCCATACCTACAGTTGGTCATCATGGCATTAAGACATGTCCTTTCTTTGGTCCTTTTTACGTTAAAGGATTAGTGTTGTGGTCCTGTCTAGCCCAATGAGCCTGACATTTCCTTTTCAAGCGACACAGTTTCAAGTGCCTCAAGTGCCTGACCCTTTGCTTTATTCCATCCAAATGCAAAATGTTAGCCTGATAACCAGATCATACCTGAAAGATCTGTGTTTAGCCAAAGCAAGAATTAGTTCATGTTTCCCAACTCCAACCAAGGACTAAGGCCATTTTGTATATTGGAGTGTTACCACCGTGGTGCTCTCCTCTGCTAGATCACTTGAGCAGAGGACAATGATCTATCTGGACTTCCTTCTGGAGTGCTGCATAGTGACACTCACCTAGGTGTAACAGAGTACCTGCGGCCCTGCACTGAGATGTCCCTTTTGACCCACTGTAGGCAAGTACTTCCTATGACATTGCCTTCAAGCAGTTTTCAGATCAGCACGCTAGCTGCTTTGGATTTCATTTTGAGGCATGCAGGCCATCTACTGTATCAAATGCTTAAGCATGAAAATGGATCTCTGGCTTCCAAACCCACTCACATCTCATTAATATCTAACCTAAATGCTACCTAAGACCTCTGTACAAATTGTCACTGAGTTTGCTGCTGTGTTCTCTGAGTTGGCCAGATGCCAGGGAGCTTTGCTCACAAACTGAATGGCTGTGTGATGGCTTGGTGGTGTTTTACAGGATAGTGCCCTGGCAAGGGAAGAGCAGAAACTTACAGCCAGAGATGGAGGAGAGGATAGGACAGCTGCTTTCAGTGGCAGTGCATTTAGATTGCCTTAAGCTGCCCGTGAAGCCACAGTTACAGTCTTTAGGTATTTGTAGGGAGAAGCATTCCTCTATTTTTAGATTAAATTACATTGCTACTCCAGTTTATCTAAGTAGTGCTGCTACACAATACTGCTATATTTAGAAATCACTGAACTCATTAATGCATGAGCAGCACATTATGGAAAAGATCACAGTATGCTTCTCCATTCTGCTAGTCTGTGAGTTCTGTCATTTTTGCTAGACCACTAGATTAATTTTTAATTGCCACACATGAATGTACACTTTCCCTGTTTAACTAGCTGTGTCATCACTCTTTTTCTCAAGTATATGTATAAAGACTATTCCCTTGATTTTCAGTCACCTGAGTTCTGAGCTCATCCAGAGCCTCTGAATCATGGATAAGGAAAAAGCATACTGGTACACGAAATTATTATGCATATTGGTACATGCAATTAATACCCTGCATTGTTCTACCCACTCCTTTTGAAGGAATCCATTCCCCTAATTGGGGTTGGGTTGGATGGCCAGTGAGGGTGGATTTGTGGCTTGCAATCTGCAGTTAGCAAGCAGTGTGAGACTCATTTCCAAGTACACAGCACACTGTGTAACAGCACAGTTCATTGTCAGGAGTTTAAATACAGATCCAATTCATAAAAGACATACCCCATTATAAAGCAGTGTGGATCAAAGGCAAAGGTAGGTGGGACATAGTATAAAGAGTTTTAAGGCACTGAAAACTGGCAAAACAGGGATAGGGATACCTCTGGATCAGGACCTGCCTCACTGAGCGTGCCTGGGAACTGCATTGGTCAGCTTTGGATGTGCATTTGCTAGTGGGGAGAGAAGTCTGTCATTATGAGCTTCTGGCTTTGGAACTGATTATCCCTAAATAAACACAAGTGTTCTCCAGGACAGAAAGTTTATCAGTTTTTTCCATCTGTCATTCAGGAATCACAAGTTATTATTTTTCCTTTCAAATTCCTTCTTCCTTCATATTTGCATGGGTAGTTGCTCTCACAGAGCAAAGGCTGTGTGTGTGGTGTCAGAAATTAAACCCTGAATTGAGTAGAAATGGGTTACAGAACACTTGGAAACAGGTATTAGTAGCCCTTATGCCTTTAGTTGAAATGTCAGGAGATAAGAAATACCTATCAGCATGAGTATGTGCAAGCACTTTGGATAGGCAGAAAATAATTTGGCAGGAGGTTTAGACATTTCAAATGTCGGGGTTGAGCTGTGTGAGCACTGTAATCATGTTACATCTTCAGAATGGCACATGCCAGTGCCCCAACAGAAAGCAATGCAATTTTTCTACATTTTAGGAATATGCTACTAACATTTTTCTCTGTGTCAAAGACAGTACATAATGTTAATTAAGTGAAGGGAATTCATTTTGGATGTCATATGTCACCCACACTTGCAGTGTTCCAAGCTGTGCTTAGCCTGTGCTGTGACATAATATACGGAGTGGCATTGCACAGAACAGGTGGGAACCCACAAGCCTCAACCCAGACAAACCAGGCAGTCTTGGCAACAGTTTTACTGATATTTGTCATTTGGCTGCAGTAAGACAGATTTGCTGTTACTCTCTCAGGTGTACAGTAACAGGAACAGATTGGTTACTAATTTGAATGATTTTAGTAGTGCATCCAACATAAATAAAGCCATTTACCAAACAATCTGTGAGTGAAAAGATTGAGAGCGTTGCATCAGCTTTGTCATTTGTGGATCTAGCAAGTGATTGCCTGACAGAGCTTTGATTCAAACCAGCATTATAGGTATAGATATTTATTTCATGTTTCCTAACTAGAGTAGATTGAAAAGTTTGACATACTGATAGAATAATTGGATTATCCTGCAATTCTTTGGTTTTAGAACTTTAGGCAAATAATCCATTCATAGGAATAAGCAGCTTTCTGTTCAGTGGTTCATCTACAACAAAACATGGCTTAGGCTTTCTGGCCAAAGGAGGATGGCTCCCACATTGAGGCTGTGGCTTTAACTAGCTTAAATTGTAACATACAATTTAGAAGCACTTTAAAAGTCTAATTCAAGTGAACCAGTCCACCATTACACATCCAGTATCATATATGTGCCTGAGGCTTGATAGACCAGTAAGGTAGATGATTCACTTGATTTGCTTGTGTAGGTGGCTGGTTTAGTGGTACTAAGTAATTCCACAAGCTCTGCCTGCGTTGCCCTCTGTAATACTAGGATACTGCCCCACCTAATTTACTGTCCCAGCCTGGAGCTGGCAGCTCATGATGCCACCTACCCTGGAAGGAAGTCTCTGACTTAATCTCTGCATGGTGGAATATTCCCAGTGCAGAAGCTTAGCAAAGGCTTCCTAAATCAGCAGTGGTATGAGAAGATTGCTGTTTGGTTGGTCTGGCGTGATTAAAAGGGGACCAACACCTAGTTGCAGAACAAGGTCAGGAAATTAAAGGAGGTCAGAACAAGCTAAGAATAGCAAGTTGTGCTCAGGGGCTTTGCAGGGGGAAGCATTCTTGGCTGAGGCATGATGTTTTCCAGGAGAATTTTATCAGGGAGGCACACACCTGTGACGTGACACTGTATGTCTTGGTGAGAACACGAAGGGAGATCCTAGTGAGAGGTACTGGAGAACCTGATTTGTCACAGTTTTGCTTTTAGGCAATGATATAATCAGGCAGTCTGTAGAGTTGCCAGCCCCATTCCTAGTCCCTGACTCAGACATTCAATATTCTTGTAGCCTGACTTCATTCCTGCAAGATCCCTTTTCGTAACACAGAGGTAGGGCAGGAGGTGGGGAAGGGGACAGAGGAGCCTGCAGCCTGCAGTGCCAACTGCAGGACTTCTATGCCAGATGGTATTCCCCCATCTGAGGTCAGGACAGCATATGGCATTCAGGAGCCCTGGCATGCCAGAGACACTCTGCATGCATTTTGTGTCCAGTGATGGGCATCGTGATTATTGTAATTGTAACAGGTGTCATTCCATCCCTTTGCAGGGCCTGTGTTATCATTGCAGGCAATTAATTCATGGGTGTCAGCTCCTGACTTAGAATGGTGTTAAAGTGCATGCATGACTTGAAATGTGGCTGCTAAATTAGTTTGATTTGAGCCCGATCTCAGTCATAGTTTGCTTTCCTAAAAAATAACAAGAATTTACAGATCATTGTAGACAGCAGCAAAATACTGGTGTGATCCAGAGTGAATTTTCTGCAGTTGTCATTTTATCCACAGAGTTGGTGTTGTACGTGATTAAGAAGTGAATTAGGATGGGAAGACCTTCTTGGCTAAGCCATGTCTACCATCTCATGTTTTCTTCCAGAAGAGGATTGAGAGCAATAGACACTGAACAGACACTGCCTCAGCCTTCCTTTCCCACTCAAATGCCTTTTTGAACTGTCTTGCTCATCCTGGCTATAATAGACACTCAGTCAGACTGTCCCATGCAATTAATAAAGACCCCAAGGACACTGACTCACTGCAGATTCCGCATGTGGCCTTCACAGCACACAGACAAATTCAGGCATGCAGAGTAACCTCACCTAAAGCTGAGTTTGGTGTCACTCCAGATTGTTTGGGACAGATTAGAGTGATGGTAGTCAGATCAAATGATACAACCGTATGAGCCACGTTTAGATCCTATAGCTGGGTTTATCTGAAGAGAGAGAGTGAACGAGCAATCCTATTTACTTGGTCTTTCTTTGAGGTGCATTTATTGAGTTACAGCTGGTATCTGCTACTTCTCCTAGCTACACAACAGAAGAGCACAGGATGTAGAGTCACGTGTGTATGCACTGAAATGGTAACTGAGCCTAAAATCTATGTGAAATAGATTGTACTACAGTTAAATATAATGAACTCAAAATTCTCAGAAGCACTTGCAACAGCCAGCTGTAATGAAAAAGGAAATAAAATGTTTATGTTCATGGATGGTCATGCTAAAGTTTACTTAAGGTAGGGCTTGTTTTACACCTAGAATACAGAGTGGTTCAAACTGGTTCTTATTCCAAAAAAAATAAAAAGAGTAAGATAGCTTAAGCAGATACCTTCCTACTTTATTCTTCAAGAACACAAGCATTTTAAAGCAGGATGTGTTCCAAAAACTAAGCAGAACTTTAAATAACTACGGCCTGTTTGCAAGCTGAGTGATCAAAAAGCCTTACCTTCCTTTCGGTACAATATTTAGTGTTTGTGCCTTTAAACCCGAACGCCAAATAACCACATTTGGAACTGACCTGTGTGTTCTCCTAGAAACGAATGTTCTTATCACCCTGTTCACTTCATTTCTACAGCTTAGGTTTTCTTAAACTAACTGTGTTGAAAAAAAAAGAATCAGTTGAAGAGACGAGGCTAAAATCCCTCCTTGTATCTTGCTTTTTAGGCTCAGGTCCTTTCTACAGAAAACTCCTCCTCCTGCCCAGAAGGGAAAGTTCCTCCCAGGTGCTCCCCTGGTTGTGCATCTTGTCTACAATAAAAAAATATTCACTGGCTCCACAAGTCCATCCAGTGGCTGCACACAGGAATTGCATATTTTAGAAAGTAAATTCCAATCTTGTGCAATTTATTTTATTGAGTACTGTAGTTAATATTGTTACTGGAAATAAACATGAACCAATATGTACAGTTGGAATACTCCCAGCCTTTGCTGATACGTAAATCTGCATCCTTTGGATAATACTGAGAATGGATTTGTTATTGCAGTAACAGGAACAAGAGAAAAGTTGATCATTATTTATCAGTATTTAAATTAATTGCTTACTAGAACAAGGAATAGAAACCTGCTCAGTGAACATCTTTATCACAGTTTCATTCTGAAACTGAGACAAGTGAGGTCATTGTGAATACAAGGTCTTGTGAGATTTGTCCTCTCAGATCTCAGAATGTTTGTGTTGCTGCTACAGTGAACCTGTACAAAATTACACCTTCTGGTCATTAAACATGTTCTTCATTAAATGCCATAAGATGGTACAAAAAGTAATTAAAAAAACCCTGAATGTAAAGAGGACAAGATCTGAATAGTATGTTCCAAAGGTTACATTAAGAATTTATGTACAAGCAATTTCCAGAAGATTGTACTCAAGTTCAGTTTTGAATCTTGATGGGTCATCAGACTAAATCAGGCTAGCTGACTGTTAGAGAATCTGCAATTAGATGTAGTATTTCCCCTTGGTGATGACAGCAATTTGAGCCTCAGTGCCTTAAGCCCTATTTCTAACGTCACTTCTATTATTGCTACCAGTGTTGGAGCTGTAACTATGGAGAATATCAATGTGATATTTTCACCAGTTAGAAAAAGTCCATTTGCTAAAAGCTTTTTAATTCTCTGTTCTTGATAAATACAGACTTGTAAATCCTTCACTATCATTACTTGCCTCTTTTATTCCCATGAAAGTAGATGTATCTTTAATTTTGCCTTCTGATGTGAATACAGTATGATGTAGTGTACAATTACATGATAGCCTATTATTTGCCTAGGGGTGCCCTGCTGCAGTTTAGTGCATAGGTTGGGAAGGCATAAAGAGAGAATTACATTTATAACACCAGCCTGAATCTAGCTTTTCTTCAATTTTAAGTGCTTTATTTTTCAATCTACATAAGTATATTTTACCCTTGAAAGTTTTAGCAGCATGTCTAAGGTATTGTCATGGTGGGTACTTTGTGCATGTCGTGGTACAACAGTTGCCTTTATATTCCTTTTGGCTTTTTATACATTTCAGATCTTGTTTATTTTCATCCACTACTGAGTTTGCTGTGATTGTAAACTCTTGCAGTTTTTCTTGAAGATACCTGGTTTTAGTAGTAACATCTAATGTGAGACTATTGTATTCCTTTCTTGCTGCAATGATTACTATAAAAATGAGAACGTCAGTGTTTGTTGATGTAATGCAATTCAGATATCCTGTTCTGCTGCAGATACTCTGCTTTCAGGTTTGGGTGGGTTTTTTTTTAGTTTTGTTTGTTTGTTTTTAAACTAGGACCACAATCAACTTACACCTAGTTCCAACACTCCAGATTTGAAAACATCACCCTATATTTGGGTGCTGTTAGATTTTATATTAAAATATGACTGCAAAGGAAGACAATGAAACTGTAGGAACCAACCAACAAATAAATAAATAAATACACTACCACCGCCCCCCAAAAAAAAAACAACCACAAAGCAGAAACCATGCAGCTCTACTCTGCCACACACTTTAGCAGGTTTTCACATGGTTTCTGCTTCACAGAGTTGCCTGATATCTTATGGATTCACTTTCCCCTGTAAGGGTTAAAAACTGAATGACATAGAACCACTGAATCAGCTCCTAAGCCTTCTTCCCCTGTAAATGGTGATTCTCAGCATATTTAGAGTTGGAGCATAATGTAGGTTTCCTCAGAGCTGAGTGTTTATTTTAATAGTATGTGCTTGACAAGCCCTCCAAAGGCTGTGGATTATAACATTGCCCTTGTCCTATCCTTCCTTCTGAGGAACATTTGGTTATTTTCTTTTATGCTAGGATTTGATTATCTTGTGTCAACTGTCAGTCCATCATTTAGCAGAACCAAAAGACTCAGCTTCCTAGCATGTTACAATAGCTGCAAGTCTTTCCTGAGGTGTCTGATACATACATAGGAAACTGGTTTCCCCTAATGTTTTATTATTCTTCATGAGCTAGAAGACAAGAGGATGTGTTTCTGATTTGTTCTGAGCCTACCCTGACTCTATCCTTGCACAATGAATGCAAACAAGGACAAACAGGTTTCTGGTGTCGCAGGCAGCCCATTTTTCTAGAGTGAACCCAGCTGAATGATTTGCATTGCCAGGTTTTGGCATATTTCTTGTTCACAGTGTTCTTGCTGAATGGAAAGACTTTACCATTCAGTGTGCATTTACTTCAAAGTGGAAAATGCAAAAGGCAAGAATAAACAAAATTAGAAGCTTTTCAGACAACATAATGGTCCCAGAATTAAATTTACAGGTCAGCACAAATATTCCAGGCATATGTTAGTCTGTCATAATTATGAATGCCCATTTGTTCTTTTCTTATGAATATAAATGAATGGAAAATATGCCATTTCTATTTCTTAGACCAGATTTGATTGCATCTTTTTCTAGACCAAGCACTCCTAATCTTTTCAGTCTTCTGTGCACAGTAGAGAAAAATCTAGTAATGACTGTCACCAGGCTCTTTTAGCTCCATGATGTCATCTAATAGTGTCTTTCAGATTCTGAAATCATTCTACAAAAGTCCAGTCAGGGTTTATGACATTATTTTCTGTATTTCTAACATGTAAATCCAGAGATCTGTTTCAATTATATTTTCACAAGAGGTTTAGCCAGTTGCAGTTTGGTTAGGAGGTTACAAGTTGGTTTTGAAGAATTGGTTTAATTTACAGCCTGTGTTCAAGAATGAAGCACAGTTTGAAGAGACAGCATATCCTAGATGGGTCATAAACTGGCTCTTACTCATTGCAGTTTAGAGGCAATACCAAGTGGCTGACCTGCATACTGCCTTGCAGCTGGTGGTGTAGGCTCCTGTTCTTCTCTCAGCTGATCTCTTGATAAAGCTGGAGGACTGCTGGGTACCCAATCCTCAGAGCTGTTCATTTTCCCATAGTTCTGCCTCCAGAAACTGACAACTGACAAATGTTTATTGAAAAATTAAACAACAAATAATCTTCACGTTCTGGCAATTTCTCTGACAGTTTCTTAATTTCACTGTAGTAAAAAAAGAAATCAGTATAGCAAAGGCTGCCAGTCATTCCACCTTTCTCATTTTAGAAATGTATAGTTGAAGATCACAGATATTTTAGATGTCTACATTACTAGTTATTTTCCCATCCTTGCTCTGAGGATGGTTCTACAAGTTCAATTTAGAGTTGAAGGAAGTGCTGCAGAGAGAGCAATGACTTGCTGCAGGGCACACGTCAAGAGCAGTGTAGGTTCAGTCATTCCAACTCCCACTTACAGTGAGAGATACTTCACTCTTCACAGCATAATAACCACATCTTACAAAAAAGAAAGCAATTAGGTTCTGTAGCTCCTTTGTTGAGACAGTGTTTTCAGAACATGAATTTTGGGACCCGGATGCTATCAACACCTTACTGTAATGCTTGAGTCTTCTTTTTTGTGTGTGTTAACTCTGACACACAGATACAACTAGAAGATGCAAAGCAACTAAGCTAGCTTTGAAGCAGGAGGGCTGATTGCAATTAAAAGGGAGTGGGATTATTTTAACTAAGGATTATTTTAATATCATGAGCAAACTAGAAAAAATTGATTCCTAACAAAGTACAAAATGGTCCAGTGGCATTGGATTTATGCCTACTTTAAGACCTAGCTTACCTATGAAGAGGTGTCAACAGAAACTGTTCTATCAAAAGTAAGGTTTTATCCGACATGAATAATACTGTCCTATCTTGTGAATAAGATTTGAAAATGATTCTACTTTTATGTCAGTGGGGACAGATTTTAACCATTGACATATAATGCTGATAGAAGGTGCTTATTCAAACATGCATGCCACAAACATCCATGGCTAGTCAGATCACTCCTTTCAGCCAAAGAGGCCAATGTATGGATTTCATTGCAGTCCTTGAGTGCCACATACTGTGTGCTACCAGAAAGCTGTTAGGACCAATGCATTGTCCTTTAATGGTCTCATTACTTAAACTTGTCCTTGCTGGTAATAGCTGTCAGAATAACCATGAACTACTCAGAATAATTAAAAAATCCCCACCAAAACAGTAGAAAAAATTTGTGGAGTCCCTGAGAGAACAAGGCTGCTGTAACCATTGTCATAATATGATGTAAGATCACCTGAGCAGGTGGCAGCAGTGCAGCATCTCTCATTGAATGATGCCTTTACCTGACACTGAGGAAAGGCTGAGTACATGGCTCAAAAAGTTTTGCAGAAATCTGTTAACAAAGAAATATTAATAAATAAAACCAGCACTGTTTGTATGAACCCTAAATGTTCTTCTCATCGCTGAAGAGGCTCTTAAGTTACTTTTGTCTACTTCTCTTAAAACAGTTTTGGTTTAATGGATAGTATTTAACAGGCAGCTCCTTTAGTTCTTGCTACATGATAAATGTTTTTGTCCAGGACATTTTCAAACCTGGCTGGTGTGTGGGTCCTAACATCAGACAGCTCCCAGTTGGCATATGAGGGATCCATATTGGCTGTCATGCAAATATTCAGTTGGTCGCCCACATATAGAGTAAATGGAAGAAGCCTGTAAAGGACAGGGTTATAAATACATGAAGAGTCTCTTGAGCAAAGCTTGAGTGATTTCTGATGTCAGCAGAACTCTGAGATGGATTTAGTGTCCTGCTTAATTTTGCTGGTTTTGTGTTTTCTGTGAAGCAGGGCTCCTGTATAAATAGCAAGAAAAAGCCAATGGTATTTAATGGAGAAATCAAACTGAGACACTAAAGTGGTAACTGTAAACATTTATAAGATGTCTTAGTGTAGCATTGCCACAGACATATGCATACAATTGTGTTTCATGGAGGTAGCTCAGTCAGGAATTTTGAGCTTATTCAGTATAATTTACTTCACTTTCTGCCTGTAATGCTGTTGTAATTGGATATTACAGAGGACAATCTCAGGCTTTAAAATGCTGGTGGTTTATAAACTGAAGTCTAAAACCAGAAAACATGTCAGTACAGTACAGATTTAAGCAGACAAGTTAGGAAGATAATGAATATATATTATGCACTAAAAAAAAAAAAAAAAGGAGAGAGAGGATGATCTATTTTCATGGCAATGCAACAGAAAATAATTTTTAGGACTACAAAGACTATGTCATTTCTGTGAAATGACAGTCTGTAGTGACAAAGGGAAATAACCTCAGTCAAGGACATTCAGGAGAAAAAGAAACTAAATTGTTCCTGAAAAATAATCCTTGGGCTTCAGTAATAAAAACTGATATATTTTGCAAATTGCACTGCATATTACTCCAAAACCTGTAGGCAGAACTGGAGTGACAGTGCACAACTGTATTTGCTTCTTGACCTAGAGGAGGAAGAGTTCTGGTCTGAAAGAAAAAAATCAAAATAACAGCATGTCCTGTGTATTAGCCAAAGCTATCAGGCTAGAACTCAGTCACAGCAAATTGTTTCTATAGAAATACCTCTTCTAACGTTATGCAGCATAGTAAGCATAAGAAATGATTTATGATCATGTTGAAGGATGTTGCATATTTAGCAAAGTTTGTCTAAAGGAGCTTTAAGCATGTAAACGGCATAATTGCCTTCAGAGGTTAAAAGTCTAGCCCCAAAATGGACAAAAAGACAATACTTGCCTGGATCAAAAGTGAGGCAGAAGAGCACCTGGCATTTAAGTGTGGTGGAGCCTATAAAATAGTGAAGACCTCTAGGCAGACCTGCCTCTGTAACATTGCTAAGATGCAAGGTGTGTCTTATAAATGAGTATTTAAATAACCCCCAAATGTATCAAAATCCCATACCATATTCTTATCTCAAATCTGAAAAACTAAGTAAGGACAGCTACCACTAGGATAATTCTGCACTGCCATCCTTCCCTATCAGTGGTGAAGCTCCCGAAAATTACAGAGTATTTTGTAATTCTGTTACTAAATTACGTTGCCCTGGCAAAAATTAGGTGCACCATGGCTCAGCTGTGATTTTTAGGTGGCATGAGAATGTAAGTCTGGCTACATGATCCTGTTGCTTTGGACCCTATATGTCTCTATCCAGCCTCTTGTACTTCAGGTGCATTTGCCTGACAAAAGGCCTGTCATGGGAGCAGGGCTGAGCAGCCATTATGTTGAACACTAGGACTCTAGTACTAAATTTAGCATGAGAACACATACTAGAGAATTTTGGTTGATATTATATCAACCAAATTTACCATATTTACTGAATTTGGCTACTTAATCAAATCTCATCTATGTTGCTACAGTGTATGAAGTGAAGGTAAAAAAAAGAAGTTTATTGTTCTGGTGCCATTCACAACTGATCTTCCAGGGGTTCTTTTTATAGTGCAATCATAATAACAGCTAGAGTTAGGTCAGAAGTAAGTTGGAGGTTACAGGATTACAATTAGAGGCATTTCCTTTGTGTCAGACTCTCTGTGGTGGCAACAAAAATGCTCCCTAAGTTTCAGGGTAAAATGTGGAATAAGACTAAAAGTAATTGCTCCTGTGTGAATACACAGTTCATTCTTCTGACAGTAAATTTGTCTCAGTTAGACTTTAAAGAAGTCTACAGGCATTGAGAATTATATTAAACATATTCCATGTGTGCAAGAACAAAAAAGAAATTTGAAATATATTAATTTCAGCTTTGGCTGGGATATAGCTCTTAATATTTCCACTTGTACCCTGGACAATATCTCATAGCTCCATAAAATGTGTTATTTTAAATGCAGGTGTTTTCATAGAGCAATCTCAAAGGCAAAAATACTTTCCTCTTTCCTCTTGGAAATCTAGAATAATAACTCCCAGCATAGAGCAATGAATCAGTTATGTCCTGGAAATGTTACTGTTTGAAAAAGGAAAAAAAAAAAAAGCCTACAAAATACAGATTCCATGTCACTTTCCAGAGTAATACAAAAGCTTGACTGAACCTGTAGGTGCATTGGCACACTGTGCTTAAAACTAACACTCACAGGAGGCATTGAATACAGTGCCATCACTGGGCCCAGCCTGGATAGGAGAGAACTGCTTTACAGAGTCCTTCTGGTACTTTGCCTCATGTCTGAGAAATTTTTTCTGGTTGACTCCACTTAGGCTTGCTTTCCCCCCATAGACTGCTTTTTGAAAGCATTATGCTAATATTTCTGGAACTGGGTGCATTTTGCTGTACATTTTGCTGTACATTGTACTGCACAGTGTAAAAGTGCTAGAAATGTAGCTGTGTAAAGTATTTCACCATATCTGTTAGGATGATATTTTATAATGTAGGGGTTTATCATACAATGGCTCAGGTTGGAAGGAATCTTAGAGATCATCTACTCCAACCTCCCTTCTGTGGGCAGGGATACTTCTCAACTAGACTTGGTTTCTCAAGGTCCCATCCAACCTGACTTTGAACACCTCCAGGGAGGGGGCATCCACAGCCTCTCCAGGCAGCCTATTCCAGAGTCTCACCACTCTCATACTGCAGAAATCTTTCCTCAGATCCAGTCTAAACCTATTCTCCCTCAGCTTAAAACCATTGTCCCCTGTCCTATTGCTCAACACCCTTATGAAAAGTCTTTCTCCAGTTTTCCTGTAGGCTTCTTTCAGGTATTGGAAGCACTATTAAGTCTCCCCAGAGTCTTCTCTTCTCCAGGCTGAACAAGTCCAGCTCCCTCAGCCTGTCCTTATAGCAGAGGTCCTCCAGCTCTTCGATCATCTTTGTGGCCCTCCTCTGGACTCACTTCAACAGTACTATGTCCTTCTTATGATGGGGACACCAGAAATGGACACAGTGTTCAAGGTGGGGCGTCACAAGAGCAGAGTAAAGGGAAAGATAGTACAGTAATAACTATACCAAAATACCCTCCTAAAAACTTCAGGGTAAACCAAGTTCTTCCATGTGTATTGTCTAGAAAAAAAGAACACTCTAATTATATCCAGGGACAGCTCTTACATGTGTAAATGACTGCACCTGTGGTTTTTTCCTGTTTCACTTCAACACATTTGGGAAGATCTGAGATGGAACATGCCTGCCCCTTTCACTGTTAATGAGAATCTATTGACTATCTGGCAGGATCACTTACTTTAAGGTGTGATTTCCTGCTGGAATAAGATCTGGAGGCCAAGGGGGAGATGAGGGCTTTATTAATCTTAGCTGGGAGTAGGAGAGAGAGATCACATCATGAAACTTTCATTCTGTCAGTGTCAGCTATATACTCTAAGATTGGAGAAGCATTTTAAAATTTTACTACATCTGACAAGGAGGTCTTTCCTTTTTAAAACAGAGACAAATCCTATTTAAGTCTGCATTTTTGTCAGAAATTAAAGAACTCCAGTCTATTATATGAAATGCCCACAAAACCAGCCTGAAATTAAACTATATTGGTAGGTTAAGGAATTGTGGAAATATTGCATGAAGGGCTTTGGGCTTGTGGGCTTTGGGTGCCTTTTGTTGTTGTTGTTGTGGGGTTGGTTTGTTTGTTTTTAATGGCAGCTAGGTCTAGATCACCCTACACAAAAGATGGGTAGGAAATGAGACATGTAAAATTTTTCTATGTGCCTCCCCAACACAGTAGGAGTGAGCTTTCCTAGAGTAGAGGGTTTGAATTTCTTGTTCTCTGGTTTGGAGCCAGAGGGAGAGGAGAAAACAGTATTGATCATGTGTCGTGAAAAGCAGGTAACTCTCACCAGTCACTGAAGAACAAAAGTCAAGGCTTCAGTTTAGGCAGAGGAGGAATTCAAACATGCACCTTCCCCTACAATCCACTTTAACCATCAGGTTTCTAAGTACTGCAAACTGGGAAGCACTGTGAATCCTCTGTCTTTTTATGAGAAGGGGCTGATGATGGATGTAGACATCAGCTCTGGACAAGAGCCAGTAGCTGAGAATCCTGAACAAAGATAGGCCCCTGACTGCTCGTAGGTGGCAAACAGTAGATCCTCTCCTTTTTTGGGGCATCTTTTACTGGTAGCCTAAGTACCCATCCATTAAATTTCCTGTTTTGAATGCCTGAATTTCCTGTGTTTTATGGGGAGTGTGGGCACCTTCCCTCGAGGAAGTGAATTTTATTGCAGCACATACACCCATGATGGAAGGAAGCCAAGTTAATTTTTTCTCCTCTAGAAACAACTGAGATTTTCCAACAAAATGAAATGCCAAAGTTCTTTTTGCTCATTCAGCATCAGGCAGAAAGTAAAAATGAGGCTTTTTTAAAAATTCAGATGAGAGACTTTATACAGAACTCTAGTAGAATGTGTAACTAAAAGAATGTGAAAAGTTTTAAGTCCTGGTGTCATCCAATATGACAGACTAATGTTTCAGAGTTTGCTGCCAACTCCTAATCTAATAAAGGCAGATACATTTCCTTTAGGAAGAGAGTTTCCAGTCATGTTAGGGGAAAAAAAAAACACAACAAAAACAACACAGGGAAAGAGATTGTGATCTCCCTAGGAAAACAAAGTAGTTCTTAATCTGGATTCTTATTAATGTATTGGAAAAGGCTAGATTCAGATTGGATGGTATTTAATAGCTGCTAATTAGCGATGCATTTATTTTGGGAAGTATAGTAACTAAAAGCTTTCTGGACTGACTGGCAAAATAATGCCCATGCACAGCCACAATGGGAATTCAGAGCATGACAGATTGGCTTTCCAATGAAACACTGTTAAATTATTATAAATAAAAATTGTTTCACTTCCCTTTGGAGTGGAATAAGATCATCTGGAAATAATATGCAATCACTTCAGCACATAAAACCCAGTGAGATACTTTCTCAGACCACCAAATGTGTGAAGTAAACAGATATATATATTTTTTTTCCCCAGTTTTTTTTCTGGTACCTACCTCATAGACATGTTTTGTGGGTAAATAACTATTTTAATCTGCATAAAATATAAAAAAAATGCATACAACTATTAATATGCAGCAGTAACTAGACTAGATATTAGGGGGGAAAAGTCTTTGCAGTAAGGGTGGTGAAACAGGTTGGAACAGGTTGCCCAGGGATGTTGTAGATACCTCCTCCCTGGAGGTGTTCAAGGCCATGTTGGATGAAGCCATGAACAATCTGGTCTAATGGAAGGTGTCCTTGCCCATGGCAGGGTGGTTGGAACTAGATGATTTTTAAGGTCCTTTCCAGACCAAACCCATTCTATGAATCTATGAATAGTTACACAGAAGAACCAACCCCTTAGATCCCTCTACACATGATTAAATTTCCAATTTCGAGCCAGATCTTCACATGCTTTCTGTCTGAGCTTTCTGGAGTGGTCACACTCAGGTTTCACATGTATGTTGCTGGAAAAGACCATGAAGACACTTAAGGATAAACATATGCAATGGCAATTAAGTAATCAGGTACCTCTAAGTTGCTTTGGATGTTCTGCTACTGCAGAAGTGTAGCAGATGAAAAGGGAGTTTTGTTTCTTTTCTGAATCGACCCTCTCCTCTCTCTGTCCTCCCCACCTCCTTTGCCTCCTCAGCGCTCTGCGAGGAAGCGCTGGTCTCCACGAGATGGCACTACGCCATAGCAGGGTGCTGGAATACCGCTCGGCAGCTCCCATTTCACAGCTTGGATTGATCCCCTTTTAATTCCAGAGATTTGTTCAAACTGTAGTTTCCTTATGCCACAAATATGCTGCCTTTCAGACTGTCATCAGCTGGGAATTGCGGGTGATTACTGCTGGGAGGTTTGGGGAATTCCAGTGCAGAAATGAATGAAGTTAGTAAAAAGATGGGGAAACACGTTTAGCCTAAGCTCCTTCCGCTAAAGGAAACTGTTAGGTGAAGAATCCTCTTAGGGACAAGCAAAAGTGTCTCTGAGAAATACAGGTAATCAGTTACCCAGGGCTTTAAAATATTTAACTCATATGTTCTTGGCCTGTCTTCAAACTCTTATATATCAGGCAAAAGTTGGTTTATTTTTATTAAACAGAAAAAAAAAGTAAATTGGAAGGCGTATCTTTCAAATAACTTTTATCAAGACTAGCACAGAGAGGAAATGCCTTATCAAGACCCAGCCACCTGAGAGTCCCAGGGTTACTCAGGTCAAATTAATTTGTCCTAGGGCAGGGCAATACAAGCACTGAAGGGTGTAGAAGACTAGCACACTACCCCCCACACCCTTCCTATCTCCAGATGAGGAAGAAAGAGAAAAGTCTTTCTTGTCATGGAGCT
This sequence comes from Picus viridis, assembly GCA_033816785.1. Lineage (NCBI taxonomy): Eukaryota > Metazoa > Chordata > Aves > Piciformes > Picidae > Picus > Picus viridis. The sequence goes on from CM066581.1 coordinate 8,783,797, forward strand.
GCTGTGCAGCTTTGCAGGGAGCAGAGCTCTTGCTTTCTGGAAGAGGAAGCAACCTTTGCAGCTGTGAAACCTGAGAGAACAATGGAGATTGTGTAGACCAGCAGTTATGGGGGGCTGCTTTCTGCTCTCCGGGGCGTGATGCCAGAGAGGTCCCACGGCAGCAATCTTTTTTCTGTAATAAATTCTAAACTTCTCTTGACCTTGTTGCTGCACTCTGGGTTGAAATGCATCCCAACAATTGACAGGAGGTACCCCAGATATTAAAAACTCTGGATGCATCCTGAATGCCAACAGAACCGTTCCGGACAAGACCAAATTGTAACTGAAGGCATTTTCCTCTTGTTTCTTTGTTTGAGCTAAGCTTTTTATTCCTGACTTAGCTATGCACTGGAAAAAATGTCACACCACTCAGGTTGCCAGCATTCCATCCCAACATATGCATGTGTTGACCCCTGTATTTATACAGGTTGGTAGCCATAATATTTTTATGTATATTCATAACTTGTTGCAAACTTGTTTTGTAATGCACTACAGCTAAAAGAGAAACAGGATGGGGGTGAGGTGATAGAAAGCAGCCCTGAGGAAAAGGACTTGTGAGTTCTGGTGGATGAGAAGCTGAACATGACCCAACATGTGCACTTGCAACCCAGAAGGCCACTGGCACTCTAGGCTGCATCAAAAGAACTGTAACCAGCAGATCAAGAGAGGTGATTCTGACACTCTGCTCTGGTAAGACCTCACCTGGGTACCGCATCCAGCTCTGGTGCCCTCCACACAGAAGGACATGGGCCTTATGGAGTGGGTCCAGATGAGGATCACCAAGATGATCAGGGAGGATGGAAATCTCTCCTGTGAGGACAGGCTGAGGGAACTGGGGTTGTTCATCCTGCAGAAGGGAAAACGCCTGGGAGACCTAATAGCAGCCTTCCAGTACCTGAAAGGGGCCTACAAGAAGGCTGGAGAGGAACTGTTTACAAAGGCCTGTAGTGATAGGATGGGGGGCAATGGTTTGAAATTAGAGAAGAGTAGATTTAGATTGGGTGTTAGGAACTGATTCTTTACCATGAGGTTGGTGGAACACTGGAACAAAGTTGAGGCCCCATCCCTGGAGATATTTGACAAGGCTCTGAGCAACCTGATCTAGTGGAGGATGTCCCTGCTGACTGAAGAAGGGTTGGACTAAATGACCTTTAGAGGTCCCTTCCAACCCAAACCATTCTATGATTGTATAATTTCAAAACACCTTCATCTCCAAAGGGTTTTACTTACTAAAAAGTCTATATAGTGAAATTTCTCTTTCAGTTCTGTGGTTTTTTTAGGTGGGCATCAACAGCAAACATGGAGAAAGTGAAACCTTGAACAATTAAATATCAGACTGTAGCAATTCTGAAGGCTATTATTATTTATACTTCAGTATCACTTTGAAGCATCTGTTCAATTTAAGATCCTTGATTTTATTCCAGGTTCTATGGAGACCATGTCTAGCTGTTACAGACCCTTCTTCTCCACTGTCATAAAACTGCTTCCCTCCACTGGTACATAGTAAGGCCATAGTTCTTCCAGCTTTATGAATATGCTTGTAATGTAGTCATGTGAACACTCCCATTGATTTTTTTATATTGTGTGCAAGAACTTAGGCATGTGTATAGCTTGAAAGAATTGGAACAGAATTATTACCTAGTCCTCAGCATATTAAGACCCTTAGAAACGTCTGCTTCTTGCCAAAGGAGACATAAGATCTGGATTGACATCATCAGTTTCTATACAACACAAGATCAAATGTATTTAAATGATATAGTAAAATAATACTGGTCCTTGTGACATACAACAGTGTAACCCACAACTGCTGGACTAATATATGTAAGGATTTACAATTTAAGTATTAACTTATATACCAGGATAGACTGTATAGTTTTTACACATATATATGTGTGTGTGAGTGTATAGTCTTGGATTGTAGCCAAGACTATGTCAGAAATATTGCTTGTGCAGAAGCTCTGAATGGCCTCCTTCACAGACATCATCATGCAAGCATTTTCCCTGTTTAATATCTACTACCCCTCAATGCTATTTCCTCTAGGTAACTGTATTTCTGACTCATGTCACACTAGAAAATATTTCCTCCACTGCCTGTCATCTACCAGGATTCATTTGCAATGAGGTAGTCGCTATCCTTATCTAATGAATGATAGTACTTTGGCCAGTGCAGTTGAAGGATTGGGAGGATTTATAGATCAGCTGTCTGAGCATAATACAAGCTTTTCAGCAGTGAAATAAGCATTTGAAATTCAAATTTTATAAATGGGTTCTTTAAAACTATTTGATGTTTAATCACACCAAAAAAAGAACTTTATTACACCAGTGGCTGTTAGACTTTTGGATGCTGTCTGTGTTCATACCAGACCAACACAAGAGAAATTATCATCACTTACTGAAGAATTAATCTCTGTTCTTTCTAGTCGGATTATTTTTAAATCCTAGAAAAATTTGACAAAAGAGGAAGATGAAAGCTAAGGTCAGTGATAGATTTAGTCCTGAAATAGTCAAAATGTGGCTTGTGGCATAAATGGTGTTTTACATCAACTGCATGTTAGTTCTGTAAAAGAGGTAAGCATGACAACTACCATAATTTACTTGCTTTTATAATAACTGGGCATTGCTGGGTTACCTTTGCAAGGGAGTTGTTATTTTGTGATGGTGACTGCTTTTCACACAGCCTCATTCAAGGCACTGCAAGGCAAATGCCTGTTGTGGGTGATTTGCCTTCCTAGGATTCTCCATAATTGTTGACAGAAAGTTTTCTACCCCGCAGAAAGCAATTCAGAGAAAGAATTCATCACAGGTGACTGAATAACTCTCCTGATGACACACTCTCAGCCTGCTGATATACAGGGAGCCAACAGTAGCTGGCTTCCTACCTTACTGTATAAACAGAAAAAAAGATAATGACAGTGTGTGGAATGAAAATAAAATGAGTGTAAATATGTAAACCTGCAGTATGCCAAATGCAAAATTAGGCACTTAAGACCAAAATGATAATCCTGAAAATGCCTCCTTCTGTGGTACCCAAATTCTAGGCTTTCCAGCTTCTCAGGCTGTGCCAGGTACCTAGTGATACCTGTCTGGAACTGCTTGAGATTTGGTAGTGATGGATGAACAATGTATGTCATGCCTCAGTGTAGTCCAAGTACAGAAACCAGATGTTCTCTCCATTACAAGACACATTCTTTTCCTCTGTTTTCTTGTCAAAACCATTATTAATAATTTTAGTGGTTAAAACAGTGGCTACAAGGCACATTCTCCTTTAAAAGTTGACATGTTAGCAGAAGACAATTTGAAGCATTCATAGTTAGAAATTAACAGTGATTGTAGTAGATGTCGTACGGTTGCAGAAGGAGGAAACTAGCTCTCACCTGAGGCAGTTCCATCACTGTTTGAATTTTCTAGTGGAACTAAGCATAGAAAAGATTATGTTATTGATTTAAAGGGTTTTTTTTCTCTCTTTATTTCTTTATTCCTAAGAAACAATTGAAATAAAAAAGAAACAGTCAAGACAGATTCTGTTAATCTGTGGCAAAGGAAGAGATAGGTTGAAACTGGTGTCTTTTATTTAATAAATGTTCAACTACTGAAGAAGTGGAAACAGGTCTGAATGGGTGTCTCTAGGTGGTACATCAAAAGATGTGTATGTGACAGTGCTGTTATAAGACTGGCCAATAACCACAGCCTGCATTAATTCCAGAAAATACACACAAATGATATTTCTTGGCTCCGCTTTCAAAGCAGCATTTGGAAAGTTATGTACACTAATCCTGTGGCAATAACAGGGCTTGTGCTGAAAACACAAGAACAGCTTTGGAAATGTAGCCATAAGGGTGTAGAACATCAGTCAAAGGAGTTCCTGACCTTTTATTTACCCTTTGAGAAATAGAACAATTCTGCAGAGATACTGGTCACTTAAAAAAAAAACACCAACCAAAACCAACCAACCAACCAAACCAAAAAGGCTTTATCCTGGGGAGTCCTCACATGAATAGTCTCTTTCTAGCTGCATGGATGTAAGATCATAACTCAGTGCAGAAGAAAGAGCAGATATTGATAGAATCCAAGTCTGCTGCTTACCTGTCTGAAAATTCCATTCACTCCCCCTCACCAAGTGTTACTATAGAGTGGTTTGGTTTGGAAGGGACCTTTAAAGGTCATCTAGTCCAACCCTTCACTGCAGTGAGCAAGGTCATCTTCAACTAGAGCACATTGCTTAGACCCCTGTCCAACCTGCTTCCAGAGATGGGCCTTCTACCACCTCTCTGATCAACCTGTGCCAGTGTTTCACCACTCTCATCGTTAAGAATTCCTTCCTTCTATCTAGTCTGAATCTCCCCTCTTTTAGTTTAAAACCAGCACCCCTTGTCCTGTCATGATAGACCCTGCTAAAGTGGTTATAGGCCCTGAGATGATAAGGAGTGGTCATTTTGAGTACTTCATGATGGAGACTGCGGTATGTAATTATGCCAGTGTGCTCTCTTGTGTGACTGTGCTAGGTGCTGTCTGTTCTCCTGCAGTTCCTATTTCCTTCAGTCCAATGAGTAAGACCTTTGGAAATTGTCAGAACTGGCATTTTTCTCTTCTTCCTAGAAAAAGAATTGTATTTAAATCTTACACGTGGATAGGAAGTTAAGTGAAATTCAGTAATTAATGCAGGGAATTAGCAAGTGCAATCTGCAAAGTTTCAACCCAGGTCTTTTTATTCAGAATTCCTGTTGACCTCAGAGGAATACAAGATGTGTCTCTTTTTCACGACAGAAAAACAATGCCCTGCAGTAAATATCTGTTGGAGTGTGTGGATATGAGTAGCCTTTTGTATCATACTGAAAGTTGACAATTTCTTAGGATATTGGTTTGCAGTGCTGTGGCTTAGAGCAGGGTTATTGGTTATTATTATTTGTGACCCCTGTTTTAAAGCAGCACATATTTAATAAATCTGTTCAGGATACCAGTATCTAAAGATCGCTGTCATCTATGGCAGCATTGTTGTGAGTCTGAATAAAACTGTAATAATATGTTTTTATTTCACATTAATCAAGCACAAACCAACACAAAACCCCCAAAACAAAAACCAGACTCTTGGAAAGCAGAAAAATGACCTAATAATCCAGTACAACAAAGGATATTAAATACCCTTCTATCCTTAAAAGAGGGGTGAGAGGATTTCCAAGACAGAAGGACTTCATGGAACCAGAAGCAATGTTACACGCTAGTGAGGTTTAAAAGAATAAAGAGAAGGAGCTTTGCAGAAAATGCCCAAAAGGTGGCAGCACTCCGTGCTCTGCTAAGTGCCTGGAGAGCCTTAGCTCTGTCCAGTTCTCATCCCCAACTGCTCAACATCCACTTTTCTTCAAATACACCCAAGGAAACGCTGTCCTTAAAAGAAAATAAATCCCTTTGTGGCTACATTTGGATTTCCTAGAAGTACACAGGACTGACTGAAATGAAATATTTTAATAGGTATGGGAAATGCTGGTTTGACCAATTCCTTGCTTGATCCTTCTACTTAAGGAAAATCCAGGATACAGCTCATGGTATTTAAAGAAGCATCTGCAGAGTACAATTGAAACAGGTTGAGTCTTTATGCCTAGAGGAGTCACAGTGTTGTGGGAGTAAAACTGCAGCTGTTAAAATGGCAATAGCTGTGTTTTAATTCCTGTGGTCATTATCTTCCCACAACCTTCAGAGAGAATCCATCTAATAATGGATCCCTTTTTCATGCTTCTCAAAAATAAGGGAAGGATCTTGTTATTAGGAGTGGGTGGTTACAGCATATGATGATATATCATATGCTGCAATTCTGAATGTACCTGATGCAGTTATTAGTTCATGCAATGCCTGGACTGTATCTCTGGCACTAGATTTTGCTGTGCAGTTTGGCTGTGAGCATAGCTGTGCTTCTGCCTCTGCTATATTGCCTTTTCTCTGTTCCCTTCTCCTTCAGTCTCTTCACAGGGTTGGGTCTGTGTCATCTCTGTGGTTGCCTTCCCTGAACAGAAATGTTCACCCTCCCTTCCCCATGGCCAGGAGCACAGCTGCTTTTTCCTCAGAAAGGACCTAAAGAGAACTGAGCCAGCACACATTTGGTGCGAGCAGAGGTTTGTGTATCCTAGCAGGCAGTTAGGAATAATAACAAGTGCAGTGAGGGGACAGAGGGCAGGAAGAGAAATTTCCATCTGCAAAGTCTGCATTGATCTTACTCCAAAAGGTACATCTTAGCTGTATCACTGCTCTTGTGACTGACAGTTACAAAAGACACAAATTGTATTCTCCACTGTTCCTACCTGTCACGGTGCAGGAGTCTTGCTTTCATCACCCAGAACGTGGGCTTCGCTTACTGAGAACTCCAATCCTTCTTTGGTTATGTCCAGAAAATAGGGAAGGTGACAAGAAGGTCTTTGAAAACTTGCTAAATTCAGCTGTCGGACCACATATTGCAGCCAACAGTAACTGAGCCATTGGTTGTTATCTTCAGTGAGGGCGTGGCTTTGTTTTTCATATTGTGAGCTTGAACTGGTCTAGTGGCTTGCTACTGCCAAAAGGTGTGTTCAATTGCCCCTTTCTCCAGGTCACACATTCCTTTTGCTTCCCTGATGCTGGCTATTGTGTTTGTCTGATCCTACCGTTAGCCAGTTCCACTGACTAAACCAGAGAAAAAGCTAGTAGTTCTGCGTGATTTTGTGAAAGCTGAAGCACCTCTCACAGAGCTCACACAAGGGTTGTAAGAGGTTTAAGGAAGAAATGAGGGAAGGAAGCAAGATGGCCATTTCAGGTAACAGAATGATATTACAATATAAGTAGTGTTTGAAAAAGAAGAGTCACCAGTTGAGTTTACTTTGCAAACTAAGCAAGTAATGGGCTCTGAGGTATGCCACCAGTGCTCTCTACCGTCTGAACATACATAGATGCTAAAGGTGCAGGCTTGCCAGACATTGGTTTTCCCAAGAAAACATACTCAAGAAACTGTTTCTTTCCCTTGATGGCTTGTTTCCAATCACCTGTTCAAATTGTCTCCCTCCTCAGCTCTGCCACTGTAATATATATATTTTTTTTTTTTTTTTTGGCAGGCATTTTAAATTGGATCACTCAAATGATCAGGCTTAAAAATTCACTTTAAAAAAACAATCCCAGGTCATTTCAGTGAAGTCAGGATCTCATGAAAGTACACCTTTGGGATGAAATTAAATGATGTGGCTAATTCTGTAGTAGTAATCTAGTCTCTGCTGAGCCAGAAGAAATAAGAGCAGTCTTCTGTCAGCTTTGTGAACTGAATCAGCTCCTTGTGTTTGTGTGTGTGTGTGTAGACATGCACATGGGGATCTCAAGTGGGCCTCAGAGCTAAGGGTTAGTGATGGAGGACCTGTGGCTGGGAATGAAAGAGAGGGAAGAAAAGCAGGGTCTGACCCTTTTTGTGGCAGTAAGTTCTTATATTGGTTCAGGCCAAAGTAAGTAATTTCACCTTCATGTCCATCTCAAAACATTTCCTTGATGAACTAGAATTAGCTACATTAAAGACTGTGCTAAATCTGGAGGCCTGGAATGCTGGTTTTCGATCTTTTTTTCCCCCTCCTATTTTCCACATTGTGCATTAACACTGTGTTTGAGTGCTATGATAACTCTGTATTGCCTTGTTTATTTGTAAGGTCGTGACAGATTTTGAACTCTGTGCTGCTTTCCTCAGGCAGCAGCCGTGCCCTTTATTTTTAAAGTATCTACTGCAGCCTCAGGCTGCAGCCCCGAGGAAGGCTGCTCGGGGTGTGTCTGCAGGGTAAATAGACACCAGCAGTTATCACCAGCCATTGTTTTTGACCTGACAGTTTCCCTTAAATTTCTAGCTATCTAATATAGAAAATTCCACAAATTTAAACTCTGTCATACTTATCTAGTTTATCAGGCATCAAGGAAAACCTTTTTATGATCAGCAACAGACCCAAACTAGTTAATCACTAGAGTGACTCTCTGAAGTACATTGAGTTCATGTAAATGAGGCAATTGTTTGTTAATCAACCACAGCTGATTTCCTCATTCTTGGCTGAGACCAGCTACTTCCTTCTTGCAATGCCTCAGAGAGCTATTTGCTTGAAGAGAACTTTCTTCTCCTCCCTTTTGTATGAGGGAACATTTTGATATCTCTCTATTGTCATAGAATCATAGAATTGTTTCAGCTGGAAAATACTTTTTCTTATCTCCTTTACTTATCCTTACTGCAAGCTGTAGTCCTGTCCATACTCCCTTTTTTTTTCCATGAAGTGACCTTGTTGCTCAATATCCTGGAGGAAGATTTGTTGGTAAATTGTAAAAGGGGATGCTGAAGTCCTGCACTGGTACAGAAAGGTATGGAGCGGTGGGAGGAGGGGGAGTTGTGTTATTACAGCAGATGCATTTTCAGATTTTGTGCTTGTGAAGTTACACAATGTGTCCACCACACTCAAGTGAATGAGAAATGTTGCATTCCCACTGTGACAAGGGGAGATTAGTCACTTACCATAAGTCATCAAGAGGTTAAAGGCATGTGTTGTTAAACCTGCTTTTGAACAGGCATGAATCCTTCTGCTGGGGGGGGAAGAGTAAACAAAATGAGGGAGAAATATTGGTTCTCCTCAGGGTGGATGTTCAATAACAGCCTCTTGAAAGATTCTGTAAGAGTTTGATGCTGATGTGCCTTGAAAATTAGTTATTTCTAGAAAGTATTTTGAAATTCTTGAAACTTAAATAAGATTAGTCCTATCAATGACACATTAAGAACACTTACATTTGAATATGTTATTTCTGTCTTGATGCCCTGTTTAGAAGTGTTAGAACTATGCCATTTTCTTTAAAGTCTGCCATTCTCTATCAACAGTGAGCAGTCAGGACTATTATAAAATATTTTACAATAGGACTGCTATAAAATCTTTAGCAAAACATGGAGAATACAAAGAAAAATCTATATGGACAGCAGTGATTAATACTGAACATGGTCCCAGTTTGATCTTCAGGGTAGAATTTGCTGTATTTTTCTGAACAAACAGGCAGAAATGCTCACCTCCTCTTCTGAATTAGTTTAGGGAAGCATCTCCAAAGGTGTACTGTGATATTAAAGGCCATTTTTTATGCTTGGTAGAATTTTCCCTTGCGTGTGCTTGGAGGCACATAGATAGTTGGGAAATCACTCTGTGATGATTCTTCTGAATTATGTGTAGCCAGAATCAGACACAGAGCTGATGAAAGAGTACAGGCTGTGTTAGCAGTCCTGCTTCGAGCCATGCTTATAAGTAAATAATATTAATCCCTTCAGAGCAATGTACAACCAAATTATTAAAGCTGGTTCCTGAAGAAACTTGGACCATGGTGCTTAATAAAAATGTCATGTTCCTTGAGTTATTAGTTCCTCCTTCACTATTGAGAATAGTTTGGAGCTTTTCCTACTTTATCCAAAAATGTGTACCTTGTGGGGAAAATGTAGCCACAGCACAATCCAGGCGTTAGCTTTTACTTCAGCTGAAGGGGAACTGAAACTAAGTGGGGGCAGCAGAGTTTGTAGGAAACACCTCAGTATATGAAGATTTCTGAATGACAAAGGTGAAAGGCATGTTTGCCTTGAAAGGGTTGTCAATGTCCAAACTAGTGAAGGAACTCTGAAGTCTGAATTATTTTCATGCCTGATTTTACAGTTTGGTTTAAAAACACAAGTAGATTTTAATGTAATGTTATTATTTCTCCAAGAAGTCTCCTATCCGTACTTTTAAATTGCCTCCATCTGGCTATGGGAACCAAACCAACAAGGCTATCTGCTCAGCTGTTAAAAAACACGCATCAGTTGAAATTAGGGAAACTATACCAATTTGTTTCAGTGGGGAAACTAGCCTATGGGTGTTAACAACAATGAAATTATAATGACATTTGTCTATCTCTCTCTCTCTATATATATATGTTCTGTGGTGAGTTTCCATTTTTCTACGTAGCTAGGATGGGAAGTGAAAAAGTAGTAATTACATTATATTTATAGATATATGTATATCACTTTCAGCTGCAAACTAAGCATTATCCAAAGATCATAGAGAGACAGTAAATATGCAGTCAGTGAAATGCTTCAGACTGTTTGTATAGATTTCCATTTTAATGGTGCTTCCTGCAATAATTACCGAATTGTTAATGTAGGTCATTGTTATGTTTGATTAGTCAGCAGTTTATGGGAGGTAGTTTTGCTTTCATTAATACATCCTCTTTGAGTCACCAAATCTTGACATCCTCTTCAAGTGATCAGTATTTCATTGCTTTGCATTGGAAGGTGATGATTTCCTGGTATTTGTCTCTCTAGGATTTACACACATATGATTTGCTTTTGAAATATCTTCAATTAATATTTTGGTCGTCAGAAGAATTAAATTTAGAACATAGCTTGACAGGACAAGATTTCATGTATTTGTCATACTTAAGGTGGGGGAAATATATGTGTGTATGTATGAATGTATCTGTCTATCTAGCTTTAGCTATCCAAGCATCTTCCACATACAGAAAAGTTTAAAGAATCCGTTCAGATAACGTCCTTACCAAAGATCTGCTGAAATAAGGTCATCTTCAATAAGGTAAAACATCTAGGCCTAGATTCAACCAAGCCCTAAAATACGCAGCTGAATGTAAGAAAGTGTCTAAATTTATTCCACTGTGCAAAGCTCATGTTTGATTTTGAGCATGTACTTGAGGGCTTTGTGGAATTAGAGCTTTGGCATTGTGTATTCACATGGAAATCTCACCATTAAAGGTCATTGTAACTGACAAAAGCTATAGATAGGCCCTCAGATAGGATGTCAGAACCTGCCTGCTCACCTGTACATACAGCTTGTGTGTCATGAGAATAAACAGGACTTATTCCAGCTATTAAAGCTCTGACTTTTACAGGTCTGACAGACTTTGACACTAGCATAAGCAACTGCAAATTTACAGATGGCATGTTTTATTTCAAGAAAAATACTGGATATCAATTTCTGAGGGATACAGTTTCATATACTTTTTCATTACAGCTAATTTTTCCACACAGTGCTTGGTGTTGTCTCTGCTACCCACAGATATCTGGCAGCTGAGGAAGCTCTGTACTTTCACGTTATGAGTTCTGTTCTGTGAAAAATTTCTTGATCTATCCTGGATGTTTCTTCTGATAATATTTCACAGGAGGCAGTGAAGAGCTGCAGACTCTTGAAAAGGAAATGTCTGTACCAAAGAGATTGTGCCTAATACATCTGTAGAAGTGTCTGCACTTCTCTAAGGCATACTCTGTCATTTAGTACGGATGTAGCAGATTTCTCCTCATTCTTCAACCTTGCTTTGAAAGCAGAGACTGGTTGAATTATGATCATGCCTTCTTCTCCTTCCTTTTTTCCTGACTTGCAGTTTATGGCCAAGTCTCTGTGCTTGCAGGTTGCAGAGATCAAGCCTTTCTACATTGTGAAAAGGCAGATTTCCTGTGTATTCCCCAGTTTATTAGTTACGTGGGAACATTGCAGCATGGTTCTACAAGTGCTTTTAAAGTCTTACTCCCTTTGTGAAAAACAGTCTTTTTGGCTATTTCACCTGTGTCCACCAGGAATTTCTGTGGGTCCAAGGTCTCTGTCAATAAACAATGTTTAACATCCTTTGCATAGTGCAGCATGAGTTTCTCGGAGGGGTGGTAGGTATTAGAGGGATCAAGCAGAAAGCCTGAAAGAAGGAAGCGGAGAGTTCTGCAATGGCTGGAAATAGATGGGGACAGCCATTTGAATAAACAGCTTAAAATTGAACCTGTTTTGATATCATGCCTACAAAAAGCACATCTCAGTGACTGAATGGAGGTAGAGAGTCCACTACTGAGGACCCTGATCACTAGCAGGTCATCTGTGTTCTACATAGATCTCAGAGCAACGGGTTTACAACTCCTTTGGTGTATGCAAAACTTGCTGTCTTTGACAGACGGTTTGGTATAGAATCATGGATGGTTCCCCCCCCTTTTTTTTTTTTTTTCCCCTATAAGCTCTGGAAAATTACTGTGTGGTAAATTGAATCCAGTGTCAACATTTTCTGGTGAGATGCTTGGAACTCTGCATTGCTGAGGCTGTATTTGTGCATAAAACAGTAGTCGTCTCCTCATGTGTTTCTATAGATTTAAATAGAACTAGTATATATTTTAGTATGTATAGTATGGAGCATCAAAAAGTAAAGATCTATCCAGGGGGAATTTCAGACATCTGACTGGTGAATTAGATTCAGGAGAAGCTTTTTTCTACTAAGCTGTCTTCAGTTTTTCCATAATGGTCTGAACTCTGGGATGTTTAGTTAATTGTAAGTCAGTTATTTTCACTGTCAGATAATAGCTGTCAACATCTTTAACTGTCTGAAACAAGCAGCATTTTAGACATATTGGTGGTTTTCATCACTGTATTTTGTATGATTCTATCAGCAGAACCCAAACTTCCTGAATTATGCTATGAAGAAGGAATCTGCTACTTATTTTGTAACTCATATAAAATATGATTAAGATAGTAAGTTTTGGACAGATAAGAAGGATTCCCATCTTATTTTGTACACTAAATAGTTAAGGGAATGCTAACTTCTCAGAATAATGTTGTGCCTCCAAATGTATCTTTAAGAGCATTCTGCCCCCTGATTATGTACAGACTTGTGGCTCTTATAGTTCTTACCTGCAGACCTTGCTAGGTCTTCCATACACAGACATTTCTAATTCATACCAGCATTGGCTGGTGTGCTGCACTCTTCTGCAAATGGTGAAGCCAGAGACCCTTTCCACTGATTAGAGCAAGACTCTCTCTGAGTGCTGTGAGGGTTTTGCCTCTCAGATAGCTACTTAAGATTTAATTAAGTTATCCATGATCTGAGCTAAATAAACTGAGCTTATGGAATAATTCTCTTCTGTAATTGGTAGGTAGAAAATTTTATAATTACATAAAAATAGAAGCTGGAGAAAAAAGTTTCCTCTGCTTGTGAATGAGAAACTCAATCCTTGTGAGCAATCTATTCAGCAATATAGAAAAATTTAGTACAAAAATATTCTCTTAAGAGGTGTAGCAGCTAATTTTCTGTTCCTTTTGGTTGTGAGAGTCTTTTTGTATCAATCATAACTCTTAGAACTGGATGTTCTACATTGGGATTCTTTTCTTGGTGCCTAACCTGTTTCTTTGCATTAGCCCAGAGTAGTACAATTAAGCATATGGAACTTGGCAGAGTCAAGCATTTGCAGTTACAAAATACAAACAGATTCCAAAGTGCACAAATATGCCAAAGGTAAAACCTGAGAAATTTTATTTCTTAATATAACACATGACAGGAATGAGTTTAAAATCACAAATAGATCATTATAATTCAGGTATTTAGCAGGTACCAAAATCGGAGAAACCATTTATCAGTCATACTGTAGTTACTTCATGAACAGCAGCAAGAAGAGTTTTTGCATTGTCTGCTAAAGTACCTCACTAGAGAGCCACAATGATGATTCTTAGTTATTTAAGAATGTTCCAGGCTCTAACCCACTCCTGTCCCTGGTGTGTGTGACGTGCATAATTCGTACTAACAAATAGATTTAGTGATATCTGTTGCAAAGAAATATTGAAGTGTATAAATGAGCAAATATTTGTCGTTGTCCATAGCAGGCAACCTTTATAGACTGGATTGAAAGAAAATTAAATACTTTTTTTCTGAACTACCCTTTGTATGTAGTTTATTCAACTGGTTTTATTAAGCTCACTGGGGTGGGAAATGAGCTGCAAGCCCTCACAGAATTAACCAGGCATATTAGCATGCTCATCTTCCCCTCTTTCAACTTCACAAACTTATCTTTGCTTTCTCTTGGTGGTTTGTCCACACTACAAAACCTTTCTCCAAAATGAAAGCGTCAGTGGTGCTACCTTCAGATGGCACACACTGCTCTCTAGCAGAAACAGCTTTCTCATCATCACTTCTGCATGTATCACATGAACCTTCAGATCCTGTTAGGTGATGATATATCCCACTTTGAAACGCACAGTAAAACTCTAAGCTTTGGGTCAACAGAGAGTAGGGTGCTGGAATTTTGTACTCCTAGAACAAGCTCATAACCCAGCTCAAATCTTCTGTCAGGAAGCGCATCTATGTTTTGAGGATCAGAAAGCTTGCTGCCTTTCAGCCCAAGAAGCTTCTTAATTAAACCATAGCCTGCTCAGCCAAACAGGCCAACCTGTCTGGGTTGAGAGACCACCTGGCTAGCTCTCCTTCCTTTTCTCTCTGCATGATTTGTGTATTGGCTACCTTTGTCTTTAGAAAGTGGAAAATCATTTTATGTGTAAAGTAAAATTGTTCTTGGTAGGAATGCAAGAGGAGGAGGCTCAGGGGAGACCTGACCGCTCTCTACGACCTGAAGGGTGGTTGTAGCCAGGAAGGGGTTGGTCTCTTCTCTCTAGCAACCAGCACCAGAAAAAGAGCACACAGTCTCAAGCTGTGCCAGGGGAAGTTTAGGCTCGAGGTGAGGAGAAAGTTCTTCACTGAGAAAGTTTGACGTTGGAATGGGCTGCCCAGGGAGGTGGTGGAGTCACCATCCCTGGAGCTGTTCAAGAGAGGATTGGACGTGGCACTTGGTGCCATGGTCTAGTCATGAGGTCTGTGGTGACAGGTTGGACTTGATGATCTTTGAGGTCACTTTGAGGTCTCTTCCAGCCTTGGTGATACTGTGATACTGTGTTTAACAACTGACCTTTCCAAAAAGGAGAACAACTACACCTGTATCACTTAGTTGTTACTCTGATAGTGAAATGTAGGCAATAAGATAAAAATAAACTATTCTCCAAGAGATCTAGTTCATAAGTTTATTGCAAGAAATTGTGCTCTAATGGTTTGTATCCACAGAAGATGGAAAGTGCACTTTAGTATTACTTATACATATTTTGTAAAGCTGTTCAAACATCCCTAGTTGGAGTTAATTTCAATTTTTCATGTAAATGTTCAATTACTGTATTGTAATATTCTTCTTAAACATAGGAGATATTCTTCCTAACTTTATAGCATTTATATTTTGCATGTTTCTTAATTTGCAGCTAAATTAGTTTATTTTATTATTTAAATTATTACCTTAAAGAATGTAGTTCCTTTTGGGGTCAAATTATCCTAATATTGAGGACTTTAAAATTCCTTTGTAGTTAAAAGTATTTTATGTTAAGAGTTGCCTTCAAATAATTTTTGAGGTTTCCTGGCTATTTTATCCTACTATTTTTCATAAGTAAAAATAACTTCTTCAGTGGTGCTGAGTATTGATCAGGCTGTATCAGCCTTAGAAGAAAACAGGCCTCTCTGGACACATCTTTTTTGGTCCTCCTCTGTGGTTATGGCTTCCTGCAAAGTAGGAGTTGGACCATATAGTCTGCTCTAAAAGCAGCACAGTTGATACTATAACAGTGAGCTATTTGTCAGGGAGCAAAGTCTGAAATGCAAAGCAGGGTTAATGTTAGAGAATTTGAAAACATTTATGAGAACGTATTCATTGGAACTTGGCTTGTGGGTTAGCTGTAACAAGAGTATTGTATGCAATCTGGCGGAGTGTAAATCTTCTGGACTCCAGTTTTGGCATGATCTAATTCTAATCGAGCTTTGTTTTGTAACATAACAGCTACTAAAAATGCGTGTGCTGTGCAGTTGAGTGACAAGAGATGCAAGGATGGCTACCTACAAATAAATCATAGGCATGCCTACTGTATTCACTGGAGAGAGTTTAAAGTATACAATGACTTTTAAGAAGAATTTGATAATTGTTTCTGATATGCAGTAGAAATTCTTGTCTGCTTATGAGACAATTTCAAAATCTTCACCTTTCAACTTCAGTATATGAATGAATTCTGGAAAATATAAGTACCTGGAGGTGTTAAAAAGGCCAGTGCACTATGCTTGTGTACCTCACATAGTGAAGAATGAAGAAAATTGCATTAAACGAACTGTGTTATATGTGGGACAAGCAAAGGGACAGACAGCAATGTTCTATAAAAGCTCAGTGACAAAGGCTAATAATTTCCCATCGAGTTTCCTTTTCTTAGTGCCGTTGAGATGCTAATTAAGTTGATGGGAAGAAACCCTTTAAAAGTAGGTTCAGGTGGAACAAAAGTCCCTTTCATTTGCAATGAGTGAAATGCACAGGGCTTTGCAAAAAAACAAACAAACAAACATTTGCTGTTAATTTAGAGTAATTTTTTTTCACTTCTGAAAATGTCAAGATTTCAGTCATAACCTTCTGTGACAACTGCCTCTGCTGTAGAAACAGATTTAACCTAGGACTGCAGCTGTGCTTGCAGTGTCATTATCCCTTATTCAGTTGTAATCTAGAATATTATTAATCTACTGCTGGTAGCATGGTTCAAACTCTTCTCAGCTTCCAGGGATCATGCAGTCTTGGAGTCTTGGAGTCAAATGTAGAAGAGCTGTGCATCTGCATAGGCAGGGTGGACCAAGGGATGTCTTTCAGGCACAGTGGCTCCTGAATTACTGAAGTTTATGTATTGTCATAAAGCTCATGTGAAAATCCTTACCAGTTTGGGAGCAGCAAAAACCCTTATGTAGCCAGGTATGTAGCTGTGGAAAATAAGAATCACTTCTGGCCAGGTTATCTTCCATGAGAGCATTACAATATTTCCAGACTTTGGAGTCTGCCATTTGTGAGGCAAGATGCATCTGAACTGAGATGCACCTTACTTAAATACAGTAATTAATAGGTATTTTGTTCCCTGTTTTCTGTAAATGTGCAAAGTCCAGACATGGACCCAACTGCCACTAAAGTTCTGGAGGGATGAACTTTTTTTTTTCTTAATGTAAAATTGGCAGTTTTGTTAGAACTTATTTGGCAAGCCACATATAGAGCTAAGTGATGATTGCCTTTTACACTGATAGTCTGTAAGAAAAATGGCTCTCAGGTTTATGTAAAAGAAGATATTTGGGTCTAAGTAACTGAAAGACAAAAGACAGTAAAACATAGCTGAGAGTGCTGGATCACGGTGAAGTAGAACTGGGCTAATTTATTTGAAGTGTTTATATTAATGAAACCCTGGTAAAATCACCTTAATCTTGTAATCTAGTATTGCTTTCCCTCTGTATTTACAGAATTTAGCCTGCTTTTAAGAGGCTGTGTACATTTTCATATGCTAGTGATAACATAATAAGAGCACATGGAAATCCTATAAAGATTGGAGAAAAAAATCTCTCATGAGAAGAAAAACAGATGCAGAGCTATAACCTTGCACCTGGAAATCTTTCACACGGCAGTTCTGTGCATTCCCAACCACCCCATAAGGACAGAAACAACACAAGCAGCTGATAATGTGTTTGTGAGGAATGTGTTGACCGTGGTGATGACAGGGTGATACATTTACTCTGGAGAGCACGAGTGCACCTGTGAAATATTAGTCTCTGCTTTTTTACTAGGAGATCATTTTAGAAATATTTAAGAGTAAGCTGCAAGATGGAAGGAGAGGGAAGTTAAAAGAGACTGGGAAGAAGTAAATGATAGACATTAGGGGAAAAGTGGAGTGCTTTCAGAACAATTTATTACAGAGCTTTGGAAGCTTATTCTGTCCTCATTAAGAACAGATACTATGCAGGCAATCTTCTATCAGTGTGCCTAATTAAGTACACTGGAATTAGTAAACAAGGAGAGAAAACTCCTAGTTTATATTAAAAATACATAATTTAACATGTAATTAGTGATGTATACTTGAGAAAGTAAAAGGCAATGTTTCAGAAAACTGATTTGGTTGCACCGACTGTGTACTTCTAATTTATGTTTTCTGTTAACACACCAAATGGTACAGCAAACATTACATGCATGAAGAGCATCAAAGCTGAAATGATTGTTGTTTTGGTATCAGCTGGGCTTCCTGAATTCTTGGAGTGTTGTCTTCAGTGCTACAAATAAGCAATGCTTGTGACTGCATTGAAAGAAAACTCTGCATGCTGATTTCACTGCATCCCTTTCCATTTTGGAGATTCTCTGTGGGATGGAAGAAATAAATGTACCTGTGGGTTGGTTTATTGTTTAGGGTTTGGGTACTGCTTCATGCGATCTCACGGAAAACATGGCAGATCTTAAGCTGGCTTGTGAGGCACATAGATGGAAATGGATGTTTTGTAGGGAAGATTCTTCCCACTTAGCTGCTGTTGTGTCTGGGAGATGCTGAAATGCATTGGTCAGTTTATCTGCTTCAGTATGTCGATGAAACTTGATGGAAATGTGTTCAAAGGCTTCCAAACAGAGCATAATACTGTCTGTATAAAATAGGGAGTGTGTTTTGTTCAGGCTTGTGAACAGATGCTAGCTGACATGTTTTAGACAGCAACTATGAAATTAATGATAAGCTTTCCTGGGAAAAACTCTTGTGTAAGTATTTGAAGAAAGCAGTTCTGCGCTTAAAATGTCCTTGCAGTACATTGGATGAGGACTGATTTGGCCTGCCACCAAGGAGAAGTAGATTCTTCACTGGAAACACCTGAAAGGAAAGGCAAATGCTGGATAGAGACTTTAATGCTGAAGCAAATGGCTGTAAGGAGCTCAGAGCCAGGTTTTATAGTGTGAAGAAAGTGACAGAGGATACCAGAAAGCAGAAACAGTAGAACACCTGGATGTAGAAGACATTTTTAGAGATCATAGATTAAATTTTCTTACTATATCTGTTGGAATCAACCTTAGGATGAGAAAATTGCCTGGAAAACAAATTAATATTTTGGCAGGCTGTCCAACATTACTTTGCTAGTGAAGTGGAGGAAATCAATGTTAAATATACTTAGGAGTACATTATGCTGAGTTATGCTGACCTCATGAAATGTATCACTACAGTATAATCAGTAGTGGGACAAAATTTGAACTGTAGTCCTCTGAATCTTCCTTTTGTGGCAAAGGCATGAAGTAGCTTGTTCAGGACAGGGCTGATTAAAACTCACCTGATACTCTGAAGCTGGTTAGCCAGAAGATTAGCTGATGTTAGGTGAAAAAAAAAGGAAATAAACTAATTGGAATATCAGTGCCCCAGGACCTTATTAAACATCAGATTTTCCAAGCAGCCCTTAGAAGTGTGCTAAAATGGGTCTGGTCACACACTTCAAAGTAGTAGAGGGGAAAGTCAATGAAAAAGCTCTCTGAGATTCATATGCCTTGTGCTTCAGGGTACAGGACAGTCTGGCTCCAAGTGATGCCTGGGGACACTGGACACTGTTGCCAGCAAGCTTCACAGCTTTCCATGGAACTGAAAGCTGCCTTGCAGCTTACAGACAGCAGCTGTCTAGGGCTCAGAGAAATACCATGATGTGTTTAAAAGGAGGAAAAGAAGAAAGGTGTAAGGGGCTAGTACAGCTAAGTGTTCTAAATAAGAATGTTTTTCAAATTCAATGTTTGATTCTTGAATGTATTAATTTAAAACTGCATTAAGCAGATGTGGATGGTTTTCAGAAATGGGGTAATACCACTGATACAGGGATGTAATTGTTCCAAGTGCAACATGCCCGAGGAATCTGGGCTTAGCATACAAACAAAATACTTAGTGATGTGTTCAAATCCAAAAGAGTGGAGTGTGAGACCAGAGGCTTCAGAGAAGGATTTTTTTACTCTCTCTAGAAGAGCTGCATTCAACACCTGAGAAAGATCCGTTAAGTCCTGTCTCCGCTGTCTACCTTCTGCCAGCCTTTCTGCAGCAGTGCCCAGCTATAGTGTGTGTCTGCTTCATTTTGCTTTGGTTAATTAGGCATATGCTGCTTTCAGATTTGTAACACATTCACACTACTTGTAGATTTCTTCATTAGTTAGTGCTTTTGGTGTTTGGGTGTTGTTTTTTTTTTGTTTTGTGGTTTTTTTTTTTTTTTTTTTTTTTTTTTTTTTTTAATGGTGTTTGAAGCTGAGGCATCTGAAAAAGTCAGTTTGCCTGCTATGAGATTTTTCCCTGGGATAACAACCAAGAGGTTTCTGTCAAGTGAGGAGGAAAACTGCCAGTATTTGTAGGACCGTTGGTCTGCAGTGTCTTGAGTAATGTTATCGAGGGAAATTAAACCCATACAGTGAGGAATTCAACAGCTGGCTGGTTTTGCTGAGTAGGACCTGGTATGATTTCATGAGTTACTAGGTCAGATTCATTTGACAAGGTTCTAAGTTTCTCTTAAAGGAGGTACAATTTGAAATTTGTTGCAGTATGACATAATCTAACAGATGAAACCTGTTTGAAAGGTGTAGGTGTGATGATAAACTAAACATTGCAAGCCTTGTTTCTTTAAGAAATGAGATTAAGAACATTGTCTCTTGGTGTTTGTGCCTCCCCTAACAACTCTTGAAGCCATTGATTATTTTCAACCAGAGCTGACAACGGAGATCAATCTTTGAGCTACTGGATTTTTCTGAGCTTTATGAAAATACAGCCTTATCTCTCCTACCCACCTATCTATCAGTGCTCTCATTAGGAAAATGAGGTAGTGTCAGTTCAACTCTCATTACTTACCAGATAATCTGTAGGTGGCAGCAGTGCTTTGAATGTCCTGATAACTTCTGATGGATTAATGCTCTTGTACACATGGGAGAATCCAGTTGTGAGTGTTGAAGCTGTAGGAAATGAGTCTTCTCTAATTCTGCTGTCTGTATTTCTAAACAGTTTTATTTTGGGCACCTATATGAAGAAACCATAAAGGTGATTAATATTTTGTAATGAAGCTATTGGCACCTAATAAACTATTCACTGTGATAGACTCCTTACTAAAAATACTTAGGAATTTATAAAGGGAAATGTGAAATTCAGGTTTGAATACATACATGTGGGTACTAGATCATTTGTCTAAAGGAATTAATCAGTATTGATTGATTGCCTTCCGAGGAGATAATCAAGGGGTAATCTTGTTACAGACAAACGGACTACTTAGCATGACTCAAAACGTCAAAGGGCCAGATCTTGATCTGAGAGTGGAGAATAACCTTGTGGTTACATTGGGACTGTTACAATAAGAAAGGCAAGAGGGACTCATGCCAAAAGGAAGTGAGTTTTTGCTAGGTCTCCGGGTCAGAGGAGCCCGCAGCTGGCTGATCCAGCAGCTTTGCTTTAATAGACAGTGCAGAAGGGAGAGCGTGCAGATGGGGAGAATCAGGTCCATTTTGGTATCGTGCAACAATGAAAGTTAAGGTCACTTGAGCCAAAGCTTATAATTCATTCCTGATGTTGTTAGTTTTTAAAATTAAAATCTTGTCAAGTCTTTTGGCAAATGTTGCAATGAACTCTATGGAAAAATCCTAATAATGACCATTAATCATCTTCCAGAAGAGTGCTGCAAACTTTAATGGTCAGCTAAAAGAGAATGATATAAAATTGTAAGCAGTGTTTGGAAAACGTGCTGCTTCACATTATAGTGGCACTTACTGAAAAATCACATCTGAATGCCAGCTGGATGTTTACTTCATTTTTCTTCTGGAGCACCTTAATTTCCATTTTAACTATCAGATGTAATATATGGTGAGCTTGAACCCATATCTATAATTATTGGTCCCTAGATCTTCAAAGACTTTTTTCTTCTTTAGTTTCATAATTCTTACTATTATACATGGTAATGAACATTCTTATGTCCAGAGGAGAGCCACAAGGCTGATCCAAGGGCTGGAGCACCTCTGCTATGAGGATAGGCTGAGGGAGCTGAGGTTGTTCAGCCCAGAGAAGAGAAGACTCCAGGGGGACCTTAGAGCTTCCTTCCAGTACCTGAAGAGATCCTACAGGAAGGCTGGAGAGGGACTTTTCATAAGGGTGTCTAGAGATAGGACAAAGGGAAATGGTTTTAAGCTGAGGGAAAGTAGGTTTTGACTGGATCTTAGGAAGAAGTTATTTGGTACAAGGGTGGTGATATTCTGGAATAGGTTTCCTGGAGAGGTTGTGGCTGTCCCCTCCTTGGAGGTGTCTAAAGCCAGAGTGGATGAGGCCCTGGGCACCCAAGTATAGTTGAGAGGCATCCCTGCCTATGGCAGGGGCATTGGAGTAGATGACCTCTGACGTCCTTTCAGATAGTAATTATGGTATATTCAGGTGTCCAGAAAACAGTGGAAAGAATGCTTTGTGAAACATTTGCTCTTGTGGTCCTCTGTAGTGTACTCTTCCAGTTTCTGAAGTTGCATGGTACCATACTGTAAAAACAGGATTTTGACCAATGGCCTGAAACTTACAGGATTCAGCATATTACCAGCTGCTAAGGAGAACATGCTTCAGAATGGGAAGATGTTGGATCCTAGGAACATTTGATTTTTGGCCATAAGGGAGACCTAGAACCTCTCTGTGAATACAAAGGACTCAAAAATACCTGTTTAGTTGTCCTCTCTGCACATGACTTCTGCAAAAAAATTGCTGTTCCTTTACAGCTTGCTTTGCATTTTCTGGTGCTTGCTTTATGTTGCTAGTAGAATATAGACAAGGACTCCTACATAACACATCTGCAGCTGAATTGCTGAGTGCCCAGGATTTTACTCTTTACAAACCTTAAAATATTACTTCAGAATTAGAACAACAGAATAAATAGCTTTTCAGCGTGCCTATAGTGGCAGATGAAGCTGGCTCAGTTTCTCTCTTACTCCTATCTTTGCCTTGAGTCAACTGAAATCCACTGATGCCAGACTGTTCCATTTTATAGGGCAGACTGCAAACAGTTCTGCTAAAACAAAAATCTCTCCCAAATCAATGGGAAAAATCTTATAAATTGTCTTTTGAGTTATAAAACCCTAAAGTGCTTTATAGCAATTTTACTTCCAGGTGACTTGTGATTTTATGTGTTTATTTACTTTTGTGTCATTTCTGCAAAATCTGAAATTGATTCCAACTTCCAAATTTATCAAGGTTTTGTGTTTGTTGAATTCCTTGGGCAGTGGCTTAATGCTACATAATCTTGTGTGTTTGAACAAATGTCTAAACCAGCTGGGGCTTACAGATTCATTTTTTAGTAAGTCCTGATCGCAGACATTTCTGCATATGTTCTTATGCTACATTTTTTCTCCTCCTTACCCTGATATTCCAAGTTTTATTTTCGAGCCCAGGCAACACATTGTAGGCTGCTCCGTGAGGATATCCAAGAAATAAGGCAGATTAAACGACCTTACATTTCAAATTATTTTGTAATATACCTGCACACACAAATAATATCATGTGACCTAATAGTATTGCAAGACCTGCAGGTGCCTTTTGGAATATGCAGATGAGCTGTTCTGTACACAGCCTGTTCATCAGGCTTTCATTCCTGTGTTCCTGTTTCTATGTGCTAGGTTGTAACCTTTCAGGAAACTATATAAAATGTTTACCTAGGAATGTGGAATGAAGCACTCTGCCTGCTTCATTTCTGAACTTCTGCTTTACTCTGAGGGAGCTCAGGATTGCTTATCTGTCATATGCTGTCACTGGAAGCATCAAGATTTACGTGGCTGAGGAATTGATCTAAGTAGGCACAACTCACACCGACTACAGAGGTTATCCCTGAGCAGTATGGGCTGGCATCAGTTAAGCTTTGTCCTTTGACTTGATCATGCAATGGGCACCAACTCTGGACTGCAGGGAGAGATTGTGTATAAAAACTGCAGAAATTCTGGGCTCTGGCCCAGGCCTGTGTTTCAAACAAACATCTGTCATGTCCCCTTTCTTGTGAAGTCCATGGTGAGGGTGCCCTAATGATGAATGTGTTGTTTTTTGTATCTAACCATGCAGTTCAGTCACTTCTTGCTGCTAAGACAAGTTACACTTTTTGGATTTTAGGGAAGTGGCTATAATGTGGGGTGTGCAAAAGGAGACCAAAAAAGTGTTCAGTGGTTCTTATCATTGTTTGAGTTGATGGGTATGAACTTGAATAGTTTGATGTGGCATAGCTTTGTATATTAGGTAACTAAATGTTAATAATGCCTCGTGATGGATCTTTGCTTTTATTACTGGAAGTGAGGGTACTTCGCCCCCATCTTAGTGGTGTGATAGCATTGAGCACAATAGAATGAAGTAGCTTTGATTTGTTTCTAGATACAAGTGAAATGTTGGCTTGTTTGTAGGCATGGTCTGAAATTAACAAATTGATTTGGGTTCAAGGAATGTGAGTTTTATGACTGACTTTTCCAGCACCAAATACACTGGCTTTGGCAGGTGAATTAACCTTCTTTTGTAGATTAAAATATTGTGACCTGGACAAAGAAGTGGCGATTACTTCTTTTTGTGAAATTTATCAACATAAATGTGCTCTACATAAATATTTATAAGTTAAAGTTACTGTCAATATTAATGTAGCACTTTCATCGGAAATTATTCCAGAGAATTTGCAATGCAAAGACTTAAACCAGTTCTGTTTCAGAACTGCTGCTTGTGCTTTATGACGGGAAATATCCCTTCCTTCTTTCCATTCTCTCTCCTTCCTTTCACTACCAAGCCCCAGCTCCCCACTCCCTAAAAAAATTAGAATTGAGGTAGCTTTTAGGTCTGATGATTCCAGCTGACAGGAAGTATGCTAGATTCTTTTTTTTGTTTTCTTTTCACCTGTGGTCAGGGTGCTTTTGTTTGTGCATGTGCTTCCCTGGTCAGCACCTTTCCTTTTTTTTTTTTTTTTTTTTTTCTTTCCCCTGATGTGACCTCTGCAGTGCATGAGATTAATGGCAGCCTGCACTTTCCTTGTGAATCAGTGTTACTATGCAAGCTCACTGCATCTCTGTCAGAAGAAGAACGGCTTCTCTCAACAAGCCTACACTATTATCTTTGAACATATGTTCTCTATTAAGTGAGATGAGGAAAGTCACTTAGTTTTCCTTCCATTTGGAGGTTAAAACAGAGGGCTTGTCTAAAAACAGATTGTAGTAAATTGGAGGCTTATTCGAACAGTATGTCAACATTATTAACTTGAAAATATATACTAAATTGATAGGTTTCCTTTAATTACCTCATCTTGAAAGCTGTTCTCGACAAACAAGCAAACAGTTCAAAAGTGATTTAATCTGCCTGAAAATGAGACAATCAGAGGAAAGCACACAGGGATACTTGTCTAAATATGACTTTTATTACAACGAGTGCTAGAGAAACTTTGGGCATAGACAACATACTGGCTTGCAAACGGACCCCAGTTTGTGACTGGGATGCTGGAATGCAGAGTGTCACTTGACTGCACTGAAAGATCTTTAGGATGGCTGTGTGAACGCTTCATGCGTGAAACGCATTCGAAAAATATCTGTGAGACTTCCTTGCTTTTAGACACTATTCTGAAGATTTTAATGATGTATATGCCAAGAAAGCAAATTTGCTTTAGCATTCTACATAATCATAGACATTTCAGCAGCATTCACTCAGCACTACTTATGTATGTGCTACCCTTTCAGACTGAAGAGCTAAAATTAGGGGCCTTCTAGATTACCCTATTGCAGAGGAGAAACTGGGGATTTCTAGGGAAACTGAGCTCCTTTAGTACAGTTAATGAGAAACATGTGCCAAGTCTGACTTTCTTCAACACAGCACATAAACAGAGACAGTTTCACTATTTGGAGCTTTAAAACTCTTTCAATAAATAACCTATTTTAAGAATCCACTTGCTCTTGGCCAGAGTGGGCCAATAATTCAGGCATGGTTTTGTTCTTGATGTAGCCTCTGAGCTGTTTCCTTCCAGGTGAAACTCTTTGGGTAAAGACTCTTCTGCACACCAGGGCTCAATAGAAAAGCATCAGTAGGAACTGACAACCTTCTCAATCTAGTGAAAAAAAGACTCTTTAGTCTATCATTCCAGTTCTTTGATAGAGTGTGAAATAAACATGTTATTTTTAGATCTTCTAAACTATTCATTGTCACCCTTTCCAATGACCATATCCATAAATATCAGCATCCAGAAGTGGTGCTTTCTGACAAAAGGAGCAGAGGATGTTACAGGTCGTCTAGGCATCCACTAGCCATCTAGTAAAGGCACTATGCAAAACAATTATTCTTTGTCCTTGTACTTAAAAAAATAAGAAATAGCAGATCTTGACTATTTTTGTTCTGACTAGCTTTGGTAGTGCATGATAAATGAGGTTTCTGTTATTTTAACTATTG
The DNA here is from genome assembly GCA_033816785.1 of Picus viridis. NCBI lineage: Eukaryota > Metazoa > Chordata > Aves > Piciformes > Picidae > Picus > Picus viridis. The sequence goes on from CM066581.1 coordinate 8,809,860, forward strand.
AGTTTATTCTTGACTCTGCACGCTATTGCTAAAAAGCTAGCTTCATTGTTGTACAACCTAATTTTTACATGTCAGTGAATGTAGCTGAGATTCCCAAGCCTTTATACAAAGAAATGGAGTGCTGGTGCAGCCTGTAATCCTGGTTTGTTGCAGGAAGTACAGGCACTTTGTTCAGCAGATGGGACTGCACAGTGTTTTCTTCATAGTTTGTGACGGCAGAACACGTGGTGTGAGCAACCTTCATTACTACAGCTGAAGGCACAGTGGTTCTGAGGTGTAATTTGGCTTCCTGTATTGCTCAAATACCAGAAGGAATTCCACTCCCTTGTTCTCTTGCCTCTGTGCTCTCACACTGAAGTGACTCTAAATCTCAGTGCCTGCTTGACTAGTACTGCCATTCGGCTATCAGCTTGAGACCCTCCTTGCTGGGTTGTTTCTCTTAACCCTACCTTGAGTGCTAAAGCACAGCATAATACCAGACTATCCCAGCTGTCACATGCTTGGTCACTTCCCCATGAAATTTAATTTTCTACTTCCCATCCTTTCTACTGTGTACAGTTATTTTTATATGCACATCTTTTACTCATAAAAATATGTCTGATTAGTGTTTTGCCCTGGTATTATGCATAATTTCCAGAATTAACCTCAAGAACACAACATTCTTACATACAATGGAAAAAAGATTTTGCAGTTACAAGTTTTTGCAGTTTCATGCTGTCCTCCTAAAACTCTGATTGACATTGAGGGGCAAGAGTTTGTCACATAGGCTGTGGGACGGTATTCTACAACAGCCTCTTTATTTTGGTAATATTTTTAAAGGAAAAAATCGCTTTGTCAGTGAAAGTTTGTCCTAGCTTCACCTAGTAGAATCACTGACCATTTGTATCTGGTCTGCTAATGTGGAGAACGCATTGAGGGTGCCTAAACTGCTGAATGGGCGTGTTTAGAGGTTGTAGTTGTGTGAATGTTTACAGAAGAGAAGTCTTCAAAATGCTTCTGGATTGTTGTGGTGCTATATTCAAGAAAAGCAAGCATGCTTGGAAAATACAGAGAACCTGTGATCCAAATGGCAGTGGAAAAGAAGTTTCAGAAGTCGGGTCATCTTCCTTACCTTTAAAGGTGATGACTTAAAAGTGGTTTGGGATCTAGAGGTGCAAAATTTGGAGTAGACTTAGCATAAACCAACATGTGACATACCACAGACAATGACACAATACCCCTTATCAGGATGTTGTATTTCTAACAGGAAGCCATAACCCCAGGCAGTTGTACTCACCTCACCTTATGAGGAGAGGCTGTGAGAGCTGGGATTGTTTAGCCTGGAGAAGAGGAGGCTCAGGGAAGACCTTATTGCTGTCTACAACTACCTGAAGGGAGGTTGTAGCCAGGAGGGGTTGGTCTCTCCTCTCAAGCAACCAGCACCAGAACAAGGGGCCACAGTCTCAAACTGCTCCAGGGGAAGTTTAGGCTTGAGGTGAGGAGAAAGTTCTTCACAGAGGGAGTTGTTAGCTGTTGGAGTGGGCTGCCCAGGGAGGTGGTGGAATCGCCATCCCTGGAGGTGTTCAAGAGGGGATTGGATGTGGCACTTGGTGCCATGGTTTGGAAGTCATGAGGTGTTGGGTGACAGGTTGGACTTGATGATCTTTGAGGTCTCTTCCAACCTTATTGATTGTATGATTCCTTTCCATATGCTTACAGTGCATGTGAATATAATTTCATCTTGTCAGTTATTTGTTGCCTTGGCTGTTCATCTTCAGTATTTCTTTGATAGTTTATGTGCTAGTTTAGTTTGTGCAGTCCTGTTGTGTGTGGCACCTTGTCATTACAGATCCCAGCAGTTATCACTGTAAAAGTCTACCCATGGCCAAATTGCAGTTGAGCATGTAGCCTGCTTCATTGTGAAGTACAAAAGAGCTGGGTGGCATCAAGCTTTTGGTTTTATTTGTTCTATCATTATTTTGTAGTACAGTTATGTGTCCTTCAAATGTTGTTCTGTATCCAAGGATTGCCTGTTCCTTTGCTACATGTATAGAAAGTAAAACTGAGATGGAATCAGCTGCTTGTTTCTCCCTTTTGAAGCTTTATTTTTGATAGCTTCATACTACATATCACAGGAAAATAAAGACAGATCTGTATTTCAAAGAGCTTACTATGCTTCTTGTAGAAAATAATTCTGCAGGAATCCTTCTAGTAGTAAGGATTCACTGGGGAAATCCTTACAGTCTCACTAAAGTTTTGGTGTCTACCTTTCTCTGTGTTGTGGAAGTTGGTAGGTAAATTCACAGACACAAATGGGCCGAGTAAACTCCCAGTACAAGCAGGACTGAAACTCTTAAAGCCTTTTTAACTTTACATGCATGCAGCTGTCATGAATATAAATGCATGGTGTGAGATGCAAAAGAAGGATTATTTTATGATGTAGGCTGTATTATTCCTTCATAAAACACATTTGGACATGTTTATTTCCCAGCCAACAAGGCTGTTGCTAGAGACCATCTGATTAAAAGCCTTCATCCTTCAATTGCCAGTATCAGGATAAATCATAGAGCATTGTTTACCTGCCTCCTGGTGTTTCGTGTCATGCATCCTCACATGCAGATGGTTCTCATCATTTATTGCTAATGGAGAGTATGAGCTAAACTTTGCTATGCATTTTTGTAGCATTTTGTATGTTTATACTCCACACGTAGAATGGGAATGATTATGTATTTAGTTTGAGAGAAGTGAAACTCATCCTTAGGATACTGTTTGGTTTGTTTCCTCTGCTTATACAACAGCCTTTTTCTGTTCTAGAAAAAGGTAGAAGCCTTTCCCTAGCTAAACTTTTTGCCTTGCATTCCTGGACTAATAATGCAAGCAGAAGATATATGCCAATTGTATGGGTTTGTGTGGCAATATTTTGGTAGTGGGGAGGCTGCAGGGGTGGCTTCTGTGAGAAGCTGATAGAAGCTTCCAGTGTGACAGAGACAATGTCATCTGGCTTCAAGGGTAGACCTGCTGCTGGCCAAAACCCATCAATGTTGGTGGTAGCAGCATCTCTGTGATCATGTATTGAAGAAAGGGGGAAAAAACAACAAACAACTGCAATTAGAGGAGAGACTATGTGAGAAACAACTGTGCAGACCCAAAGGTCAGTGAAGAAGGGGATGCTCCAGCCTCTGGAGCAGATTCTCCTGCACCCTGTTGCTCAGCTCATGGAGGTTAATGGTGGAGCAGAATGCACCTGCAAACCCCATGCTGGAGGAGGTAAATACCTAAAGGAGACTCTGGCCCTGTGGGAAGCTTGTACTGGAGCAGGCTGCTGGCAAGACCTGTGGTCCCATAGAGAAGGAGGTGCCCATGCTGGAACAGGTTTGCTGGCAGGATTTATTTATTTATTTATTGTGGGACACACACACTGGAGTATTTTGCTTCTGGATGGCTATACCCTGTGGAACAGATCCAGTTTGAATCTGTGGTTAACTGGTGTGAGTAACTTGAAGGTCTGGTCTAAGTGAGTAGTAGGGGGAACCATAGGGAAGGTAGTTTTGAAAGAGTATACAAAATGTTTATTTTTCTTCCTTCTTCTCTTATTTGAGAAAGAACTGTAGGCAACTGGTAAGTTGGAATAGTTTCTTTTTACAGTAAATTACTCTGTTGGGATGAGTGTACATTGGATGGTGGTGTTCCATTGCCATCCCCCTACCACCATCCAAGTCTAGTAGGAACTGTTTCTGATTTTGGCCATGAACTTCACAGCTGCTGCTCTTCTTCCTAATGTGTTCAAAGTAATTTGTGAAGGGTTTTAGCTTCATGCAACGAAAGAAGAACCCCTAAGCTCTAGAGAAAAATAAAAGAGAAGGTTCTGATACTGTGAGTCTAAATGAATGAAGAAGCATGTACTTGTGCATCTCATTGAAATAAATCTCAAAGCCCTTAAAAGGGACAATTCAAAATCAATGTGTTTAAATTCTTGACTTTAAAAGAGCAACTGATGTGTTTTGTAAAGAAGGCTTTGTTACAGAGCAGCTGAACTGTCCTTGTGAACTGTTTCTGGCATTCTTGAGTATTTTATTCTAAATTGTGAGCTTTCCTTTCTCTGGGGTTTGAAAAAGAAACAAAATAGTATATGAGCAAAGCAGCAGCCCATCTAGGATGAATCCCTAGAGACTACTAGGCCTAGAGTTAATGGCCTGCAATTCTTCCGAACGTACAGTACTCCTAATATGAACTACATTTTAAAAGCACAATCTGATCTTAGTAAATGCTGCAGCAGTCGGTGTAGCTGGAAAGGTTGTGTTGTGCCGTGGGATTAGAATTAAGAATTCTCTTGCATTTTGATGTTTTCAAAGCTACTCAATTGCCTTCATTAGCTCTTCAGTTACTGATTGCTTCTGCAGCAGCAGCAGCAGCAACATGACAGTAACTTTTGCTGGTGCAAGTAGTAACCTGATCCTGTCCTTAATCATTAAGATGCTTTATTGTTGCAATTCATGTGTTTTATTAAAAAAATCTCTTACAGTAAGCAATACAAAAGTAAAGGTTCTGGCTTTGCTTGCCAGTCCCTTTCTGGGCACAGGGAGGAGGTTGAGGGAGAAGGGTTTGCATATACCTGCAGTCATGCAGAAGCTGCCAGTTGCAACAGATGTGTCTTACACTTGCTAAGCCCTTGCTAGCAAGCTGGCCTGGCACCCTCTGGTTTTAAGGTGGGCAGGAGTACAGTCTGATCACATTCCACTTTCAATTTTAGACAGTCTGAGTTTTTATGGGAGATATTTACTAAGTGAGCATCCTCTTGCAGAACAAAAATCTGTGGTATCCAGACTTGACACAAAAGACAGAAATCACATCACTGTAAACATTTCACATTTGGGAACTGTGTGGATTCTATATGTGTGTCTTCATACATAGGTGCCCACGCCTCTTTTCCCAGAAGAATAAGAGGAGAGGTTTTCTGCTCCATAATATTTTTTTCTTAGGTTTCAAAGTGGTTACTTGAAAGAGAGTCACAAGAGTCGAAGAGAAAACACCACACTTTTGAATACAACTGGAGAGAGCATCATTTATTTGCTGGAAGGAGAGAGGTAAATGGATGAGAGTACAGATCTGACTGGATATCTTTGGATCACCTCATTTTGAAGAAAACATTTTTCATAGTTTCACACTTCTGATATTTTCTTCTATTTCAAATCATTCTTAATTCCTCACTGCAAAAGTGAGGTTTCTCATTAGATGGAGTGACTTGTAATTAATGCTTGTCTTTTGTGAAAGCAGCCCAAGGTGTACTGAAAAATCATACCAAGCTCATTCCATTCAGCAGACCAACTGTGTGACCAGCTGCCAAAAGTTTGACTATGCAGTCCAAGTGAAGGCTTATCATCAGTTTAGAAAAATATATACCTGGACGGAGACAAGTATTTCAATTTAGATTTTTAGGTAGTGATTTGAAGGGCACAGAGATGATTCACGTGAGGGAACTGATTTTCTTTTCTTCTAAACCTAAAGGAGCCGAGTTTAACACTGTTGAAGGATTTTCTGTGAGATGTTCACGCAGATCTGGTGGTGACAGTATCTTGGCTCCAGTTCTGAATTTTGTTCTAAATTTAGGATTCCTCTTTGCCTCTCTCTTGGAAATGTAGTTGTTCCCTTCCCTGCTTGGTATCAATAACAGTCTGCCTTCCTTCTAGCATTATTTCAGCACTCAGTATCGCACAGTGTGTGAATCTCTTTATATCTTCTGTGACTATCACCATGTTGTGGACATACATTATTTTTGCTTTCACAGAAGCAATTTACAATACATGAATAGATGTTGACAGTTCTGGGCAGCCAGGGAAAAGTTGTATCACAACAGACTTTAGTTCTGAATCAAAGGAATGTTGTCCTTACTGCTTCCTACCACATTTCCAAAAGGATGTTGTTTGAGTTATCTGTTTCCTATCTTTTCTTGGCAAAAAGTAAACAAGAATCAAACAGAAACCTGTCAAAAGGTCATGCCTGAAGGATAAATGGTTTTTTAATTTCTCTCTTCATCAGGCCTCATGTTAACGTGTTGCTGCAGATTTATATGTAGCTGCATCAGCATTCCTAGCAATGCTGTTGTGTGAAAAGGCTCATCTGCTGTCAAAAATTATGAGGAGACAGCAGGAAGCGAGACAATAGATCAGCCAGGGCATCTACAGATGTTTTCAATCAGATCCTCTGTTATTTACAGAGTGTCATAGGTATGCATGTTGTTTTACAGATACATAAAACATGAGAGTTTCCTGTCCTGAGGGGCTTACAACATGCAAGATTGTAAATGAAGTCCTGAAAGATTTCTGGTCATGCTATTGAGTGCCCAGCGTGCACAGCTTACGGCAAGTGCAATACAGAACAGCCCACTTCTTGTTAGTTGCATAGGGGGAGAAACATGTTTAAGTGATGCACAGCCAATAGTGAGAGAGCTGGTAATGGATCTTCAGGGCCTTTAATCTGCCTCAGGTCAGCAAGGCCAGTGTCCTTATTTAGGCCCAAACCATATTTGTTGAATGAGGACTTTTAGAGGTCTGAAGAATGCACACTGCCCAGTAAAAACATAGGGGGTGTGTGTTAGTAGACTATGTGCTGCAGAGGGGTCTGAAGGCAGCAGTTTCTGCTTAGCAGTACAAGAAATCATTCCTTACAACCTTGGTCAGTCTAGAGGAATATGTATCTAGGTAACAGGTACTGAAAGGAGTTTTGTTACAGCTAAACCACCAGTATTTAAGAACAATTAAGAAATTGTTAAGCTGACTTGTTCAGCTTAAAATCGTATGGATAATGTCTTCATAAAGGTCCAAACCCAGTATGAAATTGTAGAGGCCACATTTGTCCATGCCTAAAAACACTTTGATGTTTCTGACTGAGCAAGATGCTCTTCTGCTTCATAAATTTAACATGTCAGTTTCTTTCCAGTGTGGCCCAAGCATGCACAGCTTATCACACATTTTTACAGACTTAAAGATTGAATTAAGGGATTTCCTCCCCCTCCCAAAAAAAGATTTCCAGTATATAAACAGAGATAGATTCTGGGTTTGTGAAGTGACTTGCTGTAGCAGAGCTCAGAAACTCACTTAGCTTTTTTGTTTTGCTGTGTGCAGCGGTGCCTTCATGTTGAGTAGTACAGAGTGAATTTAAAGACTATGGAGAATGATAGATAATTAAATAATTTCCTTACTAATTAAATAATATGACCATTCCAGAAGCCTTTTCCTAAGTCTGTTTTAAGGTTGTATAGTTATGAAGCAATGACATACTTTTGCTAGCACTTTACAGCTACTGTTCTGGTAGAATCTTTCAGAATATATCTGATGAAGAAAATATGTGAACTTTGCACTGCAGTCTTCCCAACAAATTTTGCCTGGAAAAATTGACTGTGAAATTTACTCTGCATTCACTACAAAGCTGTATGTGAGAAGTGCAACCTGAGAAGGAATTTTTTGGTCTCTAATACTTGTTTAAGAAGTTCTTGACTCCTGACAGATCAGCATTATTTTTCTAGTCCTGAATTCTGAACCTGGGAAGTGATGCTGTTGACATCATTAGCTCACTTCAAGCACAATTCCCATTTTTTAACGTTGCTTAGGACTGATTTATGTTCTTCAAAATGTCTCCATATGATACAGACCTTGAATTTTTTTCCATTATTTTTGATTTGTGGGGGTCACAAAAACTGTTGCCTGATATCTCTGGCTATATAAATATCTCCCCCTCCTCACCTTCAGTTCTCTTCCCGTGTTACTCCTCATTTTTGAGACTTGAAAACAACTTCAGGACAGAGGAAAAGGCATTCCAAGAGGAAGAAATCTGGATGTTAGAGGCTCAGAAAAGAGTTAAGTGGGGTTTTTCCTTGCTGTAAAGTTATTGGGCAGGAGCCAGGCACATAAGAACTGGAGATGAGGATCTGAAGAATTTGTTTCTCTGTGTTGCAGTCTGGGGGAGGAAAGATGAGTGGAGCTAAAACAGGGCACGACTCCAGGGAAGGAGCCTTTTATGACAGCTTTCTGCAAGAGTGGAAATGAGGAGAAAAGATGGCCAGAAGAATGTGCATGGAACATGTTTGTTTTACTTAGCTCAGACTGCTTCTAAAAAATTTAAAGTAGGTTAATTAGCACTTGGAAAATGCTTTTCTAATGTGCTGAGCTGCCTCCTGTCTTTGGGCTAGTCCATTTAGAATTAGCCAGTTCCAGTTTCTATCCTTGACTGAGAACCTGAGTTAATAGGCTCATACCCTCTGTGCCCCTCATCTGAAACATTTGTGGCCTTCCCATCGTCATTTCATGTTACAACAGGTACAGTGAAAAGTAACAGGGATACTTGGAGATGTGGAGTGACTTCTGCACAAATCCTGATTAACTGCATGCTTGTGCTGCTCTTGTGTTCTTTCTCCACATATCTGCCAATGGCTGCTGCTGCAGGAAGTCCTGTAGCCAGACTCCACGTGGCCCATGGCACAGCAGGGCATGTGCAGTAAATATAACATGAAATAATCACTTTGGGACAGTAGAGATTTACTTTCGAATTATGTAAATACTTAGGATGCTGTTCGAAACCAGTTCCACAGCAAAGTGGTTTTGCTTCTTTTTTCCCTATAGCTTTCCTGCCTTAAAGCTGTAAGAAAATAATAGCTGAAACCTAAGGCTATTCAGACAAAATATCATTGCTGAAGAGGTGGTTATGCATGAAAATCTGCATGGTACAAATTTGATTTAATGTCTAAGTATGTTCCATAGATGTATCCAAATGTTAAGATGCTGGCAAAGATTCAAACAAGCCAGCATCAGACTTCACCTGTTGCTTCAGCATACTGGATTTGTGTTTTGCCTTATTCATGTTTATTTCCAACACACAGGCAAGCTGCGTTGCTCTGAAATCGAAGTGTGGATTCTCCCATACAGTTGACACTGTTGTGCAAGAAAACAGCAGACGTAGTTGTTACTGTGAGAGTTCTGGGCATCTTAGAAAGTTCAGCTACTTCTTCTTTTTAAAATCCTGTTCTTGCATCGCTAAGTTTTGAATATAAAATAGGATCACTGTGTACTTACCTCTGGTCCTGATTTCTTTTTGGCATAGGCAGCTTAGTGTATACCAAAGAACCTTGCCTGTGTGTATGCTGAGACTGGACTGGGATGAAAGCTGTTTCTGCAAATCTACATCAGGATAGTCACACCTGTTAACTTCAGCCACTTAATTTCAGGGATTTCCTTTCTCTTTAGGCTAGTGGAGAGAGAGAGAGAGACTCCTGCAGAACTTTGTGCTGTGAGCCATCTTTTGGAAGAGATTCTCTGGAGTAGGACCATACTCTAAGAAGTCTCTTGCCTATTCTCACTTTCAACATTTGATTTTCATAGTCTCCCTTAACTGATTCCACCTGCTTTTCCTTCCCTTACCCTCAGTAGCTAGCTGGGAGTGAATGTAACCAGAAGGAAAATAAATTGACACTGAAGGATCTTGACCCTTCTCACTGCAGTGCTGACACACAGAATTAACTCTGTGAGCAGCAGGCAGACTTACTCATAGCAATAGCATTCAGTGGTTAGGTCCTTGCCACCTGACAAGGCATGAACACTTGCTGAAGCTTCTCTTGGGATGGCATTATTCACAGTGCGCCTCTCCCCTGTAGCTTCTCTCTGGACAAGTTCAGTTTGACCAAGATTGCCCAATGGCTATAGAAATGTTTTGGACTCCTCGTATAGGTCTCTGTGTACATCCACAGGAATATCAGCAAATTCTATTTTCCTTAAAAATTAGAGTTGATCCCAACTAGTAGGTAACTATGTAGTAATTGGATGTTTTAATGAAAATCTTACTATTGTGTAATTAAAAAAATCTGTCGTAGCAGATTGCAGTTCTGCACCACAGTTCAGCTGACATTGGCATTCAGAGAACTGAATGGAAATGCATGTAATAGAAGTGTTTCTTCGTTTCCTTAGTAGGAGAAGAGAAAGAAAACATCTGAGACCATTTCTTATTAGGTGCACTAATCTGAACTTATCTGAGTCTAAAATTAAAACCCTACAAGCCAGAAGGAGGGAGGAGAGAATATGGAAGACACAGACCAAAATTTGAAGCACCAGGCAGTAAGAATGGTGGCACTCAGCCATGCTCATCATGGGGTATAAATATTTGCAGATTCGTTTCTACTTCTGGAATTGCAGGGAATGCTTTAACTGAAGGCAGCAATAAAGGCATGCATAGCTTTAGACAACATGCAGTTCACCACCTCCCATGGGAAACTTTGGTATCAGTAGAGAAAGACAGATATTTTAGTTGTATTTTGGAATAGGACATTCTGTTCTGTGATAGAGTGCAGTTCAGCACTATGTGAGATCATGGTGTCATCATGATAATCCAGACTGGTGTTTTGACTGTCCTCTGATGCAGACTCTTCAAAACAATTATCCCCTGTAACATTTTTTTCTCTGTGTGTTTAATCAAAACAAGCAACACTTTTGTTGTTTCCCTTTGGTAAAATAAGAAAAAAAAAGATGCAAAATGAATCCTTAGAAACTCAGGGTTCACAAAATGCTTCAGTGTTAAATACTCAAATCTGTTATCTTAATGCTCATGCTGTTAGCAGCCATGGGAATTACAGGTAGATACTGAAGAGGAGCATATGTTGTTTATTTACTTCTCACTTTCAAATGTCAAATTTAAAGTGGAATATAGGAAGGATTTCAAGAAACAAGAGCATATAAATCTCTTATGGAGGATAAACTGTGGGTCAGGTTCATGTCTTTTCCAAAGGTGACCACCAGTAAATTTCAGCAGTGGAGTATGAATGCCAGTACACCACCTGTGAGGGTTATTTGTGGGTTGTTTTTTGGTTTGGGTTTTCTGTGCTTCTTTGGATTTTGGTGGGGGGAGGGAAGTGTGACACAAAAGAGAAGGAGTAGTGAGAGAGTTTCTCGGTGCAATCTGTTTCATTATATACACATATCACAGGAGTGAGGTGTAACCTCCTGTGGGCACATCTTCATTTTAATAGGATCTGAGGCAGGAGTGGGGTTGGGGCTTGTGGCAGGTGCATTTACACTTCTTACTTCTGTATGTTTTTCAAGCACCTCAGAGTCACTTCTGGATAGTAGTTGTTTCCTGCAACTTGATTAAAATGTTTTTGTTTTCCTCTTCATTACATACAGTCAGATTTATTCTGAGGGGATTGCTACCTGCTTAGGCTGGCACAAGGGACATGCAATAGTGGTAAGGAGAAAAAGACAAGAGAAAACTTAGTCAGTTTACAAGGTAAATGAAGACTTCCATTAATTGAAACTAAGAGCAATTACATGGTCACATGTCCTTGGCCAGTGTAGAATCTTGTCTGTCTTTTCAGTCTTTCCCTTTGGAAGCATCAAAATTTGTACTTAGTAACTATTTTCTAGTGAGAATGACAGTTAGAACTGTTACTCGTAGCTACACATTATTAATTCTCCTGCCCCAAATGACCTCCCAAAGGGGCCTTGAAGATGCACATTGACATCCATGATTAGATGTCAACCTACAAATGCTACTTTAAAAAATGTAAGAGACGATAAATATGAAAGACATGGCATTTAGATGTGAGGCAACTGTGTTTTCCAAAGTCTCCACAAAAACTAATGGTATTATTTAGTCTGTCTGATAGCACAGGGAGGCCTGCAAAATTAAGTTCTTGAAAGTTAAAAAGTGACCAGCTGACCTTAAAATGTAATCAGTGTTTGTGTTCTTTTCACAAATTTTGATAAATTGTACTTTTGAACTTTGCCTACAGCTACTGTACACTTCAGGAACACAATAGACAAATGCTTCCTCCTTGTCAAAACTGGTAGGGCAGCTTTAATTCCTACTCTAATTTGAAGATAAACTTGCTCAAAAATGCACATAAATAAATCTAAGGAAAACTCACCAAGAGTGGGCTGCTGCTGCAGCATGATTGTAGCTGTAATGAAGTTGTAAATCTCAGGAAAATGTTTCAAGGTGTTTGATATACTTGGCAGACTATCTTAGTGTATTGCTGTTTGCTAATATTATGTTCAATTTTTAGTTCAACAATGCTGGATAAGAAACTCTGTGATGCTAATTTGAGCTGAGTATTACTTGAATCATCAAAGCTGTTCTAAAACCAAACCAAGCTCAACAAATGGCTTATTCTTGCTCATATATAAGGGGGGGGCGAGGTGAGAAAAAGCCCTGTTCACCTAATTATGAATTCATCGTTGTTCTCTTGCACAACTGCACATTGGGATTGAAAGCTTTAATTCATTTGCTAAACTATACTCTGTTGTGGGGGAAATGGGCTGCATGCAATTCCCCAAAGCAGTATGTAGTATGAATTATTTACCCAAAGAATAACTCTGGTTCTGCACTCCGCACACTGACAAAATCCCCGGTGCTGGGTAAGGCATACAGAATCGCTGTCTTTGGGCAGCAACTTGTGGGGTGTTTTGTTGTCCAGCTCTGTTGTTAAACTTGATTCTCAAACAAGACAATAAATAATTTCTTAAGACAACTTCTCTGCTTGGCAAAACTAGAACACAAGCAGATGCTTTGGCTGTTGTAATTTTGCCTTTACCCTCTAAAAATGTTACATTTATTTAGTTCCAGCAACATTAGTAACACAATTAACAGGCCAAGGGAAAAATGACTGCGACTACTGAATGTACTAATAAGAGTTTTCCGTTCCTTTTACCACTAAATCTGCTAGCTCAGACATCTGGCAGAAGGTAACCTGAAGGGAGATGTCTGTGTCACCTTATGCACTCCATGATAATTATGTGCTTAAATTACATGATAGTATTTTTTCCCCATAAACTTTTATGTGACAGTACATGGTTGGTTTTGAGGAATGTTTCATTCCTTCCACAGGAGGAATTGTTCTGTCCCAGTTGTCTTGCAGATGTGATGAATGTTGCCTGTGTCTTCACAGATAAATGCTGCAATAGGGAAAGATGAAGGAAAAAAGGAATTTAGAGTAAATCAGATGATTACACTAGCTAATCAGGTATATAAGTTAATGAACTGCCTTTATGACAGCTGCGGAAGCAGGTCTCAATCAAGTCACTCCACCAGCAGCAGAGCAAATAAATCCTGATTTCTTACAGATTTGCCTGTGTAGCTGGAGTTTTTGGTGTCTAGGAGGATGTGAGATCCAGCTCAAGCTTTCTTACAGGTAGGATTAGTTCAACACCTCTGTTATGCATGCATTTTCTGGTGTGTAGTAAGGCTGGAACATAAACTACAACCTTTCTCGGTGCTGATATTTTCCCTCCTCAGCTTAACTACCTAATACCATAGTGTTTGATGAAAATCACTATATTTAATTAAATTAGCCTATTGATTCAGAAAATGCTGGCGTGAGAGAGACAGTGGTCATGTAACTGTTATTTCTTTGGGAGACCTTGGCATAAAAAGTTATGAAGCAGTGAAGGTCAGTATCAATATAATTATTTTTAGTATGGTCTTGGATAACAGTTCTTTTTTCTTCACTCCTTTGACTATGAAACCTAAAATGTCTTGTGTGAATGTGACAAAAACACATTTCTCCTTGCTGGTTGCTTTGGAGAGCTTTTTCCTTAGCATTCTGAGTTGTTTTTCACTTTTTTAGTAAATGCTTAAAGAATCCTAATTGAAGCATGCTACTGAATCAATCCCAAATCACAACAAAACCAAGTCTCTACCCCTGAGCCAAATCATACCTTCCCTTCAAAATGTTTCCCAAAGCATGTAGCCCTAAGTTAAAAGCTGTGCAAGGAAACATTCAACGAGGAGGGGAAATGTTGGGAAAATTCCATCTCCCGCTTTATTTATATAGGTAAATTAATTGGCGTAATATGTAAGATAAAAGGGAAAGGCAGGTTCTTTCCTTTATACACTGGAAACTCAGAATGGAAACCTCCTAAGGAGGAACTTTATTTCAATTCATGCTGATAATTAACACTCACATTTTCCTGTTTGTGAGAAACGTGTATCTTCCAGAGTTGCATTAATCTTCGACTGAAATTTTGCTTCAGTGAGGCCTTTCAGAAGAAAGAGAGAATAGAAAGCATCTCTTTTTTTAGTTATGTCTGGAACAGCAACAATTATGCCATAAAAAAAACAACCTTCAACCTCAATAATATGAATAACTGAATGAAGGCATTCCGAATCTTGCTACAGTTAATTGTCATTTAAGAGCCTAAGTTTAGCCAAGCAAAAATGGAATATGCAGCTTTATGTGGCAAAAGTATATCAAACCAGCCTAGTGGTAGAAAATCCTGACTAGATGTTGACTATGTCAGTCAATGCTTATATTTCTATTTCTTAAGAGTAACTATGAGCAAAAAATGATAGTGCAAAACTATATTCAGAATCCAGTTTCCCTTTGTTTTCCCCTCATTTGTAAGAAGGGTTGCTGTGCTGCTGACATATACTAAATTCACTGCAACAGTTGGAAGCAGTGATTCATGTTATATCAATTTGAAACATAGAGGTTTGTACTAATTAAGTGACTTTTTGGGTTAAAATCTCAGCTCCTTTTCTCTTGCAGTACTACAACTAAGAACTGGAGCTCAGAGTTTTCATAGTTTGGAGGGCTTTGTTGAGAACCTTCTCTAGCTTTTAAAATTTTGTTTAGGGAAGAGAGAAAGAGTGGTGAAGTTACTTTTGGATTTTATTTCTATTAAGATAACCAATATATACAATTTGTCAGATAGAAAAGTGTTTCTGGATCAATAGTCCAAGAAAGGTCTGCTTCTTTAAATGCCAACAAAACAGCTCTCTTCTTGGTATCCTGGCTGATTGAGACTGGAAAGGTTTGTAAGCTTTGAGCAGTCAGTGTGACTTGGTCCATAATCGCAATTATAGTAAACAGAAGCTCCCACATGGTCTGGCTTGGAGAAGAATCAGCTTTGATCCCATGGAATTCTGAAGCTTTGTAACACTTTCAGTAACTCTTTTTCAAGCCTTCTTTCTTATTCCCATACCTATGTTTTTCCACATCAGAGGCAGGGTAAACAAAGAGCTCTAATAAGACTCTGGATAAGTAGCAGCTTGCAGACTGTGCTATGTGGGGTTCACATCTGTATGGTATTTGTTGACGTTACCTGTTGGGGGAGAACCCTCAGAATATCCAAAGGATGACTCCAGATGCAGAGATTCTTTCTCTGCTTAAAACAGCCTTATATACTGGAGAGTATCCTGAGCTTCTTTTTCCAGACAGTCCCATTTCTTGGCTGTCAGCTCTTCATTCCCTTCATCTCCTAAGCCAAATGTTTCCAGGTTCTTTTGGGAGGCCTTCAGGAGATAGTTCCTTTAGGGAAGGATTCTACTGATTAATTGTAGTGACTTGTTCTGATTGGAAGTAGTTGAGGTAAATAACATTTTCTTCACTATTCCAAATCTCAGCAAGGGAATTTTAAAGCTGATTTGCACTGATCAGTATTTTAAGTAGTCCTAAGCCACCTGCTGTTTGCTGCACATTACTATAATTATGTTAGATATCACATCTTTCCATACCATAGAAATAGGTAAGAGGGCAGTCTTGCTTATTTTCCTGACAAGAGATAAAATCAATAAGGGTAGATAAGAACCTAAACTATAATTATATTTTACATATCTAAATACATGCTTTCTTCAGGCCCTAGTGAAGCATGTGAGAGCCTCTACTCATTTTTTTTTTTTCTGCTGTATGTCTATTCTGTGTCAATATGCTCTCTATACCTTGTCTTCCACATCTATCCATTTGTTTCTTTTTATAAGATTGACTCTGAATTCCTTGATAGGTGTCTGTGGAATTACACATTACAGAGGAGGGCAGAGAATCTTTTAGATTTCTTTTTAGTTAAGAACTACATTTTGAAACAAAGTTCATTTCTCTCATTGCATGGAGCTGGGGTGGTTCGGCCTGGAGAAGACTCCGGGGAGGCCTAATGACGAACTTCCAGTGCCTGAAGGGGCCCCACAGAAAGGATGGAGAGAGACTGTTTACAAAGGCTTGTAGTGATAGGATGAGGGGTAATGGCTTCAAAGTAGAGAAGAGTAGATTTAGACTGGATATTAGGAATACGTTCTTTGACATGATGGTAATGGAACACTGGAACAGGTTGCCCAGGGAGGTAGTTGAGGCCCCATGCCTTGAGAAGTTCAAGGTGAGGTTTGACAGGGCTTTGAGAAACCTGATCTAGTTGAGGGTACCTCTGCTTACTGCAGAGGGGGTTGGACTAGATGATCTTTGGATTTGCCTTCCAACCCAAACCATTCTGTAATTCTGTGACTATAATGATCAGTCCATCAGTATGAAATCCTTTTGCATCACTGAACCTAATGTGTAAATTTATTTGTTGTGTGTTTTTAACTTGGTATCAGGAAGTATTCTTTAGGTTGCCAGGTTTTCTATGTATTTGCCATGTTGGCATAATTCTATTAATGTCATGCTACAGATGTGAGCATCTTGGATCAATATAAACTAGTTTGTTTTTTTGGGTTTTTTTTTGGTACAGTTCAAATTATCCATGTGAAATGAAAATCAGGAGACTGAAAATAAAAGCAGTGGGGAGCTGCTGACAGACAAATAAAAGAAAGCATTTATAGCTGATTCAGTTTGTACTGTAAGAGGCCAAAACTTGGCATGCACAGAGATAGAAGCTATCATCTGAATGTTTTTCCCACGGAAGAAATGACCTTCCCTGAAAGATTACAGACTTGTGCCTGACAATTAAAAGGAAACAATCTACTTCCATCCTCAGATAATTTTGCCTTGGATGCTAGTCATGTTTCTAATGTACTTTGGTAGAATCCTCAGTTTAGTCAGTTTTAAAACCTCTTAATATAATGTGAAAGCAGCTGTCTGTTTCTGGCAGTAGGTATCCAAGTATTTGACCTGTTGTATCCTTACTGTACTCTGCATTTAAAATGCAGATTTTCATTTTGTTGTTGAGAAACTCCAGATGCAGAGCTTTGATATGCTGAATGCCTTTAAAGAAAGAATTTCTAAGTTCAGGCTTTGGTTCTTTCTCCTGTCTAACAAAGCAGGTGAGACTATTGCAGATCCTCATATAACTGTTTTTCAGGTATGGATCAGCTGCTTTCTACAACTGAATAGAGATGAGTGAGATCTGTGTTGGAATTACTTTTAAGCAAAATGCCCTATTTGTGGCTAACAGAACCATTTCACAAATGCCTGATGCATTGAGATGTATCAGTGTGCAGAGAAACCTGAAAAACTTCTGAAGAAGTCAGTTTCATCTAGAAGATCCTATTTTAAGATTTTGCATTCTCCTAAAGGAAGAGGGAGGAGAAACAAAGAGCCTTCTTACAGCTCTTCTAATGTCTCTAGGGGAACTTGGATGGTCCTGTAGAGATGCCTGTTTCCGTCTAATGATACAGCCAGGTTGGGCAGCTTAGTGGATCTTCTGCCCTGAGCTGCTGCAACAAGGAGTGGCCCCACTTCCACTCCTTACTATTTTCTGCATTCTTTTGCATCTGATTATTCCTGCAGTAATCATATCATGCCTATTTCTTCATAGAAGGATCTTGGAAGTTCTACTTGAGGGAGGAAAAGTGAGGCATTTTGCCATAGAGAACTCAAGGTAGAGGTTAATTTAAGCAAAGCTCACTGTCTCAAGTACAGTTGTGGGAGGAGGCAAGAAAACATGGCAAATTCACTTACCTGAAGTTGCCTGTTGTGACAGCTCTTTGCTCTCAGTTTTGAAATATATGTACAGCAAGCAAGTAACATGGTATATATTGCTGAGCTTGTGTAGTTGGAGGCTGTTACAGATGTATACTTGAGTGAGACCTTAAGAATACAGAGGACAGCTGGGGATCTTCTAGACTTTTTATTTTCTCCTGTAACACCTGCTGCTAGCACCATGGAGTTCATTCATGAGTAAAACATTGTGTTTCGTTGAAGGGGCAGTCTTTAGCAAGCATGTGTTTAGCAGAATCCTGGCTGCTCAGGCTGTCTTGGCAAAAAAATAATGCACTTGTAGGTGACATGGCTCAGAAATCAGGTGGTTAGATGCAATGTGTTTGGAGAGTTTGGAAAACAAAACGGGAAGGAAATGAGAGTTGAAATCCTGGTTGATGATGCCTGATTTGAAATGTTCTTTCAAATGTGTTTTAGCTGAATCTCATACTTGTGGACAGATATGGGAACCTTATGCAGTATTTATATAGAGACTTGCACTTCTGGTTTCATGTTATCACTAGAGAGAAGGTAGCAACAGGGATGTAAAGGGAGAAGGTTGGTGTTTTTTTTTTTTTTTTTTTTTTTTTTTTTTTTTTTGTTTGGTTTGGTTTTTGGGTTTGGTTTTTTTCAGCCATTTAACCAAAATGACGTCAATCTGAGCAAATCTAATGAAGAGAACTTCTCAGAAAACTTGCTGCATTTTGGGTAGTGTTTCTCATAATGATGTTAGTGGGAAAGTTATTTTGTGGTGTTCTTTCTGTGGTTTTCTGTCTTCTGTGCATCTCATCACTACTAAAGCTGTCCTAAAGAAATTATTTAAAATGTAATTCTAATTTGAGGAATGGACAAAGCTCAGACCCTTTTAAAAACACTTAGTGCTTGAAAATCCATGTTGAGTACATACCTTCTTTGTGGACTACAAATTGTATTTTATTTTTGCATGTAGCATACAGATTTATCACACTAATGTTCATCACACACACAGAACCAGTGATCCAGTGTGTGGCTGATAGCACTGCTTTGTTGTAAAGGTCATGATGCCTACTCCATAGAAAAACTCTGTTTTGTCAGCACTGGGTAAGTTTGGGGTTTCTGTTTTGCTGGGGTTTTCTTGACAGCAAAAATTCACTTTTTGTATAGCTTAGTTTACCTCCGAATTGCATCTTCTTCAACTTTGTATCCTGACTTGCACTGTGTCAAATTATTAGTTCTCTTACAAGGCCCTGAACAATTCTGTCCATTTCTGGTTTACTGCTGGTCTCTTCTAACAAGTAAACTTCTTGAGTGGAGAGAATAGAATAGAATAGAATAGAATAGAATAGAATAGAATAGAATAGAATAGAATAGAATAGAATAGAATAGAATAGAATAGAATAGACCAGGTTGGACGAGACCTCCAAGAACATCGCATCCAACCTATCAACCAATCCAGCCCACCTAAACAACTAAACCATGGCATCAAGCATCCCATCAAGTCTCCTCCTGAACACCTCCAATGACGGTGACTCCACCACCTCCCGGGCAGCCCTTTCCAATGGGCAGTCACTCTCTCTGTGTAGAATTTCTTCCTAACAGCCAGCCTAATCCTCCCCTGGCGCAGCCTGAGACTGTGTCCTCTTGTTCTGGTGCTGGCTGCCTGGGAGAAGAGACCAACCTCTGCCTGTCTACAACCTCCCTTCAGGTAGTTGCAGAGAGCAATAAGGTCACCCCTGAGTCTCTTCCAGGCTAAGCAACCCCAGCTCCCTCAGCCTCTCCTCATAGGGCTTGTGTTCCAAACCCTTCACCAACTTCGTTGCCCTTCTCTGGACACACTCCAGCAAGACAACATCCTTCCTAAACTGAGGGGTGCAGATGTAATGGAAATCAGCCATCTACTGTGACTGGGTTGACAAAGCCCTTTTAAAAGTGAATCTACTCACTTCAGGGTCTGCATTAATCACCTGAATATCTTAATATTAGTATATTAATTTACAGCTATCATCTTTCATCCTCTTTCCCACAGGCAGGAGTGGAGTGCCTCGCTTGGCATATACTTGCATTTAAATCCTGTCTTAGTTTGTTGCTATTAGGTCTAGACTTGTCATAGACTTTGGTACCCATGAGAAGCTATATCCACAGACTTGACTAGCTCTTGTGTCTGTCTCCTGCACAGATGAGTTGCTTTGGGGAAGAAAGTTCTTGTGCTTCCCAGTCTCCAGTGAATCACTTATCTGTATATGCTGGGCTTGGAACATTGATTGCTCTTGAGGACTGAGGCTTTGAATGTGGTTTGCTGTGCTATGAAAAATCAGCATGCATAGTGGAAGGGACACACACATGCATGCCTCTGCTGTTTGGGTGGTAAACAGCAGCATGTTTGTTGTTTCTTAGTGGCTTTATAGGTGGGTACACAGCACTAGTGTAGTCTCAGTCATACCTTGGTTCCTCTTGGGTTTACTATGTAAATAATTGTAAGAATGGGACTTAGAGTTGAGGAGAAGTCAACTCTTCCAGGTAGTTAATCTGCAAAAATTAATTCAAGATGAACAGCATTAAATCATAATTCTGCATGAGAGTACCTGCAAAAGGATTTAATGGTTTAAGTATTTCATTAGATTAATTTGGATTTCTGAGTGTGCTTAGGTAACGAAGCCTTCCAACATAATGCTCTGAAATAACTTCCTATAGACTTCAGTGCTGTGGAGGATTGTAACTCTTTGTTTCTTCTGCTTAACCTGACTATCATGTACATTCTGATGCTGTTGTTATTCCTCTTAGCAGCTGTATTTTAGGAAGCTGGAGATAAGAAAGAGTTCTAGCAATTCTGATGGCCTCAAAACTCTTGTCTTAATGCTCCAAATTTCTCTGAAGCTTATATTACTTTATTGGAACACCATTAGTTTGCCACTGCAACAACTTGGCTGTGGGAGAAATGCTTTGGCTGTACCCAAAAGTTACTTTAACAAAATGACTCTCTTCAGAAGCTGTTATCTAATGGATAGCACCTTGGGTTGTTGAATGGATATGCTCCCTATTTGTTGTAGTTGCTTTCAGTTGATGTTGACAGGGGCATGAAAGGGAGAGAGACATAAAGAAAGAGATTTTCAGGGGTTTTGTGCTTCTAGATGCCAGTGCCCAAGGTAATGATCAGCAGGTTTCCAGGGTTTTAGCCAATTGTTTGGCTGTGATTCAAGGATTTCAGCTATGTGTTTTGGAAATACAGTTCTGTAGCAAGAACGTGGTAAAAACAATCTGCTTTCCAGTGCTGGTGCAGAGGGAAGAAATGAGTGACAGTGGCTTATTCTACATGACATATTTACATGTAAGTTCTACTATGGTAATTCATATATAAGACTATTCACAGAGGTATCTTTTGGCTTCTTTTTATAAACAAACACAATCTTCCGAAGAATAGGACTGTTTTGTTTATTTGTGCCCTGGAGTGCTTGAATATGCTCATGAAGGACCAACATATATGTTCTATTTCCTGACAGCCAAGGAAAGCTCTCCCCAAAGAGGCAAACAGCTCATCTGAAGATTGCAGCTGACATAGGAGAGTCACTGATGTGGCAGCACTGTGGCTGTTAATGACAGGTTTACTGCTGTTCTTGCTGCCCTGAAGGATTTTTTGCTGAAGGTAGGAATATAGTGCAGGCAGTGAGAACTAGAGGGCTGCTGGTTCAGATTGCTGGCTTTGCTTGTAATGCTGCTTGGCATAGCTTGTAAGGGGATCTTTTGTATAACCTGAAGTTTGTCACTGTCAGATCAGCTGCAGGCAACTCCCTTGTCTCTGATTGCAGCTCTTTATTTGGTATATGAAGAGCATAGATTTGCATTACAGGGTGTGGAGCAGGAATGTGGGGCTTGGAGCGGGTGGAGAGAACTTTGCTGTACTGGCAGGAAGGAATTATTACCCAGGTTTAATAATCTGAAATACCAGATTAATGTTGGCTGCATCATGTTGTTCTCTAGAAAGGGGGAAAAAAAATATCTGACTGAGATATTTTTGAGCCACCTGAGGTGTATTCAGTGTTCCTCTACAATGCTGGCTCCAGTGCTCATCTTCTGCCCAAGCTGAAATGTGGCGGTGTGTGTGGAGGGGGCTGTGGGGTGGGTGTGATGACTCACAGAAGTAAATATTTATCTGTAAGCAGCTTTTATGGAAGTTACACTTTTTGAAAATTACTGCCAATGGGCCTGTTTGTTCAAAAACCTTGAGCAAGAGTTTTAAATTATTTGCAAAAAGAAGGAAGTCTTTTGATGCTGAAAGAAGTTTGTCAATATACTGTGTCAGGATGTGCCTCTTCTTCTCACTCTGACATTTGTTGACTGTCCTGTTGCTTGATCTCATGAAATAAAATTGTGCTGTGTCTAGGGCTGGGAATAAACTTGGTCTTTCCTCAATCCTGAGGAAAAAAACATTTATATTTGTAAAAGTTTATGATCATAGGAAAACAAATAAGAAAACATAAAAAGTTCCTGTAAGCCTTTAGTACCTGATGCTAAGCTCTGGGTAGCAGTTCTTGTGGGAAAAAAGAGGTTAAAGGAATGACCAAGAGCAAACCCTTTTTGTTGAGCATGGTGAGAAGTGTCAAGAGGAATCTGGAGCTGAGAGATGCTTGATGTTGAGCAAGAGGAATGTGTATAAAACTTCTGTTATACTTCTGTCAAGTTAAAACACCTTCAACACTGAGTGCAACTTGTCAATTAATGTTGTAGCAGATCATACAGCAAAGCTATGGTCAGGAAGAACAGTGTACAAGATGACCTTTGCAAGCACAGTCACTTGAGCTCACAAAGTTTTATAACCATATAAACAGTGATCCCAGTGTGCCACCGTGGGCTGCATGTTCATAAGCAAGGAGTACGTCCCTTTTCATGCTCTTACCCTCCCTCCCCCGCCCAAGGTTCTGCTGGCAGTGTCAGCTGATTAAAACCTCTAGTCATGCAGTGATCTTTTCTTCTGACAGGGTCTGCTCATAGCATGCTACCAATGCTTCTCTCAAAATGGGCCAGACCCTGTGATCTCATAGACTGGAACCAGGTCTTGCTGCTTTTGGTGGAGTCAGTCCCTACTCACATTAGTCCTTGGGCTTCTCTGAACTGTGGCATCTAGGTTTGTTACACATGAGCATTTATTCCGTAGCTACTCTCTTTCCCTGTAGAGCTGCAGGTTAATTTTGTGTTGAAGGAGACTGAGTAGACACACACATGCATTTTCTTCTTAGCACATCAGCACTATTTTGGTGGCGTAAATCACTCCCTTAACCCTATTTCTCATTCTCTGCTGCTTCTCAAAATGGCCACCAGCCATGCATTTAAGGGGTGTGACAGACTGAAAGACTATTGTTACCAGAATATGAAAATCTATTTGTAAAAGAATTAAGGGGAGTTGGATGCCCAAAACATTTGAATTTCAATAGGAAATATTCAGCCTTGTTATCTGAATGTATTATTTAGCCAGCTTTCTGTTAAATGACATCATGATAAAAGAATTCAACCTGGTTTCAAATGGCTGCATGCTAATAGCTTCTAGCAGGTGCTCCCAAAATCAAGGCAGTCAATGAAATTTCCAAACGCCTCCCCACCCCATAAAGAAAGCTCATTTCTAGAAAGTACTTGTGGTTTTAGTCCGGTTTATCAAACGTGTGAGACTATGATCTGTTTGTACTTCTGCTCTTCTGAGACTGGTGTTTTTGTAAGGATTCAGATTGCAGCTGTCTTAAGTGGAAATTCCATGCAGGCTTAGCTGTGCTGATGTCAAAGCACCTCTAAAATGTATCAATTTGGGGTCCCAAAAGTGCAAAACCAGTTGGCATAAAGCTTCTAGGAAAAAAAACCCATGAACAACAAAGAACAAACCGCCAACCACAACCAACCAACAACAAAAAGCCCTAAACTCTCTGAAATGTCTTTTGTTACCTGACCTGCAATTGCTTCAAGACGCCAGCACGGAAAACTACAAAAGTGCATTTCATCTGCAGTTACAGACTGATAGATATTCTTTGCAGCTGACAGTAGGCAGTGAGGCGTAATTCCTTTTGTTCCTTTGGTTGTTTAGCACAGTAAGTAAATTTAGGTCAAACTCTCCATCATTTGATCACATGCCTGGAGATGTAATACATTTTGTCTAATAGCCAGGGGAAACAGTCATTTAACCAAGTAACTGTTTCATTTCTTTAAGTGCCTAATTTGATAGACAAGGCACCGTTCATAGGAAAACAATGGATCCTACTATGGGATGTTCTCAGCTTGACCTTTGTGCTCAGTTGGATACTGGTGGGGCCTGTTAACGTGAAGATGTTTGCCAAATTGGGATGAGTGTAGCAACATCAGACATAAAATACAGTCTAAGTTACATCATGGAGCACATTGCATCATGTGTCTACTACAAATTATTTGTCTATCTCTTTTCCTGCCATAAGGTTTCTGAAATAGGATATAAAGTAAAAGCACTTAGTTAAAGCAAAGCAAACAGCTTGCCATTCCTTTTAATTTCAGAATAGCAGGGGCTTGTGTATTTTTCACCCTTCTTCAGGATAAAGACCCAGTTCAGTGCTCTATTCCATGTTGGCTATCACACTGGAAGCAGCCAAAACAGCAGGTGGATTTAAAATGAAGGGACAGCTGTATGGATGAGCTGCTGGATAAGCAGATTATAAAATATTCAGTTTGGAGAGGTGGAACTCATCTGCCCTCAGTGAGGAACTTTGCTGGGAATTACTTGATAAGTTTAGCCATCATCTCTTAAAGATCAATTTTGATATTACCATTGGAGCTCTGATTAATTCCACATTGGCCTCTGTGGTGGGTTGAAATTACCCCCCCAACTGATTTGGAGAACTACCCCTGAAATGAAAACTGCCCGACTAGCTCAGAAGGTTTTGGAAGGAAATGAAGCTGTATTTACAAGCAAACTACAATCTAGACGTAGGAAATGCAATGAATATGTACAACATACAAAAGGGCTATATATATTTACAATTTATAAGCAACACAGAAACTCCACAGACTCCCCTGGATGGATCCAAGGGACCCATTCACCTCCTCCCCCTCACTCCCATCCTCCTTCCCATTACCTCACACAGTAGACAAAACAGGGATACCTTCAACAAGGCCACGGAGGAGAGAGAGGAAAGTTGCAAGCAGAAGCTATCCAGTGGATTATATAGACCTTATCATGCAGTCATGGTTTCAAGTCTTTGGAAATATATTTTGCTGGTCTACTTTAATAATTAACCCCCTATGTACTTGTAGTTTAGTACTGTCAAGTGAGCATCAGTAATTCAGTATATCATGTTCCTCTCCAATGAGACAGTTGCTTTCTGTTTGGCAATGACCCAGGAGAGAGAATCTGCATTCATATCTAACCAGAAAACCACTAGAGGAACTGTATTGTTAAATTTGATATTTAGAAATTCCTGTTTAACTGAAAAAAAGTCTTTCTACTGCAATTTTTAATTTCAACGTGGAAAATAAGGCTGTACAACTAGCTTTGCAAATTGTTCTAGCCGTTTTCCCAGGCAGAACAACTGTCAGTCTTCACTGTCTTACTACTTCACCTTTTATCCTAGGCTCTCATTGATGTGCCTCCTTGAGGGAAGGTCTTTATTGTACCTTCATCCGTGATGAAAGTTTGTAGCAATTACCTCTCATTCTCTCCTTTTTCTAGAACATAATATGTGCATGATTTTTTTTCAAGTACATACCAGCTAATAAGCATATTTAAAATAATGAGTCCCAAGGACTATGGAAGAAAAAAAATTAATGTATACAATTTAGCTTCTGAAAATCTTTGTTTTTAAACCTAAAATTTATTTCACTGCTAATCATAGCCCTTTACTTCATTGCGTTTTCACTTCCCCCAGGTTCTTTCCTCAATGCTGTTGCTTTCAAAAGCTGCTGCTTTTTGTTGTTGTTGTTGGGTTTTTTAATTCCCAGAGGTGTAGTGATCTTGTGCAGTAATTTGCCTGTGATTCCAAGCTGTGTGGTAGATAGTTGATAGCAGCTGTCTGGTAGCTCTTCTCTTCCAGTGGTACCTGCTGAAGTCCTCTTCTCTTTTTGCCACTATCTGATTTTTGTGAGCCACTTCAGTAGTGGTATGGTTATTAATTCTTTTCATTCTGCTTCTTTCTCACCAAGGTGGTTAGGGCTCTGCCTATTTATGACTAAAAGGTTAGCAGGAGTTTTTACAGATGGGATACATCATTCAGAATTTATCACATTCAGATCAATATACAGAGAAATGCTTTAAATTAGAATGTGTTGCTTTATCTTCCTCCCTCTCAGATCATTTCAACCATGGTTAGCCAATAGTGGAGAAAAGATCTCTAATTTGACTGAAATAATGAAACAAAGTCATGTTGCCACATTTAAAACCTCATGTGGCTGCAAGAGGGTATCAGTTGTGAGAGAGAGACTAGAGAACTGGAAAACTCTGTGTAGGCAAATGCAGACCTACAGTAATCTGAAATTGAGCACATGGACTAAATTAGTTTAATGGTTGGTATCATTTTATCTTCCTGCCTGCTCACATCCAGAAAGCTGAGCAGAATGTTCTGTTCTGTACCACTGACTGCTGGGCTGGTATGATTTTGTATGTGCTATGCACCTCTGAAAATAAGGGAACTTGTTTATTTAGGCACCAACATGGATTTCTTTTTTTTTCTACCTAAATGTTTAGAAATTAAGTGCCTGCCTTTGTTTCTGACACACTTTGGGAGTAGTTTTACACCCAGACTTCTCTGGAGACTCCTCTCCCTCAGTTTTCCTGTTATTAACATACAAATCACTACTGTTGTAAGTGAGAATGAAGCCAATTTTATGATCTCTCACCAGGGTCTTCTTGCAGCTAGGGAAAACAAATGTGCCTTTTAGTGTGCCCTGAAAGTCAATAAACTAAAACTAGTTTGTAGGGGGTGGAAGGTGCAAGTTCCCAAACTGGGGGGACACCGGAGAGCGCACATCTGCATTCTTTTAGTGGCGTTCCTGCCCTACTGCTCAGCTGCTGGCAGTCTGCAACAAAGAGGTGGTTGTTTGTTGGTTTGTTTTTTTGTAGATGCACACCTTATCCAAATACTTTAAGGTAAATTTCCCAAACACTCCTAGTAATTTAATCAGCAAAACCAAGCTCTTTGAATGAAAATTCCCCCCAACATTAAATTTGCCAGACCAGTTCAGTTGAAAGCAAATGAAAGCTGTATTTACAAGCAAATCTACAATGAAATGCAATGAATATGTAAATATTGTAAATACTGTATATTTTGTACAGGTATTTACAATTAAGAAACAGCACAAGGACCCCTCCGTGGCCAAAGACCAAGGGAAGCTAATAGCTTCTCCCTCCTTGTTTCCTTTTAGCCCCCAAGACTTACTGTATGGCTGTCAGTAGACAGGAGTGAAGGAAAAGGGACAATGAAGCTGTTTCAGTTTTTGGCTTTGTATGGTCTTTCTCCCACCTTCCCCAGTAGAAGCTTCTTCACAGTGTGAGAATCATAGAATGGAATCATAGAGTGGATTGGATGGGACCCTCTGAGGTTATCTTGTTCAACCCCTGCTGTGCAGTGAGCAGGGACATCTTTATGTAGTTGCTCAGAGCCACATCAAATTTGACTTTGAATGTCTCCACCAGTGGGGCCTCTGTCACCTCTCTGGGCAACCTGTTCCAATATTCCACTACTTTAAATTGAAAGAACTTTCTCCTAATGTCCAAAAGAAGAAAGCAGTGGTGGTGTATTTTCAAAACAGAGGAGGGAGGAGAGAGGCACTGAAGTAGCTTAACAGTAAATATCCTGTCTAAACAATGTATTTACACCTAACAATTTAGACTGACTAGGCAAGAATTAAGTGGCTTCATTGCTTTGCAAGCAAGCAATGATAAGCACACAGAGCTGCTTTGAAATGGTACCATTTCTTTCCTAGTACTGAGACAGGTTTGCTCTGGGCTCTGGTAGTTACCAGATCTGGCCTTGTGGATGCTGCTAGCCACAGGGTACCCTGCACACATGAGAATGTGTCAGAACAGGACAGGCTTGTCTCAGTCAAACAGATGCTAACTGGCTTTGTAAAACAAGGCATGTCCATTTTGTGTCTGGCTAAGGGTACCAAAAGGGATGTGATTCAGTTGTGGGGTTTTGTCTCTTCTGTGAATAGTTTTGAGGTTTTGTGTTTTGGTTGGTTGTTTTGTTGTCTTTTTTGTTTGCTTGTTTTTCCTCTTCAAAGAGAATTTTCTTCTATGCACACTTTCTAATAATGAAAGAAGTGGTAAGTTTACAAGCTGTGGGGTTTTGGGGTTCCTTCATTTGCTTTAAATTGGAGTAACAAAGACATTGCACCCATACCACATAGGCAAAGATTTATATCATAGATGACATTATTGTATGGTTTTAGATGCCTTCTTGAGAGCTAAGATAAAAGGCTTTGATTGCATCACACCTTTTTTGTGTGCTGAAGTACATAGGCATTATGATCTCCATTTCCTTCTGTGCAGGGTCTAAATTTTCTCCAGAAAATGAATTAGAAATTGCAAGTTCTTAAGTACTGGTCTGTGCCTTAGCAGAAACATAAAATAAAGGAAAACCCCATTCTAACAACAGCAATAATGTGATCTCATGTTTTGCCTACCTGTGGTAGATGCAAGACCTACTGTGAAAACCCAAGGGAGGCAGGCTGTTTCTGCAGGGTGTTTAAGGACAGGGTTCACTGTACTTATTTGCTCATAGCTGCCTATCTAGTTTGTTTTGTGATAAGACTAAAGACTCTCTGTAGAATAGAAACTGTCTCTAGTAGTGAGTAAACAAAAGAAGCCATTTCTGGCAGTCAAGACAGAACCATAATGTTCCAGATGGCTGTCAGTATTGGAAGTAACTAATGTTAAACAGATAGTGTTTCAAAAGGTAGAAGGACCTTATAGGGTTTTCTTCTTCTCTTTTTCTTTTTCTTTGTCTTTTTTTAAATCTCAAGACTATTTGATAAAGCCTTTTGTTGAAGAAAAAGAATGGGGGGGGAAATGTGGTGCTTCATGTCAAAAGTTTAGGAGGTTCTAAAATGAATCAGACCTTATTTTTAGGTAGTGTTCTTGTGGGAAACTCACCACAGGGAGAACCCCCACAATTTTAATCTTTGTAACTGATACAGGCTTGTCTTCGTGTGTATGAATGTAGTATCTCTTACTGTTCCTCTGTGGTGACCCAGAGATTTTTACAGAGGGAGCATAACAGAAGATATAAACTGCATTCTGCCAGAGAGAGTCTTCCTAAGTGTCAATCGCAAATCAAAACTTTCCCTTTAAAGGAGTTATTCAAGACGAAAGACAAACAGATTAGGAACATGATGCAGATGAACGGGCAAGTACAATAGTAATAGTAATGTCCCTAGCAGTGCTGGAAGCAATGTGTTTGCAAAGACATGTATAGATCTCAAGTTAGAAGTAGGAGTGGATAAGCAGATGGAGAGTTCAGGAGGGCCCAAAGGTTAATTTCATCGATTCTTTAATCTTCCTTCAATGTTCCTGGGACTTGCGTAGATCAATGGAGAAGATGTATTATTTAAAGTGAGCTACTGAAAAAAGATATTAGAACTAAGGTCAGTCTCTCCTTGGCTTTCAGCAAACCTTTGAAAATACTGGTTTGAATGTTAATTGTTGGCTAGAGTATTTTCTGTCAAAAATGAAGATATGGATTTGAGTGAAGAGGAGCCTAAATCCCGGACGAAATCATAGAATCATAGAAAGATCCAGGCCAGAAGGGACCTCCAAAGGTCATCTAGCCTGACCTCCCCACAGAGAGCAGGGACTTCCTCAACTAGACCAGGTTGCCCAAGGCCTTGTTGAGCCTTTCCTTGAATATCTCCAGGGAAGGGGCCTCAACCACCTCCCTGGGCAACCAGTTCCAGTGCTCCACCACCCTCGTAGTAAAGAACTTCTTTCTGATACCCAATCTAAATCTGCCCTTTTCTAGTTTGAAGCCATTGCCCTTTGTCCTGTCACTGCAGGCCTTTGTAAACAGTCTCTCTCCATCCTTGCTGTAGACCCCCTTCAGGTACTGGAAGGCTGCTATTAGGTTTCCCCAGAGCCTCCTCCTCTCCAGGCTGAACAACCCCATCTCCCTCATCCTGTCCTCATAGCAGAGGTGCTCCAACCCCCTGACCGTTTTTGTGGCCCTCCTCTGGACCCTCCCCATGCGGTCCGTGTCCTTCCCATATTGAGGGCTCCACATCTGTATACAGTACTCCAGGTGAGGTCTCACCAAAGCACAGTGGCAGAATCACCTGCAAGACTCACTTAGTATGTTTTGGCCTGTTCTGTGCTCGTTAATCTGTATTAGATCCAATATGATGGTGAGACTGGGCTACCAGGCTACACATACTTCTAGTTGACCACACGAATACCGTGATTTATTGACATAAAATGTAGGAATGACTACAGCCTGGCAAATAGTAGTTAGAGAAATTCCCTGCGGGACCAATATCAGTTGGAAATGACCTTGATTGCAGTTGCAGCATCTCAAGGACACTGAAATTTATGTGAGCTTTTCAGCTCTATTCAGAGAGAGATTTTTTTCTTTGTGTGTTTTTATTAGGTGCTGAATTGCAGCTTGCTGTTTTCATTTTCCAGAGGCTCCTAAACCTAAGAAAAGATCAGTGGTGGTTTACAATTAAAGGCTTTCTCAGCTGGACCATGCACTGAGCTGAGGCCAACAATGTGGTTCTAGGAAGACTTGTACTTGGCAGGGAAATTCTATGGGAATGCCCACTCTTTGCTCTTTTTCTGTGCCCTTGGAATGCTTTGGAACACTTACGTAAATGCATATGCAGTGTGACTATGTAGGTCAGACATTGCACGTGACCCTTCTTAGTTTAACACCACAAAACTGAGGATGTAGTTTAGACTTCAACATCTTCAGGATTTACAGTCACTGATTTTTATTTTTTTGTAATGAAAAAGGTGGAGTAGTCTCAATTTGTATCTAAAAATATATATAGTACGGGCCATGATTTTACAAGTTTACTTACGCTCCCTAACATGTGTTCTTCAACTCTGACTCAAAGAACAAGGTAAAAAATTAACATGCTCCACCCAGCTCTTCCAAACAATTCAATTGCTGTGATCCAAAACTCTGTACTTTTGCTTTTATTCTGAAGGCATGGAAACTGAGTGGAGTGGAAACCATGTTTATCCACTGACCAGCACAAAGGGTATCTAATCCCTAATTTCAGTCCTTAGATTATTTTCAACAGAAGTCATAATTCTCACATCAAGTCCTGTATCTATTTAATCTTTGGACTGCCAGGTTAAATAGTATTTGGAGACCTGTGGTTGATGGGAATGCAGGATGTTTATTAGCCAGGTAATGCCTGCTGTTCATTTAGTGGTGGACAAGAATGTTGGTAAAAGTCAAATACTGGGTTCTTCAGATATAAGTACAAGAAAATAATTACCAGTTTGTAAATCAAAAGAGAACAGAAAAAATACTTGCCCAAGGTTTAGAGCAGTAATGAGAAGATCGAAGCGGTGTCTATATTAGCAGCTGGATTTTAAATGAAAGTATGGGTTTGAAGCTAATCCCTTGACTGTCCCAATGCACTGCATATTGATTTGGTTCTAAGTGGTCTAGGCTCAGCTAGATCCCACCAGGTGAAAACAAAACTAGAAGTTTCAGTCCAAATATGCTCCTGTGTTTGCAAGAGTCCATTAGGCTCTATCCTCCACTTTTGATTTTGCTCCAGCATGGGGGAAATTTGTGCCTGACCTTTCTGGCAGGTATATGGCACCAGGCTCAGAGACATGGTGAAACCATGCACAGGGATGGTCTGACTGAGGCCACCCTACACTTGAAACACTCCTTCCAGAGCCACCTTACCTCTCCAGTCCCAACTCTGTGCAAGTGCTGAACGCTGCCCCAGTACATATGTTGATCTTAAAGGTCTTTTCCAGCCTAAACAACTCTATGATTCCATGAACAGGGAGCTGTGTTTAATGCATGCCATGAAAGCACAGCTCTTCTGGACTTCTGCGCTGAGAAGCTACAGTGCAGCCCCTTTTTGTGCTAACTGCCACGGGTTAGCTTGCTTACAGGGTGATAACAACCTGTCTTTGACCCCCAGCTACAAGAATAAGTACCTTCTGGAGTTCTCTGTTTATCTGAAACACAAAGCAGGTAGAGGCTGAGGTGCGGATTGCTTGCAATAACCCCTCTCTTCCCTGCACGTCTCAAGAAGCAGAAGTTGCTGTGTCACCTTCAGCCAGCCCCTGCAGGGAAGCTGCAGGGATGCAGTCCTGCTGCCGCGGCTCTCTGTTAGTCGTGCGAGTCTTTCTGCCGAGATGCTGTGCAGCACAGACTCGTCCCTCTCACCTTAGCAGGCTAGCAGCTGTGTTGGTTCCTAGCTGCAGCAAACAGTCTGCAGACAGGGTCAGTGATAAGCCTCCTGAAGTGCGACAGAGACAAAGGGCTCTGCGGGCTACCGTATGCTGTCCTGCCGTATGCTGTCCTGCTGTTGTGCCAGCAGGACGTTGAGTTCATGTAGAACTGTTACCAGGATGGGATGGAGATGTAGACAGACTTGTGCATCAGCAGGAATGCCAGAGAGAACAGCTCACAGCGTTCTTCACAGCCCCCAGAACATGAGTCTGCAGGGAATTGAGTAGATTCCCAGAAAATGTTGGGAAGAGGCCCCTGCCATCCTGAGAGTATGTATCTATTACTATTTGGCAACAGGAGATCTTCCACCTCCTTTCTCTATGACACAGGCTACAGAAAGGGGGATGCAGGGTGGGGCAGGAGTTCATGTCTTGAGAAAAGGAAGAACGAGAAGGTGTGCTTGTTGAGAGAGCATCATCCTTCCCACCCAAGCTTTTGCTGCCATCTGATTCCCTGTTATTAATTTTCCCTCTGCTGCTCTAAGGCTGCTGCTTTGACATCTCTTAGCAAGCTTTTCTTCACCTGCCCTTCCTCTTAGCAGCTTGATAGTAGACAGGTATGGCTTTGTGACTGTTGTGGGCTGACTCCAGTCAGCAGCTAAGCACCCACATTGTAGCTCACTTGGTGCCCTGCCTCAGTGGGAAGACCAAAAGCAAATAAAAGTAATAAAAATGTGGGTCAAGATGAAGATAGTTTAAGTGATGGATAGTTTTTTAAGGGGAGTGGTGGTGGAAACTCAAGTGATACAAGGGCAATCACTCCTTCCCATCATGACACTGATGCCTGGCTAGCTTCTGAGCAATTGCTACCTTGGAAGACAAAAGTTTCCAGTTTTTATTGCTGTGTGATGTATTAAACTGCATGGCATATCCCCTTGGACTATTTGGGACATCTGTCCTGGCCATGCCCCCTCCTAGTTTCTTGCCCACCCTTAGGCTGCTTTCCATTGCAGAGTGAGGAAAAGAAGGCGACTTTGATGCTGTGCAAACACTGTTCAGCCACAGCCGAATCACTGCTGCTATCAACACTGTTTCAGTTGCAAATCTGAAACACAGCACCATATGTGCCGCTATGAAGAAAGTTAACTCCATCCCAGGCAGATCCACTACAAGAGCCCAATGTCACAGTGGGTCTGCAGCATGTCCCATGGTGTAAATGGGCACCCAAATGCTGCAAGTGAGCTTTTCCTTTGCATCTCACATTCACAAGCAGTGCTAATGTGGTGCTGAAATAGTTGTAAAAAATAATGCTTTTTGGAGAGACCTGTAGTTTAGGTCATGCAGCCCTGGAGGATAACTTTCCTTCAGAAGGTTTTGAACAGTTTTGTGAAGATGTTTTGGCCTGAGGCCAGGCTCTGATTCCAAGTAACCCTCCTAAACCAAATGTGATAGAGATACGAGGTGCTTCAGCACCAACCTCATAGGTCTGCCGAACAGCTCGCTTTGGGCTAAGTCACTTCCTGATGTGAAACAGCCTAAATGCCAAGGTGCTTGCCCTCAGCTCTTGTAGCCATTTAATCTTTTGCTCTAGCTCATTGCATTTGCAGAATGCATCTCCCTGTTTCAGTAGCTAAAAACTCATAAAGGGATCTGTTAGAACTTGTGAAAAGGATGCCAGTTCTTATTAAAAACCTCCCTGAGACTCCGTGACTGATTTCTTAATGAAGCAGCTGCACAGGTGCTGGGATACCCTTTGTGTTGCTGTACACTACTGAAGGGTGAAGACCAGTCTGATTTCTCTTTCTCAGGTTTGGTGTGGCAGATGTTGCTGCAGTGTAGTGTAGTATATCCATCCACCTCATTCAGTATTAGCCATCAGCTGTGCTCCTTAAGGTTAGGCTCTTCTTAGTGATTTTAAGGTAGCAGGATTTGGGCAGAGTCACTGTTTGAATGGGAAATGTCCTTGTTAAAAACAAAAGTGCTGAAGGAAGGCTGAATTGCTAGATAGTGGATTCTCCTTCCTACTCAGTACTTCAGTGGTGTGGTTGGGAGGCAATTTCTAAGTTGGTATCTTTTAAATGTCAGACTTTTTAAACTAGTTGTGGTAATGCAATACCATGGTGACATTTACCACCAGCAGGAAGCATTAGTCTGGGGATCTAGCCTTCTGCAGCAGGCAAAAGCTGAACTTGGTCTGTTCAGGAGGTGCCAGTGACACCACACATGCTGATACTCTGCTTGCAACACTGATCTGTCTTAGGATAACACGAGTAAGCAATATCTTTTGTAGCTATCAGTTTTCCTTCAGTCACATAAGCAAACTTGAACTCCAAATCCGGAGTTGACAAAATATTGAAAATGAGAAACAATGCCAGTAAACCCAACTGCCTTTCCATGTGGCACTGTAGCTTCTCAGGCAGCTTTGTGGGAGTGTGTCTGTTTCACCTTGCTGGCTTTGGAGGTATGTGTGTGGGACTGAGAAATGATGTTTGCAGCTGAAAGTAAAAAAAGATGATATGGCTGTCTGTGTTGTCAGCCTTCAGAAATAAAACTGTAGGTGTGCCAGAGGACCCAGGACTGCAGGGAGAAACCTAAATAGAACTAATACTGCAAAACCTGAAAGAAGGATGGAAGTACATGTCTAGAGGCTGAAACCCAGCTATCTGGAGAGATGCTTAAGGGTAACTCACCTGTTTTACAGTGAGCTGACTTCCAAGAAAAGCAAGTGAACTTGAGCAGCGTGTATGTACTCAGAATTCCTGGAAGAAATTAAATAAGAAGACTGTTATATTTTTGTCCTCTGTCTAAATACCAAGGACCAGTTATGAACAAATGGCCTTGTGCCTGTGACTTTGCACATGCTCACTGACCCTTGCAGTGCAGGATTTTGCACATCTGATTTGGAATGTAAAGTATCTTACAGGAGAATTTTGAGGAAAGAGCACATTTTGCTCCAGGAGGTACAGAAGTAATGAACAAGCTCCATACCAAATAATACCACCTATAACCTGCATAGCAAGACTTCATGTGGCTTTTTGGCCAGAATGTAAACATCCACATGAATTGATACCTCTTAATATATCCAGGAACTGAAAATGATTGACCTTGACAGGTACAAAAATAAGTGTCATAATTCATAGGTGTCAATGCCTGTCAATTGGTACTGATGTCTACTGATGACTACCATAACAATAAGTATTCATGTCTATTGAAAGCTCTCAAGATTGACAGGCACTGATAGGTACAACTGCTTATCTAAATCAGTCTATCACTACCTATTGATACTTACCTATCAATAGATATTAAGGACTACTGATGTTGAAAGGTATCAATGTTGATAGGTATAAATGCCTATTAATATCAAAATCAGTATCAAAATCTATAGGTATAGATGACTATTGAAATCTATAGCTCATGAAATTGGTTGATTTGCCTGTCAATACCTATTGATTTCAATATCAGTATAGAAATTGACAGATGTCAGTGCCTACCACCATGGAGTTTGACAGGCGTTGATATTAAATGGTGTTGAATGGTTTCAATAGGTACCATGCTCTTTGGATGCCTATTGCTATCAAAATTGGTATTGAAAAGGTTTTGATCCCTGCTAATGATGAGATTTGGTCTCAAAATCAAGAGGCACTGATAACTATGTTTATCTGTAGGTATTAATGCTTTTTGATAGATATTGGTATTAAAAATTGTAAGTATTGATGCCTATCAGTACTGAAGGATGTTGCTCTTGGTAGGTGTTAATGCCTGTTGAGGCCTATTGCTATCAAAAGGTACAGATACACATAGGAACCAGTGTCTGTCAATATCTAAGTTTTGAATTCAGCAGTGTAGTGATACCAATGGATATTAAGATCAGTAAGAAGCAATGTCTATTGGTATCAAAATAGGTATCAAAACTGACAGTCACAGTATTTTTACTGTGTCTACAGACTTGCAAGTAGGAGTTTATACAACTGATGTGTACCCAGTAATTATTTATTGGCTAACACATTGGTAGGAACAACATTCTGTTAGGCCCACCAGAAATGTGTGCACCACCCCTAATGCAAACATCTGGTGAGTCTCTGCTGCTTGGTCAGGTGGAGAAGCATTGGCCTCTGCTACTGCTTGGAATAAACTGATCCTTTATCTTGCTGACTTTTGATTATAACCTCTTTGGGGGTTTATACCTTTTCCTGGCAGTATTTGTCTCTTGAGTCTTGGAGTTACTGCTTCCAACTAAAAATTTCACTTTGGTCTTTGCTTTTACTTATTTTACTTCTTCTTGCCTTTACTTATCTTGCTTGCAGCTCACAGCCCAACAGTATTTTACTGCATAAAGCTGGAGCACAGGTCATACTTCTGTGCTTTGGGGGGGGGAAGAAAAAAAGTCTGAGACTACAGAAACCTAACTCCTGAGCCATGGGTCTGGTTTCAGTTCACAGAGAAGGGATGGTTCAATATGTCAGAATTCCTGTTTAACTACAGTGACTTGTTACATCCTTTGTGTACAGTAGGGACGAATGTTGAATGGTCAGACTTACAGGGACATGTCTCACTTGTAGATGTAACAATGAATGAATTTACAGCTTGGAGAACTCCTTGTAGTGATGATACACACATGGAACTGAGCAGAATGTGATTCTCATTCTTTTTTAGACAATTTAGACCCATAAACAGATATGAAAGTTCCTTGGTCTCCAGCATCTGTATTTTATTTCTGTATCTGAAAACATCTGTGTCCATATTGCTACAGACAATTGCTTTTCTTTCCGAGAAAAATGTCTGAGAAGTCCAACTTTTTCTTCTAATCTTAGTCTTCCTAACACTGTTCCATTTAAGTTTCCTTAAGGTATGCTAATATTAAACATCAGGGTTTAAAAGATGGTATCAGATGGATGTAATAGAAGTTTGGTAGATCTTATTTCCATCGCTAACATAAATGTAAAGGACTCTAAGCTGTATTGAGGGAACACCTTTCTGAAGGGCAGGAGAGCTATTTCTTAATGATGGTGACTTAATGGAACTGTACTTGAAGACCAGAATTTCATTCATTGGCAGGTAAAAGCTTTGCTGTTCAGAATCTTAGGCTGGCTGTTTTCACATAGGGACTCTAAGCTGCAAGAATAGAGAGAGCTGCTGCCACAGCTCAAACCATGGAATGGGTGCTTTAAAAAAACATTGCCACTGTGATTTTTCTTTTTTTAATTGGAGTTTTAATTCTACTAAAGCCTATCAAGCTAAACAAAAATGATTCCTCTTGCCCTTTTCTAAATAATGATTCTGCAGATTGCCTTTACTATGGAGGTAGTCCTAAAGTCCAAGCCTCATTGTTTGCATATAACTTGGTAAACAGGTTCAGAAAGTAAGTGGAGTTTAATTCTTACAAAGTTCACAATAATTGAGAAAATGCACTCAGAGAAATGTCAGCTTTATGATGCAAAGGATAAGGCTACTTCTGCATTATTTCTGTGACATGTACCACAAGCCTTATATGATCTCTTCTTATTTTAGCCCCCACCCCCAGTAGCTTTATTACTTGACATCAGTTTATGGCCTTCTCTACAGAAGAGATTCCTGGGAGTAGAAGAATAAAGACACCACTGTCTCTCCATTGACTTATTGCATATTAGGTGCCTGGACTATTATAAGTCAATGACATTTAAATGACAAATACAATTTAACTAACATGCTAAAAGTAGTGGCTGGATAATGGCACACCTGGCAGAAGAAAGAGCTTTAAAGCTTTTCTGTGTTATGCCATAAAAAGAAATCTGGGTTTATTTGGAATGGAGAAAACAAGTACCACTAACTGAGAAGTGAGGAAAAGCAAGTGTTTGCTGTGCCTTCTGTTTCGGAGAAGCAGTTCTGTGTAGAATGGGGATAACTGTACTTCTTAGAAGATCTTTAGTCCTGGACATTTCTCAGACTATTTATAGAATCAGGTAGGTAGGTCCATGGGTGTATTTACTATAAAAGACATATTTTAAAGTCAAATCTACAAAGTGATTGTGCTTGTGCTTCTTAAAAGGAAGATTTGCAGGTATTATGTTGGACATAAAATTAAGGATCATTTTCTTTAAATAGCCATGTGCCACCTGAAGAAATGAGCTGAACATTGAAGTGTTTTGAGGCACAGATGTAGAAAAGGGCCTTTTTATTTTTGTATTTTGAGGAAAATTAGTATGGTTGATTCAGAACAGCAGTTGGACTAGGAAGCCTCCTAAAAGAGGGACTGATAAAGAGCTAGTGAGTGTTCTGGACATGTACCAAACACACCAAAGAAGGAGAGAATATTTAAGTCTGTTCAATCCAAGCAAGCCTAGACACAGGAAGACTAAATATGGAGGGCTGAAACACAGCAGCTTGATGAATGTCTAGACAGCAGTTTCAGACTTGATGTGTTTGTAACATGGAGCTGGCTGTAGAAGTCCAATCTCATTCAGTCACAGGATGCCCCCACTATGAAAACCAACGAGGCTTTCTGGCACAAAAATTGCTTCAGAAAGAGGGTGTTCTTGCTCACCTAACCATGCTGCATTTAGTAACCAGGGGACCACCAGTGTGATGCTTTTGTGTGGTCAACAAAGACCCAATGATTTCTGTCTCACTGCCATTGCAGCTGCTAGGAGAAACAGCTGTCTAGAATGAGAAAGAATATCCATGAGGAAAAAGAGAAGAGGAAATAAGAAGCATTAAAATGAAAGACCCAAGACAGGTTCTCCTCAATCAGTGCAAGAGTTTTGATGAGGAAACTTTATACTGACTGAAGCAGAATAACTTTTGAGGGAACATATAATTTGTGTTTTGGCAGCCAGATCCAGACCTAGCCTGTGATTTCTGGTGAGGAGATACTTTGAAAAGTGCTATTTACTTTGACCATGTAGATTATAAATGCATTAGTAAAATGATGTTACCTATTCATAGGAAGGGATGGCTCATCAGATTTTTGGGTTCAAGCTAGTGCATTTTCCAGGAAAATTTGTATAGCCAGCTTCTACTTTGAAGTAAGAAACCAAATTGTGATAGCTTGAGACAGTTGAAGCTTGGTATATATACTGAGCAATTTCCTCCTGACAATGTTATTGCTGTGGTCTGTGTTAGTGAAATTCTTTAGTTTACCCACTGGTTTTGCTGTTTATCACAGGACTTTTTGTTCATTTCAGAAAGGTTTAGTGTAGTCATGGCATAGATTTGGACAATAAAGTAAAACCACTGCAAGGGTCTGGAGGACCTG
This sequence comes from Picus viridis, assembly GCA_033816785.1. Classification (NCBI taxonomy): domain Eukaryota; kingdom Metazoa; phylum Chordata; class Aves; order Piciformes; family Picidae; genus Picus; species Picus viridis. The sequence goes on from CM066581.1 coordinate 8,849,070, forward strand.
GAATAAAGTGTTCAAATGTTATGCTGTTACAGTCATCAAGTTCTGTTCTCTTTCCTGGTACAATTTAAGTGGTTCGATTTGACCTTTAATTCAAAATATGAAGGCTATTATCAATGAGTATGGAAGAAGTGCTTTCACCTTGTATCATGGAGCAAATTTAACATTTCACAAAGCATTCCAAAATTCATGTCCTATAATTGGGGTAAAAAAAAAAAAAGTGGGGAGAGGCATTAACTCTCAACTTGTATGTCTTTTTGCTTTCAGAACTGCTAGTGTAATACTGGAACAGGCGAATTATTCATTCCTAATTATAGCACCTAAAACAGTGAAGAATAAGGTTGCCTCTCCTTATGAAATGTGGCAGTCAGCAGTTCTTGCATAGATGAGAAAAGGGAAAAGTGTCAAGAAATGAGGACACTCCAAACTCTGGAGCATATGTCCTGCACATCCACTGAGGGACACTTTGTGCTTTGTCATTTACCACAGAACAGCAGTGGAAAATATCTTCTGGTTTGGGTGGGGGTTTTGTTTGTTTGCATTTTGGAGGGTGGTTTTGTTTGTCTGGTTGGTTTGGTGTTTTTTGGTTGGGTGGTTTTTGTTGTTTGTGGGGTTTTGTGTTTTTTTTTTTTAGGGGGAGGGTAGGGTTTATTTTTTCTTTCATTTTCTTTTGTTCCCCCTTTATTTTCTTATTTTTGTATAAGTGAGTGGGACAGGTAGATTTAGATTGAAGTTTATGAGGAAGTTCTTCACAATGAAGGTATTGAAACAATGGAACAGGTTGCCCAGGGAGGGGGTTAGAGGCCCCATCCCTGGAGACATTCAAGGGCAAACTTAATGGGGCCCTGAGCAACTTGATCTATTTGGAGATGTCCCTGCTCACTGCAGGGACAAGATGACCTGTGAGGATTCCTTCCAACCTGATGCATTCTATGATTCTATGACATGTACTCTTTTTAGAATCATTTTTTCTTGTATTACATTATTTTTTTCAAAACCCAAATAGAGCTTGATAAATATCAGGAATTATTTTTATAAGATGATTTTGTGTTATTAGGAAAGATATGTATGTTTTAAAATAAACAAGAATGAACAAAATACATTTAAAATAAACTGATTGGGTGATATTTAGGGGGAATGGAATGAAGTGGAGGTGGGGAGATTCAGGCTGGACGTGAGGATGAAGTTCTTCCCTATGAGAGTGGTGATGCCCTGGAATGGATTGTCCAGGGAGGTGGTTGAGGCCCTGTCCCTGGAGGTGTTTAAGCCCAGGCTGGATTAGGCTCTGGCCAGCCTGCTCTAGTGTGAGGTGTCCCTGCCCATGGCAGGGGGGTTGGAACTAGATGATCCTTGTGGTCACATACAGGTTCTGTTGTTTGTGTCACCATAAATATATATGTACACACAACAGGGGTAATATGGTACAAGGACTAAACATGTATTAGGGAATAGTAACAAAAAGAGAACTACCTCCTAAATATTTAAATCAAAATCATCAGTATATTGCTTTCTTTTGTGAAAAGGAATAATAGTTTGGTTTTTTTTCCTTTTGCATTATTTTATACAAAAGGAAAATAAATTAGCAGAACAGACTTATCCAAAATGTTATTAAATATGAGCTTACAATTGCCTCTCTAACAACATTTTATGTAAAGACAACAAATCAGTAAATACTACAGTCAGTACTTAATCTGATATATTAAAATGTTCAAACTATTTAAATGTTTATTTTTATAAATCATACTTTTATAGAAGACTCCACAGATGATGTTTAGAATGAATTTGCAAGTATCTATGAGCTTTACCACTATCTGTGGGCTGCTTCTGATCTTATCATAATGAAAAGCTGCACTGGGATGTTCTGACTGCAATCTGAAGATTCCCCAAATTTCGGGTTGTCTGTTCACTCTGCACATTTATGAAGTTCTCTTGGAGTCATCTCATCTCAATGCAATAGAAGTCTCTCTTCATGTCTGCTGGGCTAGTGAGTTCACAGCTTTCATCCTTTCATGATCCTCTTTGCCACTGAAAGATAAAAAGAAAACTGGGAGGACTTCCCTGAATGGAAAAGGAGCAAATTGCTGGTGACATAGCCGTTCGTTGCCCTGGGAGTACTTGCTGCATCCTTCAGTTTAATTTGCTTAATATATGTAATTAATTAAGCAACTACAAAGTGATAGAAATGTATTTGTGGAGTCAGTCTCTGTACATTAGTGATAAACAATTTGATACCGCAGGATGTTAGCACTTCTCTGTGGGACTAATGATCTCTAATGCTTCAGCAGTCATTTGTGAAGCCTATCGCGTTTACCTACTAAAATGAAGTCATTACATTTTACTGTAGGAATCTTAGAATGCTCTTAGTGTACTACCTGTATTTGGCTGTGAATTTCTGATCATGAACAAGAGCTGAATCCTGGTGATCAGGACCCTGTGTTATGGGTAGATACTGTTAAACTTTAGAGTTATTGTGGAGCCGGGGAGCTGAAGAATCAGCAGGTGATTCAGTGGTGCAAGGCAGTCTGCACATGACAATTTTTAAAGTGTGATGCACTTTATGGAAGACAGGGGATAAGGTGTCCTCTTCACAATGTGACTTAGAAACATTTAGGTGTGCAGGCTTCTGTGTAATGTCATTGGGAAAGATAATGCTACTTGTGAGGAGCAGTGACTTCAAGGTTAAAATAAGTATCTCAATAAAGGTGAAGTGATCTACTAAAGAGTGAAGATCATTTAAGATGCTTGGGCTGAATACCTAGAGCTTGTCTAGAGACAGCTTCAAGTGTGTGTGGGTGCTGAGCCCACAGTGTGTGCAGTTTGAGTAGCTGCACAGGAAGCTACTGAGTCTGCATGAACAAGTGATAAATTTTTGTATATGAAAACCTGTAGAACAAAATTTGGGGACTAAAGTGAAAGACTTCTCAGAAATAGGCTCAAGACCAAGCCTTCCTCCTTTCCTCTACAGCATTCTTGCTGTTTTTCTTCCCTCAAACTGTTTAAAGGAAACTGGTAATTTATCTGGAGTCTAGGCACATGGTTATTAGTGTCATCTGTACCCAAGAGATAAGTGACGTAACCTTAGTGCAAAGGGGGGGGGGGAAGGGGGAGGAAAGCACATTGCAACTTCACTTGTTTCTTGCAAAAGTTGTTGGGGTTTTGTTTGGTTGGCTGATATGGTTTGGTTTTTTTCTGGAGGAAATTCATGTGGCATCTTCAGTGTAACATAATTAGGAGCTTAATGTCTTAGAAAATGTATTATTTGCTTATTTTTTGCAACCTGTGGCCTACAAAGATAGGAGATCTTCCTGTATGCAGAACAAAATGATTTCTCAATAGGGAAGTGTAAGCTGAACATCCTGGTATCATTAATAGAGGTTAAAAAGACAAAAAAAGATGTTTTAGTTGGTGTAGCTTATCTAGCAAAAGTCTTATGCAAGCCTCAGACCTAAAATATTCATGTTGTTTTAAAAAATGAGTTAAGCATTAAAAACTTTTTCCTGCAGTTTTAAAAAAGCAGTGTAGTCAGAACAAAATTACTAAGTACAAAGATAAGAGAGATAATAATTTAGCCCCAAACTTGGGCTGCAATGTGTGTTCTTCATCCCTTTTATTGGAGCTGGAGCATTGTGCAACAGAATTTATATGAGTCATGAAGCAGATGAGAACAAGCAGGCCGTTTGGCTCTGCAGCCCAGCATTGTGAAATCTAGCTTGGAGAAAGTGGAAGCATCTAACCAATAGGTAGCCCTAGACCGTCTCATCTAGCTCCACTGGGCTGAGGCTGAAGCCATGACCTCGTTATGCAAACTGAAGCAGTTCACATCATGCCAAAAAACAAATAGCTGCAGATCTTCAAGGAATGTTGCAATCATGCAAGGAGGTACTAAGTATGTTTAGATTATTCCAGAGGCAGGCAAATGAGCATAAAATTTCTGAGCTATGTTTTTAGCCTTGGGCATCAAAGTCCTTTGAATCTAGTCTCAGCAACCTAGCACATTTTTTTGCTGTTCTTGTGCTTACTGCTCTCAAACCTGGGCTAAATTTTCAGAGGGTGAAATGTGTCTGTTTTTGCAGTAGGGTTAGTGTAGCAAACACCTTGCTAAATATGATTTCATTTGGTGCATAGGCTGGAAATGGCATGCAGCTTTTAAACCTTCTGTCAACGAATTCCTCATCTGCTGTTCAGGTTGAGATGTGATCTTCAATAAGAGTAAAACACGTTGTGTTCGATACATCAGTTTATTAACTAATATCCCACGGTTTGAATGGCAATGACTGTATGGAATTCTCTGTACTTATAAAATGTAGCCCTGGGAAAAATCCGAGCTCCATGGAATTTAGTGGCATAAAAAGTTATTCCCAGTGAAAAGAGAATTTCACTTCCTGCTTTGGCTTTCAATCATTGCTTGCAAACTGTAGGTACATAGAATTTTAAAAGACAGACAAGTTTTGTTGTCTTCTTCCCTCAGGTGGTCTTGGAGATCTCCTGACTTAGACGTACTTGTGAAAACAAAGTGTGTGTGTGTGTGTGTAGAAAAGGTTTTAGTGTATGTGTTGTAACTTGGTTTTCTGGACTGCTATTTTTTTTAAAATGGAAAATACAGAATTTAGGGTATTAGTGTATCGTTGGCTACTTCAAAAGGACTTAAAACATTCAACCAGCTGATGCTAGTCATGTTCTGAAGAGTAACCAGCTTACTTGCTTAATGGGACTCCCTTACTGCGGGCAGTATGTGACATGCACGCATTTTCAGTGCTTATTCTGGTCACATGAAACAACAAGGCTTATGCAAGTGGTGATCTTGGTCTCTCATCATGCTGCCTGAGATTTGGGGGCTTTTTGCCGTCACTGATTTCCTTCACTGAAATCAAACTCCTGCAGATAAGCCAAGGCACGTGTCAGGCACTACTGACTGCACAATGCTTGCAACATTTTATTAAGGCAGCCATGAAAGATGCTTAATTTCCTGAAAAGGGTTGTGAAGGGGTACTCCAAAGAACCCACAGGAGCATCTCTTTGGAAAGCATGAAATAAACATGTGAAGATAGAGCCAAATCATTGCTCTAGGCTCCACCACCAGCACGTTGGGAGAGGACAAGTCCCTTTGCTCCCTCTGCATCTGTCCAGCCTATTAGTCAATATAAGCTTTCTTACGGGTATTATTGATCTGAAGCACTACAGCAGAGAGCTGGTACAAGTTGTACTCTGACATGGGACTGTCTGCTACAGGACTGGAGTCCTTTCCTTGTCTAAACGTTTTTTTTTCTGCTCTGTGTGCTGTGGCTGGAGACTCTGCCTGGCTACCTTAAGTAGTTGGGGCCTTTTCCAGAATAGATCTGAGACACTGTGGGCTCACCTTTAGCTTTGGCTGAGGGCAGATAAGCTGCTATGGTTGGCAGAATACTTGAGAAGCTGAGTAGGCTGGAACTGTGGTTTTGGCAGTTACGTAAGGATATGCGTGCTCACTGCAGGATGTACCCATTCCTCCTTGAGAGATCCCACGTTACAGACAGTTGGCACATTTACTTTGCCCCAGTACTCACGCTTCCATGCGAAGAAAGTAACCTGCCTGGGATTGTCAAAGAAACATAAAAACACAACAGTTGAAAAGCATGTCCTGCACAAAAGAGATTCTTTTCTGACTTGTGCAATCTGAGGAGCAAACAGAGATGTTTACTCTGTGCCAAAATCTGCCCACATAAGCAGATCAGACCTTTTTTCTCTTTCTTTCTTTCTTTCTTTCTTTCTTTCTTTCTTTCTTTCTTTCTTTCTTTCTTTCTTTCTTTCTTTCTTTCTTTCTTTCTTTCTTTCTTTCTTTCTTTCTTTCTTTCTCTTCTTTCTCTCTTTCTTCTTTCTTTCTTTCTCTCTCTTTCTCTCTTTCTCTCTTTCTCTCTTTCTCTCTTTCTCTCTTTCTCTCTTTCTCTCTTTCTCTCTTTCTCTCTTTCTCTCTTTCTCTCTTTCTCTCTTTCTCTCTTTCTCTCTTTCTCTCTTTCTTCTTTCTCTCTTTCTCTCTTTCTCTTTCTTCTTTCTCTTTCTCTCTTTCTTTCTTTCTCTTTCTTTCTTTCTTTCTTTCTTTCTTCTCTTCTTTCTTTCTTTCTTTCTTTCTCTCTTTCTTTCTTTCTTCTTTCTTTCTTTCTTTTCTTTCTTTCTTTCTTTCTCTTTCTTTCTTTCTTTCTTTCTTTCTTTCTTTCTTTCTCTTTCTTTTTCTTTCTTTCTTTCTTTCTTTCTTTCTTTCTTTCTTTTCTTTCTTTCTTTCTTTCTTTCTTTCTTTCTTTCTTTCTTTCTTTCTTTCTTTCTTTCTTTCTTTCTTTTCTTTCTTCTCTTTCTTTCTTTCTCTTTCTTTCTTTCTTTCTTTCTTTCTTTCTTTCTTTCTTTCTTTCTTTCTTTCTTTCTCTTTCTTTCTTTCTTTCTTTCTTTCTTTCTTTCTTTCTTTCTTTCTTTCTTTCTTTCTTTCTTTCTTTCTTTCTTTCTTTCTTTCTTTCTTTCTTTCTTTCTTTCTTTCTTTCTTTCTTTCTTTCTTTCTTTCTTTCTTTCTTTCTTTCTTTCTTTCTTTCTTTCTTTCTTTCTTTCTTTCTTTCTTTCTTTCTTTCTTTTCTTTCTTTCTTTCTTTCTTTCTTTCTTTCTTTCTTTCTTTCTTTCTTTCTTTCTTTCTTTCTTTCTTTCTTTCTTTCTTTCTTTCTTTCTTTCTTTCTTTCTTTCTTTCTTTCTTTCTTTCTTTCTTTCTTTCTTTCTTTCTTTCTTTCAATGTTGTTGTGGAAGGTCAGAGACTATTTTGTTTGCTGCAGGATTTTTTTTTTTTTTTTTTTTGCTTAGTAAAGCAAAGTTCATAGGAGCCAAGGTAATGATTTCATTTCAAAGTTTTCTTCATTCTTTACTGTGTGCTTAGTTAAACAGTGGAAGTCTCTGCTTTGAGCAGTGGCAAAGAAGCTGTAATTTCTAAATCAGCAATAAACTCCTTTGTCCATTAAAAGCCCAAGGAACTGAACAAAAAAGCCAAAAAACAACCTACAAAAACCCCTTCAGAAATACAGTTATAAGTGGCATTAAATGTTTGCATCCTGAGTGCTTGCATTATGTGCACTGAAAATCTGCTGTGCAGCTGTTTGAGGTTCTGGCTCTGAACATCTTCATGTGCAAAGACTCTGCTACCTCCTGTAAGTGTCATTGCTCTCCTAGAGTCCCAAGCAGAAATTTGGGGTTGGACACATCCAGTGTGCACATGCAGCATTAAGGATAGTTGACCTTTTGTGTTGTTATGTTTCAAACAGCACTGAAGGATTATGCTACTGTAATATGTCAGGGCTGAATCATGAGACCGAGTCTCTTTGCTTTACCAGGGGCAGCTTTATTTGTGTCTCTTTACCATTATGCCTCTGTGTTTTGTTTTTGGTTTTGTTTTGTTTTTACCAAAACAGACAATAATTCCCTACCTGAGAAAGGTCCTGCAGCTTTTCTTATGTTTCCAAATGTTTCCTGAGTGTGTATTTCTAGTAAGCTGTTAGCAAATCAAAAGCGTAGCACTGTGGACTGTGTTTTGGGTACATAGCAATGCCAGCCAGATACAGAGGTAGTCAGCTCAGGCCACTTGCTGCTCTGTTTATCCCAAACCTCCCTTGCTTTTTGTGGGGTGAGGGAGGGAGGTTAAAGGGCTCGGCTTTGCCTATTGTCTAAATTGATTTTTGTGCTGGACAGTTTCAGCCTCTTCTTCTGAGGCTTGTTTGGTAGTGTTGAACTTCTGAGTATATATAACAGTGACATGGAAGTACATGAGGCAGCTTTTATTACATTTATGATGATTAAAACTGTCTCAGGTTTTTTTGTATGCTAACTTATGCAGTGAAACTTGCAGAAAACCTCAGCAATCAATATTGCTACCCAAAAAAAGAGAGTATCTCCCCTGCATTGTAACTTGGGTCTAATTGTCTTAAATCTGTTTTCTGCCGTGGAGGGTGTACGGTCTCCTGGGCCTTGTGGCAGACCTCAGTTTCATGGTCTGAAAACCACTCTAAATTCAATGAACTGTGAGTCATTATGTTTGGAAGAGGCTCTCCCAGGAGAATAGAAGCAGCTCTGGGGCAATTCCATAAAATACCCAGTGGAACCCAAAAGGACCACATGGGAATTTATTTCCAAGGTTTCTGCTCTTCAGGGTTTCTGCTCTTTCCAGAAATGCTACATAAGAAGCAGCCCAGGGCAATTTCAACGGCTGATCTTCCCTTCCCCACCCCCACCCCCCCAGTTTAATCTTTTTCTGACTCCTATGGATCCAGAGTTGAAGTTGCCTCTTTAAAAAAAAAAAAAAAAAAAGTAATTTTGGCACTAGGTTGTTACTGCAAAAAGAAATTGATTTTTGTTGTACTTTCCCAATAAACTGGTACCACTACTCCACTTTTAGCAACCGGTTATCAAGACACACTCTGCAATCAAAAAATCTGTAATCAGATTCTTTTGAACTCTTCTACGAGTCTTGTCACAGCACCTTTCTTTCACTACATGATTTCTGCCTGCACAAACACAATTTAATATTGAAGTTCATTTAGATGAGCCAGCGTAATGTTGCTTGATGAGCTGCCAGATAGGCACGTGTGAATACTTCAGCTGAGATTTGATCTGTGGCTGCTAAACTTTCACTTGCCTGAGGTTTCCATAACCCATTCTTCCTGTACTTAGGGCATTACCTTGGCTGTTAATTACTTCCCTTATCATGTACAAAATTGTGTTGTTTACCTTAAAGGTGATGCATCAGCTTCCTCCCGCTTAACTTGCAGACCTGAAAGCTAACTGCCTGCTTCTGGTTGTTCCCTTGAGGTTTTTGTTCAGCTGGTTTCCTGTCAGCTTCCGCTTTTCAATTACAATAATTTGAAAGGGCTTGATTTCAGTAGATGTTTGTTTAGATTTTGGAATGTAATACATTCTACCTGTTAGGCATACCTGTTCCCACTTAATTTTCAGATGAATATACCATGTCAGCAGTTGCATATCCTTGCAATGATTGTGTCTGACTGACTTACAGAAATATTTTAAGACACTGATGTGCAAAATGTCATGGAGGTATACTTTGTACTATGCTGCCTGCTATAGACCAGGCCAAAGGAGAGGATGTAGTTTAATCATTAGAAACCTTGGATTCAGAGGCATGACTTTAGGTTTCTATTCTTGGTTTTAATGCTGACTTAACATGTGACTTGAGCAAGTGATTTAACCTTTGCATGCCCCTGTCTACCCACACACAAAATGAATATTATAATCTCTACTTCTCAAGGTTTGTCATTAAGAAGACTTCATTAGTCTCTCTGTTGTGAGCACCCTGTTTGACCGCATGTTTAATGTAAAGTTCAGTTCTAAAGATTCATCTTCCCCCTCTCCATCCTCATCCCCTAATGGCACTGCTTCTACTTACTGGGATAATGGTTCATACACCCAGTTAGTGACCTCTCACAACAACTACATTTCAATAAAACAGAGGAATTATAAATCACAAGAATGAGGTTTGTGAGCAGAGGAGAAAGCACAGCTTTGGAGTATGGCCTATGAATCTGCAAATCACTCCCACAGGCAATCCTGGTAGCTGTAAACCTCTGCTTCAGATTAAAAGGAAATAACACATTATATGAGCTTAGTCTTTTTGACCTCCCTAATCCAGGCACACCACAATTCAGTGGTTGTAGATAAGGAGAAGGAAGAAAAAGCCTGAACACCAATTAATTTTTGTGTGTTGTAATGTGGTAAGGTGGTCAGGTGCCATGTTGCTGTAAGTTATGTATTTGGATTAGAGAAAACTGTGCCCACTGTGTACTTCCATGTTCCATAGATAAACTGTGTGAACAAGTTTTATTTCTGCATGAGTTAAGAACATTGAATGTATGTGATTTGTAACTGGTATAAATGTACATACATGTGAGTCAAAATCTTTTTTTCGCCCTTGCTCACGTGAGTAGATAACTAGAGATAAAATAGGCATCAACAGAACTTGACCCTAGCTGTGTGTGTCTTATCTGTCTGCAATACAGCTACAGCTCACACAAGACGTGAAAGGTTCCTGGAAGTTCTTACTCATGGTGACTAAGTACAGGCTAAAGTCTTGACAGTGCTGGTTGGAAACCATACTGTGTTCACTCTCAGGTTTCCGATCTTCCAAATAAAGAAGGGAAAAATGGAATTAGTTCATAAAAACTTGAGCCAGAAGAGGAGAAGCACAGTTTTGAGTTTTAAGTGATACTTGAGCTAAGTTTAAGAGTGGAGAGAAACTCAGCTACATAAGCTCCACTTCCATGTGCAGAGACTGCAAGAATTAGTGGAAAAGATTCCAGATCTAAAATGAATATTATCAAACAAAAGAAAAAAAAATAGAAACATTTTATCAGACATCGCTGTAGCAACAGATTTCCACGAAAGGCTGGAAAGAAAGTGCTGAAAAGCCATATATTCTTTCCTTGACTTCAATAATTTTTTTACGATATCTGGTGAAAAAGATCAGGGAAAGGACCAGAAGCTCTGTGTGTTAGTACAAAGCCTAACTCCAAGCCTGAGTTCTCCTGGAATGAGTGCTAATACTGACCTGAAGATAACTGAGGCACAGAGTGTATTGACATTATTTATGATAACAAAATGCCTGCTTTACTGAGGGGGTAAATATCTATTTTGAGATGAAGGCTGATAATTCTGGTCGCACTGACGTCCATGGCAAAACTTCTACCTTCAGCAGAATTTTACCCATCACACTGAAATTCAGCCAGTGGAGATAGCAGAAGACTCCTGTGAGATTGTCTCTCAGTGTTTTAGGTCCTAATCTTTAAGGTCAAACTGTGGTCAGATGTTTAACACAGAATTAAGATTTCTTTCTGCCCCATGTGGTTTGCCTTTACTGTCCTCCTGGGTTTGACCACAGGCAGCCTGCCCACTCTGGCAGGTTGAGCTGGGACAGGAGTTTGTAGAGAGGTAGGCAAGGATGTACATTTTGGTGTCTGCCGTTGGTATTCTTGGGTAGGAGTTGTAATGGTATCTTTAGCTGCTGGAACTGATTCTGCAGTGAAAGTCACCACTTTATTTAGATCATATGTAGATCCTTTTTTTAGCACTGTTTTGTATTAATGATGCCAGTAGATTTATCCTGGTGTGTTCTATTATGTTCTTTCCTGTTTGACCATTGCTATATTCGTATACAACTTCATACCTGCAGTGCTGAAGTAGTACAGGATGTTCCTTTTCTTTGTGAAGTGTTTTCCAATGATTTCCAAAATTATTCTTGCAGCTACTAACCCTTCAATTTTTTAGTGTTTCCTTTTAAAATGTATGAGTACATTATTCCAGAGCAGTTTGGGTGATACACTGCACGCAGAGACAAAAGAGCATCTTTGTTCCAGTTGCGTTACTTTCCTTCTGAAGACTGGGCCAGCTGCTTTTACAGTGCAGAGGGCTCACTTTTGGGTTTTCTATAGTAATTTAGATAGTATTTTTAGTTGCTACTTTCTAAAACACAAACCACGATTCTGCAAGCATTCCTGTTCTGTTCCTACACGTATGGCCTTGCATGACTCCCAAGAAAACTTTTTCCTAAAACACAAGATGTAACTTAAACTTGGCTGGATAGGCAAAGGAAAACTAATTACAGAAAAACAAAAATACTGCCTCATATCCAAAGAGTTTAAGACAGGAAAGTTTCTATCATTCCTCTTTAGAAATTAGAGCATACTGACATTTAAGTTTTTTTCAGAAGCCAGTTCTGAACTTGGAAAGAATTCATTAAAGTGGGGCAAGCAGGATTTCCACTGGTTCCAACAACAACTTTGATAATTTTGGTCACTTTTTATGGACTTACGAGAAGTTGTCTATGAGCTCCCAAGGGACCTTCAGACCACTGAGTAAAGAACCTCTGACCTAATCTATACTGTGGCAGAGCAGTGGGCACTTGCTATTTAGATAGTACAGATCAACAACATCTCCAGTCCCTGACTTTTTCTGGCAGTATGGAGACTAGTGCTTGGGGTTATTGGAAGCTCAGGGATAAGATGGTGGGTGTATGAGGGCAGTTCTGCCAATAAATGGACTATTTATCAGATGATGTGATCTGGTGTCTTGCACAGGTGATCACACGTGTCTGGTGACTATACTGTGAACAGTAGAAAGTAGAGGCCGTGATCCTACAAATATGAATGCCACCAGTGGAGCTACTTCCAAGTAGACTGCTGACATGTGCAAAGCTGCTCCATCAGGTATCTCTGCAGGTTTGGATGCCAAGGTAAGTGCGGGAAAACATAGAGAATGTGTGTTTTTTTTTTTATTTCAATGTAGATGAAAACAAGGAGAATCAAAATCTGAGTGAGACTGACAATGTTTCAGGCTATTCTAAGAATAAATCCACAACTGTCTTATATTCACAGTGAAAAAGTACCTTTGGGGGAGGTAGTGGGGAAGGATATATTTGTAGTGAAGTACAACTCTTTAGGGTGTGCAGCAACCTAAGTACCGTTTCATTATCAGGTAGGTAGGTGGGTGAGATGGCAGGATAAATGAGTCGGCTTGCATGGATGAGTAACAGCCCAATTCCTGAGCTGAACTAAGGTGTGATTCTTTGGCAGACTAATATTGCTGTGGAGGCTGCATTAATTTGTATTTGCATACTATGGAGATTACTTTCCACAGATCGCCTTAATTCTGTGACTGAGATTATGTTGGATCTTCTCCATGGTGTTTATTACTTCATACTGTATTTGCTCAGGAATTCTGCTCAAAAGGGGGAGTTCTCTTTCACTCAGGGAGCGCAGGTGCCTAGCGTGAGGTAAAGCATTTTATGTGGAAAAGAAAGAAATCTGCATTCAAACATATTTTTTTTTTTTTTTTTAATAATGGGAAGTTTAGTATGTAATTTGGTGCCAATTTACGATAATTTCGTTTCCTGCTAGAAAGACGTGAACTGAATCGCAGTGTGTGTTAGCTCTTTCTAGTCTTTGAGAGTCTCAAAGTTAGGGAGCTGAAGGGATAACGCAGGGGGCAGAGAATAGGGAGCCTGCAGTTTTATTCTTGCCTTGGCAATTATGCGCTATGTATGTGGCCACCGCATTTAACTCTTACGTGCCTCAGTTTCTCTGCCTGAAAAAAGTGATGGATGTGTTGTTGTACAGAGGGAGCCTCTGTAGTGTCATGATTCCTGGTTGTGAAATCGGCTTAAATTTTTTGGAGAGGAGTTAATCGTTGCAGGGTAACGCCAGCGGTGCCCCGGGAGGGATCTTGGAGCAGGCACGGTTCATTTCCCAGCTGCCAACCTTACCGTTTTGCTTTCTATCCTCATTTTCGAGCCCGCTTGAACGCAAGCGAGGAAGCGGCAGAAGCCGGGCGGCCGCGCACGCCCGAGGCTCCGGCCAGGTCGGCGCAGCGAAGAGCTGAGAGCTCTCCGGGAAGCCGTCCGCCGCCGAGGGAGCGGGAGAGAGAGCGGCCAGACGCAGCGCGGCAGGCGGGAGCCCCCTGCGCTGCTCCGGCTAGGCCCGCCAAGAGTTAACGGCGGCTCCCCCGGGCCCGCCGCCGCCTCCCCAGCTCCGGCGCTGCCTTATCTTTATTATTCCCCCCCCCCCGCTTCTCTCGCCTGCCAGTTTTGGCAGGGGATTAAAGCAGCTCCCCCTGTGGCAGCAGTGACCCAGAAACGAGTTTGATTCACGGAGTCCTTCCTCCATAACAAGTACAAACGTCAGTCAGAGGGAGTCTCTGTGTGTGTGAGTGTGTGAGGCGCAGGGAGCCGCTCTCCGCGCCCGCACCCCGGCGCCGCGCCGAACTCATGAGGCGGCCCCGAGCCCTCCGCGTAGGGGAGCCCGGCCGCGCCGCCCGCCCTCGCCGCCGCCGCCGCCTCGCCGCCGCCCCGCCGCCGCCGCCAGCAGGTAACCGTGCCCGCCGCCGCCCCGCCGCCGCAGCGCCAGCCGGGGAGCCGCCAGCACAGCCATATTTGATGGTTTTTTTGTCGCTCCGGAGGCGGCGAGAGAGCAGTTTCGTGCCGAAGGTCGCTGCCTAGTGGAAATAAGATAGTACGTCATTAACATGGCGCCAAGAGCCGTGCGGCTCGGTACCGGGCGAGGGGAGGCGGCCGAGTTGCGGCTCCCGCTATCCCACAAGCAACTTGTGCCGGGCTGGGGCGGGCGGGAGAGATGGGGCGGTGGGAGGAGGAAGGGGAGGCTGTGCAGCCGTTCCGCAGCAGCGGGCCGGTGTGCCGGCAGCGGCGGGCGGCTTTTTGTTTTCCGCTGCGGGTTGCTGGAGCTGCAAGTCGAGAACCGCGCAGCTTTCAAGGTGCAGCGGCCAAGCAGGCTGCCGGCGTTCCGCGCTGCGCCGAGGGGGTGGCCCGGGGGCATCACCGGGCATCCCTCGCCGCGGAAAGTAGGAAGCGTTGGAGCAACTTGGTAGACAGATGGCAATGGCAGAGCGCAGGTCCTGCTCAGATAGTGATGTGTAGGAAGGGGGCGGGGGGAGCCATGGCCAGTGTCTGTCACCGTGTCACCCACATGCCCACGAGACTCATCGCCTCTTTCCGAGGGTGGGCAGCGCGTGCATGGGGGCAGACGTGTGTGTGTAGAAGCAGCTTTGTAGTTACACTGAGCCCCCCCCCCCCCCCCGCCGCACTTGGTTTTCGCGCGCGGGGGGGGAATGCTTGGAAAGCATAAAAACTGCTCATCGGTGAAATTATGCAGAAGTTGCTTTTTCGAGCGGGAGAGCCGCAGCCGGTTAGTGGTGCGCTCAATGGGCGCAGAAGAGTGTGCTTCGGGGCACCGAGCAGGCTGTTTAGGTGCTCCGATTCTTCCTCTCCGGGGCGGAGCGCACGGTATCTTCTGGAGAGCAACTTGAGAGAGCTCTCCTGTGCACGTGTTTCGAGAGCGTGTGCAGGGCGCGGGGAGCAGCGCGGAGCGACCCGGGCCCGCCGGGGAAGGGGCGTCATGCCGGCTGCCGGCGCAGCGGCCAGCAGGTGCACGGCAGCCCCGCAGCGCCCTACCCCCGGGCCGGGGAGTTCGTGCGAGAGCGGGGAGGGGACGCGGTGCAAACTTGGGCGAGGTGGGGGGTGCGGGGATTCCCTTCCCACGGCTCGGTGCTCGGTGGGTGCACTGGGGCAAAGCGTTCTGTTGGCTTCCCGGGGCGGCTGTGGCGCGCCGGAGTTTGTTGACAAGGGAACAGAACATCACATGCTGTATCGAAACGCGAACGTAATATTAACGACACTACAAGCGCGGGGGAACGGCGAACGCTTTAAGTTGTCCGTGCAGCGATCAGGGTAGCTCCGCGACTTCGCTCTTCCCCGGGGCCTGGCTAAGCAGGCTGTGTCTGGGCTGCGATGTGCCAGATACCCGCGTTATTTCTGTGTTAACGGTCCGTCCTCGTTCTCTCGCAGGAGGCAAGTGCAGCTCCAGCGATTATTCATTCCACTTGCTGAAATTAGACAAAGCCGCCCTGATTCTGCTGCTACCTCCCTGCCCGTCCCTGGGATCGGGTAGTCGCCGGCTCGGAGGATGCTTATTTGAAATACGCTTTTCCCTTCCCGCTGGCGCCTGCCGGTTCTTTAACGATAGGCGGTGGGGTGCTTGTCGTTTTGGGGAGGGTGGAGGCAACGGGTGTTTGTTTGTTTGCACCGCCTGGTGGTTGGTTTCCTGTGACAAGAGGTGATACACAGTTTCCAGAACTGTCTGGGAGTGGGAGGAGAGACAGACACAGAAAAGTCTCCTCCGTGCCGCTGCTGCGGCTGGATCCGCCAAACCGCCGTCCCGTCCCCGCTCCGCCTCCATCACAGCGTGGAGATGGGGGTTGGGGGGGAAGGTGTTCTGGCCGTTTTCGGCAGTGACAGGGCTTTGAGGGAGAGGCGGTGGAGCCCGGGGCATCAAGTTTGATTTGCAGCCGGGGCCGAGCGGATTGGTGCGGCCGGCGGCGGGGAGGAGCGGGAGAGGGAGCTAGGAGGAGGAGGGGGAGCCGGGCCGATTCAAATGGAAACCAGTAGCTGTGCCGCTGCCCAGGGAGGTGGCACCCGCGCGGGAGCGGTGTGACCCGGCAGCTCCGGCTCCTGTCTCCCCGCTGGGCACGCCGCGGCGGCTCCGCAGTCCTGTGCGCGGGCGCTAACGGCCGGCGAGGGCTTGAGGCTACACGCCAGTGGGGAAGCCGCCGCCCGGGCGGGCCGGGAGCTGAGGCGGGATCGCTGCGGGTTGAGGAGGAGGAGGAGGGAGAGGCGCCCAGCGTGGGCCTGAAGCGGCGCTAGGGCATTCACCCTCCAAGCCCGCGCTCCCGCCCTCTGGAAGTGGCCCTGCGGTGGCAGCCGTTGGGCCCACCATTAGGAAGGGTCGAGGCACCGCTCACCCGTGGGGCGATTCGAGCAGTCACTGGCCAGGCGGAGAGTGTGACGCTGACTAACTTCTCCCTTGGTCTCGTTCTTGTGTTTCAGCCGAGAGCTTTATTCTGATAAAGTTCATTAGATTCACCCGTAGGTGACGATCGTAAGACCTGTCAGTCAGCCGTATGTGACATGCAAATGACTGGGTACATTTTAATGTTGAAACAACAAGACGCTCTTAAGCTACTTTTTTTTTCTAGCGAAAGATTTATCTGTAATTTGGATAATTTCTTTCTTAAACAAGTGCTGTCTTTTAAGAAATGCTGCCCACACTTGCAAACCTAAAACCTTCATAGAAGTTATACCAGAATATGCTTGTTATGATTCTATTTCTAGAGGTTTCTCGCACTCAGTGGGATATTGTACAACCCTTGCTGTTTCCATGTTTTAGTGGCAGGATTTTCCCTCTGGCTTCAGCTCTCTGCTTTTGAGCTGTGTTTAATACATGTGTTTAAAATAAAATAATCATAATAAACTCCCCTTTCCCCTCACAGCTGCAGATTTCCCTCCCAGCTTCTCTTGTTTCATTCCCACTGCACAGAATATAGTGAAAAAAACCCAACTTTCCAGTCTTTCCTCAAATGTTTTCTCTATGTGGTTAGTACTGCTGCTTCATACTTCTGTTTTCTGCTGGAGCTGACCAAGCTGACAGCTTCTTCTAGATGGAAGAAATTAACTGTAATGGATGTAGGGTGGGTTGAATTAATTCATGGAGTCCAGTTTATCATTGCTCAGGATTTGAGGCAGTCAATTTCACCAGCATAGGGAATAATTTGTTGCCCCTGCCTAGATTGTAACTGTGATCTGACTTGCGCAGGTGCATAAATGAGCATGTGGATTGCTGAGACGTGTTGGGCTGGTATGTCCAAATTGTCCTTCTGGCTTTCCTTGTGATGTTTTGCATAGGTGTGCTGAAGTCAGTAAAAATATTGCTTGTGTAGAGCACTCCTGGCCTTGAAACATACTTTTTTGTTTCATGAGACACAGAGATTTTCTCCAAATGTAAGGTCTGTGGCTTTTTTGCAATGAGGACTCTGCTATGTAATACTGCACTGTTTCATGTAAGAAATATTCTTATATCTTTGCAATTATAAAATGCCATTACAAAAGTGTTCATTAGTGATAAAGAGGAATTTGAATGTTCTGGATGGAAAATTTACTACTATGATATTTCTGATGTAGTTCCATTTTTTTGAAGGAAGCAGGTTTTTTTTCTTGCTGTGTCAAATGTTGGTTGGTAAAGACTGTGGTGATGTCAGAATCAAGCTGTTCAAAAAGAGTCCAGTAATAGAAGACAAATGTCTTCATCTACTATCCGTTAGGTTAGGAGCGTGTGACACTGGTTTGTACAGTGAGTGTTTTCAAGGGATTTCTTGTCTACTGGAGATAATTGCGTCTTAGTTTCATTGCAGTTACTTTCCAGAAAAGCCAGTTTTTCAGTTTGTCTTCAGGGTGTACATCTGTCATAATTCTCCTTTCTTCCCATTCTGTCTCTGCAGCTGTTTAGTGCAGTTTATTATAGTGACACCCGTTAACACAGTTGCAGTTAATTGTCTGTCAGAGTTTGAATTATACACTCTTTTTACCCAGAGGTTTATACCACCCTTGAAAATACTTAAGTAAGAATTGTGCTGTGTAAAACCTTTGACCTGAGGATATAGGTTATTGAAAAATCTAGTTGCATTTAGCTATTTGCATAACAAAGGCTGATATACTTTACTACGTCTTTGATCATCCCTCTCTGCTCGGTCAAACTGAGTGGAAAAAGTATACAGGTTTTTTAACTGCTCAGTAGTAGAAGAAGTTCTGTGGTGTGTTAAATGTGTGTGTGTGTATGCACACCACCATGCCAGTTTTATGGGGTTATATCTGGATTTCTGCTCTGGTGAAGCTAGGAAAAAGGATTTGGATCTTTTTTGCTGTTACCTATGCAATTCCTGGGATTCGGGGGGGAAGTGAAATATCTTGACATTGCTGTTCAGTGAGGGCTTGGGGGGGTTGTTACTTCTTTTAAATCAATCTCTAGCACAACTAAGATCAGAGGAGCATGGCAATGCATACTGATAAGAAAAAAAGTGAATTTGCTGTACGGTGTCATGTTGTTGATTCTAACCCATTGTACTGCATCTGCCAGCAAATACAGGGATGTAGGCACAAATGTCTGTATTCCTAACTCTAGTTATTTGTGTAGAGTTAGATGTTTGTTGCTCACCTCCACAAAGGTATGTACATTCAAATATTACTATCTAGTCATTCTGTTTGTATGGCATTGTACAAGTGCTTTGGAGAAGGCTTAGTGCTCTTCTCAAAATAAGCCAGAAGACATATCCAGTCTTGCCTTTATAAAAGCCATCTGAGCATTTGTGCCATTAAGTTCCAGAGTTATGTTTGTATGTTTGAAGTTTGTGCCTAATCAGTGAGTAGAAGCCCAGAGCTTAGCTTTCAGAGCAAATGGCTGAAAAAGCCACTGGTGATGTGTTTGTAAAATGCAGTGCCTTCAGCCTCTGGAGCAGTGCAGCAGTGCATGGTATGGCTAGCTCATCCTCAGGTACTTGGCGGCTAAAAAACTCTGGCCTCTGTCCCATCTATGCCACTTGTTGTGATGGTGCGATTGCACAAAGTTCTCTTAAATGCTTTGTCCACCTTTGGAAATGGGGTAACATTGCCAATACGTCATGGATGGTTCTGTCAATCTGTGTCTGGTTGAAGACTGGCATTTGCACCCCAACAAAGGGGTAAAAAGTCCTCATGAAAAATAACTGTCAGCATGCTGTGTGTTGATCTGTCTGATTTCTGGAAAGATGGTTTTAACATGAAGAAACGATTGTCTTTCAAGGAAATGAAACTGAAACAGCCTACAAACTTTGCCAGGTTACTTGGAATTTACAGGTGTCACTTGAAACTGAGAATGTCTGGCTGGGTGATACAGCAGCTGTTGCTGTGTTAGGGCTGCCGGACTCTGGTGTAGCTCTTCAAGTGCTGGGCATCCTCTGCAGGTGAACAGCATAAAGGCAGATGCCCTTTTGGGGCTGGTGTAAGGGTTTGGGAGAACTAGCTGTGGAAATGTTTGCCATAGAAGTGGGGTTCAAGGGCACTGCTTGGCTGGCTGTGTCCTTGCTTCAAACAGCATTCATTTTGCTGGGAAGTTGTTCTGTGGCATGTGTGGATGCAGTGGATGTTTTGCGGAAACTCCTGGACTAAACAGCAATTGTGGTTGTATGTAGCTGTTGGGAATTGAGCTCAGTAACCCAGGTGGTCTGTTCCTGTCCTGCAAGTGTTGCAGGCTGAGTGCATAGTTGCTTCTTGTTGGTATGAGCCTTAAAGCTTGGCTGAAATGTTTCACCCTGTTCATGCTTACATGCCAGTTCTCTTTGCCTGCTGGCGTAGTGATCATAGCCAAAGTGCACCATTAAACTAGCTGCGGTACAGTCGGTTTGAACCTGCTTTTTCTTCTGGTGCTTGAAACTGACAGACCTGTTTCAGTTCCAGCTTATGTTTTAATGAGATCAGCACTGGATCAGATGTATTCTGTATGCACCTGAGTTTATTATGTGTATGTCAAAATAAAGTCAGGTAAGAAATAACAACACTTCCATAACTGTGAAGAGTGTGAGTTTAAAAGAATGTTGCTGGCACTCAAATCTCAGATTAGGAGAGGGATCAAGATAAGTAATTTTACTGAAAAGTGTGATAGTTTTCCCATTCTGCCTTTTGAGTATAAAAATATCTCTGTTTTTTCAGCTAAAATGTCCCATGAAGGACAAGTTGTTATAGTTTGGATTGATTTTTTTTTCCCCCCTTTGAAGATTAAAAGAGTGTTACTTGAATTCACAATGTTCTCTAAACATGCTGGGGAAATGTGGACGTCTGTGTTTGAAGAGGCAAACCTGTGCCCTACCATCACTATCCATAATCTGTGTTTATTTTTAATGCAGTTCTTGCATGACTTTGAGGTCACCATCACCTGATAGAAACTGATAGTCTTTAAGGCAGAGGCACTGTGATACACTGAAGAGCAGCAGTGTTTTAATCTCTGTGCTTGTAGTTTTTACTGGCTTTACTAGTGTTATCTCTAGAACATTTCTTCTGAACTGTGAATATGAACACCTGGTGGAAACAGTTTAAAATAATTTCAAAAGCTGAGAAAAGCTGATTTATTACTTCTAATGTCAAAGATTCTAGGGGGTTAATCTTAAAAGGTTTGAGATTTGCCATAAGGAGTCTAATGTTATTTTTCCATCTGTGATGTAACTCCTAAACTCAGGTTAGGGTGAAAGATGGGAAAATGAGGTCTCTAGGATCTCTAGATGTTAACTTTTTTCTTTTCCCTCCACATACATCTATAAAGGAATCTCACAGAAGCTTCATCACATGGGGTGGGTTTTTTTTTAATGTTACTTTTGAGATCATAGGCTTTTCAATGTGACCACCTTAAAAATCCTGACTAGAGTGGACAGGGAAATTAGCTGTCTTACCTAACACTCTACTCCAGGAAAGTGGCTTCTGTTCTGGCTTATTTCCTGAAGTACTGTGGAGAGCGCTTGAACTGGGAGGTGTGAATACCACTCTCCTTTTAAACAGCAGCAACAATAAAGATGTTTAGTTTGATTTTAATGACACATGCTAGGAAAGAATAACTTCCAGGTCTTGCCCTATTTTGTGAGTTAGTGCAAAGTATGGTTAGAAGGAGATGAACTCAAAAGACGTTTGTCCATGAAAGATGTGAATGAGCAGCATCAAATTATCTTGTTCATTGCAAGCTCATGAGTGCATCTCATTGTATGTACACTATGTTACTTTGTGCTACCATGCATAGTACTTTTTACACAATGTGGGAATGAACTCAAAGGGAATAATTTTGACCAGGGATATACAGAAGTTACATTTCTGAGATAATGTGTTTTTTCTTTATTTTCTTCTGTATCTTTACTTTGTTTATGGGAGATATTTCCATTATCAGTGGGGATGGTCTTCTACATTGCTGCTGTTAGTATTTCTTTCAGTTACAGGAAAAGTATGTGAACTACTAGGAAAAGTACCTTACAGAATAGATCTTTATCTCCATGGTGTTTGCCTTGTAGCAGCTAATTTATTTTTCAGTTCTGTCTTAGCTTGGTTTGGATCTGAATGTTGGCTTTCTGTCTTAATAAGTGACCGTATTGGAACTTGGCTCTGGCTCTACTACATCTATACCAGGCCTTGATGCTGCAGGCTGGTCTGTGTATTTATTCATTGGCAGCATTTCCATCTGCCATGCACACGAAGTTCTGGTCTGCTTCAGAGCAATTCTTCAGGAGAGAATTTTTCTAGTACTGCAAGAGGTTGTCATTTATGATTCTTTATTCTCTGGCATCAGACATTATATGTGAACTTCTTGGTGACAAAAGGTCTTGGTGAAGTCAAGCATTCATTTTTTTTACCTTTAGCAAGCAAAGTTTGCAGCTCAAAACTATTACATATTTCAAAGACAGACACATGAAATACCACTCTGGAAAGTCACTCTGTGGGAGGGAGGCTTCCCCCCTGCCTCTGCTTGGATGAAGACTGTGAAAAAGGAGGCAGTCCTGCAAAGCTTGTTCACCCGCAACTTTATCAGGCTTAGTGGAAGTGTAAAATAGAGTCTCAGGGTCAGTTGCTTGTGATCTGCTGGTGACAATTTAAAGAGTACCCTCAAAAAAAAAAAAAAAAAGTTTACTTCTTTTTATATGAATAATTTCTGGAAGAGAAGATATTTTTGGGCTTGTTTGGAAGTAGCATCAGCCTTCAGTTAGGATTCTTACTTCTCCTTATTTTGGGAATTGTCTTATGAAAGTTGAAAGCATTGTTGAGCTTACTGCAGTGAGATGTAGTGGAAATAGTCAACTGTATACTCAAGGGTCAGTGGAAAGAGTTTCCCAAAGGGTTTCTAGGAAATCCCAACTCACATAAAAGTGAGGGCCTTGGGTTTTCTGCACCTACCTAGAAGCAAGCAAGTATTTTGGCATCTGATTTCCCAATCTGTGCCCTAGAGGAATGCATGAGGGCTTTGCTGCTAGCAGAACTCCCAGAGCTTGTTGGTATCAGGATTAATATGTGGTAAGCAAAGACTCAGAGGATGTGATGTGCGTCTAGAGGCCTTGTCAGTTGAACTTAGAGTGGATATGCCTTTCTCCACATGTCTTGTCATGTTTTTACTGCTCTTCAACTTACACTTTTTAATGGCTTTCTACATGTAAATGCTGACTATCTATTTACAGCTTTCTTAATTTTGTGAATTTGATTTCATTCTACAGAGAATATGTGTGAAAATAGCAACACTGGGAATAGCACTTAAAAAGATAGGCAACTTTGTGCCTTTTCATCACTGGTTCACATGCAGTTGAATTCAGTATCAGTGGAAGTCTGGCAGTTTAGAGGATCTTTTGTGTAATCAGTTGGTGATCTGATTCCTGAAAAGCAGTTTGTGCTAGGCATGGCACTAGAAATGTGCCTGTGGGAGGAAGGAGCTCTCTTACCTTAGAGAGTGGTGCCTTCCAGGGCAGAGATGGTGCGATTTAGTTTATCTGGGAAGACTTGGTTTGTTACAGCTGATGGTTTGTGTTTTTGTTTGTTTTATACTTTTTAATATGTATATTTAAGTGGATTACTTTAATCTTTGATTTTGTAAATCTGGCACTTTAAACAGAATAAAATGGTTCCAAAAGCATGTTAGCCAAAGTAAATATTTACACAAGCAGTAAAAATGTTATTGTATTGCAGATCTAATATCAAAATGGGCAGGGGAAGTTGAGCACATTGACTGCAGATACTTAGTGATTTTAAGACCTCTCGGAGCAAAATCTGCTTTTGTTGTGGGGTTAAAGTGTTGGTGGGCTTGTCACTAATACTCTCTAGTTCTGTTCACCTGCTTGCATGATGGCTGCTTAATTAAGCATCCTTGAGATACTCACCATTCATATTTCAGATGCCGTTTAAAGTTGTTTATTTTCCTTTGTGTGCTCTAAATCCTCAAATGCCATCAGAAACACAACTTGATGACTGTATATTATTATTATCTTGGGCTAAGTGCTGTCTCATTGCTTTGCAGGCTGCCTGCTGTTTCCTGTGAAGATCATGAAACGAAGACGGCTTCCTAGCAGCAGTGAGGATTCTGACGACAATGGCAGTAAGTGCTCCTTTGTTGTAGAGTGCAGTAGGTTATGAGTTTAAAACACATTTTAATGCAGTGGTTTATGTGACAGGCATTTTGCATATAGCTTGGACTGGTAGAAATTGTGTCTGCTCTGTGGATTCAGTCTTGAACTCGGTCATTCTGAGCACAGGTGTCGGAATTCCCCCACTCTGTTGACTGCACAGTGTTAGTAAGAAAAAACAGGTGGAAAAAGTTGGTTGTCATCTTCAATATTTTTGCAGAGAGAGTAACGTTTCATTAGAAGGGCAGCATTTGTGTGGAGGCATCTGCTGACATTGTGTCCACAGCTTAGCATCTACTACAAGCTTGCATTAGGATTCTAAATTTGCTTCAGTGTTGTTCTACTGTCATATGCAGTGGAAAGGCATATTACTTGAAGCTTAAGTAGAAAGGATTGGTGGTGCAGAAAAGTTGGTTCCTGTTCTTGGTTTGAAGATTATTTTACTGGAGGAATAACTTTCAAGAATTTGAATTCAGAAAATTAGACATTTGGATACAGAATGTATTTAATGTTTTTTTTAACTGATGTAACTAAGTTCTGTGTTGTGTGTATACACCAGAACAAGAGGACACAGTCTCAAGCTGTGCTAGGGGAGGTTTAGGCTGGATGTTAGGAAGAAATTCTTCATAGAGAGAGTGATTACCCGTTGGAATGTGCTGCCCAGGGAGGTGGTGGAGTCACCATCACTGGAGGTGTTTAGGAGGAGACTTGGTGGGGTGCTTGGTGTCATGGTTTAGTTGATTAAATGGTGTTGGATGATGGGTTGGACATGATGATCTTGGAGGTCTCTTCCAACCTGGTCTATTCTATTCTATCCTATTCTATTCTGTTCTTGTGTTTGGATTCTAGGGATCATAACCTTTCATCTAAGCAGAAAAGAAATAAGAAGGGGAAGAAGAGAGATAAAATGGCATTTTGGGATATGTGCCAAGGTGTTTTATTTGTCCAAAGAAGGAATTTGGTTGCACTTGACAGTAGTGCAGCCTAGACAGTTGGCAGAGAGATTTTTATCCTGGTTTTAATTTGTTCTGTCTGGATACACGTCTTCAAATCTGAGGTGTTTTATGGGGCTTTAACCTGAAGTTTGACAGAAAATGGTCAGAGTTTTGCCATGTGCTTCGAAAGCTTTACTCTGAGAATATAGCTCTGTGTTGTACTGTGGCCCTGCAGAGGTGACGGCTTTACCTGCCTGCATGTCTTAGGTGGGTCTGTGCTGCATGGGGAGTCTGCTCACTTAGGGCCAAATCTGGACCTTAAAACAACCTTGGGCAAACTTGCTGAAATGAAGGAGTGGTACGAGAATTAGGGGAGGTGAGAATTAACAAGCTGATTAGTAATCAGTCCAGGTAAGTATTGGGTAAACTCTATTAAAAGAGATACAGGATTTAGCTAGTTTTTTTTGTGAACTCCCTGCAATTGGGGGATTTTGGAAGAAAAAAAAATCTTGAATCAGACCTGGGTAGAAGTTTACTTGGGGTTATAAAAACTGAAGTCAGTATATTTCCTCCAAAGTGGTATGAACATCCCCAAAACAAGACGTGCTTTTACTTGTAAAATAGGTAAGTAACAGCAAATGTGATGTCTTCAATGAGAATTTTGCTTTGCTCTTTTATTTTTTTCCAATCCCCAGCAGCTTGATATAATAGTGTTTCATTTTGATAATGGTGTTTATTTTCAGTCTCTTACCCATTTGATTTTACTCTTTGATCCCTTCATGTGCCTTGTGTTACAGGCTTTACCAAATGAAATATAAAGCAGATAATCTTGGAATTGAAGTTCTGAAATAGATACAAGTGACTGATCTGTTGCTGATTAGAATGCTTGTTTGTAATATCATTTGATATATAACTATCTGGAACAGAGCTGTCAACTTACTGAACTGTGTTTTCCACAAAACTGTATTTTCATCAGTTCCAGATCTAAGAAAATGAGTTAGGAAAACAAACTCTTGCCCTTTTATCTTCACTCCATTTAAAAGCCTAATTAATACAAATAACTATTTCTTGAATAAATTACACAGTCAAAGGCAGGGAGGTTCCAAACTTATTTTCAAGTATTGTTTGAAGGATAAACCACCTCCCTTTCATAACACTCCTCTTCTTTTTTCTTAATTATGTTTTTTCCCCTTGAAGTTACTGGATAAATTCTGATGCAGGTTCCTGGGCATTCATTCTATCAGTATACACTTGTTCTGAAAGTTCAAGGGTTAATAAACAGAAGCCGAGATAACATTTAGTGTAGGCTCAGCATCTCCAGGGCTTTTTGTCGTTCACACTTCCCTGAGAACAATGTCCCAACATTCAGGCCCTTTCTTTTCTGTGTGGAGAGACTCTCCAGCGTGCTTCATGCACACCCCTCATATTAAACTCAATAGTGCTTCAGTTTAGAGCTCAGCGTTGCTCTTCTCCCTTGTCTGGCAACGTGAGGACTGGCCTTCCAGCTGTTAAGTTTCTTCAGTACTGAAGGTGAGTTCTCATACTGTGCTTTAGCACTCTGTGTGAGCAGGCCCCTCAGATTCATCATGAGTGTCACTGGATAAATGTTGGAATAATGTGAATGATGATGATTGTTCTGCAGCACACTCCAGCATGTAGACTGGTGCCACCTGGAAAACATTTTGGCATGAAAGCAGACGCATTTTGTTTTATTGAATTCAGGAACTAGAATATTTATAAGCTAGCAATAGTAATGATGCTACTAATAATGGAATTTATCTATAGAAAGCAATGAACGTACAAAGGGGTTTTTTTGTATGAGGTCACTGGACTGAATCAGTTTCCTTGGTAGTCACAGGGTGATAGGAAAAAAACAAATGCCTGATACCCTGAACACTGAAAATGCATTGCACTGAAGATAGAAGCATGTCAGTAGTTCTTCAGAGGAGGAAAAAGGTGCTCTTCTTGTGTAAGGTGAAAAAAGGGAGAATAGTTTTCATTTTGGGGTGAAGTACAGAACAGAAGAGCACTTACCTACATGGCTGCAGTTCTAGAGTACAGATGTGTTTTCACTCACTTTTGTAAGATACTGTAGTGTGCATGACTGTATATTATTTGCAGTATTTTAAAGCCTCGTGGCTTAAAGGCAGAACCTTTGCTTTCCTCATCACTTCTCTGTTTCCTCACCACCCTCTGTGAGGGTGCCAACAGCCAAGTGCAGACTTCAAGCCCCCCAAAGTTTCTGTGTTACATCCTTCAATCTAACTACTGAAAATTGTTGAGCTGTGTCCCCTTAGAATCAGAGCTCTAAATCCTCATTTGGACAGGCAGGCAAAATAACCTATTGGAAGCACTAAGCAAGAGGTGTCAGTGTAAGTTGTGCACAGCAGTTCTGCGCTTAGTCCCTGGATATCTGACTGTCTTCTGAGAGATTCTGTTTTCTGAAATTACAGGTCTCTTTTGAACATTTTATCCATGAAATATAATTGAATGAAAACCAGCTGCTGTCTAAATAAATTGGAAAGGTATTGGGGAGGCCTGGGGAAAGGTATAAGATTATGGGCCCCTCAAAGTAATCCTTTTTTTGTTGTCTGGAAGCTTGTTAATTTCTGTCCCTTTCCAGAAAGTATATTAGGGCAACTGTAATAGATGCTAGTATTAGCCAGGCCCATCATAAAAGCCTTGGGATGTACATGCCATCTTCTTCAAAATCTCTAATAAGTAAATCAGTAATGTTTACCTTAGACTCAATTAAGTCCTTGTTATCTTCATGGCTGGCTAGGGCTTTGATAATTTTGGAGCAATTTTTCTTACCCTGTATTCAGCTCGCTGTTCCATTGCAAAAACTCCTCCTCTTTATGATTCCAGGTCTTTCTCTAATTAAATGTTAGATATTGAAGCCATTTTATCCTTCCAGCTCAGTGTCTGACCTGACTTTTTAGCCTCATTTGTCTGTAAATCTGCAAAGGTGGTTTGTGCTGAATACTCCATGTTCTTAATTTCCTAGTGGGATGAAGTTGTGCAGTGGAGTAGTTTCCATTTATAGCTTCAGGGTATTCCTTTTGCACAAATTGCTTGGACACATGGACAGATTCTGTTTGAGGGAAGATCTCAAGCTCAGACAGTTGTATTATGGGGAGCTTGGGTGAAATCTAGGCTCTCCTTGATGTAAGTGAGAGTCTGGTCACTGTTTCCTATGAACAAGGAATTTAGAGCATGATTTTCTTCATGCTTTACTTGTTCCCACAATGTCTGTTCACTTATTCTTGAGGGGGTTATCAATTTATCATACTCCTACATGCAGTGTCTGAGAGGAAGACTGAAGATGCTTGCACATGAAAAATACTTCTAAGATTTACGAAGTTTCACATCAGTCCTGAGAAATGAAAGATTTAATACTTGTGGATTATGAATGTAGTTCTGTAGTTCAGATGGACCCTTGTTCTATCATTGCTAAACAAATGCTATTTTAAAGCTAAACATATTTTGCCAATATCCGTTGCTCTGACAGAATGATGGCGATCTTAGACTTAGAAAGGGCTTTTCATCCCAGTGGATTCCTGTTGTATTTGAGATGAATCCCAGGGTGACTTCACAAAGGTTGCTGAGTACATAACCTTAGGTGCATATGCCATTTACCACAGAATTGCAGCTGCTGCTGGCCTGAAATGTGGCAATTACTGAGCTGTGCACGTAGTGCTGTGCAGCAGTTTAGGAAAAGGAAGTGAAGAACATTTCTCATTTTTCAGTTGAACTGGCTGGTAGATGAGGGATAGTGATTAAACAACAGAACATAACATAGCTGCAGAGCTAGAACTTGGAAAAAGCGACACATTTGTGATCACTGCTGTGCTTTTGAGAAGGGGTTGTAGCATTTGGAGTGATGACAAGTGGTCAGAGCTGTCATCTTACCTGGAGGTTGGGCTGACTGGGACAGGGTGACTTGTGGTGAAGTTATTACTCTTTTGAGTCCTCTTGATAAGTGATTTGAAGGTCTTAACCTGGGCTGAGAGAATATCACATCTGAAGAAGGGACATTACATAATCATCACTGTTGGTTTTGGAGAGGCACATTTTTATTTGCAGCACAGGTGGTACTGAGTATACCTAACTCACTCCACTGGAGTTTTAAGGCCTGACAACCTCAGTCTGTGGATAGTAGCTTGGGAGGTGCTCAAACTGACTTAGATAACTTGTCGTAAATCATTATGGTAAAACATTTCTGCAGTGGGAAGCCTTGGGCTTGGAGCTGGAGTGGCACTTGGGTCTTGTGATAGGAATTCCTTACCATTAGGAGAGTGCATGGGCATGGTTTTGTCTCTGTCATCTGAGATTATACAATTCAGATGTGCAGCTGAGAAGAGAGATCCTAGGAGGGAGCTTGTATTGAACTGCTGTGGCAGGGAGCTGCAAAGACTGTTCATTACATGTGTCAGACGCTGAGCAATTGAGCAGCGGTGTTGCAAAGCACTGCGAGATCATCTGGATCCATGCATTGTTCAGCAGCTGCAATTGGGTACTTGTCAAATGACACTAAATTTTGAGTAGGATCAGTGTTGACAAGAGATAAAAGGCTGTTGCTTTTCCCCTTTTGATCTTGAATGAGATTATTGTATAATAATATGCTATTATATAGAGATGAGGAAGATAGATGGGCAAATCTTACAGCCACAGGAGCATGAGGAGTATGGCTGTGTGAAATGATGCAGGTGGTATTTGCATACATGCTGCTTTCGCTGTGGTAAGGCCTCAAGATGTTTGCACAGCTCTTTCCATAGCTAATAGAATGGAAAACCAGCCTCAGAACAGTCTGCTGCTGTTTTCTTTGTGCTGGAATTTGGGTCTAGACATGGAGTTACGTCTAAGTGACATGAAGCCTCGCTGTAAGGAGTTGTAGGCCAGACACTAAATGGGGAAGCTGAGCATCTATGTTTTCTCTTCAGGCTGCAGATCTTTGTGACAGTGCTGGCAGCAGCACCTAGTTGGTCTCAGA
The DNA here is from genome assembly GCA_033816785.1 of Picus viridis. Taxonomy (NCBI): domain Eukaryota; kingdom Metazoa; phylum Chordata; class Aves; order Piciformes; family Picidae; genus Picus; species Picus viridis. The sequence continues at coordinate 8,878,515 of CM066581.1, forward strand.
GTGAGTTGAGCAACAGCGTAGGCATTTGGAAATGGCAGCGCTAAGCAGAAGTGACAGCCAGACATAGATCTGTGCCGGGGATGTTTGGCTCTGTTGTGCTGCTGCTGTGATGGTGTAGCAGCAGTGTATTGATGGTGAGAGGAGTGCTTTTAGACCCCGGTGATCTGAGGCTTTGAAGGGTTCAGAGAATGCGGGGGCAGGTAGTTCACCAGGCACACAGCTGGATGCCCTGCAGGTGGCTTTACATCAGCCTTGTGCATGATGCAGAATAGCTGAGGCTGTACTGCATTGGTTGTGGGGTAGAATTCCCTGAGGGCTGGAGTTGGTTTATTGTTCCCAAGCAATTTTCTGTTTTGATGGGTTTTTCTTTGAATCAAAACATATTATTGACAGATCATTTAATAAATGGATACAGTTAAAATTGATTATGTTTTCCCTTTTGGGAAGTGAGTTCTTCACAGATAGGGAAAAAAGAATTCACACTTCTTGCTTGCTTTCTTTTAGCATCAGGAGGTGTATGTGTTTATATACACCCCATAGTGGTATTACAAACCCACTGTATTTACAGTGGGAGGTGTATATAATAGTCAAGGAGAACAGAAAGTTTCCCTACTTGAGACTTACAACTCACCTTTCCAGAATTAGTAGTGTGTTGGAGCTTTGGCTTTCTTGCTGTGACTTACACCTCATTAGTGGTTTGGGATTGCTTTTAGCTTTTTTGTCTATATGTTGATAAATGCAAAGGGAAAACAGGTATGTGGCGAGGGCATGATCCTCTGCTGTTCTCAGTGATGAAAACCTTTTAATACATCTGAACACCTGGGCCACCTGAAGGGGCCCTAAACACATCAGAATGATCTTGGGGTGTCTAGGCTGGATGTTAGGAAGAAGTTCTACACGGAGAGAGTGATTGCCCATTGGAATCGGCTACCCGTGGAGGTGGCGGAGTCACCTTCATTGGAGGTGTTCAGGAGAAGACTTGATGGGGTGCTTGGCTGCATGGTTTAGTTGTTGGGTGGGTTGGATTGGTTGATGGGTTGGACACGATGATCTTGAAGGTCTCTTCCAACCTGGTGTATTGTATTGTATTGTCCTGAAGTGATGATGCTAGCTAGACTACTGTGTTCACCCATAATTTGTAACAGGACACCTTTTACCTCCGATGCCTAGTGATTCATGCTCTGGATGTGTTTAGTTTTGTGCTTTGGAGTTGTGTATTTTTCACATCCAGTGTTACTCACATGATAGTATGGGCTCTCTTAACATCTCATTAATTTTCCATCTGCTGTAGAACTCATTTCTCCCATAAGGTGTATAATGTTATCTTACAAAAGTTTTACATCTTCCAAACCCCAGTGATTCAGACTTCCCTTATGCTTTATTTGGTGTTGTTACACCAAAGCTGGGTTTAACTCTGTCTTGATTTTCAGTTACTTTTTCTAATTTTGGTGATCCTAATGCTGTGTGGGACTAAGGCCGGCATTCAGAAAACTGTTGATTAATACAGTCATTTTGGATACTTAATGCAAGAGGCTCATTTTGATGAAAAGTGTCTGGAATCTTTCTAAAATAACTCAGCTGTATTATGATTGCATAATACAAAAGCGCTGTTCTGGGTCCTGTGTTTGTTTGAACCACAGTATCTTGTTTCTTCTGCATAAATCAGGAATGGTTCTTACTGCATATATTTAGATTTAAAAATCGGATCATTAGTCACTGAAGTAGCTGTAATTGCCTATGAACTTTTTCTTCCAGTAAGGTCCCTCTTCTGGATTAGATATGAAAATAATGGAAAGGATGCTTGAAAGACAAATAACATCCTCATTTTCCTCCTGCACTTTCATTGATACACTCAGAGTGGGTGGATGGCTTATTAATGACAGCAACTTTGGGTAGTTCAGTGACCTGGTTTTGGTACTACTGAAGCAGTGATATTTGCCATTAACAAAGATGAGACTCTTACTTGAGATTTCCAAAGTAGTTAAATTTACTACTATTATGGGCTGGATATTTTACTATCATTTCACTGACTCTCACAGTTTCTTGCACTTGTGTCTCTAAGTGGTTATTTGAATTTGTGAATGCAGGCCTTATAGTTGGGTTTGTTTATTCAGGGAGTAAATGTTTCCCTATTGAAGTTAAGCCCTTACCAAAGGTCACCTGTTAGCTGCAGTTAGAGGTCTTAGTGGGTAGTAAAGTCTCAGTCCCCTGAGAAATTCTTCCACCTTTTTCTTATGGTATTATGTATAGGCAGTTTGCACAGCTGAGAAAAACACAGCAGTCTCTTCAGTAGCTTACTATAAAACCATTATGTAGTCACCTATTCTAGGTGCAAGGAAACAGCTGTTACAGAACTATGTAGGAAACTATTTCTTCCCTTATTTGTTGTAGGAAGTTAGCAGGGAAAAAGCCCTTACTGGGTTAAAGAAATCACATCTGTCTGGATGTTAAAATGTTAATGATCGCATTATTATATTGCAGGAAAAACTTGGATGTTAGCTGTGTGCCTCAGGTTTTTGAAAGACTTCACTTGCTCCTTTCTGAGTTCTTTGAGTTTGGGTACATACTGACACAGTCCTCAGGATGTGTTTTTCTCCTGCTTGTGTGTTTTTCTTTAGTTTTCAAGAGAGGATTTAAAGGGAATGGTAGTTAAATGATCTTGGGAGCCTGGCTTCCCACACAGATTAGGAAATGGCAATCGATCACTTCTGTTTTTTCTGTTCTTTGTTTCTTTTCCCTGCATAGGAAAACTATAATTGTAAAATAGCGAGGCTTAGGAAAAGAGCCTGTGACTTCTCAAAAACCTTTCAAATCACCAGCTTTTTAAAAATTATTTTTATTAAAACACTAGTATTTGCTTAAAATTATCTTCTCTGTGTTCTCATCTCAGAGGATAAGATTTAATTTTTTTTTTCTGTGTTCCTTGCTTTAATTTTGACCATTCAGCATGTTTTGCCCAATGTCTCTTCATTGCTGTGTTACTGAGGGATATTCACTGGGGCAGATGCCTTCATGTATTACTAGCAGAAAAGGGAAGGCAAAAGCATAGCTATGACATAATTAAATCTTCTGATGACTTGTTGCTCATTTGTACCTTTCCAGTGAAATTCTTGGACAGTTACTTCACTTTGAAAATGATTTCTGCTTTTAATAGATAACTTACCTCATCCTATGCAGTCTGCTTTTGAACAGTGCTTTCTGATCCCTAGAGGTTTCTGCTGGATGGTGCGTAGCAATGTTGTTCTTACAGACTGCAGCCTTACACTTTTTGCTTCTGGCACCTCTGTGCACAGGCAGTGAAGACATGAGCAGTGTGGGAAGGCCTGTGCATCAGTCCAGGTTTTTTTGTCCACAATGAATGCCTAGAGTTGCAAAATCTGTGTTCATCATTCAGAGTTAAACATGTAGGTCCTAACCCCCTTGTTACAAGTCCCTCATCTCCCCAACCTACAGGTGGTTGTTTTGGGTTGTTTTTTTTTGGGGTGTGTGTGGGGTTTATTGTTATTATTTTTTTGCCCCAATACTGCTGTAGAATTGGCAGTGGAAAATTGCTGCTGTGCCTGTAAATCTTACTGAGTTAAAATCAGTTGATTTGCACAGGTATAATACAGTGGGGTGTCAAAGCACTACTTTGTCAGTGGAGTGTGGATTCTCTCTCTTCTTCCTTTTCACCTGTTACAATGTTTCTGAAAACGGAGAGAGACTCTGTCAAAAGGGTTCAAGGCAAGATGGCATAATTTGTTTGGAATGTCATGAATAATTATGCAGACAAAAATTGTACAATCACACCGAGAGATAAGCTGCAGAAAAGAGACAACTGTTTGGTGGGCTCTGCTCTGTGTGCACGGCAGTGTGCTTCCTTTGGAGAAGGCTTGCTCTGGTAAGAATTGGGTAACTGCTAGAGATATTTAGGACATCGATACCTTAGTTCCAAAGATTACTTCTCAGGCTGTCAGCAGACCTCCTAGTCAGCTATCAGTCTGCTGAAAGTGATTTACTGGTGCTCTGGGGGCAGCATGTTGTGAAGTAGCTTTCTTCAAATCCTGAGTGGAGGGCTGATGAGGGCAGTCCAGCCAGTGCACCTCGGTAGATTTTGAAAATTCTGAACAGAACAGAAGAGTGACCACAGAAATTTACAAGTGACTAACCTTCTGTTTTGTGGTTGATTTTGAAGAGCCACAGAAGCCTGACTGCCTTGTCTTCCCCATCTAGTTGCACTGACATCAATTTGCCTTCTGGGGTGTGTGGGGAGAGCAAAGGCTTTTCTTGATGGACAAGCAGTGTCTGCAAGTGAACATTTCTCTGTCCTAGGTCTGTCTACCTGGTCCCAGCATTCCAGATCTCGACGTCGGAGGACTTCGTGTTCCAGACATGAAGATCGAAAACCTTCTGAGGTATTTCTGGAGTTTGATTTGCATTTTGTTACATCTATCAAATACACAGCCCTCTACGTGTTCTGGTAATGGATCCTTTTCTTCCGATTTACTTCTGTATTTTTTCCTTTTTGCTACATTTCAGCCGGCACCTGCTCCCCACCCCTCTTTTTTTTTGTTTGGGCTTGGTTTGGGGCTTTTTTTTATGGCTCCAGGACTTTGGGGAGTTCACTGTTGGCTGAACCATTATCTGCCTGTGAATTTTGTCGCAGCCTGACACTTATTCAACAGAGCTGTGCGGTCTTTCTTCTCCTATTTTAGGCATTGGGGTTTGTTTGTAGCTTGGTTTGCGAACAGCAAAAATTAATATTAGGTGCATTTATTTCCTAGCTGGTATTGTGTTTGGTGTTTGATCTTTGCTAAAGTGCTTGTCAGACTAGAGATCTGCTTCCTGACAGTTCTGTGTTGCATAGCGCTTTGAGGAAATTCTATCAAGGGAAATGCAAATCTTTGAACTTCCCCAGGATTGATCAACTGTTATTATACAAATGCAGTCCAGTTCCTTGGATGATTCTTGCTGAATCTGCTTATCTTCAGGCAAAAACTAGACTGCAGAGTTCATAGAGGTTGCAGAGCAAGGCTTAGCTTTGGGAGCTGGATTTCTGCATTTAACATACTTGCCCAATACATGTATTTCTGATGTATTGGTGAGTGATTGATGTTAAGAACAAATATGCTTTGTTAATCTCTCTAGGCAACTCTTCTCCCAGAGAAGAGTTTCTGCAGGAAGAATCACACTCATTGTTCAGTGTGAACTACACCTAGTACTGGTGGTTTCCAGACTTCTTTTTTGATTGTTGGCTGTTCCCTTCTGTTGGCTTCCCTTCGTTCTTCTTTTCATGTTATTGTGAATGTGGAGGCTCCATGTGGATTTATTCTTGCTGGTGATGTTTGCTATCCTTGGTTATCTTTCGTACATGCCTTAGAAGTACCTTGTGAAAGGCTATCAGGAAATGATCTGAGGTAGTTACTAGCCTTGCTGTTCTTCTATGTGTGCTTCTGTTTTCTCCTCTCCCTCTTCTATCATATGTAGTCAGAGTCTTTGTAGCTTTTTGCTGTTCTCTGGGGTGTTCTCAGCCTGGGTGGGCAGCTTATTTTCTCCTCTTCAGCTCTGTTGCACAGTCTGTTGCCACTCTCCCCACATACGCGTTGTCTCTGACTGCCACGGCACTGGCAGTAAAGTGACACTTGCTAAACTCCCCGGGTGAAATCCTGGGCTCATTGAAGTTGGTGGCAAAATTCCCATTGACTTGAGCGTGGCCAGGGTTTCACCCTTTAGCTTTGAAGTGTTCAGTGCTTCTGCCAGCCAGCACTTCTGTAAGCTCTGCTTTGCTCCAGGCAGTCTGATTGCATAAGAAATTAGAGCAGAAAGAATGGTGTCACAGGGCCACGGGCCTGGGAAGGAGTTTCTTGGTCGTGAGGTGCTGCATTAGCTTTGCTCCTGAGGGAGCTCTGCAACAAATTTGTCCAAGAACCTGAGTTACTTTGGCTCTCAGTTTGAGCAAGTTGCATGTCCCATTTTATATTTTTAGTCTTCTTTACATTTGACATTTCATTGCTTTAATTCAAGTCACTTACAAGTGCAGAATCCCCTGGCCAGCTGTGCTTGTTTGTTCTGTGAGCCAGTTTACTTTAAGTCTTATTTTTCATTTCTTGATGGGAGCCTCACAGGAGTTGTAGTGGCATTGTTTAAAGCATTCCACTGTGTTTCATTACCTGCGTTGTTCCTCTCCTTCATATGATAATATTATTCTTTAGTTTTAAATGTTGGCAGTTTTCCTGAAGATGTCAAGACAAGTGTTAAGAAAAATGTCATGATTTGATACTATTTTTGTGACGGAACCAGAGTGGAAATAGAAGCATACCGAGACAAAGTATAGTGGTATATGCTTGTTGGGAGGGAGGAGGTGTTTCAAGAGGAGTAGTGTGGCAAGGCAAGTCACATTTTGAAAGATTCTCAGAAGTATAATTAATAATCATGTTCACCATTTCCCTAAAATACTCCCCCAAAATCATAGGGAATCTGCTTGAGGCGTGTGAGTAGTATATGACATAATTGTTGTCTTGGGGAGGATTGCCTAGCTAGCGCTCTGCATAGAGCTGGCTCTTCCTTCGCCATAAGCAACAGTTGGCTGGAGCTAAGTAAAAGTGTTGCTGTAGGTTCAGGACTAGGAGGTTGTGTCTTTCTGTCCCTTTAGCAGCCCGGCAGGAGAAGCTAGGAGTACTGCCCTGCCTTCCCCTTTGTAACGGCAGTGCAGGGCTGGTGCTTGTTGACCTTGCCCACCACAAACCAAGAAGTCTGCAGGGGGAATTTTCTTAAGATATTACCTATCTTCTTGCCCTGGTGGTGCTTATTTTCTGTCACCTGGTTGCTTTTTAACCCTTTCCTTTGAATGTGTCATTGACTGGTTAAACATTAATTGTTGTGGAGGTGAGGAGTGCTGGGTGCAGTTACTGTAGTATACAGCAGCCTCGTCTTACAGGGTGAGGAGAGCTGTAAACAAGTGCAGGCTTGCAGTTCTGATTTCTGTGCTACCACCCCTTTCTGCAGTGCTGACAGACTGTGACAAACCTGGCAAAGGCTCCGCTGCAGTGCCACAGCATGCCTGCTACAAGAGTGACCCCTTTTTTATTTCATCCTGTGGCTTGTGGAGGATCCCATTGCTGCCTGCTTATGGCTGCTAACCCCAAAGCTGCCAAACATCCTGCTTGTTTTTGAGATGCGTGCCCCTGCAAAGGCAGAGTGTCAGCCATGCTGCAGAGGTATCTGTAGCTGCTGGAATAGCAAGCACCTGTGCAGCACAGGGAGATGCCAGCAGAATTCTAGTCTGGGTGCTATTGTATCTGATTTTTCTGGGTTATTTTTTAAAAATACTTGCACAAAGAGTCATCTCCTTAGAATTTCCTCTTGTGGCTGGTTGTGGTAGAGTCACGCCTTGATTTCTACCACAGGGAATTTCTAGAATGTCTTTGGATTAGTCAGAGCGCCAATAATAAAAAACAAACCAAAAAAATCAACAAAACCCGTTGGAGCACAAGTGAGTTTTCCCTGTGTTGCTGGTTTAAAACTCAAAGCTCCTGCGGCTTTTATTGCAGCCAAGATGGGGGGTAAAAGTGGGTAGCACCTTTTAGCATCACGTCTCCAGCACAGGGGACTAGTTAGCTGGAAGTCATTCTGTCAGTATTTGTGCCTTCAACTACCCCTTTCTCTGCAATAAAGCTAAGCCTCTGTCCTGCAGTGGGCTGGGTCAGCTCACTGTTGGTACAGTGACCTTGTAACACACTGCTCCATGGTTGCTCTGAAGCTGTGAATCACAGAGTGTGAATATCCGATGTCAGTGTCTCTATTTTTCTCTCTTGTTCCCTCTCTTTGCAGGTGTTCAGAACAGACCTCATCACTGCCATGAAGTTACATGACTCCTTCCAGCTGAACCCTGATGAATACTATGTGCTGGCAGATCCCTGGAGGCAGGAGTGGGAAAAGGGAGTTCAGGTGCCAGTTAGCCCAGGGACCATCCCAGAACCAGTAGCCAGGTATAGTTTGGAGGAATGCAAACAAATATATGTGTGTTTATACTGGTAGCTTGTGTCTACATTGCTTTGGCTTCTTGAGCTTTATTCCACAGTGTCTAGCTAGAAAGGTCCTGTTCACAGAGAGGAGGAGCAACCTGCCTCAGCTTTTTGACGGGTGGGCGGGGTCAGGAGTCAGGCCTCTTCTGCCTGTGTGCCAAAATACGAATATCAGAGAACAAATTTTGGCATTGCTTTAGAATGGAGTGTGATGACAGAACCTTAAAAATAGCTTCTATTTTTAAGCCCAGACTTGACCTCACTCAGCATTGCTGGGAGAGCCCTCGCCTGATGCTTCTTCTGTGCCCTAAGTTCTTTCCAAGGAACAGTTAGACTGGGCAGAATTAAGGGCTAGAGAAAAGACAACACTTCATGTTATTTTTTTGGTTGATTCATTTACTGATATAGGAAATCATTGTACAATATTTCAGCTGTTTGAAGAACCATCCAGATTTAACTAAATACATTTTATACTGAATGCATTTAGCTAAACACATTACTGTGAAATTTTTCTAGCTCTTGTCCAAGAAACCCTTGTTTTCCTTGCCTTGTCTGTTAGATATTGTTTTCTGTTTCAAACTAAACAGTACATTTGCTAGGGCAGTGGTGTGCTGCAGCCCATCTGTCTGTTTTATGCTTAGTTGGGATTGGAGTTGGAGCAAGAGAGAACAGGGATTATTGCCATTTAATGATGTTAGATCTCTGAGTATATCCAGGCTGGCCCATAGGCATTATTACCACATGTCCCAGCAATGTTGGTGGGGTCTGAACAGCCCAGTCTCTGATACACAACAAAGAATTCTGGTTGACACTGCATCTGTTAGGTCTGCATCTGCCAGCTTTGACCTTGGAGTAGGGGAAGTACAGCACTGCTGGTTAGCGGTTGTGGTTTGAAGCCTAACTACCTGTGCTTATTTCTTCTGTGTATTTAGGGCAGGTGCATGGTACTGCCCAGAGGCATGCAGAGTGCTCAGTGTGGAATTTATGGTACAGAATATTTGAAAACAGTGCCCGGTTTGAAGTACATCCTCTGTGAGGTGTATTAGCCTGTAATGTTTTAGTACTGTGCAGTATGGCCAGAAGCAGTTTGGGCACTTCATTTAGTCTGGTGAGGTCATCTAGATTTCTATTTCACAGTACCCTTCTGCACCTCAAAGCCCTAAAGCAACGTTCGGCTTGCCTACCATTTCTCAGGTAGTTATCTGAAATGAGCTAAATCAGGGGAGGATTTAGGTCTGTGCAGGAGACTGAAACAGGTCAAAGCTATACTGAGACGTATGTGTGTAGATACAGCAGTGGCCGATGAGGATCATCTGATAGGAAGTGGAGTTGGGGGCAAAATGGCATGGAGGATGTCCTGCTTCTTGTGCAGAATAGGCAATTGCCAGCAGAGAGTTGTGTTCTACACACAGTGGTGCTACCTTCTCTCTTGTGGCACTGGGGAAGGTGCAGTGTCCTGCTGAGAGAACCATGTTGCATGTGCTTTGATGGAGTTATATTGGCATTTGGAAGCAAGTCACCAGGTTGTTGGTAGAGGCAGTGCTGCTGTTTGTGAATTGAGTGGGTTTGCCCCCAGCTCCTGCCTTTGCAGAGCTGTGGCATTGCAGGAATCTGACCTAGAACAAGTGATGTGCTGTAGGTACCTCACCATTTCTTGAACTAATGCCTGTGGTCGAACAAAATTTCAGTTGGCTTGCAGCTAAAATAGACTTTTCGTAGCTGGTTCCTGGCCAGCTGGAGACTTCACAACCTGAGAGAATGTAGTTTAGGCAGCAGCTGATTAATATTTGTGCTTTGCCCAGCATGACTTTAGTGACTGTGAAAGAGGAAATACAGACTCAGGATGCCAGACCTTGTATGTGCTTAGGTAAGTGAAGGTAAAGATAGTGCAAATTACTGCTTCTCTGTGGAAAGGTCTCCAGAATTCCACAAAGGTGACAATTCTGTAGGTACACCAACAAAAAAATCCAGAAGCAGCACATGGTGAGAAAGCAAACTTGGAAGCTAGCAGGAAATACTGCTTTTCCTCTTGAATTTTATTGCTCTTGATATTGTAGTGAAATAGATTGATTAAAAAGAAAAATCAAATCTTAAAACTGAGTGCACTTGGCAGCCAGCAGTGTTCCTACTCTAGCTGCAAACAAGTGTGGATTTCAGGTAGGAGTAAGTACAGCTCTATCCTCTAATCTTTTCATATTATTTAACCTGTGGTAATGAGCTGGGTTTCTGGACAGTTCCCATTAATTTATAACGCCACCAGTTCATTATGGAAATGCACTGTACCATTGTCCCATCTCAGTGGTGCAAGGTGATTGTTTAGATATTTACTGATGGCTGTTAGTCAGTTCAAATGAGGCAATTTCAATTCTCTAGACATAAGTCTCTGGGCAGTCCAGCACACCTGACATCTGCTTGTCTGTCTGTTTTAGGGTTGTGTCTGAGACAAAAGCTGTCACCTTTACCCGTCCCAGGAAGTACATTGTTTCATCAGGTTCAGAGCCTCCAGAGCTGGGCTACGTCGACATTCGGACCTTAGCAGACAGTGTATGCCGCTATGATCTCAATGACATGGATGTAGCGTGGCTGCGGCTTGCCAATGAAGAGTTCAAAGAAATGGGTGAGCAACCAGTGCCTGTGCTTTTCTTGCTATTGCTTTTTTAAAGCTGGCTTTTGTAAGGAGAGTGCAGTGGGAAGAGATGAAAGAGGTATGAAGAGATAGTGATCACAGGAGTTAAGGTTGGCACAGGAAAGCAGACCTGATGTGATTAAGCCCCGAGATACCTGCGTTTGTACCTGCTGAGTTGTATCTGATCAGACCAAGTCAGAGTCTGTATTTTTTCTGCCCTCCACTACTTTCCATTTCACTAGGGAATTTCCAAAAATTTCCCATTTTGCCATCAGGGTCCTGGAAGAGACCTGAATGGTAGTCTTTCTAGTTAATCCTTTTATAATGGACTTATTTTTCTGTGCATCACATACCTGTATCATCTTCGGGATGTGGTGTTGGCCGCTTTCGTTTGGTGGACCCTGGGGCTCGGTTAGTCTTGGGGAGAGCCAAAGGAGGATTTTTTTGCTAAGACATTCATCGTGATGTTGCCATCAACTGCGTGTCACAGCAAATGTTAGCTATTGAGAATGAGACCAAAAGCAGGATGGCCCAAGCCTGTGCTGTATTATAGTGGAATTTCTTGCCCCAACCTAACTTTGCAAGAGGAAGGTGATTGCAGATGTGTATCTTTCTTGGTTTCACAGGGGTTTGTGTGGTGGGATTTTGTGGTGAAGGTGGTTGTAGCATCAACTTGGAAGTATCTCAGCCAGCATGTTGGCACAGCAAAGGAGAGGTGGAAGCCAGTGGGGGAAGGCCTTTTTTTTAAAAAACATTTTTCTTGCTGGTTACTTCCCCCCCCCGCCCAGGTCTACAAGAGTAATTTAATTAAATTTGAATCACAATACTATAATGTAGCTGTGGTGTCACAATAAATTTCCTGATGGATGCTGTTAGAAAAACACCAAATCCCAGATGAGGTGTTGCAGTTATTTGTCGTCCCAGATTAGATTTATTACCACTGTGTTTTCGCTTTTTAAACCAAACTAATTTACTGGTCTAAGGGTCTGATGGAGACCTTAGTTGGGCTTGCACCCTATTGGGCTGGCAACTACTGTTAGAAACTGCAGGTTTGCTCCAAGTATGATAGCAGATGTCATTGATTGCCCTCCTCTAACCCCCATCATGTTTGGTTCAAAACACTCTTAAATCTTTAACCAAAGAGTCAACATCTGCACTGCAGAATTGAAGCAAAAGTCATAGGCAGTGGTGTCCTGGGAGGAGAAATCAGAACACGGCCAGGAAGCCAACATCAGTATGAAAAGTTTTTCTCAGGATTTTGCAAGATTGGTTTAGATTCTTACTTCTGTTAGTTTAATACAATTAGAAGCTGAATTAGAGGTTTTTTTTAGTGCTGGATTAGGCACGATTGCCTAGCAATGCTGTGGAGGGGTGGCTGTAACTAACTAGCTGTTCAAGAGGCTGAGTTGTGGGTTATCACTCCTTAAAGAAGTAACAACTCCTGTTTCCCAGGGATGCCTGAGCTGGACGAATACATGATGGAAAGGGTCATAGAGGGATTTGAACAGCGATGCTATGATAACATGAATCATGCTATTGAGACAGAAGAAGGACTTGGGATTGAATATGATGAAGATGTTGTCTGTGATGTCTGCCAGTCTCCAGATGGAGAAGATGGCAATGAAATGGTGTTTTGTGACAAATGCAATATTTGCGTGCACCAGGTATGGCTGTCAGGGGGATGGTGGGGGCTGTAGGGATGGTGACAAGAGCTTTTCCAAACCATTAAAGATAACAGATTGGATTTTTTCCCCCCATGACAGACATTGATCTGTTCAGTTGCTGCAGAGTTCACCACTGAGCTATGGGATGAATTCAGAATTCATTGAATTACTACATGTAATTCCAGAACTGCCATGCTAAGGGGTTAAAATGATCTTTATTAGCCACCATTTTTGCTGTCTGAATGAGAAGCAACCCCCAATGCTTTGGAATAACATTGAGCATTGCACAGCAGAGCACTTGAATTCGTGGTTCTTACCTTTCGAATTAGATCTGGTCCAGTTCCCATTCAGTGTAGCCTGATACTGCACTTCATCCCAGATCTCTAGGCTGGTGGGGTTGTCTGTTGGGAGTCCCCTTGCCCTGTGGGCTGGCAAACAAGTTCTTTATTTTCCCAGCTGAAGTGGGTAGTGGTTTTTTGCCTCACAGCTGGTCATGACTTCTGCTTCTTTTATGGAATGATCTGTTTGGGGAATGACTGGGCAGTGTGGTTGGATAAGTTTATGAAAGCATCCTGAGATCATCCATAAGCTGATGTTTCTATATTTTATTCCACAAAGAACATTTTGAGAGTTGAGAGATGCTCTGTGTAAACAGCCTGAAAGTAACAGGTTGTTGCTTATGTTTTCTCTCTCTGTCTGTAATTGGGATCTCAGGCCTGCTACGGGATCCTGAAGGTGCCAGAGGGCAGCTGGCTCTGCAGGACCTGCGCACTCGGCGTCCAGCCCAAGTGTTTGCTGTGTCCCAAGAAGGGTGGTGCCATGAAGCCGACCCGGAGTGGCACCAAGTGGGTCCATGTTAGCTGTGCCCTGTGGATCCCAGAGGTAGGTACTGATCCTTTGGGAGCTGAGGGCTGCAGTGATTCTGGGACAGGAGTCGTCTGTCAAAGACACCGTTCGACTGAGTGTGTGTTCATAGAATCACACAATGGTTCAGGTTGGAAGGGACCTCAGAGAACATCTACTCCACCCTCCCCTCCATGGGCAGGGATGTCTCTCAACTGGACTGGGCTGCTCAAGGCCTCATCCAGCCTGGCCTTGGACACCCCTAGGGAGGAGGCAGTGCTGCTACACTGAGTGTAGTCTCTGTATGGTATAGAAGACAGTGTAAAAGATGTTCAGATAAGTGCAGAGTCTGGCAGGATTAAGCATCATCTCTAAAGAAAGTAATTACATTAGTTTGTCACCCAAAATCAGGCCTCAAGAAATTAGGCCTTCACTGGTGGCAAAACTCATTAATAAGTACACAAAGTACAGTTTTATTTTGTAAGTGGAACATGAAAGTTGAATCAGGAAGGTTTGGATGTGACAGTGAGAATTCCTGTGGGTTGTCAGTGGTATTCTTCCTGCACGATGATTTTAAATTGGAGAGCTTCACCTTGGAACTGTTCATGCAATGAGGAAGTTATGTTTTTGAAAAAAGGAATTTAATATATTATTTTTTTAGTTCCTCCTAAGCTGAGGAATTTGCAGCATGATTATTTTGCCCATGCACACAAGAAATTTGATATCCTTGATAAAATTAAGTAATAGCAACTCTGTGCTTTTTATCCTTTCTCTTAGGTGAGCATCGGAAGCCCAGAAAAAATGGAGCCCATAACAAAGGTTTCTCACATTCCCAGCAGTAGGTGGGCACTGGTGTGCAGCCTTTGTAATGAAAAAGTCGGAGCTTCTATACAGGTAAATAGATTGCACAAATCTCCACATACTTTGTTTTGTCACCTTTTGGTAGATACGCAAAATATGTACTGTCAGCACACTTTGCTTGCTTTCCTGTTTGTTAGGAAGGACTTTAGTTCACACACAGTGCTTTTGGATGTTGGCATGCCCTTACTTTCCAGGAAGATTGTCCCTAAGACTTCATGATCTGTTGCTATGCTGATACACATATTAGTACTTTGGGATGCAAGCGTTGCTGAGGAGAGGAAAACCCCTGCATTTCTGTCATCTACCACATATGGAAAGCAAGCTTGAATGCTGAAAGCAACATGTGTGCTGGTGCCCATTTAATGATTTCTAAGACAAGTTGGATACCTCAGGCGGAGCTGCGTATTGCCTGTAATTACCTGAATTTGTGAAGGTGCTGAGCTTGGCTGAGTTCTCAGCCAAGTCAGTGGAACTCAACACTTCGTTGATGATAAAAGTAGACGTAGCTTTGAATTTCTCATTTTAGGTACCAATTAACTTTGGACTGTTCTAGCGGTAACTATTTTTTTCTTCAACTGTTTTATTGTTGGTCTAGCTTTTAAGTTGCCGAGGAGAATGTCTGATCATTCAACATTAGGTTTTTGGAGCAGTGGGAAAGAAGCAGGTTCTTTGACTGGTCTGCCCTGAGACCTGTGGAAGCCACAAGCTGCAATGAACCCCGCTTCCTCCAATGGTTGTAGATAATTCAGGAGATCTTGGTGTTCCTAAGTAGGGGGTGGAAAAACCCTCCTGGGTCTGAATTTCCCAGTTCACACTGCTGTAGCAGCAGTGCCCTATTACCATTCTGACTGCTGGTACTCATTGAGTTCAGTGATGGTGACTGTCTGAAACAGCAAGATGGGGCAGAAGCAGAACAAAGGGCTAGTCTTAATAGTTCCAAAAAGACATTATTTCCTTATGCAATAAATAATCAACCTATAATGCCAGCACTGTAAAGCCATGTTTCATACCAACAGCTTGCATTCTTGTGTCAGTGCCAGGTTGGCTCATTGCATGCTTCTGAAATCCTCCCTGCAGTTTCAGTTGGAATTGGATTCAGCATTGCAGCCTGTGAGCTGTCGCTGTTAAATAACTGAACTGATCTGCACCAGAGCACTTCAGACTGGGCAGTGTGGTTTCACCTCCATATTTATAATGTTCTGTTAGCTGTAAAGCATTTGCAGATCCTTTACAGTGTAAAATGTAATGTTAAATAATGAAAAAAAAAAAAAGTTAAATAATCCCTTTTAAGAACAATTTTAAATTCTGGAGAGACTGAGAAAACACTTTGCCAAGCCCCAGATTGTTGAAACAGGAGACACTTGGTTTCCTGATACATGAGATGATAAAACTTTGATCTACATTACTGGAGAGCAAGTGATGAGATAAGGAGGGGCGATCCACTTGGGGCCGTGCTGTGATTGTGTAGAAAAAGACATTAAAATGTAGTTTAGTATTGTGGTAACACTCTGCACCTTCAAAGTGCCTTACATACTTCAGCAAAATGACTCTCACAAAGCTCCTTGAGACAGATGGGAAGACATTACTATCTCTTAAAGAGTCTGAAGCCGTAGAGCTCTTTCTCTTCTGTGGCTAACCTAACCTTACAGGATCCATGATGGTAAGAGCAGCATTAAGACACAGAAATGTGTAAAGCCCTATGCTTTTTAAATGTAAGTTGTGTCCCGTTTCCTTTTTTCCTCTGCTCCAAGTCATTTGATCAGGTTGCCAGAAGCTGTACACCAGCAGTGCAGCAGTAGTTCCAGCGAAGCCTATGAGTCCATTTCCAGTTAAGGAATGCATTAAATAGTAAATGTTAAGTAAAAATAAATAAATCTGTCCACAGCATATAAATTTGCAATGGTAATTCTTCCTCAGAGAGCTGTTCCTTCCTCTGCTGTTAGGTAGCTGAAACTGTTTTGTCCATTCTCCAGACTAGTTCTGAGGGATGACTTAGTAGTTGAATATTTGAGTATTTATGTAGGTTGGTGTGCAGGGGAGAAGGAAATGTCCTTCCATATTTCTTCTGATGCCACCTCTCCCCTTCTAGTGATGACTTGCAGGCATTACAGCTGCCACTTCAGGCAGTCCTACATTTAAAATGATGGGGGAGAGACAACAAATTAGTTTTGCCTAACATGTTACAGGAGTTGTGTAAATCTCAGTGTCGTTAAAGCTGGCAGTGGGAAATACTTCGGTTTGTATTCTGGACTTTTGTACAGCAGAGAACATCATACAGAGGCACTGCAGTAGAAGGCAAGTAGCATCGACTGGATGAACTGAGGAGATCCTCCAGAGCTCTTATGGGTGTGCACAACAGTTAAAGCCAGCGGCTGGAAGTGTCTGTTGAGCAGAGAGCAGCTGCAGCAGGCTTGGAAAAAAAAAAGACTGTATTCTCCCACGTTCAGCAGGTTTCCTTCCAATGAGGCAGGCTTTCCCCTCTTATCACAGTAAAACATCAGCCATGCTAAGAGCTGATTATTCTAAACAGTAGCAGCTTGGAAACCATGGCTAAAGAACTCTTCTGTACTGTTGGGTGTTCCAGCTGGGCTGCTTTTGCCCTCTTGATCAGTAAGAGAGGAAAGGGCAAAGGATGATTTGGTATTTCTTATGCTGATTTTATTAAAGGATGTTCATCTGAAACTTCTACAGTTTAAGCTCTGTTGTACCTTCATATACAATCTGGCTGCTGAATCAACCTGAGCAAGAAAACCTGGAGGAGAGAGATTTGGCTTCTTTGTGAACATCCTAGTGCCAGTGCCTCTCTAAGGTTCAGCATAGCTTTATTCCCTCCTGGTTAACAGCAGTAACATTCATTTCCACCTGAAATTCTTTTTGCTGGAGGCAGAGGCCTGAGTTGATACAGATGCCTGTGTCTGTACACACACATATATCGATTTAAACCTTCCATTTTGTGGCTGGCAATGGCTATGACAGCATTTGGCAAGAGAAAGTTACATGTAATGCAAATGAAGTGCTACGTCAGCTGAACTAGTGTCCATCACTCCACAATGGATAGGTTCACTGGGAGGGAAGGGAAAGGACAAAAAATGGAATTTCCTGTTCTGATCTCCCAGGTGAAGGCTGTCATTGGTGAAGTAGTAATTGATAGTGATTTAATAGTTGACATTTATAAAATTGGGATAACAGGGAAAATGAAAATTCCCTTGGTGGAGGCCTTCTGGGTAGCCTGGGTCCAGGTGCTGTGGAAGACTTTTAATTACAAGTACCAGGCTGGCCTGGAGCCACCCAGATGTTTTCCCTTCCTTGCCATGTGGGTACAGTCCAAGGGGGGGGATGTGTTGCTTTGTGTAACACAGGCCTGGCATGAGTGGTTCAGCTAAGAACACTGCTCCTAGGTTCTCCAGCAGCAAGGGGCTAACCACTCCTGTCCCACTGGGCCACTTGATCATAGCCTGGCCCGAGAGCACCAAATCCTAAACCTAATTAAAGAGCAACAAAGTACACACAGCTCAGCAGCAGAGCACGGTGGCAGGGTTGTTCTTCCAAGGCAGCTCTGAAAGCTCTGTGACTTAAATTTAATTTGATTAATTTAATTTCTGTAGTGTTCAGTGAAGAACTGCAGAACAGCCTTTCATGTCACCTGTGCATTTGACCGTGGCTTGGAGATGAAGACCATACTGGCAGAGAATGATGAGGTAAAATTTAAGTCCTACTGTCCCAAGCACAGCTCCACCAAGAAAACTGATGATGAGACTTTCAGTGAGAGCCCTGGACAAGAGAATGGAAATGGGATTCAGGACAGCTCTCTTCCTGCCCGCGTGGACCCTTTCCACAGCATGGATCAAAACCGGGAGGAGGCCCACAGGGTCAGCCTCCGCAAGCAGAAGCTCCAACAGCTGGAGGATGAGTTCTATACGTTTGTGGAGTCTTTGGAAGTGGCTAAAGCTCTACGGCTGCCTGAGGAGCCAGTGGAATTCCTTTACCAGTACTGGAAGCTAAAGAGAAAAGCTAACTTCAACAAGCCTTTGATTACCCCAAAGAAGGATGAAGAGGACAATCTGGCTAAACGGGAACAGGATGTGCTGTTCAGAAGACTGCAGCTCTTCACGCACCTCCGGCAGGATCTAGAGCGGGTAAGCCGTGGCATGGCCTGTGCTTGGCCAAGGTGTGCTGGGCTTCGTTAGCAGAGGTCCCCAGTGATGTGCTCAGTTCTTGCCCTTGTGTGCTCCATGCTGCTTCTTGCCTCAAAGTTGTATTGTCAGAACAGATCCTTAAAGATGAATTTCCACAGCACACCAGTTCACACACTGTTCAAAGAGAAGGTTAGCTCACAGAGCCAGCAGGTCTTGGCTCGTGATATCCAATCTTTTTCTGACTGGCTTGCTGCATTTCTGCTTATGCTGCTTTACTGATTAACACTGCTTGCTGGGGCTGTACTGCAACCCCCAGCTGCAGCTTTTTTACCCTTTAAGGGCTTTCTCTGCTCCTTTCATCTGGTGCACAAGAAGAAAAAGATTATGAAACATGCCCTGATTTGCAGCAGATCAGGGTTTTGTTGACACAGGGTAGTAGGATGACATTTCACAGGACTGTCTGCGTTGAGGTACATCTGACCCTTTAACAAACTGAATTCCTGTGTTTTTCTTTTTTTTTGGGGGGTTAGCTAGTAGAGTTTAGTATATGTTAAAACCAGAAGCATTGATGTTATAGTAAGTTTTTTACCTCCATCCAGCTTATGGCTCATGTAGGCCACATACCGAACCTGGCTCAGGAAGGCCATCCTTAGCCTCAGTAACCTGTGGGTGAACTGGAGCCTCTGTCCCAAAACACTGTGTAGTCTTTAAATCAGGGCAGCAGATGCCCATGCAGCATCCTTGTTAAGGACCCTGATGGCTAATTAACAAATCACTGCAGCTTTTCTTTTCAACCTTTTTTCTAGTTTCAGCTTCCAGCCCATGACCCTTCTCTTGCTGGGTATGAGAGCTGTTCCCCAGTCCATTTGTTACTACTCCATGTGCTCAAGTTCTTTTCATCTTCCCTTTGATCAGCTAAATAAGTTGAGTTTGCCACTTTGTTCTCTCCATCTTAAATTACTCTGTATGTATCCTTTCCATTTTTCAGTGTGATGAAAAGCCAGGATACCTCATCCTAGTAATAATTCAAATATTTTCCTACTAGATTTTTCTCACTCCTTGCATGTTCCATGCTATGCTTGTTGATCCACAGTTCCATGCTATTAATTAGGTATAATTTTCTGTTGTGTCTCACACAGTAAGAAGCAAATGGTGCAAGGCTATTAAATACTGAGCATATGTGAGCATTTCCAGCACTTCTCTAGCTTCCCTCTGTATGTGTATATAGGTAAAAGCCATTCAGGGGTTCATAGAAGCTGCTGCTGTGCTCTGGCCCTCCCATATCTGGTGGAATAATCTGTCAATTAAATAGTATTTAAGAAGTGTGTCAGAGAAGGTTAAATGTAAAGGCAATGTTAACTTGTTCAAATGGTGTATAGCACTTCATCTGAATTAATTCAAAGCACAGATGAGCAACATTATAGAAACACAATTCCTGTGAAACTCATCACCTTGCTGCCTCCTAGGTGCGTAACCTCACTTACATGGTGACCCGAAGGGAAAAATCAAGAGATCTGTCTGCAAAGTTCAAGAACAGATATTTAATGTCTACGCTAAGCAGCTGGAACAAGAAAGAGTTTCAGGTATGCTTCAGTATTACCTTTTTTTGTATAAGACTGCACACACGAGCAATGAAAGGTTTGGTTACAGGCTAATGACTAATTATGAAGGACAATCAGGACCTTATTTGTTCTCATTAAAACCCTGTGTAGGCCACCATGCCTTAGGAGATGGGGAGAAAAAATGAGTCTGTGTAGCTCTAATGGTGGGCACATTGCTATAGAAACTGCTAAATCAGTGTTCCTGTCCATGGGGCACTGCATGCTGCCTGCTTCAGATCATTCCTGGTGTCATTGTTTATAGACTCCTTATGACAGGGGACGGTGACTTACATTAAAGTGCCATATGGTACCTACTAAGCTTGTGGTTTGTCTGTGCTGCTGTGCATCGTAGATGGCTGCTTGAAAGCTCAACTCTGAAAAGGTAGCACTCTGTTTTTAAAAGAAAATGTTGGGTTTTTTTTTCTTGCCTAATCTCATTGACAGTAATCTCTCAGAAAGATGAGTGCCTTCAATGGTACTGCATTAACTAGGTTATCCTGAAAGTGTTCAGTAAGTTACCTGCTGTATTTTACATGAAATCAAACAGATCCACTCACCGGTTCATTTGCCCACCCCCTCTTTGAGGAGTGGCTACAACAGCACTAAGATGTTTATTTGCTACAGGTGTAGGATAGGTGCAGTGTGCCTAAAGGAGACTCAACCACACAGGTATGTTGTGGAACAATGACATAGCAGCAGATTTGTCACCAAATCCTGTTTGCCCTGAATAACATGTCAGGCATGGGGGACAGGGTTAGAATAGGCATATTCAAAAGTGGTATTCGCACAGACACAAAAGTGCTTGATTTGAACTTGATTTGTTTACATTTAGGTGTGCCTTCCTCATTCTCCTCTATGGAAAACACAGTGTTGTTCAATAGTCCATCTCTGGGCCCCAATGCCCCCAAGATAGAGGATTTGAAATGGCATTCTGCATTCTTCAGGAAACAGATGGGCACATCTCTAAGCCACTCTTTGAAAAGACCACACAAAAGAGACAGAGCAAGAAGCAGTGCTGGGAGTGACAGCAAATCCCTACCGAGGCAGTCCAGCCAGAGGGAAGGCAGTGCAGCACCAGGTGGCTTTTTGCACCTTGACAAGACCTTTGCAGACACACGGATTGTATCAGCACAGCAGAAAAACGGCCTAGTTATACCAGACCACAGAAAACGAAGAGACAATCGTCCACAGTGTGAGGTGATCAAGGCAGAACTCAAAGAAAAGACTTCAAAACACAACCACAAACCACTGAGACCCACAGAACTCACTCAGAGGCAATCAGAAAATAAAAGGGCTGTGAACCACTCCAGTGGTAGGTCAGCACCTGGCACACGGAGGGATATAGTGCCTAAATGCAACGGGGGTCTTGTCAAAGTTAATTCTAATCAGACAGTAGTTAAAGTGCCTACCACGCCCACCAGCCCAGTCAAAAATTGGGGCGGATTCCGAATTCCAAAGAAGGGGGAGAGGCAGCAGCAGGGTGAGGGCCCAGAGGAAACCTGCCGCCAGAACTCCAGCTACCCCTACCTGGGCATGGGCAGGGTTTCACCGAAGGACAGGAACAAAAGCAAGCTGAAGCCTGACAGCGAGAATGATGGGTACGTCCCCGATGCTGAAATGAGTGACTCGGAGACTGAAGTGGCCGAGAAGAAGTGCAGACAGCAGAGGCTCAGTCCAAGCAGCACTATCAGCAGAAGGACAGACATTATTAGGAGAAGCATCCTGGCATCCTGACCGGACACAGGCACACAGGTCTCAGCACCGTGGTCAGTAGAGTCACTGCCTACAAGCCAACTCCACATTATTTATTGGTGTGAGAGAGGAGAGTTCTTAGACATGGCTGCATACTGACAAATTGGTAACACATTATTCCTGAGCTGTATAAACATGTTTACATGCACTTGAAGCTGGTGTTTTTTTTTTCCCCACCCCACCCCAGTTCTGTGAGAAGTTTGCATCTCCTTTATTTGCAGCTTTCCTGAGTAAGCAGAAAAACGACGTCACTACTAAAAGGGATTTGTGATGAACACTAAAATAATTTGCAAAAACCTTTGAAAAGGTTCATCCTTTTTAGCTAAAAAGCACTGATAAAATTTTCCTCCTTTCCCAGACCTTCTGGAAAAGCACAAGCTCTTAATGTAACTAGTGTGTATTGGATCAAAGATGGTTGTTTAACCATACTGCACTGCTAAACCACATCACCAGTGGTCACTGACCTTTGATAGTGGCAGGTCTTTCTCCTCCCTTTGAAGAATGTTTTCTGTTACATTCACTTTGAGCAGAGATGGCAGCTCAATCCCCTCCATAAGCTCCAGAGTTTACATGTAAATACACCTACAAGATGACCAGATCTAACTATGACATTATACTGAAGAAGGAGGAAGGGAGAGGTCAGGGCGCAGCTGCCTCACAGTGCCACAGCTCAAGAAGACTCAGACTGAGCACAGAGGGGACTCTGAAAATGTCTGAGAAAGGGTCAGGCTTGTGGGTTACAGTCCCCTGTGGAACAAGCTGTCACCCTTCAGTCAGTCACCTGCTGCCAGGAGTATGATGACAATTCCAGAGAAGAAAGTCTAAGGCACTAGTCACTAGCATTTCCCAAAGCCCACCAGGTATGCACTACTGGGATGTACTGGGAAAGCCAGGCTTACAATACTAAAGGGTTGTTTTGAAATGAATATATATTTTTAAATAGAATAAAATGGAAAGGCAATAAATTGTGATTAGCTCTTTACAGTCAAATGAAGAAAAAAAAATCATCTGTTCTGGACTAGATTTGATGGAAGAGGGAATTTTTTTTTTACTAATTGCAAACGGCAATAACGAGTAAGTGATGAGCAATAATATGAGCAGGTCATTGGGGTACGGCCTTGTACCCAGCAGAGTGCACATGTGGAGTGTTAGGAGCCTGCACACTTTGGAATTCTGCATAGAGTCAAGTCAGGTATGTACTGGTGACAACGCAGCAGTGTGTCACAGAGAGACAGGCATAAAGACCCCCTTTCCCCCACCCCTTTCCTACTAATAGCCTGCCATTCTAACAGCTGCTTTTTCTTGTCAGACCCTTGCCTCTTGAGCAAGGAGCATTTATAACACAGTAGAACTCTGCCATAACTGAGTCTTCCAGAGGATTCTATCAAAAAAAGAAAAAAAGCTTATTAAGACTCTTACCTTGCTATGCAAATTATCACTTAAATATCTAAATATTTCAGCTGTGCATCCCTGTTACTTGTTTTAGAACCCAGAAGTCTTGACCTTCTGTGAGGAAGGGGAATATTGTGTATAGTGGTGCACTTCTGCAGCACCATTGGCTGCTCCCAAGAAGCTAAATTGGCTTACAGAGGTGAAAGTCACACAGGGCACTGGTGAATCTCAAGTTGTCGTCACCCTTGAGATGTGTTAAAAGTACTCATCTGATCACACAGCAGCAGACAAAAGGTAAAGGCAGGTAAGTTCTACTTGACATAGAGCAGCATTTTCCAGACGGGCACTTGTGTTTTCTGTAAGAAAGAGGCTCATGACCATATGGGGAATTGTTTGTCAAGCCATAGTTGGAATAATCTAAATTAATATTCTAAGTAAAGATTTAACCTCAAGCCAGTCTGAAGGAGGTACCTTGTTAATTTGCACTATTATGAACGCTAATGTTGTGCAGAATTAATGCCTTATCTGTTTTGCTCCCCACCGTTTAGGTTAATAAGCTTTCTAATGTTTCAAGTTAAGCTGAACCAAAACCAAAAAAGCTGTAAGAAGACTGCAGTGTGACCAGCTCTGTAGGTTAGCTTCGTGTCCCCTGCTTAGTGCTCAGCAGAAGAGGTGTTGTAAGTACAGCAGTGACAATAGGAACCCACCCCTGTATTTTGTTGGGATAGAGGCATTAGCTGAGTTTCCGTTTGTAAGCGTTTCCTTTCCTTGTGCAGACTGACCAAGAGACTGTTGTCTACGATCGGTGTGTTCTGTCAAACTGTAGGGTAGTTGAATTCTGTAGAGTTGCCTGGAATGCCATTTGTTAGGTCATAAACTCTCACAAATCCAAATGAAGGGTTATAGGTGTTGTGTATAAAGCTTAATTTCAGAAATTTGAGAAAATTGTCATTACATTTGTAAGACCTTGTACAGAAGATTTTTCACTATGTGCCTAGCTTTGGTGTCCATTCAGCTGAAATGAATTAAAAAAGGTGCATGAAGAGAAACAGATAGAAATTAAAAGTATATGTAGAGATGACTATTTTATATTACATGGCCCAATCCTGTATTTATTTTCTCCCTTTTCTGAAGTATTTATAAAGATCTAGTTGAAGACAACTGTATTTTTTGTTAAACTATTCAGTAGAATTGTGCCTTTTTGTCTGTATGTGAATAAATGCTGTACATTTTTGCAGTAGCCTTGCCCAGCAGTGTTTCAGAATCTGCAGGAGTTGGTTTGTTTGGATTCTCCACAAAGAGCTGAATGCCTTTCATGGTTAACCTAAGCACTTCATGTGGCTAGTTAACAGGTACGAGCAGGCTCTGGTTACTGACAGTTGCGCCTGTCCCATCCACAGAAAATGGTATGCTTTTGCATTCTGATTCTCAAACAGCTTCTGCTTACTTCAAGAGAGTTTGCATTTGTTGATACATAATGTTTTTCAAAGCCCACTGTGGCCACATGTCCCACTGGACTAGGAATATGGTGTGTCCTAGCTGTAGGTCTTCCAGATAAATACTCTGAAGGTACATTGCCACCATGAACTGCCTATCGTCAGGCAGTGCTGACAGGGAACGTTTGCTGCTGTGGCAGGATCTCTAAGAGACCAGGCCTGAAGGACATAGTAGGTTCCTCTTGCTTCCTCTAAACATAAGAGGTGGAAATGCAGAATGGACTTAGAGGACGAGGTTTGAAGGTGTATGTCTAGCAATACATCTTGAAAAGCAGTAATGGGTAAGTAAATTTTCTCAGAGCTGTACCTGTATTCACCTTGTGGGCAACTGTGAGTGGCACCCCTCAAAACCATTTCAAAGAATGACGATGAAAGGATGCCTCCTATGAATTGCTAGTGCTAGTAGAAGCTCTTCAGAGTGTGAATAGAAGTCTGACACAGGTTCTTACAACTGATTTATGGTCTTGCCTCTCTCTCTGAGAGGTACTGGATTGCTGGGGTTACCCAAGTAAGGTTTGGGCTTTAGTCAACAGACCGTGAAAAAGTTTGTGTGCAGTAATAGACCTTTCAAGGTCTGGCCTGTGCCAGAAGATACAGGACTCTTGGGAAGACCCCAAATGAAACTCAGACCGCCTCTGTTGTCAGTCTCTCTCACCTGTTGAATGGAAGTAACTGTTCACCTAGAAACTCTGCCTAAATAAACATAGTCAAGATTAGTTTTAATCAGTGGGAAACATTAATTTCACATTAAGGAATCTTTGAAACACTCAAAACCTCGTGTTCGGATGGGAAAGGAAGGCAGGGGAAACAAAACCTTTACAGGGGAAGAGTGAGGAGAAGTACAGAGACAGAAACAAATGTAAACCAAGCAAAAGAGACTGCTGGAAGGC
The DNA here is from genome assembly GCA_033816785.1 of Picus viridis. Classification (NCBI taxonomy): domain Eukaryota; kingdom Metazoa; phylum Chordata; class Aves; order Piciformes; family Picidae; genus Picus; species Picus viridis. The sequence continues at coordinate 8,903,779 of CM066581.1, forward strand.
CTGCTCCTCAATCCCATGAAACAATCCAGTTTCCTTAGGGAAAGAGCAAAACTTTATCTGCCCAGCAAGACCCAAATTGTAATTGCCTCAGCAAGTGCCTTTCCTCTGCAAGTCCAACTTGTGAGCAACATACCTGCAGCCTTCTCTAGACACCAAACAGAAATGAGGTGGTGGTAGGATGACAAGCCTCACCTGACAATATTCCCTCTGTGGCTCAGACAGATGTTTTTGGTCCTTTTTTTATCTGCTCAGAGGATTAAGCAGACAGGTGGGAATTTTTTTTTCTTTTTTGTGTCACCTGCTGTCATTGCTCTGCACCTTACCATTAGGTGCTTCTGTCGCCATTGCAGTTCATATGCTGAGCACAAGCTCAAGCAAATTCACCATCATTAAAAAGAACCAAGCAGATGCCCTTCTGTGCCTCGAAGAACAAACCCAAATGTTCAAAACTCTACAGTTGCCTGCCACCTTCAGCCAGGTTTCACTTCACAGCTAGAGCCTCTCTTCAAGAAGTGAATGGGATTAATGGCTCAGACAAAATCTTCCAGGTGTTCTGTCATCACCTCAGCTGTACATTATACAAATGAAAATAACATGCTTGATGCTTCCCTCCCTCTATCGTGTGTGGCTGATTGATGAAAATCTCACCACAGCAGACGTTTGGAGCTGCTGGAAGGTGTATCCATGTTGCTTTGAACATGCTTTGAAGTCTCTTAGTGGAATTAGAGGTTGCAATGGATACAGGCATATAGCAAACCAAGAAAGAGCTAGTAAAGAAGTGTTTACAGCTGTAGGAAGTAACAGCTTACTCTGCATAAGCAGGAATTTTTCTTGAGGCTGTTTCTATCTTGCAGGGTCTACTTGCACAGTCAGGTTTTCGGGAGGTGGCACAAACTTACTTCCATGTGGTAACTGACCCAGGTCTGTCCTCTAAAATGTAAATATGGTGAAGAACCCCAGTGACAGATGTATGAGTTTGTTAGTCCAAATCAATAGTTTCCATCAAGCACTGGGTAAGCAGCATCTGTCAAGTGATTTAGAAGTTACAAAGTGGAACAATACTCGTCACATTTAAGATGTGTCATGTAAGTCCAGGATGGGAGCACTTCAACATCAGTTAACACCTCTCTGATGTTTATGGTCTGTGCTGAAAGAGAACCTTAAATTCAGCTGCACTTCTAGAATTATATAGAGGAAGTTTCTCAACTATCCAAGAAAAACGTGTATGTGAGAGAATTCAAACACATCAACAGCCATAAAAGCTGGATGACTGAATGACTTCACCAGCTTTAGGCAAATGGAAGTGAGGGAGAACTGACATTCCCAGACACATAGAAACAGATTACAGGCCTTAGAAATGAGCTGTAGGAACACCCACAGCAGCAGTTTATTTATTTACTGTTTCCCAGGGGCATCAGAACAAACTGAACATTGTTAACACTGGAAGACAGTGGAGACATTTCTCACCTAAAATCCCTACCATAAACCCAGCAATTATTTGACATTCATGATGTAATTATTATCTTGCTACAGTTCATAAAAGATTTTCAGAGTATTCTCAAGTTAGTGCAGTACAAAGGAAAATGAAAGTTGCCAACTGCATGTGAGCAAAGCTGCTTGTGAATTTCAGTAGAACTCGATCTGTTCCCTGTGCACAAATCTTGTCACAGCTGGAGCTGGTGCTTTCTAGACCAAAGCCCATCAGCAGCCACAGCAGTGGATCAGATTGTTTCATCTGCTACATTAAGAGGACATTAATTACAACATTCTGCAGTCTTCTTCCCTTCTTTACTATCAATACAGAGTATAATAGAATCATAGAATTGTTAGGGTTGGAAGGGACCTCAGGGATCATCTAGTTCCAACCCCTGCCATGGGCAGGGTCCCCTCACACTAGATCAGGTTGCTCAGAACCACATCCAGCCTGGCCTTAAAAACCTCCAGGGATGGGGCTTCTACCCCTTCCCTGGGCAACCTGTTCAAGTGTCTCACCACCCTTATGGTGAAGAACTTCCTAACATCCAATCTGAATCTACCCATTTCTATTTTTTTCCATTCCCCCTAGTCCTATATTACCTGACACCACTTCATCCACTCCTTTCTTACCTGAATAAACCAGAAAATGTCTATCTTAGGTTTTACAAGCCTTGCCATGTATGACTCTAATGTTCCAATATGAAGTTTCTCCAGCAATCTTCTTAACTCCCAACAGAGAACAAGTGGACAACACATGTGTCTAAGTATTTTCCATATACTTCAGGGAAGCAGCTTTTTTCTTCTGTGCAGTTATCAAGCTGAGCTGTAATTCAAAAGAAAAAGTTAGTTTCTGATACAAGCTTTTGTAAGATGCAAGTATCAGTAGAATTTCAATCTGGAAGGTATCATAAAGGACAGGGGGCAAGCCTATGGAAGTGGAGATTTGGGGTAAACAGTAGAATGTACAATGCACTCTATAGATGACTACTGCTTTTGTCTTGTTTCAGATCCAAGATGATGGAAGATTAGGTAGCAGGAGTACACTTACAGAATACGCGTGTTAAACAGCATCCTGTATTGTTTCTGCTGCAAACAGCATCCTGTATTGTTTCTGTTTCTTACTGAATTACTATTTTTTTAATAATAAGAGGGCAAGGCAGTTCTGATGTCAGTTCACAGGGCATGGCAGGGGGTACACAAGGTTGCAAGCTGAACACTAAGCAGGTCTGCACTATCTGTTTTGCCCTGCAACCACTGCACACCATTTCCCCCTGCTCTTTGTGCAGCCACCCAGTGAATTAAGACCAGGGAACTTCATCAGGCTGCGGAACTCCACAGAGTCCCCACAGAAGAGCTCTGCTGCCTAATGATTATGAAAACAGTTCTCCAGCCATCAATGCAAGACATATGCCTGGTTTTAAGAGTCCCCAGGAGACAAGTGTAAGAGTCAGCACAATATTTGCTCTTTATCACCTGATCCATTGCTTGTGAGTGCTGTAGGAGGCTACACCAAGCTGAAGAAGCCTGCTTTGTGTAAACAGGAGCTGGAGTTAAAGAGTTTTTTTCTCTTTGTGAACTTGCTGGCATTTCTGAAGACGGCAATATTGATACACCTTCATTCACATGTTTTCAACCACGTAAGTTTAATGCACATCAAATTTGTTTCCATAAACAAGTCTATGCTGGTGTTTAATTGAACATGCATCAGTTTTGTGCTGACATCCAAAATACAGCTTGTTGTTAACATTCTAATAGTAATAATGCACATAAATGGTCACCTCTGCCCCAGGAATGATACAAAGGGAGGGAGTTTTGTAATATTCAATGAGATTGTCTTAATGCACTTAGATAACAGAGCTTTTTGTTAGTTTTATACCTTTTGAGATGCTGTAGTTGCCCTCTGTTCTGCCTGGCTCAGTCGCCTTTGCAGCCTGTTGATGTATTCTCGACATTCCATCATTAATTTTTCATCCTGTGTAAATGAAATACCTTATTACAAATGCAAAGTTGTTCTTACTGGATCCATACATGCTGTAGTGAAGAAGCTTAAGCCAAGAAGAACTTAAGTGGATCTGTTTACCACTAAGAAAAAGCCTGAAGACATACTGCTGACACATTAGAGAGAATTTCCAGCTCAAGTATGACATCATTTGAGGCTTCCAATCACTCGGAGTGATCAGGAGAAGTTTTACTCATTTCACCCTCTTGAAGCAAAATGCATAAAAGCTAACATTTTAATCCAAGTAAATGAATTCACATGATCTTAAAATTTAGGTGTTTTAGCTATAGTCAAAGGGAAAAAGGCTACACTTAAGTGAGATGATTAACTTTCTTTTTATCCTGGTTTCTGTATAAAGCCTTAACTACCATTTACTTACTGAAATCTGGTTTGGTATCAGCCCCATTTTTTCTCCTCTAAGTAACACAGCACTACAAAAAAAAACCCAAACCAAAGCCACCCCAAAAAAATCCACCCCACCCCCCCAGAAAAAAAAACAACAAACAAATAACAAACCAACCCCAATCCAATCAAACAAAAACAACACAGGAGAACTTTTCCTTACACAGAATTGGATGTTATCCTGGATTTATGAGGCTGACAGGATAGCTGTTTCTAAAGTGGCCATTAATTATTGAGCAGTGCACATTCCAAAAGAACCCTGCCCTTAATCTTTAATGGAGGATTCTTTTATCTATATGCATATATGCACATGCAGTGTAAGTTACACTATACAGTATGTGAAGGATTTGCCATATCTGCACGTGCTACATTATCCATACCACCGTAACTACTCCCTTTTAGGGTATGTCTGCATACACTGATATAAGTGACCTTGGAAACATTTCCTACATTATCTAGAGTTGCTAAATTAGTAACCTTGGAAGATGATCTCTCCTTTACCTTTTCCTGTCATTTGAGAGTAAAGTTCATTTATCTCCCTGCCATTGGAACGCATCAGTCAGCAGAAACAGTGGGGGTTTTCCAGTTATGACTACTCCTGTCAAAAGTCATTAATTTTTCTAAACCAGCAGCACAACTCATCTAAATAGGTTTCTGTAAGATCCTAGTGTGCCTGCATCAGGCTGTAACTGAAAGTTGTTGTCATTATCAGTCATTTTCTTACCTCAGTTACCTTTTCATTTGCCATTTCCAGCTGAGAAATGAGCTCCTGGCTACGAAGTTTTTGTTGACTCAGCTCACTTCTATGAATCAGAAGAAAAGATGCAGATTAACACAAAGTAAAGCATCAGTTATCGGAATATTGGATACAGCTTTGAAAATCACTTCTTAAACTCTGACAAACCCTCTTCATTGTTACATCCCCTCAGAGGAGTATCTAAATAATTTTCTAAATGAAAAATTCTCTGTTGGTGAAAGCAATTTGTGTCCTGTACTCATCCTGAGGTGTGGAACTAGCATTCTTAACCGCACAGGCCATAACCAAACTGCAAGAAATTATTTTGACAATCAGATCACAGTGAACATGTAGTTAAAGGAACAGTTTAACCTTGTGAGCATCAGGAAACATGACAGCTATTGAGCCAGACAGTTGATGCATTCTAATTGTTAACCCTCCCCCAAACACACATGATGAGATTTTTCTATTAAAACTGAGCAGTAACCCCAACTGTTGAATAATTAAATCAGTCCTTACTCCGTATTGTCTTTGTTAAGTGAATAGGAAACAAAGGTGAGCTTTTAGCATTTTGGCAGACGGGTGATAAATCTGCCAGCTGTAGCAGGAACACTCTGCAAAATTCTCCTATGACAAATACAGCATGTGCCAGCTGGGTTTTTTGGTTGAATTATACTATAATATGCTTCAGTTACTCTTGGTGATTACGAATTTTGTGTACTGCCAGTACCTGCAGCTGTCTCTCATACTGTTAATTTTTTTCTTTAATGAACATCTTAAAATAAGCAGCCATGGCTGCCAAACATTACAGAAATGCAGCCAAGAATAATTTTTTAGAAATGGAGGAAACCTCTTCGTCTCAAGATGCTGTGCAGTTCACTCCATCTACTGTGCAGGATGTAAAGCGAAGGCGGCAGCCATGGCCCACCCTTCATACACAAGCACAGAAAAGGCCATTCTGCAGAGGCAGATTCTTTTCAGTTATAGAAAAGATAAACCTGAGAATTCCAAAGCCCACACATGGCTACTGATGAGTCAGGGACTGTAACTATGACAGAAATATTTCAGAAGCAGAAACTGGAACAAAGACACCCAAAATAGCTGCAATCAGATGACTTAAGATAACCAAAGTATTTAAATTTAAACCCAATAATGTGGCAAGGATACTCTTTTGTAAGTGACGAGTACACATCAAGTGAATACTAAAGCTGCTGTTTGATAGAGTAGTTTGAACATAACAGGTTAATCTTACAATAAATAATTTTTATTTCCCCCAAGTTATATCTTACTACTAGACAATGGCAGTAGTAAGTTAAGATTATGAATGAACCAATTTGTTTATTCTATGTATTATGATTTTTATTACTTTATTAGTTGCCCACTCCCAGCCTACTCACTGTGGCAGTAGAGTTGGAAACAGAGGCGGTCTTGATGCTGTTCAGGAACAGCTGAAACATTGCTGTGTTATCAGCACTGATTTGGTCATGAATCTAAACCACAGCACCACACAGAAAGTTCACTTCATCCCAGAAAACCTCCATACGGGCTTCTAAGGAGCATTAAGTTCACTTTAACTTAAAATTTGAAACTCTCCTGAACTTAAGCTGAGGGTGATAGGTTTTTTGTATGTGTTTATAAATACATATAAAATTAATTAAACTGTTTTTTTTTTATATGCACAAATTCTTAGAGAAAGAAACAACCTAAATTCAAGAGAAAAGCCCTGAGACAGCCCATCTTGAAATAAATGAGTGCTGCACCACTGTTTTGCAACCTTTAACAGTAACCATTCATTTGCATAACTATTTTATAATTGGAAATATTTGCTGTTTAAGTTCACTGCAGTAAATGCCTTTGGAACCTAAAAGTACATCTCAAATGGATTCAGCCAGAAGTCAAACAGCCTGGTTTCAGTCTGCCACACTGGACCTATTACAGGAATAAGGAGAATAAACACTAGTCATGAGGTGGTAGTCATGCTGCCAAAGGCAATGTTTTTATTCTGAACGATGACCTATGTTGCAAGAGGCACTGACCCGCTTAGTTACCCTCAAGGCTGGCTTTTGGCACAGGTATGTTGAAGCAAAACTGGTTCCCTGCCCTCTTGCAAGGTGAAGGTGAGGTCTATTACCAATAAATCCTTCTAAATTGTGCAGCATCTTAAGGTGCTAAGATGGAACAAAAATCTTTTTGTAAATGAAGTCTAGCATCTATTTTTATGAAGCAAACAGTGATATTTAGTCTACAGCTATTCAATGCACTGCCTGCTGTTTCAGCACTGTGTTTTAATTCCAAGTTCAGTTTTATAGACAGCAGTTACGTGTTTAACTTGAACTGCGACCCAAATGTCCAAGTAAGCACAGAATAATTTCAGTGAAGCCTTAAAGGGTCAATTTATTTATCAATATTTTTATCTATAGGTTTTTCACTGACCTACTAGTTTAGAAACATCATCACTCGGCTCTGTTGTTGCAGGTTGCAATATTTATTTGTTTTGGCATTAAAAATCACCCAATGTTCACTGCTGTTGCTTCATTTCTTAAAAGTGTTTATGTAATGCTTCCTTTATGCTGCTGCTGGGAAGTTAGAAAAGAAGCCAAAATGTTTCAGACACGTTCACATGGAAAACGAAAGTAATGAGGATAGAAGTGAAAAACAGCAACAGATCATGAATTTCAGTCAAAGGAACAGGAAACACCTACACTAACAAATGGGACACTGACTCAAGGCTTGAGAGCTGCACTAACAGCAAAGTTCTGGTGAAATGCAGTAGGAAATGCTTTTATGTAAACTGTCTCCCAGCAGACATGGATATAACTTTTGTTAGGAAGTTTACAACTTACTGAAAAACATTCCTTTATAAAGCACACAGTGCTGTAAAAATAATAATTCTCATTAAAAGCTGAAATTCTGCTACATGTCACCAACACACTCTCTGCATTTGCTCACATCTTTACAAGGATCTAGTACATCAAATACTACCTTCAAGAAGTGTCAAGGAATGACTCAAACTGTCCCCAAAATACACAATATGCTGCTAAACTTGGAGAGCTCTCCGTCTAAAACCAAAAAGTGTATGCTGGTATCTTCATCCAAGTTTGTACAAAATGAAGTTTCTAAGGAAGACACTGTTTTCCTTACAAGCTCACAGCTTAACTAGTCCTCCCAAAACCACATAAACTTCAAAATGTACGTACATAGGAGAGCTGGGAGAACGTCAGCCTTCCACGTGGACCCTGCTTGGTAATACCACTTGCATTAGCCTCAAGAGGAGTTTCAAACAGAGCCTTTAATTCAACAGATCCTGATTACTTGCTGATAACTCCATAATAAATGCATTTACTGCAAAATTATTTTACTTTTTAAATAATCAGCAACTTAATTTTAGTTCACAACAAAATAAGAAGTGATTTGCCATTCTGTATTTGCACTCAAAATGTTATTGTGGTTAAGTTTAAAATAAATATGATAATTATTCATTTTCAATAGAAGCGAGGACTGTACATTGAATACTACTGTGTGACTCAGGAACTAATTTTTGTACCAACTTCATTCTGCTCTGTATTAGGATATTAGGAAGAAATTCTTTACAGTGAGGGTGGTGAGACACTGGAACAGGTTGCCCAGGGAGGTCATGGCTGCCCCCTCCCTGGAGGTGTTCAAGGCCAGGTTGGATGAGGCCTTGAGCAACCTGGTCTAAGTGGAAGGTGTCCTTGCCCATGGCAGGAGGGTTGGAACTAGATGATGTTTAAGGTCTCTTCCAACCCTAACTGTTCTATGAATCTATACAGTTAAGTATCTAGTAATGCATATAACATGGAAAAATAAGCTGATTTTAAAGTGTGTAGATAATATTTACAGGTTCTGTTCCAGCCACTCGTCACTGTAATAGCAGAGCATCACTGCACAGATTTCATTAAGAAATTCCTCTTCCAGTTTAAATGACCTTCTAGCAGAGAATAAGCTCCTTTCTATTGCCAACTTCCTTGTTAGGCAGAGGAAGTGTCTAATACAAACACCTGCTTCTAGCTTATACAGCGTGGGAAAGCATTACCTACAAATACATCTTCAAAAATAACAGACTTTGCTTTTGGACTTCAACCAAGACAGCTACTGAACGCACAGGATCATATGGACTTGACAATTTGTAATCCACAAGGAAGGGTTTTTCTGTTCTGCTCACCAGGCAGTATTCACTGATACAGGACATTAAATGATTGCAGTTTTCCAGATGATGCCACAGAGCCGGTGTCGCACGTGAACAGTGACATCTGCAAAATTTACCACCTACTTTTAATGCAGATTCACAAAGCAGACTTCCTCTTATGTTTGTGATCTTTTCTGTGTCAGCATTTTGCTGCAGATAAATAAGGTCTTGAGCTTTTGGTCTACTATAGCAGCATTTTAACGCTTAACATTAAAGCTTTCAATGGGAGAGCAGCTGCTTCACGTTTTTAATTATTTTGGAAGTCTGAAATTTTTCCCTTTTAATTGGAAGCTGCTGAACTACATTCAGGACCTAGTTATGAACCTAGATGCTCAACTGTGAGGGATTTTATAGTTTCATTTACAGAAAATAAGATACAAATTAGCATGAAACACTACAAAGTATTTTTCTTCTCCAATTAATGCATTTCTCCATTACTGACAATATGTCAAAAGACTCCTAGTAAGTCCCAGCTAATTACAGACAGTGGAAGCTATACCACTAAAACTGGCAGTGAGCAAGCACAGCTCCCAGAGTCTTGCAGACATGCTCAATGCTTTGATGAGGCTTTTTCCTTTTGAAAGAACTGTATATTAATCTTTGCAAAATGCAGCATATTTTAATGCAGAATATTTTAAGGCAAAATAAAGCCAGCCTATATTTTGACGGGTAAGGATTTAAACTGAATTAGTTATCATAGGTGACAATCCACTACTACAAAGTGTTCTAAACACTCTGAAAGGAGCACCTGAAAAAGTGGAAAGTAGTTCAGTGAAGCTGCCAGTAAACCAGAAAGGTCATCAATAAATGTTTGATCAATCATTCTTGTATTTCAATCAGGATGGAACTCACAGTGCTCTGAACAGAAAAAAGGTACAACCAGTCCTGATAGTGTCACGTTAAAGAGGAATGAGCCTAGTTTCCCAGGGGAGTACCACTACATACAAGACTGCTGTTTGTCAAGTTCACTGGAGTTCTGATTCATATCCTTCTCCAGAGAATATGATGAACCAGGTTCAAGTAGTGGTACAGCAACATTTTCAGGAAGTTGTTTTCCTTGCTTGTGTAGTGAACTTGTGCTCTAATTCCACTCATACCACTGGCATTCTGACAACTAAGAAATGTCAAGCTATGCTTAAAATTGTGACTCCAGAAATTGCATAGGATAGTGGAAATAGTGCAGATAAAGCTGAGAATATGTAAGCCATTACAATAATAACCCATGAGAAATCCAAAGATGACTCCAAAGGAAATAAAAGGTAGAATTCAGGTTTTCAGTTTTAATAGGGCACAAGGTTTGATTCCTTGTTAATGTGCCAGTAAGCAATTTCTACAATCCGTTTGAGCAAAGAACTACAACTGAGTGTATCCTATGCTTTCAGTGACTGAAGGGTCATTTCAAATCTCTCATTAACAGAGCTGCCTACCTTGATTTTTTCCTTTCAAACCCGCTCAGTGCACTTCCTCAATGAATGCTGTATGCCATCTTATATTCTTTTTAAGCATTTTAAAATGAAAGAAATGAGATTTCTGAAATCAGGCTTCCTAGTTGAAAAGTTGCTATGTACCAGCTTGTCAATCTCAACAAGTTTGGAAAGGGACACAAACTTCTAAGAAGTTCTATAAAAATCTCAGGCTAATTTAATCTCCAATTTATACTCTACTTGATCTGACAGTTTCTTGAGGTCAGAAATCAAATAAATTAAATACAGATCTTTGCCTCTGTTGAGAGAAAGCTTGTTCAAAACTCATCCTCCTAAAAGCACCAGCTAGCTGGCTAACCAGAGTGAGCTTGCAGCTAGACACAGCTTGGCTGTTACTTGCCAGCCAAGCACAAGCCACGTGAGGGAGCTGAGGTGAAGGAAAGCAGTATCACTAAAAGGACATACACTACACATCCACTGTGCACAGATAATTAATTTGCATTTTAACATTGTGCCATGTGTCTGCACACTGAAAAGAAAACCCAGGATGAATGTAGATGCCATACCTGCTTATTTCATAAGCTGATCTGTGGGGATTCTTAGTGTTTCTAAATGGCTATGAACATCCAAGTGGAAGCAAACTATCTATAGCAGTGTGCATTTAAAACAAAAGTTACGTTTGTAAAATTGACTTCAGATGCAACTTGCAAATGGCTCATTTCTCACAAGGATACTTGCTTCTCACTCATTTCCAGTAATACCACTGTCTTCTCTGAACCAGTTGACATCTGTCTGTATATAGGCTCACAAGCACCACAGGTACTGGTATTTCCCAACATGTAGCAATGATATGTAACCTGTGTCTGTTGTGTGAAATGCCCTTTCTAAACTTGTACATATCCTTATATTTTGTGCTGGGAATACAAGTATCAGCTGGTTACCTGGCAACCTGTATGAACTGAGAGAAAAGTAAAGTTTGTATCATATTTTTGCTTAGGGCAATCACACAACTCATTTGTATCCTCATTTATGACAGCAGAAGAGAACATTAGATGTGTGTCCCAAAGGTATTTTACAGCTCATTTGAGAAGTCTGGAGACTCGCTCAGCAACTAATTTTATGGTGGACTGTTCTGAGTAGCTGTAAATAGAGCTTTTCACCATCCAAGGCTAAAATTCTCAAAACCTGAGTGTGCTGTATCTTGGCAGTGAAAATTAAAAGTAATATATTTAATTTACTTTCATCATTACAAAATTCACACACCAACAAGATGAGAAATTAGCTTCACTAAGCACCCAAAGTTCTCTTTAGAATATTCTTTCTTATTTTGCCAGAAGCAAATGTGTGGATGGTTTGCTCTTCATAGTTTTTCACCACAAGTCTACTGCCACACACTAAACAGTAAGTAAAATGGTAACAGCTTCTAGAAAAGGAAGACAATTGCACTTACTTTAGCTTACTGATCCTGACTTCTGCAGTTTCAGTAAGACTTTTTGTTTCTTCCTTCCACCGATTTGTTGCTTTTTGCTGTGCTACTAACAGACGTCTCAGTTCAGCAGTAGACTTCTGACTGGTGTCTTCCATTTCCTTAAGCTGAGCTTCATACCCACGTTCCTTCAGAGCATGCTCATGCTCCATTGTGCTTATCTAGCAAAAATACAAATTGGATACAATCAAGTCCCTCACTTTTTATTTTACTTTACTACACTTGAGTTAAATTTATAAACATTTGTTGAAAGTGATTTTAATTAAAGTTGTAATTATATGCTCAAAGAGACACATGTTCCCAAAGCCAATCTAAGCAAATAGTACAACTGACAACAAAGTATAATGAGCTGTGGGTGCTTATTTTGGTAAATAATCTTGATCCTTCTCCCTGGTGTTTTCTCCACAAAACCACATTCTTTCTTTTTCATCTAGCTAAAATATGTTGTGAGTTTAACTGCATCTAAAATCCTTTGTACACCAGAGGAAAATGAAAGCAAGTAATAAATCTTACCTGTGACTAAAATGGAAGCCTCCCTGATTAAAAATGAGACACAATACATGGCACATACTTTACAAATGGTACCTCTATGTTACAAGATTCTGATAATTTTTTTCCCAGCTATGTTTGGCCAAAGGGTTCTGGAGTTGGAACAAGATTTCTTGTTTAATGTGACTACTTCCTTTATCTTGTGCTGCAAAGTGGAAACTGAACTGGAGATGGTCCCCATTCATAGCTTGTAAAACTGCTCACCAAAATCTTGTTCATTGCTCCAGATACTTAGATCTCATTTCAGTATCTTTACACTCTTAGAGTTAAGAACAGAGAGGAAATAATGCTCTTTAGATGTTGAGAAAGCTCATCAAGGTGAAAGTTCTTACTCCCTCCAGAAGCCAAAGGTACCATGAGACATTTAAAATTCATTATCTCAACTGTAGTTTGTTCAGGTGCTTTTAACGCAACACGTTCAAAAAGAACCAACCATCTTTCAACTAATTATCTCATTTGCAACTGCTCATATAGAAAACTGCCCTCTGTCCAGAAAATACAGCACCAGTGTTTGACAACCACACTATGAAATGACTTACTACTCTGACTACATACAAGTACAGGAACACTCTGGACTGAAAATTATATGGAGATTCACATTATATTACAGACAATAGACACATGACAATCTGGAGTCATTGGGGCACACAATGCTACAACAAAATTACTTCTAAGCAGAAACCAGGAGGCATTGCTGAAACTCTTGTCCTTGATTTAAACTTTCAATGTCTCTTAGAACTGTTCCTCTTATTAAGCTAGTATCAGTTTTATGTTAATATAAAACTAACATACAATCCATACCTTTATTTTAGCTTTTTGTTGAGCCTCTATGGCCTGTCTTCTCAAGCCCTCCATTTCTTTTTGCAATTGTTCATTCTCTTGCTGAAGTTTTAGCCTTTGTTCACTGACAATGGCACACTTTTCTCTTTCTGAATCCAGAATGCTTTGCAATTTACAGATAGCTTCCTGGCAACGAGATTTCTCTTCCTCAGAGCTGAAAAAAAAAGAAAAGTCCTGTTGGAACTCAAGAGTTAACAACTACTGTACTAGAAAAAAACATTAAAAAATAATATTGGTACAGGTCTTTGGTCTGACTCAGTACAGTTTGTTCCTGAAAGTTTGTAATTGGCTCAGCACATTTAATGGGGTTGACAGCCAGAGTTTTGTACAAGTCAGCAAAGAATTTTATTAAGATGATGGAATTCATAAAGTCAATCTAATAACAATGTGAAATAAAAGATTTTAATGTTCATAGCATTTCCAGATTCCCAACTGAGGATTGCGCTGGTGAAATGACAGGATTTATGATCATCAGAGTACATAAATGACTGAAGCTTCTAGAGAGTCCCGCACTTTTCATCCTGAAAACAAGTACCCGTTCTAAAAGCCATGTATTGTAGTGTACTTGTTACCATTGGGTATTATTGCAATTGCGAGAATATCTGAGGTCCGAACACAGACATGACATTCAGCATGCTATGTAAAGAGTGTTCTATGTGTACTAGCAGACACCACACTGTGGATCAGTTTCTAAAGTTATAAATACTGCCTGTTTCAGAAAAACTTTTCATACAAGTATTATGTTAAAATGAAATAAGATTCCAAAAGATGTACTTCTATTTATTTTATTTGTTTTTTTTTGGTCAAATAACTGCTTGCAGTTAAGTAAAATCTTTCATTCTATAGCATGTAATTCCCTTCAATTCTTTTGTAGTGGTTCATAATTCCCCTTTCTTTAGAATTATGATCTCTTGATGATATCTCTGCTACTGGCTAAAAAGATATGACCAAAACCCTAACATGTAATTTCTAACTATTTCAATTGTTAATGAGTTCCATTGTTTTCAATTCTGATTTCTGTAACATCCGTTACTTACTTCATTTCCAGTTGTCTCAATTTATTTTGTGTTGTCTGTAGACTGAGTTGAAGGTCGCCTTTGGCAGTTTCTGCAAGTAAACATTTCTGATGCAGTTGCTCTAGTTTTCTGCTGTCAAATTCACGTCCTCTGTCTTCCCTGTAAATCTGATGAATACACTTTCAGGTAAGATCATCTTTACCTTGCTCTGGTGATTGACAGTGTAGTCCTGACAAGGAGGACATGTATTCCTCATGGCATCATTCCAGTGATTTAAAACAAGACTGAATTTCTGTTCTGCTACCATGACACTCATTTAGTTTTCTGTCTATTGAGCTTTTAGATTATGGCAAACATCTCTCCTTTTTACACTTTTCAAAGAATCTTCTTTTTTTCTTTTTATTCAGTTTAGTAGTATTACAGCTTTAAACATTTCCAGGTGTAATAACCCTCCGCCCAACGACCACAAAAGACATAAATTTTCCTGTGCAATTAAAACAGTCTACTGAAAAATAGGAAAATGTAGAGAGGGGAAAAAATGGAAAAACCCAGCGTACCTTTTTCTTCCAAAAAGAGATCTCAAACATGACATAAAAATACATGCAGTGGCCTTACCTTTTCAAGTTCTTCTTCTACTGCTCTCTTTTCTCTAATGGCTCGTTCAATTTGACTCTGTTTTTCTCCACATTCCTATTTTCAGAAGTAATTAAAAAACTTAGTCTACAAAAATAGCTCAAAATAAAAACTGAAAAAAGTGCCAAAGCCAAAACCCAGCCATTGTAAATATAATTCTTGATGCTGGCACCTATGCATTTGATTGTATTTATCTGCTCATTGTTTTTCCTACATGACCAGTCCCATTCACTAGACAGACTGAGAACCATAAAATGAAACCTTTCAATAATCTGAACCCATAAATAGGTGCATACAAACCCAGCTCCTTTGGTCTCCCACTTAATTTGTTACAAGTTCCTGGTTCATTCAAGAATAGGATGATTGTGAACTACACACTTCCTCCTACCATACTTTATCAACTTTAATTGCTACAGAACAAGAGGACATTGCTCTAGAATAAGAAGACACAGTCCGGCATGCCAGGGGAGGTTTAGGCTGGAGGTTAGGAAGAAGTTCTACACAGAGAGAGTGATTGACCATTGGTGCTTGGTTGCATGGTTTAGTTGATTAGGTGAGTTGGGTAATAGGTTGGATGTGATGATCTTGAAGGTCTCTTCCAATCTGGTCTATTCTATTCTATTCTATATCCAGGTATAGAAATGCAGTATTTCAGTTTTCCATTGTTTTATTTACCCCTGGAAGAAAGAGGCATACTTCAGGAATGCCATCACATGGAACGTATTTTCTAGAGCACAGAATCTCACTGTCAAAACATGTATGAACTGTGGTAATAAGTAACTCAAGGAATAAACTTACACAAAGAAATGGGTGGATTGGCAGAACTGTATTATTTCATGCCGAACCAAGCCGGTTCTCAGTAAAAATAAGATATGACTGTACACACATAAGGCAAATCTTTACACGGAAAATGAATTTTCAAAGCAAATCTTGACACCTCTGCAGCAGTCACTTTTGTCAAGTAACGTGAAAGTCACTGGATGTTGCATTCATGTTTGGAGATATGCTGGATGCAAACAGAGTCCTGGGCAATTACCTGTTGATCATATGTTAGTTAACTTTAACCTGAATTCAGTAATTTACTTGACCAACAAAAGCTAGACCTCTCAAATGTTTTGCTGTCAAACCCACTTTCATCAGTCAACACCATACCATCTGAAGAGCTGAAAGTTCTTCTGTTAGTCGAGAAGTCTGAACATTGTATTGCTTCTTTGCAGAGTCTACCTGTGATCAGAAACAAAGAAAACCTAAAAAAAAATAATCCACTGCACTGTTTTCCCATCCTGTTTCTTTTTAATATAGAGTCTGTATGTGATGCATATACACAAGTACGAAAATACCTGAGACTGCAATAACTGACAAGTCTTACTGCAGAAATGCACAAGAATGTTTATCAATCACTACTAATTCGACAAGGCCTTACAAAAAGAACAGTAAAAATACCAGGAAACCTGCTGACTATTAGGTGCAAGATATTTGCAATTTGTCTAACAGGTATTTTTAGATCAGGTAACAAAAGCTCTATTTGTTAATACCTGGAGAAACATGACAACTCATAATTTAAATTTTTTTTTTAATGTGTTTTTTTTCCAGTAATTTCCCTAGCGTTTTTTTTCCAGTAATTTCCCTAGCAAATTCTGGTTTGTGATACTGGGTCTTTGGACTGTTACCTGTACTTAATAGAAGAGTTTCATTTGCCCATATAGGTGAATATTTATAACTACTGCAATGCGAAAAACCTGTCAGTATAGCTTCCAACAAGTCCCTGTAATCTGAATGCACACTATGAGTTTTCAACAACAACTTCCAAGGTAAGGACATGTATCATAAATCAAATACCTTGATACCAATACAACTCAGTCTGTTGATGTGTCAGTGAACAGAATCTTTGAAAATGAAGTGCCACTTTTTATGTCTCCACAGTGCAGCCTACTGTATAGCTATGTCTGCACAGATATCAACACTTTTGGTTCTTGAGACGGTTAAGAATATAGTTTTGTTCAGAAGAATATGTCTGGGCAACAAAGCTGAAGAGTTCAGTACTGTCAGCAGACTGCCTTACTACCTTTATTATCAAAACACATATAAGAAAACTGCTCAGCATCACTGCACCATCAATAGCTTTTCATGCAGAGGAAAACAAAAACATCTTCCCATTCCTTCTAAACATTGTAACTTACTGCCTTTCTAATTCCTGCAGCAGTATCTTCTACAAGTTGAGACATTTCATCTTTCATTTTTTTTATTTCCTCTTCTTTTTGTTTCTCCCTAAAGAGTGCCTAGAAAAAAAAAAAAAACCAAACTTGAAATAGTACTGATAATATTCTAGTGGTGATGATATCTAGCACAGAGAGAAATCACACATAGTCACTGTTCAGAAAACCTTTTTCCCTATTCACTTTGAAGTAGCTGACACCAAGACCCAACAAGCAAACAAGAACAGTAAGAACATTTTGCTTTACAACGGTGCGAATTACAGAAAAAGGTGCAGCAAGGAACCCTTCCTCCAGAGGATGGAAGAATGCTGCTGATGTTAGAGTAAAATAGAAGATGCTGGTCTGGAAAGGTTATAGAATACACAGTTCTTGACAGGTAAGGTGAAAAAATCTTTGGTGGCACAAGGAACGTAAAGGGAGAAAGACATAAACCCACCCCTAATGGCTGAGAAATTCAGGCAGAAAGATGTCACTTCATTTGTTGTACTGTCTTTTACTGCTCCCATTCAGTTAAATTCTTGTAAACCCTTGTAAAATTCTTCTGATGTCTTTTTGCAAGCTTAGTTTTGCGTGCTTTATAATGTTTGCAAGAGCAGTGTTACTATGATAGCCTCACTCCCACCTATGACATCATCCTGTGACAGTTATAACACATTTGTACGTAAAGATTTGTTTTATGGCCTCCCTGTATGTCTAGTTTTCTTTGTTGACTCCTCCTGTACTTTGCTAATCTCTCAAGTCTTCCCTGCATGTTTAAAAAAAATCTGCACTTAAAAAAATCCACACTATGTTTAAAGGCATCTTAATTTTTAACTCTTGTTCTGACCATTGTATTCATTGTATTGAGCACCTGTCAACGTTACGTCAAGGTACTCTTAAGAAGCATCTACACCATCTCCAGAAGTGTTCTTTGACAGGTAAGACTAAGTTTCTAAGTTTTTGATAAGAAACTGTCAAAAATGTTTGCAAATTCAAATTCAGGTACAGTATTATCACTTAGATCACCTTTATCCAGGCACTCAACATAGTGTTTGAAATTCATACTGTCCTACACATTGCTAATTTTGGCACAGCAGACAGCTTGGTTGTGCACGCACATAAGCCTGTAAAAAACCATTGTCAGGTACTTCACAACTCCAAGGGATGAAAGTATTCCAGCATCTAAGAAAGACCTTCATCATCACCTTACCTCACTTTTTTGCAGGTTAGCTTCTTCCAAGAGCTGTATGCAATCCTGGACTTTTGCAACAGCATCATACTTCTCCCTTTCTAGGTTAGCACACCGTGTCTGAAGCTCTCCAATTTTTTCTCCAGGGCTGTTCGTTCTGTTCTCAGCAGTTCAGCGTTTTCAACAGTAACACATAATCTACAAGACAGCAGTATTTTACTCATTTAACAATAAGATACTTCAGACACTAATTCTTTCAAACTAAACTAATAGGAAATATTTATTCATAAGTTGCCAAAACTGCATTCCTGTTCTATTTGTATTTGGACTGAGTCCTTGAGTTTAGCATTCATCAACTTCTGGAGAAAAACAGAATTAAAGGAGTTAACTCAGATATCTAATCTCAGATGGTGCTTAGAAGAATGTTGCTGTCCTGGGATACATCACTGAAAGTATTCTATATTAAAACAGAACAGAACAGCCCCAGATGGAATACAGTTTCCCTCTGTGGAGGAAATGAATAATTGGATGTGGGCAATGAAGTTGCAGCTATACCATTAGAACAAGAAAACTGTTGGCAATTTTACAGCACCTCAGAAATTCTTAATGTTTAATTACGATTGTCAGTACCAGTAGGCATGAGAAGGGGCAAGAAAGCCTCAGCGGTATCCTCCAAAAAACCTCAGAAACTTCCACAAGCTGCTGGTACAATAAATTGCATGGTTCTAAAAATCCATAGTGAGCACTCTGGCAACACTTGGGCTGCCTTTTTGAGCAGCCGTGCTTTTGACTTTCTAAAATGTTTGTAATAAAACATATAAAGAAAGGCAACTACTCTATTTTTGTAGAGCCAAAACCCTACAGAAAATAATATTAGCTAATTCTTTACACATTCTAAAAGAAACGGAAGGGCTTCCGCAATTCTTTGGCCAGTAAAATTAAGTACAGGTACAGGTACAAAAGGCTGTGCAACAACTTGAGGCAGCACTATCAGTCACAAAGTTGGCACCCTACTAAGTATTTGGTTTCTAGAGTTAATGAAGAGTCTGCTAATCATGTTCACAAGGCTGTGATGAAGAGGAGATAAAGTCACACAATGACTTCAACAATAAAATTACTAATTCTTAGATATCAGGTTCTTTGACTAATGCTAATAATTCAACAAATGTTGGTGATACTTAAATCAAAATGCCTGGGCTCAGCTGTGTCCTATCATTGGAAAGTGAAGGGGGTGGGGGAGGAATCCACACAAAAGAATCTGAGTCTTAGATCTGCCACTAGTTATAATGTGCTGGAATTAAAGTTCTGCTCCTCAGCAGGTATTCGAACTACTTGTGTAACTAGCATTTACTGTTAAGAAGCATGCTTTAACAGCATTCTTAAATATTTGGTGGGCTAAGACCTGAAACCAAGTCTTATTTACCACAGAAAGAAAAAGCTGTATTCACCTCAAAACCAGGTAATTTACATGAATATTTTCAAGTTTCATTGTGAATGTGTTTCTTTAGAATTCTACCTAAAGCTGAAGAGAACTGAGTAACTAGAATTTGTGCACCAGAAGAAGAACCATATGCTTCATTTTTTCCTCTATTACAGTCAAAAAAGATCAGGTAGTCTATCATTTTAAATACACTGAAATCAGAAGCTGTTCTGAAAGGCTTCAGATTAGGAAAAGTTACAAATAGAGAGCAACCAAGTGTAGAACACCTGTACTTTGAGAAAACAGAACTGCTCAAAAGCACAGACTCCAGAGACTGAAGGAGATGGAATGTTTTCTCTCACATGCATGTATCCTGTTATTAATACCTGAGGAGTCATCTTTACCTTGTTTCCAACTGTTTTATGCCTGACTGCATCTGCTGCAAGCGTTTGTCAGATGCTGTTTCTCTTTGCAGGGCAGATACCACATCCTCTTCCTAGAAAGAATGTATGTATTGTCCAGACATCATCTCAGCTTTGATCAACAAAATAATGATACACTAACATAAACCAAATTATAGAACAACTTCCAATTAATTTAACATCAGCACTCAGGTAACCGACTAGGCAGTCAAATGCAACAGAACATTGTTCTTTTCTCCACAATACCTTTCTTTTCAATCGTCCTTGAAGCTTCTCTGTCAACTTGGTCATTTCATCAACCTTAGCAATTGCTGTCTGCCCATCTATTTTGGCTTGCCTATGTAAAGAAAACAGTCTATCATTTACATTTCAGTTGTTATAGGGGGGAAACTCCAGCTCCATTACAACTTTGTTATCACAGCTGTGAAGGGCAGGTAGATTTCATAATGCTGCTCAGCTAGGGCAGAAAAGGTTTTCCCCTTCTTCTCATTCTTACTATGAGAGGAATACCAAAGATATTGAACTGTTGTACTGTGGAAAGATACTCTAACAAAAATGTGTATTTGCTGATTAAATATTTGCAAGGGCTAAGCAATCAAAAACTTTAAGTGATTCAGTAACTATAACTGGCCACAGACACTGCATAGAGAAATCTTATTTTCTAATTAGATTTCACTTTTAAAAATAATTTTAAAATAATTTAACTGATGTGCTGTGTAATCTGAACAGGTTTTATGAGCTGAAACAGTAGTGAATCTGTTCATTTACTCTAAACCTGTATCATTTAGTGTGGGTACTGTGACACAGCTACTTTAATATTTAGGAATAGTGCAGCTAGGCTCATTAAACAGATGCTGGAATTTGTCTAACACTCAATCTTAGCAGTGATAAGCACAGAGCATTACAGCAGACACCAACTGTTCTTTATTGGAATATTTTGTACAGTTCTGGAAGGGAGGAAAAGGAATGTCTGATGCAGTCATTCTCTCCTGCAGGGATAAAATCAGTACCAGCATGTGTTCAGCCAGCCTAGGCCTCTAAATACCAGCATTACCTGCACAAGCTGCATAAAAGAGAGCCATCTTTAACTGTGTAGATGAAAACAGAAAATATTTTTACCATTACCATTTTCTGGGTGATAGTTTTATCTTTTGATTTTAAAGAACCACTAAAATGTAGCAGTCCTTCTATATTAGGTATTTTGATCACATTATCAAAAGAAAATTACAGTAACAAAAAGGAAAAATTAATAATTAAACTAAACATCAAGTACATTATAAATGTTAAGCTTAGAAATGCATAAGTTTATTTTAAAGAGTTTGTTTAAACTTTAGGTAATGCTATACAAAGAAATACCACTGCTTGATAATTAATCCATTTCCTTTTTATTCTCAGTCCACAAATCCCCTATTTACTGGAATTAACTTTTAGTTTGACCTCATCCATCACCACTAATTAAGAATTAACAGTAAACTGGCACTGAAGAAACTTTGGCTGTAAAACCAAAAAATCATGGAATTGTATCATAGGTTCTCATTTTTCCTTAGCATACTTCAGGAATATAATTAACACTTATCTTTAACTTCCAAAGGACCTATGGTTTAGAGGTCTTTATTGGGAAACAGTGAATGAAAGTTTTATTAAAAACATTCACATTTGAAACTACTTTAAATGTTCACATTTCAGAAGTGTAAGGAATAATTATGTAACTAGGTTTTGAGCAAATTATATTCTAACAAAAACCTACCTTCAGAGGCAAATTAGATGTGACACTGACACTTTGAACCTTTTAAATCAAAGGTGAAATGTTGCACCTTACAGAAAACAGTGGAACCAAACTAGAAATATGCAAACATTAATGAGGCACACATTTCTAACAAACTGCACATGCATTAACTGAAACCATTGTGACTATCATTACCAGGTGAGTTTGCAGTAAAAACAAGGCCCATGGTACAGCAGTAGGTTAGAAAAAAATATAAAAGAGAAATACAATAATTTTTTTTGATTGTCTGGTTTATACCTCAGTTGCTTTCGTAGCTGCTCTAGTTGCACATTCTGTTCTGCTACAGTTTTCAGAAGCTCTTGATTGCTCTGCAAAATACAGAGATTTGAAACATGTTTACTGTATTGAAAATGCTACATTCAGAATTGTTATAGGACATTTTTAAAGAACATAATACCATAGAACCAGCCAGTAAGGTCCATTTAATACCGTGGCTGGTCTCCAACTGCCAATGTTTAGGTAAAGTGTTTGAGAAAGCCAAACGCAGTGATGTTACCTAATCCTCTTATTTCACCATAGTTTGGTAGTCTAAGAACTTCAGAGATGAAAACTATTAACTCAGACCCACCATTTACACTCCCATCTTGTTTGGTGTCTTCTTTAGTACCTTGTGACTGAGTACCACAGCAGACAACATACAGCTAGAAAGAATTCCTTTGTTTGACAGAAAAGAAACAATGAGCAATTGCATCTCCTTTTTTTTTTTTCTATGCCACC
This sequence comes from Picus viridis, assembly GCA_033816785.1. NCBI lineage: Eukaryota > Metazoa > Chordata > Aves > Piciformes > Picidae > Picus > Picus viridis. The sequence continues at coordinate 8,926,276 of CM066581.1, forward strand.
CATAGTGTTGGAGGTGTCATTCTCCTTCAAGTGTCCTTTCATTTGAGAATAATTTCATATTTTTGTTGCTCCACTAGCCTCTCTACATCTTACATATACTTCACATGGAGATATTAGAGAAGACTACAACTGCAGGCAGTATTCAAGATGCCATTGTACTGTGGACTTAAGACAATGTATTCCTTTTCCTTCTTTCCTAATACTTGCTGAGATTCTTCCTGCCTTTTTGACTATTCCTAAGAATTGTTTCAGGCCATCTCCTGCTTCTAAAATACCTCATTCTGAGGAGTAACAGTTAATTTCAAGACTATCACAGAGTACTCAGAGTAAAGTCCCTCTTGCCCACATAAGAAGCTGTTCTAGCACAAACTTCACTGAGTCTTTCACCTTTATTTTTCTACATTATTAACATGTTTTGTCAAACCTGGAAGTTCTGCGTTGAATCATAGAGACTAAGACAGTGAAGCCAGCAGTGCCAAAGTAGGAATCAATAAACATGTGGCAAAGATAGACTGTAGAAGAGGACATCATTTACATATTCTTTTCCTTTGTGTAGATAGTTTTGGTTGTGCGATTGAAGTATGCTGGCTACAAACTGAAATTCAGAGCTTATGCTTACTAGTTACTTCTTAAAGACAGAGCTCACATAATATTAAGAGCTAACCTCTCAACCACCCTGACCTGATGTTTGATGCTTAGGAAAAAGTGTGGCTACTACTTGATTTTTAACTGGTCCCTATGCAAGTTTGAAAATCCAAGTGGCACAATTTCATCCTCAAACAGGTATGTATGAAGGACTTTTTGCACTTCTTTTATACTTTAAAAATAGTAGTTTATTAGGTCACTGTTCAGAAGGTTTTACTTACCAACTCTATTTTCTCTTTGTCTATACGCAGTTGCTGAGTCAACTGTTGAAAGAGAGCCAGTTGATTCTAAAAAGAGAATTCAGAGTTTCTTACATTCATTATCAACATAAAGAGTATGGAATTAGAGAGTTTCATAGTGAAATGAAAACATTTTCAAACAAGTTTATGCGTGTTCCAGGCAATGCAATATGCCTTTCCCAGAAAGAGCAGACGACAAATAGGTTGCTAAACACAAGGCGGTGGTTTAAGACTACTGGTTAAGTTGATTTTTCATCCATTTACACATGCTGCTTTACGGAATGACAACAGCAAATGGAGTATTTTTCCCCACTATCCCATGGTGATCTTTGAGAGAAAACTCAGGATTCAAACACAGAAGAAAATGTGAAAGGCTTAGACATTTTTCTGACTCAGACTTGGTGCTTTCCCAAGCTCTTGCCCATATGCTTGAAATAAAGAACCTAAAGAACCCTTCCAATCACCATGCTGCAGTTCACTGATAAATCAGTGACCACATCAGACCACACAACTTCAGATGGCCATTATGGAAAATAATTAACAGTACTGGTAGAACACCTTCTCCCACTTCAGGGGGAATCCACAGAGATGCAGAATCTCTACAGTACAGAAGAACATTCCAAAATTGCCAGTAATATAAATGAGAATTACTTTCTGCTTTTGCCTTTCAGCCATGTGAATCTGGATTTCAGTCATGCATTCCTGGTACTGCTGTTGGAGTCGATCATGCTCCTGTGACGTCATCTGACAGAGCTTTGTTGCTTCTTGTTTTTCCTAAGTTACAGAACAATAGTTTGCATAAAATATTCCATTAGATCACATTTACCTTCATCTATCATTCTCTCAAGAATTCATAACTTCTGTTTTCAAGAAATGCCATTTTCAGTACTTCTCTGCACACACTACAGCTAAGCAGACAAAATGCCAAATCGATTCAGAAAAAACAGATGATTACAAACTCAAAATCCACCTGCAAGTGAAATGCAAGTTTTCCTGATTTTTTTTCATAGCTGAAACTTTTACAGGTATTTACTGTGGTCCTACACCATATATAATATTCAAATACCTAAATTCAGCTGTCAATTTATCTTCACCTTAACCATATGCAACAGGATTGATACATCACCGCAATAAGCTCAATAAAATGTGCTTACCTTTGCGGATGTATACTTGCCTCCTCATATCACATTACAGTGTTTTAGATTAAAATGCCAAGCTACTACCAAACCTTGAATGTAAGTACTTCATTAATTTTCTGGTCAGAAATTCAATATAAAGATCAAGTCAATCAGGTAAAATTACAGGCAAAAAAAAAATAATCTTCTTATATAAGCCTAGAAAAGAAGTTTCTTCAGGTCTTTAAGTTGGAAGTATAAGTACTTGTTTCTTTAGCTACAGGAAGACAAGAGGGCCTCAAAATACTTTGAAGGAACTTGGAACAAGTGATTTCTGAATCAAGAAATAAAACACCTTCCCCCAGTCTGCCAAAGCATAACAAAAGAAATAAAACACTACAAGTATTTCATCTCACATACTTGAGTCAACAGCCATAGTTGTTCTTGAAGGTTTTTCATTATGTCTTCATCTGCAGGAATATCATTTCCCAGAGGCATGAAAGGAATAGCTTCCAGTTGCTTCTCAAGACCCTCTTTCAACTCTGCATGCAGCCTGAAATTCAAAGAACTAAGTTCAGCGAAGTCTTAATAGAACATAGATGTTAACAACTGAAATCTATTGTACCTTCAGTCTGTACACACTATTTACTTCGAAGTCATATTGAAATCTATTAAGTTATATTCTGTAAACACAGAGAGTTTGAAATAGTATAGTATCTAGTTCTCTTAGAGGCATGGTTACATCTCCTAAACATGGTGTATTACACACTTAAAACTCTAAGTTTGTGAGAATAAAATCTTCAGCTATTAAGGAGGTTCAAAAGATTTCAAAATGACCTGGGGGGAAAAAAAAGCTTTTTAAGGTTTAGAAATAAAGAAAAGCAGCAGTAGTAACAGGAAAGTGCAACTATTTACCTTTCGTTTTCCTTGGCAACTTGTTCAAATTTTAGTCTCATCTCACTCATTTGTACCTAACAGAAAAACCATGCAGGAGTAAGCATTCATTTAGTGACACAAGTTTTGGTAATCCTTTCATATTTTAATTCCGACTGACACTGTAAAAGATGAACAATTTAATTCAGCATAATACAGTAATTGAAAGTCCGTTTTTAAGGAAAGTCACAGGATGCCTCTTAAATTTAGTAGGTACTAAGTCCTGTTATATCTACGTATTCAGAAGCTGCCATCAGCATTAAACTTACCTTTCAGAATTCTTAATGCTCTTACAGATTATTAATTAGCTCAAGTTCTTTTAGGAATACAGTGGATAACTCTCATCTTTTATGCAGTAAGCATTTGAGAAAAAGAGTTGAGGAATTAACCAAAGAGGAATTTTAGTTGTGTGAGTCAAATAGCCTGTTTTGTTAACTGAAACCATACAGCTTCTATACGGCCTTTTGAAATGGGTCACACTTGGGGACTGTGTTTGCAGAATGTTTATGATGGGCAGATCAAACAAATGAAGTGACTGAGTATAACTTCTGCATGTGAATCACAAGTAAAAATTGCTTTCTGTATGCCACAGATTATAAACATATCCCTTTGCTTTTTGGTACTGGTATGAAGGATAAAATAGTTTCATTTTGCTGTGGTTGAAAGGAAAACAGTGCCCCTTCACCTCTGCCTCCACGACAATTAACATTTAAAGAATTATTTGAAGCTAAAGAATTACTAAGAATGAAGAAGGCTGGGTGGAGCTGCACTTGCAGGACTGAGCTGGACTGCATGGCCAAGATATATCTGGAAGGAAAGACGGAAACAGCTGCTTCCGCTGAAATGTCACCTAGAAAAACCCTGCAACCACATGAGAAGATCTAGAGCAAAAAAACATGCACATTTCATTTCACAACACTGCTTCTCCAAACACACAGTTATCTTCGCAATTTGGCCAAACTCCCAATCTTTTGATAGAAAGCCTTCTGTCCATGTGAGCCCAGTGAGTTTGTCAAGCATGGCACATTTGTACTTCATTGATAAAAAAGTCTAATGCCCTAGATATTAACGCTCTAAAATAGTAATATGCGGTCTGAAATGTTAGGAATATCCATACCTCATAAAGCTGCAGCTGTTCTCTCATTTCTTCCAAGTGTTTATCATACTCTGTGATTAGCACTGACAAGCTAAAAAGTTGAAAAACATGCTGAGAATAAATTTTGTAAATGATGAAATATTGTAAAATTAGTTAATTATCAGAACAGATTTCTTAGTTTAGAGAACAGAACAGTCACTTTTCTTTATTTCCAAGCTTGACATTCATCAGAATCAAATGAACAAATTTAATTGCTACTTTCAAAGTATGATGATTAATAGCAGATTTCCTATACACAGAACTAGTACATGGGACACTACAAGTGAGAATACAACATTTACATTTCATCCCAAATGATTAAAGCCTAGTCTTTTTTACTGCTTTCGCAGGCAACGGCAAAATGACCTATAAGGCAATGGAAAATAATGTAGTTCTACTTGTATAGGCTTTCCTTCACAAAAATTTTTGTAAATTATAATAATTCTCTGAAAAAATCTGCATTGGTCTGAAGTGTCTTACAAGCTAACAAGAAAGGATAGTTTATTGTTGCAAGAAGAAATTACAGTGGTTATTAAAGAATTTACTAACGGGCAACTTTAGTTGGAGATTGTCAACTAAGCGTTTCCATAAATATTACATTATAGAATTGTTTTGGTTTGAAAAGAACTCTAAGACCATTGTGTCCAACCTTCAAACTAAGACCACCATGGCTATTAAACCAGGTCCTGAAGTGCTGTCCACCTGACCTCAACAGACAGCAGTTACCTGTTACCCAGATCAGTATAATCTTCTCTGAACTTTTGTTTATTATCTTCAAATTTAGGCTAAAGATTTCCTTCATTCACCTCTCATCCTTTATTTCCATTGTGGAGGAAAAGTCATAGATTCATTTTACATAATACACAAAATAGTACCTACAAATAACTACTACAGGAACACTTGTACAGACTCCACTCACAAGTTCTCAGACATGTGAACATATGCAGGTAAGACCACAGCCACCTTGGTATTTACTTTCAAAAGCACATGGCAATTTCTTTTGACTATTTGGAAGTATTCCTGCTTATCTGGAATCAGTTACCTTTGGTCCATCATCCTAGATGCTGATATTCCATCACAACCAGGGACGTTTTCCTGTAATGGCACACATTATACATTAGTATTTACACATGACTACGTATCATTTTAAATTTTATATATAACCCAAAGCTGTTGTTCTGCCTCTATTGTAATTATAAACCTCAAAGTGAGGATGTGGGATACTGTGTATGTTAAAAAATCCATGAGTGAAAACAGAAATCAAGTATTCTTTCAGGAATATGTTCTCCTGCTTCTGACAAGCTTCTGAAAATGCACCAAAAATACCACAATTCCTTGGTATGACACTTCTGTTCTGCTATTGCTGCTTGGAAAAATGATAAGGAGCTCCAGAGTTGTGTGATGGACCAAAATCAGACGAGGCCAGATCACACTGAAGTGGGATGTGCTCTATGTATGCAAGGATGTTTGTCACCAAAACTCATCATAAGAATTCTTACTACTTTCATCCCTGCATCCACGTACCTGCTCAGCAGTAGCTCTTAAACTCTCATCTGCTTTATACTGTCCAAGTGCCATATCTAGGCTCTGATCTGAAAAATACCAAGTTTGAGAATCACAACTACAACACAGTGTACACTTGACTGGCGGTCAGAAATACATTTACTGATGTATTCTTCTAAAAGAGTATACAGGAAAAAGACAGAGGGGACAGAAAGAAGGCAATACTAAAAAGATGCCAAGATAGCTGCCCTCACTAGCCATAGCAGTCTGCAAATATGACAGGGCAAGGTGTGAAGGGGAGCAAATGTCACTTACAGATGTACTCACCTTCAAATGTGAATTATTAAATACATTCTGATATAACTTCCATGTATTTAGTAGCTTATCTTATACATATGGAATGGGGGAATTACTTTTTGTAACACTGGCTGCTGATACTTCAAAATACATTCGGGAAATGTGCAATTGATCGGTGTCAGAGACTAGCAATTCATTCAAATAATCTTCTTTACAACTACACATTTAACATGAGTATTTATTCTACAACATTAAATATGACAGTGTTTAGAGAATGTCTTTTTATGTTTATTACAGACATTCAGCATTTTTAGAACTTTGATTTCACATTCATGAAAGCAGTGAAACATCAACCCATATATGAGACTTAGAGTAGGCTTTAAATAATTTAGCTCTCAGCTGGCATACAAACTTCAGATTTGTCATCTGACACCTTTCAAAACGTATGCAGTGTTTTAAAGAGAGAACTGAACTCCTTGATAGAAAAGGCAACTCATACCACTTCACAGGGAATTTATTCTGAGCTCTCTTTAGAGCCTAAACATTTACAGAATAAGAAGTTATACCCAGACAAATTAAATACAGTTGAAAAGGCAAACTACAAATACTTGAAAATCCATTTGTTCACAGCGCAGTACAATAAACACTCATGCAAAGCTTGCTAAAGGCATGGGTTTCTGAGCCTGGGTGATTCTGTTGGCTCAGACAGAAGCTTTTCGGTGTCTAAGGTCCTTGGAATCAAGAGCTGGTCTTTCACCTCTGGCCACCAAAGGCTGTCAAAGTTTAGCATCCATTGAAATTTACTTTGCACTCCGTGATTGTGTCCTGCTATGGTAGTTTTCCTGCAACACTGTTTCTCTAAGACAGCAACATTCTTTGGACACTACATCAACTCATTTCCTAATTACAGGAATGCAAACTGTGCAGATGCAATTTTTGCCAGCATTTTGCTGTTAAGCAGTTAAAATGTACTCAGTCATGTTAAGCTTATATTAAAATTACCAACTGAAACAAATCACACATAATAATTAGTAATATTGACTTTGATCTATAATATGAATTTTATGAGCAACTGCAAGACAGCTTTTTTGCCTGTCAGATACAGGAAATGTGGTGATTTCTTGAGGAAAAAAAAGGCATCATCACAAACCCGGCATGGTTTTGATTATTACCCTCATTAACAGCTTTTAATTATTAGTCTTCAACTACCTTAAAAATAGTTTTGATGCTGATATTCACGGTAGCAAACAGGAGCAGAGCTGCAGAATATAAACCTCACTGCCCCAACCACCGGCGAAAGGGTTTCTACCCTCTGCAGAAATTGACCCCCGGCTGCCGAGAGGCAGCGTCCAGGCCTCGGCCCCTCAGCTCCGTCCTTCGACCAGCCAAGGGAACAGACGGGGCGCCCCCGAAGCTGACCGCTCGCAGAGCCCTTACCTGGCTCTCTCCCAGAGCCGAGATCAGTGGTCACGTTTCCAGCGCTCACCACTGCTCGGAGTTCTCCCCACACAAAGCCCGCAAAGCCCCAGGGAGGAGCCGGTTATGTCTTTTACCCGCCACTCAGGGTGCCTGGCGGAGCTTCCCTTCAGCAGCGGATGAGATCCGTCGCGGAAAGAGACGGAAGCGACAACTTCCAAGCGGCGGCAGCACAGTCACCAGTGTGCACTTCTCTCGCTAAGGAAAGCTGCGCTGGGGTGGAGGCAGTAACCCCGATCTCCCCTCAGAGGCACCCCCAACCACCACGGACCGGAGACGACCCACGATCGCTGACGGCACCCACGCACCTCCACGACCGTTACCCCGCCTCGCGCCGCGCCCCTGTAACGGCAGCCGCGCCTTCTCCCCGCCCTTAGCGACCGGCTCGGCCCATAACAGCGCCACCCCCGGCAGGGCGGGGTGCAGGAGGCCGCATGCGTGCCGTGGCGGGGGTCAGGTGGGAGGTAGGGGGTGGTGTGCTTCGTGTGGCCCTGCCCTGTCGAGCAGCTGCAGCGCTCTGGAGGCGTGGAAAAAAAAAAAACCAACACAAAACCGCGTGAAACTTCTGTGACGAGCTAAGGGGTTGTGATAGGTGCTTGCGTGTTAAGCTGCTTTTCAGGAAGTGTGGCTGCTGGCTGGAGAAGCGGCGGGTAACCGAAACCGGCAGCAATTTGGAGCTTATGCCGCTGTCTGGCAATGAACTCTGAGCTGCCGTGAAGTTTCTGTCTTGTACTGGGTTTCCGGCTTTCTTCCGTCCTGGAGCAATTAAGAATCGCACCAGTGTAATTATTTCCTGTTTGTTTTTTCTCCCTGTTACCAGCATCGGTGGGGTTTGGGATGCAGGGTATAAATCCCCTGGATACGGAGGGACATGAGGTGCTGACGGTGGAAAGCAGCAGTAGCCTTCGCCTCTGAGGTGCGAGGCTCGTCCGCCTGAGGTCCGCGCGTGTCAGCCGGCTGTGGCCAGCTCTGCGTGGCTGAAGGCCGTGCGGTGCTTTTAAATGGCTGAGAAACTACTTGCTTTAAAACCGTCTCATTTAGCACTTGCATCTTTTTACAGGGCATTAACAGCTGGCGGAGGTGAACTGTTAAAAGGTAATGAAAGGTCTCATCTTGCTATTTTAATTTACTTCTACATCGTTGCTATCTACTGCTATTTTTATTGTAATTGAAAAGTATGCTACTAACCAGCTTACTTAAGTCAGTGTAATGCAATAAAACTTCCACAAGGGCCATTAATTTGGAAAATCTTAGTTCTGCTGTCTAGTAAATTGAGTAGCCTTAGCACTGGGTAGACCTCTAATGAAATCTACTGAAAGTTTTGCAGTTTTCCTTATTACTTAATGGTTATTTTTAAAATTGCACATTCAGGTCTAAATACTTTGATTGACTTTGTACAAAAGTGTGCTTCTTTCCTGAGCCAGCAAACAATGTGGAAGTGAAATCTGAGGTCTTCTTTCTCAGAAACTTGCTTTCTCACTTATGCAGGATTTGAAAATGGAATTTACAGTTAATCACACGTGGGATGGTTTACCTCTGAGCCATGAGCCAGTAACAATTGGACTGAAGTCGGACAGTGCAGGACTGCTAATGGAAGTTAATGCTCCCTTCTTTAATGATCCTCCAGCACCTCTTGGAGAGGCAGGAAAACCTTTTAGTAGACTTTGGGACTATGAGGGTAAGTTTTAACTGTTCAGCTTTAAAAATAAAAGCTCTTGAAGTTACAGGTGTAGCACAGCATTTCAAATAGCTATGAAGCTGCCAGTAACAAGTGCACAGCTAGTCAAGCCCTGGCATGGAACAGGCCAAAAATCATAAATCATAGAATTGTTAGGGTTGGAAGGGTCCTCAGGGATCATCTAGTTTCAACCCCTGCCATGGGCAGGGACCCCTCACACTAGATCAGGTTGCTCAGAGCCACATCCAGCCTGGCCTTAAAATCCTTCAGGGATGGGGCTTCTACCACTTCCCCGGCAACCTGTTCCAGTGTCTCACCACCCTCATGGTGAAGAACTTCCTAACATCCAATCCGAATCTACCTGTCTGTTTCCATTCTCCCTAGTCCTATCATTACCTGACACCCTCAAAAGTCCCTCCCCAGCTTTCTTGTAGGCCTCCCCTAAGGTACTGGAAGGCCATGAGAAGGTCTCCTTGGAGCCTTCTCTTCTCCTGACTGAATAGTCCCAACTCTCTCAGTCTGCCCTCACAGGAGAGGTGCTCCAGCCTTCTAATCATCCTCGTGGCCCTTCTCTGGACACACTCCAGAGCTGCCCTTGGTGAAGCCATCCTGATTGTACCCAATCACCTCTTAGTTATTCTTCTGCATGGGTGTATCCCCTTGGGTCCCATGGGCTTGAACACTTTAAAGTTCTTCAGATGGTCATGAACCTGATCTTCACTCACAATGGGCAGTTCCTTCTTCCAGTGCCTGCCATTATCTTCCATTATTCTGGGAGTGCGGCTGGAGCCCTTGCCAGTGAAGACTGAGGTAGAAAAGTTGAGAACCTCAGCCTTCTCCATATCACTTCTCACTAGTTCACCTACTTCCTTTCTGAGAGGGGCCCACACCCTCCCTAGTCTTCTTTTTACCATTAATATACCCACAGAAATTTTTACTGTTCCCCTTGATCTCCTGGCTAGGTTTAATTGTAACTGAGCTTTAGCTTTTCTAACCAGGTCTCTTGCTGCTTGGGCAGCTTCCTTATATGCCTGCCATTCTAGCTGTCGTTCTTCCACTCCCTGTAGAGTTTCTTTTTGTGGGACAACGTGTCCAGGAGCTCCTTGCTCATCCAGGCAGGTCTCCGACCGTTCTTTCCCCTTTTCCTCTTTGTGGGTATACTTTGCTCCTGGGCACAGAGAAGGTGATCCTGAAAACGAAATTGTTAAAGTGTGATGTGAAGGTATCACAAAATATTTAACATAAAATGCTGGCAGGCTGGGTTGTCATTGGGTTTGTGTTTTTTTTTCAGTTGTAGAAGCATTTTTCCTGTGTGACAGAACTGAACAGTATTTAGAAGTTGAACTTTGTCCGTAAGTACATCACTGAAAAAAATCACAAATGTTAATTTGCACTTCCAGTTCTAATGCTTGTAAGATGATGCATGTATGATGAAAACTGGGAACTTGTGGCAAAACAGCACATTAACAGCTTGGCATCATTGTAAGACAATTGTGCTCATTTTTTGACAGCCATGGACAACACTTGGTGCTGCTGCTGTCTGGAAGAAGAAGAGTATGGAAAGTAAGTGGTCAAGTACATTTGCAATGCACAGAGGAACTAATTGTTTTAGGTGATCGTTGCCTGATTAAAAGATATTACCTCTTTTATTTCTTCCTTTTACAGGAAGCACTTCCTTTAGAGTTTGAGGTGACCAGAATGAAAACTAAATGGGAAGGTAGAGCTCATCTTCCTTGGAATTACTTTCCACCGTACACTAACAAGTTCAATGCATTTGCAATTCATGGCTCAGGAGAAGAGAGAGTATATGAAGCACTTCATCCTGTGCCTCGACATGAGCTACAGGAAGGGCAGAAACCAGATTTGTAAGCATAAAGTCAGCTCTTCTGTAATATAGTTAGACTATTCTTGGGATAATTAAAGCTAATCTGTTTTTCAGACTGAATGCTGCTTGTACTTAAATTACACTGCTTAGCCCCAGATCCATTGGCACTGCACTTTGCATAAAGCACTGTGACAGAGAGCTGTAATTAGTGCTTGATTTCTATGTTATCCCCTAGGTGCATAGAAAATGATGCATTAAACACCATTGGCATCTGTTTTATCACCTTCTTGAGCTAAATCATAGCTAGGGTGTTCTGCTTTTTCCTTGCCTCCAGCACCTCCTGAAACGCCATTTAGTGTTAATTTTACCAGGTAGAATTCCCAGTAAATCTCTTTTGCTTCTCCCCCACTGTTGTAAACAGCATCACCTCTACAGATGGCTCCATATGATGGAAAAATCTGAGGAAGCAAACTAAACTAAAAGGTATCATAAAAAAGATGCCCAGTATCAACAGGAAAACTAGAATATCTTGATTTTACAATTGTACTTTGGGCCTGTTCATTTTCTTTTGACTATGAGGCTGAGATGATTTGATAAAATCCTGCTACTTCTGGGCATTCTGTATAAATGAACTAGCTCTAGAGTACATGATAGTTATTATGCAGACTTCTTATTCAACATACAATGACAGTCAGGTAAGCTATATTTTAGATAAGTTACCCTTTTTTGCCATTATTTAAGAAAAAAGCCCCTTCACACGTGACCGTACTCTCCAGTACAAGATTCTCAGAAACACAGTAGTGATTTTTTTAATCTAGAAACTCATATTTTGGAAAAAGACCACATGGAATGCTGGTTGCATTCCTGTCCAAGGAAACCTGAAAATATAGATTAATTACTCCTGTTGAGGATGCTGCATTTTATTAAGACAAGGAATCATTTTCTCTTGTCCCATCACCTGCTACTAGAGAAAAGAGACCGACCCCTACCTCATTCCAACCTTCTTTGGTGTTACTGTGTAGAGCAAGGTCTTCCTTCAGCCTCCTCTTCTCCAGACTAAACAACCCCAGTTCCTTCAGTTGCTCCTCTTAAGACTTGTTCTCTAGACTCTTCACGAGTTTGTTACCCTTCTCTCAAGCCATTCCAGCACCTCAGGGTCTGTCTTGTGGGGGGGCCCAAAACTGAACCCAGTGTTCAAGTTGCAACTTAAGTCACCAGTGCTGACTTAGAAGTGTTTTTTTTTCCTACTCTCTCTGCAGTCATCGCCTGGAATTTTTCAAAGATTTGAACCTGAAAGGACTAATGGGAGAAGATTGGAAACAGCCTGAGTCAAATATATGGAAGTCTCTTGCTAATTAAATGGATTGAGGCATAAATTTTTACAGCTTTATGGTTGGATAAAGCTATATGAAAACAACTTCTTCATTCTGAGCAGAGCTGGTAAATATCAGATTAGATTTCATTGACACAAAGTCATTGGTAAAGCTTGAAATTAACTGCGAAGTATCTGGGCCACAAAAGCATGTCACCTAATGTTGGAAATACTCTGTGTGTGTCTGCTTTCTACATATGGACACAAATACTTTTAAACACTGCTGGATACTGTTGGGTGGTAACCTCTAATCTGTAAACTCTGACAGGATTTACAAGTGAAGTGTTCCTTTTCCTTTTAGTCTATCATACCAAATGCTGGTTGATTGTGGCTGCTCACTTGATCCTATATAGGTTACTTAGAAAATGGGAAGCTTGCCCATTAACCAGATCTTTCTTCTGAACAATAGGTAACTTAAAAAATCAAACTTCTTTGTTTAATGCAGAATGAGGATTCACACCAAGACATGGTCCTCAGTCCTGTACTGGAACAAGAATTTCCTCCATCCTATTGAAATAGCATCACAGGGTAAAAGGTGGTCACGTTCTCTAGTTTTGTGAGAAGACTTCTTTTGGGAATATGAGGAAATATGTCTATCATAACTGAGGGCATATCAGTGATCCAATGGACTTTGTTGTCTTTTAATTAGACACTATATTCCTTGCTATAAAGTGCCATCTGTTGAAAATTACAAGTATTGTACATTCAATTGTTTGCCTTCTTTTTTCTATCTTGAGTCCATGTACAGTTTTCCAAAGAATGAAATTGGTCTAAAATATTTCATAATCCAATACATATTGATTAAAAAAATACTCTAGATGTCGATCTCAAAGCTGCTTTTGAAGTTCCATTCAGAAGCAAAACAAAAACCTCACCCTGTTTCACTAAACTTTTACACTTAATTGTAAACAGTACATGTATATGATCATTAATTATTAGTCTTGGTATGTGATTTAATCCAGTCCGTATGAGTGTGTATAAATGCATATATATGTAGGCATTCTGCATTGTACTTGTTTCGTATGGCAAACTTGTATCAAGAGTAACACAGATAGTCTAAACTGTCACACTGGCTATATCCTGCGCAGGCTATCAACTTGATAGAAGGCAGAGCTGCATGATAGAAAGCACAGGTGGTGAAAGCACTCTATCCACAACTCCCTTTCATTTTGACTTAAACGCTTCAACCCTGTGAGCACTGCTTATGTATTACTCTCTTAAATTTAAGAAATCATAATGTCTCAGATATTTCCTGTGGATGATATTTGGCCTTGTGCCAGTTCTATCCTGTGACAAACTTGAGTCTAAGATGCTGGAATTGTATTGCTTTAGAAAGGGGGAATACCCTTGGGGGAGGGCACAAGCTTTGATGTTTTTGGTTTTAGCTAAAGGCTAAAAATAACTTTTTAAATATCAGTGCCTTGGCAAATGTTAATTGTGTTACCATATTTAGCTGGAATTCCTAAGAACATGAGGCTGTTAAGTTACCACTATCTTTCTGTTGTCATTCTGTCAGTGCCTTTCTATTGTCATCGCCTTTTCCAGCACTGCAAGAGTTTTAAAAACCATTAGCCAGTTTCAGGTGAATCAGAGGAACAGGCAGCCTCAAAAGATAAGTTTTGCAAAATGTCTGGGCATTAACAGCTGTGAGATAACGGTTGCCTTATTGTGTCAGATAGGGGGTGTGTGTGTGTGAAATTGCCTCACGGCCTGGCTTGAAGGAGGTCCTGTCTGTGAAGGCGGGAAATCCCGCTTCCTTATTTTAAACGCACCGCAACAGCGCCACTGAATGGCCAATGTGCGCACTGCGCTCTGCCCCTCAGGCTGGAGGAGGAACAGCAACTTCCGGGCGGCCACGTGTGAGCAGCGGGCCCGACGGCTCCGCTCCCCACGGCCCATACCGCCTCGCCAGCTCCATACTGGCCGTGCCCCGGGTTCTGCCACCGCACCCTCCGCAGTGCCAGCACGGCCTGGACGACCCCCTACAGCCCTTCTACTCCAGCAGCTCCGCACGGCCTCGGCCCTGCCTCCGCTGCCGCGCAGGGCCCTCAGGCCTTCTCAAGTGTGCACCTGCTGCCAAGAACTAGGTACAGTACCTGTGGTGACTTTAGGAGCTGAATCCAAGAAATAGTTTCGTCTGTTTGCTCCTTAATTCTCGCTGTCTCTTCCTTTCTTTCTACGTTTCCCTTTCATTTTCTCTCTACTCTGGTCCAATCTAATGAAACCACACTCATGGGGTGGCTTGGCAGGTCACCTTTAGTTACTCCAAGGGAATTATTTGAACCACACTGCAACTGACCAAGGTTGATACAGGATGGCTGGGCCGTGACAACAGCTGGAGACAGCACCCCAAATTGAGGAAAAGGAGAGATAATCTCCTTACTTCTTAAATTGTGCTGCTGGTGCATGCTTCAGCTGTAGTGTGTGCAACTTGAGGAAACAGTCCTGCTGTTCCTGTCCAGGAGAATACACGCCTCCACCCCGCCCCCGAAGGATAAGGATTGCAGTTTCCCCAAGTTTAACACCAGGGTTAGCTTAAAAACATACATTATCATGTGTCTGTAGCATCATTTTGTTACTGCCTCTGAAAATACACTTCTGGTTTAACCCATCTTCTAGTTCAGTGGGTTCTGCTGTAAGAATGCTGATCCTAAAGAGAAGCAGAATGCAAACTTGAAAATACTGTTCTTACTTACAATTCCTATTGGGATAATGGATGTTGCTTACATAGTGCTTAATACCAACAGATAAATTTTTTTCCACTGTGGCCAGGTCATTCAGCAAAGCTTTTAATTACTTCTTATACTGTGCTGCAGCCATGCTCCTGTTTGTAGGGCAATAAAATCACCTGTCCTAGTTTATACTGTTGTGGTGGTTGGTTTACTAAGTTTAATGAACTGCAGTGAGCAGTTTTACTGTAATGTTATTTACTTTTTTTTTTTCCAAATCTGTGCAGTAAATGCTTGACCAGTTGAGGCAGAGTTTAGATGTGGATAGCTGCATCCTCTTATTTATAATCAGACTGAATAACCTGGAAAATAAAAATATTAAATTTGTTTCAACAATTCTATTTTCTACGTGCATTTCTAAGTTCCTTCTGATAGTATGTTTATTACTTGTAAATATTATCATGAAACCTAGACTTCAGATAGCTCACTTTTCCTTGTAATGCCAGTGAATCTTTATGGAATTGGTGTTTGAAAACATACTGTGTCTGCACTCCCGAAGACCTTGTTTTTTATGCTTCTTGCCACTAGGTGGAAGAAGAAGGTTGTCAAAACTATGCCTTGGTGTTACCAGCCTAAGTATCCCCAAGAAGATCATTCCTTCTTACTAGATTCTTGACGTGAGGAAAAAGCTGTTGCAGATAAGCTGATAATGGCTTATTTTGAATTTTTGGGACGTGTTAATCAGAAGAAATACTATGTCATGCTGTGTAGTTAGAGTTCTAGTGTTTCTTTTTTTACTGTAGTTTTCCTAGAAGTTTAAGACTAACAGAAGATAAATTCCATGACATGTCTGTAATATAAAAATAATGCTGTGTTATGCAAGTGCTTTGAGTATTCTTTTGCTTGCTTGCATGTGTGTTGTTCTTTACAAATGGCTTGGATAGTATCTTGCAAAGCTACCAAAATGCTGTGTTAAAGGCAGCCTGGTTTGTAAGGGATGGCTTGAGTGATGCAAACACTCGAGTGAGGCTTAGAGAAAAATGTAGAACAGTGTGAAGCTTAGGAGGAACAGAAAATTGTTCAATACAAGAAAGCAGAAAGAAAGTTTTCCGTTAAGAAAACTTGGTTGATAATGTGTCTTGCCAGAAGTGATTTGTGCCTTAAATGCAAAGATGGAGCAACTTAGGTTGTTAGCTGTGGTGGGTAATAATATCTAACACTATATACTGTGTGTGTGTTGGGGGGTATGCAAAAGCTCTGAACAGGAGTAAAATTTTGTTCTTGTATTCATATACTTTTTATATAGTTTTCTCTATGCCAGGACAGCTATTGGAGCTAGTAAGCTCCAAGTTCATGCTGGATTATGTAGGTTTTGTTGGCAACAACTGGCAGAGCTACTGTATTCTCTGTTCTAGTTAACTCATTAGAAATGCAAGTCAGTTAATATTTGTCCTGGCCAGTACTTTGATGATACAATGCTGGTGAATGTGATGCTCAGCACTATGTTGCTTGCTGTTCTTTTTTCTAGGCTGAGATGTTTTCTAGGCTGAGTGCCTCTGAAAGGCACAGCGCAAAACTGTTGTATTTTAAATTCTGACCATGTGAAATACAGCTCAGTGCATAATTTGCTGCACATAACATTTAAAACTGTTCTTTTACACTACTAGAGCCATTTCTGAAGTGAACTTCATTCCTTTTAATTATGGTATATTTCTAATAATGCTGTTGAAGTTTGATTGTTAACTTGCAATTATTTTATTGGATTTCTTCTTTTTGCTTTCAGTGCTTCAACAAAAATGCTGGGAGGTGCTTTAAGCCTGATTATGAAGCCCTTTTTTACACTGGTTATACAAACAGCTATGCACATGGTTATGCAAATAGTCCCACTGAGATCAGTGCTACAGTTAATATGAAGTGTATTGCAGTTTTGTCTTTTTTCATCTGCTTGTCTGTCTGTTGAAATTAATATTATCAGGAGAATTCAGTTCTAGAAGCTAGTTCTATCTGAGCATACTGCTTGTTTTCATTATTCTGATTTCAAACAGGCAAAAAGCCTTAGCTGCAAGGTTTGTTGGAGGGTTGTGAGTGATGGCTCAGGAGGCACTCTATCAGTACTAGCTATAAGCATACCAATGTACGTTGGTGATTCATTTTCAGAAATGGTGATTTCAACTACCACTGAGCATGTCTGTAAATACTCTCTTAGTTCCGTAGTTCATTTGCCAATACAAATGTATTCTTATACTTGGTGGTAGACCAGAGCTGACTGAATTTCATTAAAGTAGCACTGAAATGAAATCTAAATTGCTGTGCCTTCACTGCTGTTTTAAAACCAGCCTAGCTAGACCAATTCAGTGGGTTTCTTGGAATATGCAACAGATATGTGAGGGGGTTAAAAAGGAACTTTTCAAATGTCATATTTTTAAAATACAGAACTCCCCTCCATGGAACACTCTTTTTGGTCAGTTTAATCTTGTCTTTCACTTCATAAGTTTGTTCTCTTGAACTTAGTCACTGCAGACAATCTTGTTGCTAGTAGTAGCTGTCCTAAAATTACTGATCTCTTTAATTCTAGGCAGTGTAATTGGTTCACTTTCTTCTTACTGCTGAGTTTGCTTACATCAGCAAATTAAGCATTCTGGAACCTGGTAACATTCTCAGTGCTTTATAGCTTATACAAGACATGGTATTTATATTCAGTTGTGCCAGGCACTTTAAATAATTGGTTCTGGTTTCAAAGTTGCTTATTACTTTTCCAAATGTTAACAGGGTGGTCTACAACCTCTTATGCCAGGTCTCTACTTCAGACCTTTTTTTATTTCAGCAAAATGCTTAGTTGCTTCAGAGGAAGATAGTTAATGATGTCAGAAGATAAATGCATGGTCTTGTACCCTCTTAAATTCTTATGTCTTCTAGAATGAAATCCTGAGTCTTGGTGAGAGGTCTGTATTATTGCCAAGGAGTCTTTTATAATCTCTCTGTAACAGCTTTGCAGAATATTCAAAAGAGCTTTTTGCAGCTTGACAGGTGATCTCTTTGAAGATTCTGCTGGGGGTGAGCATATACCACTGTCAGGCAGATTTGCCAGGCTTTAACTCATTCAGTGTTGAGTGGTCTTTTCTGTCTCCAGTGACAGGTAATGCAATGGGGAATGGGAATGCTCTTTTTTTCATGAGTACTGGTTAAGCTACAATTATCTTCTGCCTGGAAGAGATAGTTTGAGGATGTGGAAGAGGGCTACAAGTTGTTCTGAATATTCTTCCCCACTTTTGCAGTAAATGCAGAATTCTGGCTTCTAACAGTTTCATTCCCTGCATGCTGTCCATCATGTGAAATGAGAGTACAGAAAAAATGTGTCAGTTCATGTGGCATATGTAGTTTAGTGTGGGGTGGGTTTATATAATCATAAACAAGAAACTCAATATGTAATACAGAAGGCTGCACAGAGTACATGGTCACTTCTGAACTCTTGAGCATTTTATGACATATTGGCTTTAATGCTCCTTTATTGCTTTTTGATGGATCCTTTCAGTCACTTCTGTAGTTTTTTTTTGCCTTGAGGACAATAAGTGATATGGTACCAATCTGTATATCCAAAAATCCCTGATCAAACCAACGTTAGTCATGTTTTCCTTATGTTGTCAAAGAGATCTCCATTAGTGAAGTCTTTGTCATGAAAGATGGTTTTGGAAGTTGAGGGCAGGCTGCTGCTTAAGAGGAGGCATTTTTGTCTTGTCAGTGCCTCTCGCTTAAAATCCTTTCTGTGATTGCAGAGGATATTCTGGAGCTGTGAGACGAGTCAGTATAGACAACAACTCTGGCTCCAGAAAAGCAAATAAGCCCTTTCGCCACCTGATTCTGACCCTTGGTTCTCCCTCTGAAAAGGGGAAAAAATGGGCACTAAAACACCTGCAAAAAACCTAAACCACAATAAACTTCAGTTGAATGAGTTTGGAAATAAAGAAAGAAATGAAGATGTGGGCATCAGGCCATGGAGTAGGAATACAGTTTAAGAGACTTCCTGTGAAAGAAGCGGATTATTTATATACTGGAAGTTCCTTCAGATGTAAATCTATTTCCACACATTGCATTTTTTACATGTCAGGACTTACTGGGATTTAGCATTCAGAATTTGAGAAGAATCTCTGAGCTACTGAGAAGTGGAAATGTCTTTTTTTTATTTTATAAATATATTTTATTTTATTCCTGCACCTGTCTAGTTAGTTTTAATAGAGCAGTAAATTGACTGCTTTCCATCTCAGTTAATCTGTGGATATTTGTTGCTTGGGTGAGGCTCTCCAGATTAATTAGCAGGTTTGGTAAATGATAATAGGGAAAAGTAATCACATGCTGCACATGTTAGTATCACAGTGCCAAGTCTTTATTTTCATCCTCCTGAGTTTTCAGTGTCGGAACTGCTTAAAATCACGATAGCTTGCTTGTAAGACGTGTAATTTATCAGTTAAAACTAGGACTGTGGCACAGATTGCGCTACAAGCATTGACTGTGTTCATCTAATTTTGTGTTCTCTGTAATGTTATGTGCTGAATTTCCCCCTTTGGTTATTAACACCTTCCCCCTCCATGATTCTTAAATGTATTCCAAAAGCCTTCTACAGTTTTCCACAATGTCTGGATTTTTTTTTTTTTTTTTTGGTCTCCTAAAATAAATTTTTTGTCCTGATTATCAAGACCAGAATAATCTTCTCAAAGTAGAAATTTTGCCCAGTGTGCGCCTTCTCTCCTTTCTCTTTTTAGCTTGTATATCAACATTTCCAGCTCTTAACTGTGGTTTAGCCATTACAGCCTTGAATAATTGGATTTTAGTTGGACGAATTACCTGCTCCCATTAAATTCTGTTAAACATCTCCTCTTTTTTAATCATGAAAAGATGATTTAATTAAAAAAAAACAAGATGATACTAGTTGACAAATGTAATGATTCTGTTAGGCTATTAAATATACTGCTCTTACAATCAGTTATGTATAGGTACAAGTTAATAGCTCGTTTATTAGAACTGTTAATCATCTTAGGTTTTTTTAATCAGCTGTGATGTAACTAATTATGGTCATAAGGACTGGATTGTTTAAGATTAAATTCCAGGTCTTCTATGAGATGAGTTTTGTCTTTTTCAGCCAGCTACATAACAGGAGATAACTAGCATTGCTTTCACATGTTTGACACTTAGTTGTGATGTTCCCTAAGCTATAACATGAATAGAGTTAATTGTGGATGGTTGTGTGTCTTTCAGCATCTAATTAGAACATACTAATTACAAGCTGATTTGTGAAGCCTAGTTTCCACTGGATTTATGTTCCATGTTCCCTGAGCCCTTCTGTCTGCATTAGAAATCACTTAAGAATCTTAGGTCTTGTTGGAAGAATAACAGTTAAGGAGCTTGTAATTGCTGTCAGACTGTGATTGAGCTGAGTATCATTCATCTGTTTCTCACAAGTGGAGACAAAAGCAGTATGTTGATTTTATTATTATTTTTTTTTCTGGGTGTGAAAAATGTAGCTGTTTCTTTGCTTGCCAAACAAAAAAACCCAAAACAACCAAACAGAAGAAAAGGTACCAGCATACACAACAGATGAAAATGCTGCTGCTACTACACACAAACCAAAACTGGAACAAAAGGTATGAACCCCAGCCTGGAAACTGGGGAGGAGACACAAAAAACCTGAAACAGGAAACTTTACAAGCTATAGAATATATTACAAGTCCTATAAACCCTGGCCAATCCCTTTCCTGTCACACAGTGAGCATACTGTAGAATGTATGATACAGCTTGCTCTGTTGTTCTGTGCCACTGTGGGATATCCCCATCCTTCCTTGTGGGGCCAGTCAGCTTAAACCCATACACACTGAAAAGCTGCCAGGGTTAAAAAGCATTTGTTAATAGGAATTAATATAAACTATGGTTTGCTTCAGTTTAAAGTAATATTATAGTTTAGTTTCTGTAACAGACTGCACTGATTGTAAGGTTATTGATTGCTGAAACTTCACTTGACTTAGAATTTGTATATACAGTATTTTAGCAGTTACATACAGTGTGATAAGCAATTAATAAAATGAATGCAAACATCTGGTCCTTAAATTTGTTTCCCTCTTTAGTAATTAACTTCTGATGGAGCACAAAAGTGAGCTGATGAAGGTTTGATTTATGGTCTATGTGTCTGTGCATAATTTAAATTCAGACACCATTTTAATTTGGACTGGTAACTATTGCAATCATTTGCATAAAGATAAAAGCCTTTTATGTGACTGCATATGCTTGTGATTTTTGTTATTGATGGTAAATTAGGAAAGATCAGCCAAGTCACTGATTGAAGAAGAGTTTGGATGTGAAGTTATACTCAGTATTTAATGAATGGTGATTTTGAGCTTGTTTTAGCCTTATTGTAATTGAAATTCTGTTTCATGATTGTCTGAATGTGGAGAATTCTACTCTGCAGGACAGTGCTCTGTGTAGTGAGTAATGCAAGGACAACAAAATGCTATCTGAAAGGAACTCTTTCTTGATTCCTCTCTTGGCATTATTACTTTCATGTTCTTAAAAGTCAAAGGACTTCTTCATTGTGCTCTTACCAATGAGATCAGAGAATATTCAGGGAAAATCACTTCGGAATGATCAGGTTTTTGGAAAGGCAGATTGTGTGGAATAAATTTTTTTTCAATAGCTCACACTTTCAGTTAACTGCACACAATGTTTTGGGGTAACAGGATTTCTGTAATGTGTGAAAACTGGCAGGTAGCTTTTAGAATGTTTGTGTACTTGAGTGAAGTACATTAAGATAGAAGTAAGAGTGTGTCCTCAAGACTGCATAAAATGTAGCTGATTATAGTATTTTGTTATACTTAAGGTTGTAATCTGGCTTCTGTTGAATTACACAACGAAACACATAGGATTTCACCACATGTAATCAAAGAGTTTCTTGTACTTAAGCAGCAACTGGTCTTTTCCGAAGTTTGTTTGTCTGGGTTTGTTTCAAAGGACTTTGCCAATATCACATAACAAATGATGTTGACATTTTAATGACTTTTTTTTAAAGTGCCTTGCAAAGGGATTGATCTGCTATAAAAAGTGGAGATAAGCTGGAGCTGTTGAAATGGTGCATCATTTATTTTTGAAAGCATTTGTCACCTGAGAATAATAAATTCCATGTTATCCATGGGTATATGATTGGAAGAATATATGAGCATTTTATCCAGTGCTTAAAGAAGAAAGTGAACTGGGTCAGGAGCTTGATTTGTGAGTGTGAACAGTTTCTTTTTCCCCATAAAGCAAGATAGGCTTCAGTGAAGGCACTGAAGTCTGGAAATAAGTTTTTTTCCTTTTGATTTTAATGAGTTTTAGATTAAATCCAGAATGGAATGTCATCTGGACTGACACCTGCAATGAGACTTTTCAGCTAATGAGAGTATGGAGCATCCTATGCAAGGTGATTATTTGAATACAATAACAAGGAATAAATGTTCTAGAGGAAATGTAACAGCTACGTGCAAGCAAATTTCAGGGAATATATTCAGCTGTATTCCTTTAATGCAGGAAGTTACTGCTTTTTAAAGCCCTGGGGCTGATTTATTGTGCCCTGTGGCCATGATTTGAGAACTTAAGCAGGATGTTGTTAGCGGAAAAACTACTGTAGCAGCTTTTCCTTCATTTGAGGCTTGGTGGTTCTGTAGTACCTCAGAACTTTTTGGCTGCCTGAAGGACCCTGGGCAGTTTCTGCTTAATTCTGTTAAAGCACATTTTCCAATTCACTATTTCAAGAAAGGAACTGGAAATTGCTCTGTGGCAAAAAAAAAAGCATATTTATTTGCTGCTTAAAAATAGTATTTTGATATCTAACTACCTGATAGGTGGAAATGTCATAGTATTCATACTCTTAATATTATAAAATATTACAGTAAAATTGTTATACAATACTAGCTCAGTTAGTGCCAATAAACTCTTGGTAATTCCTTGCAAAATCAACTCAAACCCTCATTGCACTTACAGCTGAATTTTGCTACCCTGAAACATGTGGCCAAGACACAGTTGTGTCCGATGAGGTACACATCTGGCCTTGGATAATACTTGCAAGTTGCTCCATATGAAAGCCAGAGACTATGAATTCTGGTTTAATCACATCTAAGAGTTCAATTTTGAAGTGTAAATTGTTAGTGGAACTCAGAACACTTACTTACTGTTCTTTATTTTCTTCATTAGTTACTGATGGTATATTTCAGAATGTCAAGTAAAAAGTTGTAGCTATAGGTAAATCAGATGCTGCTATTAAATAATGACTAAAAGTACTTGAAAACAAACATCTGGTTTGAGTCTCTAAGACTGTGTTTTTTGAGGTAAATAAGCAAGTCTTAGGGGCCACATTTCAAGTACTCCTTGGGTTTTGCATTGATTGCTGTAAGTTCCTACTGTGGGGAGATAACTGGTTCTTTAAACTTCTTGGACATAATGTGCTTTCCTAAAACATCCCCCTAAACAGAAACTACTTGAAACTATTTTAAGTAATTGTCTGAGCAACGATATTCATATTATAATGGTATAGCTTAATCTTTCAAATTCAGAGAGACTTGGTTGTTCATGTTCTATTACTACCAAATGTAAAAAGGTTTTTTGTGACTAGCTGGAACATTTATTTATATTAAAACCCTGTTACCTGCTTTCATTTTCTTCAGCTGTAGAGCAGAATTGATTTCCAGAGCATCAAAACATTTTGCAAAACATGATTTTTGTTCTTCAGTTACTCATACCTGGTAGTCACAAAAGCTGTTGTATCTAATCCTCTGGTAGGGAAGGAATAAGCTCTTTGTAACAGCTACAGTTTAATTATAGCCACTGTGTACCTGTTCCTTTTGGATCCAGGTTCTGACTTTGCAGATTTTCATGTAATGTATTTCAGACTGACTCTTGGGAATGATCCTGTGGAGCTGCTAAAATTGGATTCTTTCCAGTGGCAGAAAAGTAGTTCTCTCTAACGATATTTTCAGAGTAATGGAGAGACTGTGCAGGTTGCTCATGATTTGCAACATGCGTACAAGAATATAGTCATGAATAAGATGACAGTGTTTATAAACTGTTCATGCTAGACAGTCTATAACTTATGGTTCATAGTAATGAGTTAACTTTTCTTAGATCCATGTGAATTTTACAGGATTTGTGTATTCTGGAGTGTTTTATCTTCTTTGCTCTAAATAGAACCTTTAAAATGAAACTCATTAAGGATTAAACTGATCCATAAATCATAGAATCATTGTGAATCATCATTAGGCTTGAAGGGGGCTTGGAGATCATCTACTCCAACCTTCCCACCATGGGAGGGTGATAAAATATTAGCCAAAAAATTAAAAGCATGACTGCTTTATGTGGACAATCCTATCCTGTTGTTAGGTAACTCCTTTTAAGATGCAGATTTTATAGGTGCCTAAGAAGAATGATTAATAATAGGACGACTTTAAAATTTCAACCAGAACAACTGTTGACTCTTACTGAGCATTGCTGGATGTTATTTTTTTAGTCAAAAAAATTCAGACACTGGTATCATTACAAGTAATGAACCAGTTGATGATCATCTGCTTTGCTGTAGTTTTCCAAGAGGAACAAAAAATGGAAACGTGTTCAGACACATTGCTGCATTGTCTTGTGTACTATGGTGTGTGCAAGGTCAAACCTTGTCTTGGAGTCAGTTGTGCAATTGAGTGTGGCTTGAAGTCACTGAAATTCCTTATAGTGCCACTTTAAATGGAAGTTTAAGAACTTTAAATGAAAGTGTGTGAAGTTGTCTTTGCAGAGTGTTATTAACTACAGGGATTCTGGATTAATTTAGCAGCCAGGTCTGTTCTTTCAGCCATAAGCCATGCTGTCAGGGAAACTTAATTACACTTTAAGTGGGATGCAAATGAGTTGTGACACTACATCATTTCACATGAAAGGTTCATTACTTACATTAACTGCACAATGCTCTCTCCTAAGCATTGGGCTCATTACAATTTTTCTGGTTTTTAACATAGCTATGTCTGAGTATGGCTTTAACTTTTAATATGTCTTCTCTTACTTCATGTCCTTTCTTTAATCGTTTAAGCTTCAAGCTGTTGAGTTTGTCAAGCTGAGTCTGGTTAGCACAGAAGATAGTATTAAAAATCCCATTTGTAGGTTCCTCAAACTGAATTTGTTTGCCCTCTTCTGAGGTTACACTTGTGCAGAGCTCTTGCATGTACTTTCATGTGAGTCATCTCCCCAAGTGTGTTTCTTGCATCTTTCCCCAATATTAGCAGGAAATAGATGTCATTATTCTTAGTCGTTATTCACTGGGTCATGGTAAAAAATTATGATTCTTTTAAAATGGAACTAAATATATTTATAATGCCTCAAAAGTATGGAATTTTGATTCATTTTTGGTCATTCTCAAGTGGTGAAAAAAGAACTTACAATTGGTCTTGGATTCCTAGGCCAATTCCATGGTTGCTTGGTAGGTTTGTGCCATCAAGCAGTTGTGCCTGTACCAGAGAAAGATGTCAAAAGGAAGCACTGTTCAGTTATCTTGAAGTCTTAATTCAACAGAAGACTTAATTTCATCTTAGTGCTCCTTTCCATAATATTTCCCTCCTTGCTTTGAAAAGGAGAGGGATTTTGTAAGACAGAGTCTTGCTTTTCTGGCACAACAGCAAGTGGCCATTTAAGTCCATTAATTATTCGTTCTTGGAGGAAGATTATATCAGTGTTGACAATTATTCTAGAATATTGTTTTCAGCTTGCATAAAGCAACCCATGATAGCACTTTGAAATGGCATTAAAGTTGTGCATTCACAGCAAGTCCTGCCAATGTATTTGATAAGAAAATAAATCTTTGTGCTTTTTAAATCAAATTTTGTTTGCAAGTCCACACTAAACTGGATTCTAGTCAAACCCTTTATTGCTGCTTAGATAAGGTCTTGAATGCAAGACTCTTAGGTACTATCATCACTTCACTCCTAATTTAATAACTGCCAATTAATCTAATGAACTTGATTTCATGTCACTGAATTTAGTGCTCATGAAAACTGCCAACATGATATCCTGCAAACTAACTGGCAATCCAAGGTCAGTGTTTCAGTGCACCTGCCTGTTGTGTACAGAGCGAGTGTATTGCCAATTCCCTTGTGTTCCTGAGGATTGTGCTGTCACCCTTGATGCAGAGGGTGGAACAATGACTCCCAGGCTGTTGTCAAGTGCAGAGTTTGAATTCATGCTTTGGCAGCATCAGTTACCTGCTGAAGTCAGTGGAGTCACTACAGAACAAAGTGGAGCTATTCCTTGAAATCTGTGGGCCTTCCCTTGGTCTTAGTTTCATTATGACTTTGGTGAAAATGATATCAGAGAAAGTTCTACTGAAAAATTTATTAGGTCAGCAATCTCTCTCCGTGTTAATTTTATGCATCTCTGAAGTAGGTGTATCAATGGCTCATTAACTGCAAACCTGTGATTTTAAGAAGGGTATCCAAGTTCATAAACACTGTTTGTCATGCTGCTGTGGACCTAAGCAGCAAAATAGCTTGCTTTTCCTTAGGAGAACTTTGGGTATCATTAAGCTGTCTCTATGAATTAATTTCTTTGCCTTCTATTAGATTAGAACATGGAAAAGTTGAGGTCTCATGAGCTTCCCACTAAGTTTGAAACAATGTATGAGGTAGTTTTGTGAAATTTGTGAGGATTATTACCCCAAATTTATGTCCTGCATTAGTTTTGAGTATAAATTCACCTATAAATATTATCTGGGCTGAAAGCTGTTTTGTATGTAACTATCACTGTACCAGCAACAAATTTCCATCTTGCCCCTTCTTGGAAAATTTATCACTCTCTGAATGTACTTCTGTTCTTAAAAAATAGAACATGTTAGAGTAAATACCTCAAGAAGGTTTTCACTTTCTTTGATTAGATTATTCCTTCTCATGTTGTATACCTTTTAAAAAGAAAATGATGTACCTTGTCCTATACCTTGAACTATTCCTGTCTCATGTGACTGTTTTTTACTCTTGGAGGGGGAAAAAGACACAAGTGAAACATCTGCTGTAAAAAAACTAGTCTCAAGACTTTGAGATCAGCCTTCAAATATTGTAGCAGACTAGCTGTAAAAAATATTCCTGGGAAGCATGTATT
Organism: Picus viridis; assembly: GCA_033816785.1. Lineage (NCBI taxonomy): Eukaryota > Metazoa > Chordata > Aves > Piciformes > Picidae > Picus > Picus viridis. The sequence goes on from CM066581.1 coordinate 8,953,301, forward strand.
AGGGAAAAAATGAACTACGCTATCATTAACAGTTAAGGTTCTCTAGCATTACTATAATGTTCAGACACAGAATTTGAAGATTAGAGTTAGAAATTCAGTCCAGTTGTGGAGAAGTGTAATACCTAAAACAGATTTGAAGAATAAAAGTATACCAATAAATCACCTGTCAGTGTAGATAATAGAATACTGCATCATTTTCTATCAGCTGAAGTAAAGGTTACACACAATTGTTTACTCAAACAGTATGATCTTACTGGGGTATTCAGCATTCACTTCCCTGGTTGCTGAGGGCCAGAATGCCTGGGAGTAAGTGGGTAAGTGATCTTCAGTGTACTCTTGCATGCTCCTCTCCTGCTCTCCGTTGTGTCTGATGCTTTTGCTCAACAAGGTGAGGTGAGAAAGGTGGGCAGCATCTGTATTTTAGCTTTTTCTGTACCATCCTTTCGAACTCACACTGGGGAGGGTGGATTTGGGGAGGGAGTGGGAATTGGGAAGAACTAACCCATTTATGAGGAAGGTCTTGAGACAAATGGTAGCAAGGAAAAAATTACAATTATTTCAAAGATCCTTCCTCCAGGTCCTTCTGAGGTACAGGAGTTACGAACTGCCCAATTTAGTTTTTGCAATGTGGTTTTGTAATTGAAATATTTTACCTCTTTCTTCAGTTGTTACAATTTCTGAAAAAAGATGCTGTGGTATTTAGTAGCAGTAGTGATAGCAACATTGAAGTGATAATGGTTGTTCAACTGAGGGTAAAAAATACTTTCCTTGAAAAGTCAGGTGTTGACTATAAATATAATTCAAAGAGTTGTGAAAAGAAAGAAGTGTGGTAAATGAATACTTAGTTTTGCTTTGAGCAGTATGATGTTAAAAATCACAAATATTTACATTTGAATTGAAGCACTAGGGTACTTCAGTGTCTTCAGAACTAATGGTCTGTAGCCACAAACACTATTTTAAAGTAGCCTTTATAAGTAGTATTTTTCTGCCATTAAATTGCACAGAAGGTGGGGAATGATATAGATTAAAAGTAAATTGCAGGAGGCACTTGAAACTAGACATTGCCACCATTACAATGAGCAGTATTTTATGCTAAATTAGTTTAAAAGGGGCTGACTTGGGACTTTTCATCTCAATAAAATGTAGGCTGAAATAGCAGTCACACTATGCCCACAGTGGTCACTAATTTATTTTTTGCCCTTGTGCATTATCTTGATCAGGACTTTTTCCTGTGTTTTTCGATGTCACGAATTTTCTGTCTGTGTTCAGCAGATAAGGGAATTTGACCCCTTTGCTGTTGTGGGGTGAAATTATAAATGACACTTTCATGGTTTTTTGGTAGTTGCTTCAGGCTCATGAAGTCTGCAAAGCAAGACTAAGGAAGCACTAGGTCCTCCTTTTAGCATGAAACAATACTGTTCCACTCGTGATGAGGAAGACCCTTAATTCTGTCTGGTTTAAAGCTGTCAGAAATTGTGATTCATTCTCCACACTAGGGACTTGAACTCTTCCTCCCATCTGTATTAGCTGTTGTGACAGCAGTGCAAACTATAAAAAACCCCAACAAACCAGTTGTAATTTTTGTATTTAAAAAAATGAGACAAAGCTTAGCTGCAAATAAGACACTGATGACACTACATGGTGAGTGGAGTGTATGAGCTCTCGGTCAGGGGCATATATATGCCCGAAAGCTTGCTACCCTTTAATCAAGATTGCAAAACCAGCTTGACATACTCCACAGTATTTAATTTTCTCTTGCTCTTCAAGACATGGACACTCATCTCATGGTGTGTCCACACTGAGTAGTTCATTGCATCTGTGTTGTGAGGCCTCTGTTAATCCTATCCCCCTCGTGAATGTGCAAGTGAAAGCATAAGAAAGCATATAAATCAATGAAGCTAACAAATAAACAGCATGTAGCTGATGCATGAGCTGTCAGTTAGAAAATACAGTGTGTAGGTCATATTGATGGCTTCTAGTGAAGAACCATACTGAATATTGACAGCAGAAGTCTGTGTGTGATGAGCATCTAATTGGAATTATGTTTACATGGAACTATAGCATGTTAACAACAGAGAAAAATGCAATCCAGCTTTGTGATGAAAAACCTATGAAGTGTTATAACAGTAATGGTGTTGTTAATATGTTGAGGAAACATGTTTTTAGATGTTCAGGCTACATGAGCCTTTTGTTTCTGTTCTGTATAAGAAAGACTGAATTACAGAAGGTTATTTCTTCTTAGGAATCCTCAGTTTATTTACTAATTCTGTTTGAAGTTCTAGCTTTTCTTGGATGACAGACATTTTTTAATGCAAATTTTACTATTTACAGAGCATGGGAAAAGCAGAAAGCCAGAGCAAAAGGATCCAAACCATCCTGATTACTACTTGATGATTGAATTTCTTCTAGCAGACACTTAAAACCCTTGTCCAAATAATATCCACAACACTGACATGTTGAAGAGGTGCTGATATGTTGTGAATTACCATAGGCTTCCTTTTGAACCAAATAACTTTATGTTAAATTTTAGTTCTACAAGGTCTATGTTATGGTTTTTTATTTTTTTTAAGGGATCTTCAGGAAATAATGATACTAATCCAAGGTCTCAGAATAGCAGATTATTTCAGTTAAGGCTACTGTGGATTAATTTTCTAGGCACCTGGATCCTTACTCTAGGTGCAATGCTTTTGTTTTGGTATAATTTCTGTAGTGGTTCTGACGTATTCTGAAATACTGACGTGATGCACTGTTTTCTGGATTGCAGGTCAAATTTTATCAAGTTACAGACAAATATTACACTGAAGTTTTTGTCTTGTCTTCATCTCAAACTACTCTGTTCATCTATAAAGAAGTACTCTTTGATTTCTACTGGTTAGTAGCTACTTCTTCAAATTCTGATCAGATTGGAAGGCAAGTGAGTTCTTTCTAAAAGAGAGGAAAAGTAATTGAGCCTTTGGAATTTGAAAGGCAAGTATAGTTCAGTACTATTGTAAATAGAGCAAACACCTATTCTTTGCATTTTCATGGCTCTGATACATTTGTAGTGACCTTAGTGCAGGAAATCAATGGAAGTCATATTACTGCGCTTTCCACTTTTTCTGGCAAGATAATTGCCATGTGATTTTAGAAGAACCCAGTGAACATAAACCTTGTCTCTAGCAACTCAAGTCTTTATTCAAATAACAGCAAGAATAAAAATAGCAATGGAGCCACATCACTTACCCTGTATACAGGGTTTTGAAAGGTTTTTGGCAAAGCACTTCAGCTGTAACATGGGAAAATGTTTGTTTGTGTTGCAGGTTGTCATCTAAATCATGCTTTGCCAGGCAAAGCAAGATTTGTGTAGAAGCGCTTGCCGGTAGGATAAACAACAAAAGTCTTAAATAACTTACTTAAATGCCACTAAATCTATTTCGTGCCTTCTGTACTTGTGCTGATCTTCTCTACAGAGTGTGGCAATTTCTAATCCACTGGTGCAGGCCATTTCTGTCTGGGTGTGTGAGGTGTTCATTTGCCTATTGCTACAGTTAATCAGGGACTGAGAAATCTGAAGCACAAATATGAGACAATGGTAGGAGGCAGCATTCTGTAGCTGTGAGACAGGAAGATTCACAATAAAAATGAAAGTTAAGGTACGATTCAGTCTTCTAACAAAAAACTAATTCTAGTAGCATCTCTTTGATCTGTTTATCTTGCAAATTATGACTTCAAGATCTTGTGCCTTTGGAGATACCCCAGAAGATTATATACTGTGTCTGTAACCAGATGTGGTGGTTTGGCCCTGGTTGGGGGCAAGATGTCCACCAAAGCTGCTCTATCACTCACCTTCTTAGATGGATAGGGGGAGGGAAAATAGGCTGAAAGGCCCATGAGTGAACAGAAGAATTAATTACTTAATGATACCCAATATTCCATCCACTTGAACATGATCCTCTTATTGGTAAAGGAAGAAGAAAGATACTTCTCATTCTAGAGGATCTTGAAATTTTTTTTCAGGGCAATTATTGCCTAATTCTAAGGGGCTGGCAGTGTTCCTCGAATTTCTGAACACAGTTAAAGAAAAAAATATCCTATAAAATACTTCCATTTAAGGACTGTTTACTCTTTCTTCTCCTGTCGTTAGGTGGAATAACAATCACAAAAGTCTCCTTCAGAACGAATATCTTTTTATAGAGTTTCTTCTGTAGTTTAACATTGTGTTAAATAGGTTGTTATTCTAAAGCACTGTCTACTTTTCTAACTTGCAGCCTGCAGTGTTTGCATCTATAAGCCATCATTATAACCATACGTTATGAATGATGTCTGCAAACAGATTTTTTTTTTAGTCAGTTTAAACAAAACTAAACAAAAACTCAACCTAACCAACCAACTAAAAAACTAGAGCCCTTCTTACTGTTTGAAATATTGGATCTCAGAGCAAGGTAACTTTCAGTCGATTACAGCTGTCTAAACATCCAGTCTTATACCCACAATGTCCTGGAGGTGGCAGCAAAGTACACGCAAGGAAATAAAATGAATACTAACACGTAAACAGGCAAGAGATTGATGATGCTATGCAGTACTGGTGATGACTCTGACTAAATGCATCAGCCTCTTCCAGCTTAAAATGACAGTGCAGGTAAATAAAGGGATGATGTATTTATCTATTGCTTTTAATTCTATTTGGTTTCATCCAAATGTGCTGAATTCCTCCTTTTACAGCTTTACTTATAGCGGAAGGTGAAGTTTGCATTTTTCCCCCTTTCTTTTCCATTATCGCTACAAGCAACGAAGGCAAAAAGCCCCCTTGATTAAATTTTTCCAGTTTTATGCACCAATCCAACACAGTTCAAAACCTGTCTCCCCTCATCTGCCTGTATTTTTCAAATAGCTTTTCTGAATCTGGAAATATATGCATTGCACTCCCTCTTGGTTTTCATGTCTTCAGCATTCATAATGGTATGATTAACTGGCAAGGTGATTCATACTTGAATAATAGATTGCAAAGGACATCATATTAGACATCCTAAGAGCCCTCTTTACTCCAAAGTATACATACAATAATGCCACAGAGACATGAGTTATGGCTGCTGGTCCTTGAATAACAAGAACAGTGAGTGCTGGCAGAAACGTTATTAAAAGGAAAGAGAGAAAACTCTTGGCTGCCAAATTGCACCTGCTGCTTTCAATGTTAAACTTGTTTGTCAAAATGTTATTGGGTGGAATCGATAAAAGCTGCAGCCAGAAAGTTCTACAGGTTAGCAGTCTAATGCAGGAAAGTTCATTTTAGATTGATACAAATGGGATTTTTTTGGGGGGCAAAGAGTGTAGCGTAACCTTTTCTGAATGCGGAGCTGGCTTTGTTGGCTAAAAGAGGTGTGGAGCGTGGAGCCATTTATTCAGAGACACAATATAGGCAGGAATAGAACAATTTCTGTGCTCCTACAATACCTGTGTGCCTAAATCCCAGCTTGCATGAAAGGCTTCAGAGGATCAGACGATGTCGTGCTCAAGAGAAATTTGGTATTTGGCCTCTGTGAAAAAATATGCATAGTAACTGAGCGATTTCTTAAACCTTTGGGAGGGAGAATGCTGCTGGTATGTATGAAGAGGTAAAGACTACCATTGAGGGACATGATTTCTAGAGTATTGGCTGAAGACTGTGGAACAAATTGAATGTGATTTCTGTCTTCTCCTGTGGATAGTCACATTTCTTTGAACTTGACTTCTTTTTGCAAAAGAGAGTTCTTGAAGCTCTCTTCCACTGTGAGATCTGTTATTGCAGAAGTTGATCAGTGTATTTCTTGTCTAGCCTTCAAAGGAGGGAAGGAGAAAATGACCAAATGTGTTTCACATGCAAAGTCATGCTGTGTAATGTATTAGGAAGCAGAACTCAGAAATAAATGTTCAACACACCAGGAATTTTGGTGCCTCATTTCCCTTTGTTACTAGTGGCCTCTACTTTAGTTCAGGTTACTTTCATTTGTTTAAAGGTGGGATTATTGGTAGAGTTGAACTTCAGATACTTTTAAATCCACTGAGTTAACTTCTGCCTCAACATTTGAAGCAGATTTCTTTCCTGTGTTCTCCCTTTCTTTCTCTTTGAAATCTGCATAAAGTCACTTCATTTTGCTGGCAACAATAAGTCTCAGAATTATCTTAAACGTTTCCAGGCTGGAATTTGAGATGCAACCCATGAAGTTCCTTTGTTTCATGTTCTGCATACTGTCAAGACCCTGTGACACTGTTTCCTGCTGATACAAATGGAGGTCTAGTCGTGTCAATGGAATTTCTCTCCTTGATGCTGATGCATAATCTAGTATTTCTGTTCAACTCTAAGTAAATTTGATTGGCATGGAAAAAAAAAAAAAAAAAAGGTTAGTGCAGTTCAAGAAAAAGAAAAACCAAAGACTTTCTGTAGCAAGCCAAATACTTGTAAAGGTTTTCCCATCATTTCACTCCCATACTAATAAACTAGCCATCTATTGTGAAATACAAGTGCTTAGCCTCTTCTATAACATCACTCTCTAACCATTACTTTTTCTTTTAAATTAGTAGATGTTCCACACTGCTGTTGAACACATGCTGGCACTACTTGAAAAATCAGAAATAATGCATCTCTGTTAGTGTAAGAAGCAAAAGTGGTATTTACTTGATGCTAAAAACAGCAATCAGGGCAAAAGAATTGAATAGTACTGTAAAGTGTTTATGTGGAATTTAATGATATTGAGAGTAAAATGCACCTAATCAATGTGCTGAAACAGAATGTGCAAGAATTTCATGGGCATGCTGTGTGGTCACCAGTTGCTTCTCTAGGTAATTTTCAAGGCTTCCTGCTGTTTGATGAAGCACAGGTGCTAAGGCTTTCATCTAAGGCAATGACTTAGTAGCTTTTGCGGTACTATAGCCCTCATGTAATGTGCACTAAATCAAGTGTATATATACAGAAATAATACTTGGAATGATGACCCGTGGAGGCCTTTCAGTTGTTCTCACACTTCTGCCATTGCTGTTGGTTTTTGTCATCTCTCATCATTATTTGGAAATCCATGAGATTCACTTTCTGTCTTAATTTCTCAGCAATCAAAGTTCTTTCACTGTAGCTTTATTGCAATTGATTTTCTGTTGATATGTCATACCACTAAGGAGTCTAAAGTAATATTGAGAAGCGAGATGCCCCAGGGCAAATGAGATCACTGAGAAACTCAGATGGCTGCAGCAAATCTCGTTCATTGTGCCAATCTCTGGTAGACAGTACCATCTTTCTAAGCAACACTGACATGTGGTAAAAATATGTCTCTGTCATAGTTTGGAATGTATTATCTACATAGCTTTTCTTCAAGGAAATTCACTCAGAGGTTTCATCCTCCAGGTTTCATGACAGTGGCTATCAATCAAAGTCACTGCCTGTTGATTATCTCTGTACCCTTTGAATAGACTAGAGAAATCTTTAATTACTGTTAAATGCTTGCCAAGCATGGACATGAGGAGGAAAAAATCAGTCAGTCAAGATGCAGGTCTAGTGTAGATGCTGAATTGCAATGAAAGGACATTTGAGAAAAGTAAATTAAATGAAATAAAATGAATTAGTTGGAAAGTCAGAAGTAATATACAGGAGCAAAAGAAGATTTGACCAGAGAGAAAAGACTTTATTTTTATGGCCCTATGGGCAAGTGCCTTTCCATCTTGTGATCTAATATCCCTGCCTGTAATTGCACTGATTGCTTGTTGGGAAGGGAGCCTGCTAGAAGTATGTTTTAGATATTGCTTCATTTTGTGACTTTTTGGTTAAAAACAAATAGACATAGTTTCCAGTCACTATTCTCTTCTCCTCTGTTTTCTTAGGTTGAAAAATCTTGGGTTGTTTTTATGCTAATGCGTTTGCATAAGTGGGGCCAGACTTGAGGCAAAACTAGAATGTAAACCAAAATTTTCTGTATCTTTGAAGAGCTGACTAAATGGCTTTGCAGGTTTTGTTTCTTATTTGTTAAAGAAACTACAGAGATATTCTGAGATACAGGAAAACAGGTCAAGTCTAGTATTTAAGGTTCTCACTTAGACTGCCATTTCTTTTCCAAGGCACTTACAGAGTCAGCAGCCCCTAGCACAGCTGCAGATGTGACCCAAAGATCAAATGGATACATTCTACTGATCTATTTTGGCCCAAGTTGTGGGATCAGATCAGGTAATGTTGCCCTGTAATCACAGCTGGGAGCATGGCCCGGGAGCTCTTGGAGCCATGCTGCAGAGGTACAGGGAGTTGTTCAAGAGAGGGCCAGGAGACCTAATGGCCCCTGTTAGGTGAGTGCCAATAGCTGGTTTTATGTGAATGTCTTTGCAACTAAAATAGCTCTGCTGCAGCTTTTGTCCAACAAATTGATCCCTGTTCTAACAGCTGGATTTTAGCTCCCTGCTTGAGAGAAATTGATTTCCAGACTTTATCTGCTTTGCTGCCTTGAAGTGGTCATGTGGCATAGATGGGGTTTTTGTGCATGTGTGAAATTTCATATATTCATAGAATGGCTTGAGTTGGAAGGAACTGTAAAGATCATCTAGTTTCAATCTCCCCACCACGGGACACCTTCCACTAGAACACATTGTTCAAGGCACCATCCAAGCTGGCCCTGAACAGGTGTTCAGGGAGGGAGGGGGCATCCTTGACCTCCCTGGGCAACCTGTTCCAGTGTCTCACCACCCTTACTGTAAAATATTGCTTTCTAATATCCAGTCTAAATGTGCCCTCCTCAAGTTTTATTCCATTCCCTCTCGTATCACTAGAAGCCCTTGTAAAAAGTCCCTTCCTGGCTTTCCTGTAGGCCCCCTTCAGGTTCTGGAAGGCTGCTGTAAGATCAGCTGAATTTCATGTGCAAGTATTAAGCTTCTTTACATCTGTTTTCTTTAGGTTTTCTGCATCTTTAGACATAACTTTTAACTTAGACTGGATATATAGGTGCTCAAAAAGTGGAGAAACAAATGCTATACTAAGTTATAGGAAAATGCAGACATACACAACTATATGTCTATTGAAAACAAAAATATCTGCTTCATGGAGTGCTGCTGTGGTAGGAAGAATCACAACTTGTAAATAGGAGGTTACTACTGAATGCTGCAAGGAACACACTTATAAGTCAGAAAGAGACATCAAATGTAATGAAAACCAACTGAAAGGTGTTTGAGACTTAGCTCTTTTGCTTTCGGAGTGAAACCAGGTTTTCGTTGTAAAAGAACTCCATAAGTATAATTCAGTGAAATGAGAGAGTAATAAAAGACTTTTACTTTCTCTTTTCTAGGATAAATTACACTCAAATGTACAGGAATGTTCTTTTCTATTTTGAGAGTAAGTGGGCTTGTATAGTAAACAGTTCTGTAACATTCAGGTGCTTTAGCCCAGACAGCTCAGGGCTGTGCAGTAAAATGCAACTTCTGTGCACTTTGTGAGCAGTTAATGTGACTGAAAGCCTGTTAGCAAGAAATCTCATAGAAAACAGGTCCTGTCAAGTGTTTAAGGAAATTGAATTGACATATATTTAACTCATAGATCTGAAAAGCAAGAGATTTCTGGATGGTGAGTAATTTAATTATATTGTCATATTTGACTTCTTCCTTTAGTCTCCTTTATTCATTATTTTTAATACATGAAGAGCTGTGCAAAAGGGGATGGAAGTTACTCACACAAGCTGACAAAAGCAAAAAATATAAAATTAAGTTTGACAATATATTCTGCTTTTCATAGCTAATCCATAAAATCCAGTCTCCTCAGGTGAGTGATGGGCTAATGTTTTTCAGCCAATTCTTTCTCAACACATTTTGCTTCCTAAGCCTTTTTTAAAGGGTATTCTTAACAGCAGAGGAAAAAAAAAATGGTTTTATGCATACAGCATTTTATCTATACCAGAACTGAATTATTTGTAGTATAATTTCAATTAATGATAACCTATTCTTTGTTCTCTGTAATAGTGTTGCCATGGTTCTACAGTTAGGCCAGGTCGGCTGTAGCCACTACCCTATGAACGCTGATTCTGGTTCGCTTTTACTTAGTTGTGTGTTGCTTTGGACAAAGACACTCTCAGAGAGGCCTTTCTCAGCTGTTGTTACCTGAAAAAGCAGGCATCTCGTTTATTCAGTGGTGAACACATAGGTGACAGCAATTCTGTATCATGATATTTATTTTGGGATGGGATGAATTACACTCTGGAGATGCCTGTTTCTCAGTGAGAGCCTAGAGGGCTTGCTGAGCCTATTGGTATAACTTCATGTAGTTAAAGTAAGAAAAATCAGAACTCTGTTTATTTTTAATCGTGAAATACTCAAAGTTTGATGTGGGAAAATAAGATTAATGTTGAACAGCTGCTTTCAGCCATAACTAAAGATTTGGTCCTTTGTTTATAGAGGAAGCATTTAAAAATTGGTGTCAAATTTAATCTTTAAAAGGAAATAAATTATATCATACTGCCAGTCCTAGGAACAGCACATTGCCTAATTCAGTTATTTTGCGTGGTGAGGATGGAGACAAGATTTATAAATTGGTTCCAATTGTGTGCCTGCTAGGTGGGAGCCAGCAGATAGATGACTGTCTCCTGTGAATTGCACCTAGTTGGGCTAAATACACATTTAATTTTGGAAAAAAGGTGTGGGCAGAGCCGGTTGTGGTTACTGCTTTAGATGAGATTTATTCCAGGTGTTTTGAATGATCAAAATTGAAGTGACATTTTGGGTCACCCTTGTCACCATGTACAAGTGATGATTACTCTCAAGAGATGACGTAGTTAGAGATACCTGTTGTCTGTCTTCTACTCAGGATTGATTTTACACCAGTGATAGTAACAAAAACGAGTTCTCTCATTGTTTAGAGATCAAATAACCATCTGCAAGCAGCCAGTGTTACTTTTATAATTGCCATTGTAGTAGAAATGTGTTAGGAGCTGTATATAACGTGAGATAGATGCTCAGCAAGTGCTGATGGTAGTTCATGCTGATATAGCTTGAGGATGCCAGATCCATCTTGTCATAGTGAGAAATTGCTATTCGCTTTAGGGCAGAGAGCAGACAGGAAAATCAAAGTTTGAGATGCTATTTTAAAACAGTAGCACTTCCAAATGTAGTTGCAATTTACATTTTCTAATTCACAAACAATAGGAATACAGAGAATATTTTGGCAAATATTTCTTAAAAGGAAGATCAAGTGATTATGAAGGCACTTTTAATTTTCCCCTTTTATTGCTCAGCAGGGGAATCATCAACACTTCTGACTGAAAGTAAATATTGAAATGCTGCAATTTTCTTCAGAAGAACCAGTCAAATATTTACTGTTGTATATAGTGCCCTGTTTTTCATTACTTGCCAGAATACCTCATTTATTGAATGCTTCAGTTATACATTGAGGAAGGTGCTTCTGTGTTACGGTGGGCAGTTTAAACATTGTACTGTTGAAAAGAGTAGTTGAAGGCTAATAGAAATGGATTTAAAAATGTATCAAACAGGCTAGCCTGCTGTCTGCTAGTGCTGCTCTAACTCAGAAACGCTGCTGTTTTCCTAATGAAGCTTAGCTGACTTATAATAATCGCTCTGTTTCCTTACAAGGGAGTAGACACACCACCACTTTTTCTTCTTAATGAATTCACTTTACTATGAACATCTAGTGGCATTATAACCTGTAATGATTTTATTACAATTAACTACATTAGATCTTTTTTAGCGTGTTCCTGAAGAGATGTGGGGAAGTTGTTCCTGCTTTTACAGACAAGTCCTATATGCAAAGGTTTTAAGCAAGGGTATTTAAATGTAGGTTTAGGTGCTGAAATGAATTCAGGAATGATTGCGTAACATAGGCACTATCATGAAGAGCTCTAGAAAGGGAATGGGAGCTCTAATTGAGATTAGACTGGATGCTTGTTGGCTGTTGTACATTGGTAAAACTCTGTTATGTGCAAATTATGTCAATCAGCTGGGTAAGAGTCTTACATCTGGTTCCTTCTCTTAGTGTTTGATTCTGAGAAAGAAATGTGTGCTGCTTGTTATTTTTGTCTAGTGTAACAGTATTTGATGGTCAGGAACAGCGTAGACCTTCCAGCCACTTAAGCATTAGCACTACAATGACATAGCTAAACTGAGAACGTTGTAGTCTCAGGCTCCCTCTGTAGTCACTTAAAAGAGGTAAACACATTCCACAAGCCATTCATTCCTTTGAAAATCTGAATTGCTTTCTGAAAGTGCCTGTCTCTGATGATTATAGAGGGAACTTAAGGTTATTGCACACCTACCTTTGATACCTCAGTTAAGTGTGATGAATCTGAACATCAGTGCTGTAAGATTCACACTGAATGATGGTCCCTTCTCTAAATGTAATCTGAAAATCAATGGAAATCCATAGTATTTACCAAACCCTGATGGAGGTGTTAGGAAATTTTGCAGAGGTGTGGTTTAACTTTGCAGTAAATCTAGTAAAGATTGTGTACCAATCTTGTAAAGATTCTGTACCTCGAAGGCATTTTTGAGAAGCTGATAAGGATCTTGTAGCTGAAACTGTGTATGTGCCTGCTGCTGAGAGGAAGATACTGATTTAGATAGGTATGACATTTATTTTGTGCAGAGACAAATAATAGTATAAGATAGAAGGCTGAAAGTCTTGCTCTTGACACTAGCTGAGGCCCTGAGTGCCCTGATGCATCCAAGTTACCATGACATAGCTATAGCCACAATTAGAAAGGGATTAAGTGGTCCTGAAGAAGAAATAAAAGAAATTGGCTTCAAATATTTTGAGTGTGATGAGGCCAGTATCTCTTTTATGTATATATTTATAAATTTAAATTAATGTACAGTTCACTGAAAGGGGAAGAATCCCCTAATTTGTGGAGGTCCACTACCAAACAACTAGACAAAAGAAATGATGGAATAAGATTCATAATAGAAGAAAATAATAACATGGAACTAGAAACACAGGGAATTCTTAGAGATGAAAAAGTAAAGCACCAAGAGCTCTATAACTGCACCTCTTAGCAAATGCAAGGACATGCCCCTTAAAGGTACAGGTGGGTCCATTATTAGTGGAGTGTGAGGAATGTTCTGTACAGTACAGATGTCCCTTATCAGTATGCAGTGTATTGCTTAAGGTATACCAAATGTTTAACAAAGATCTAGATGCAATGAAGCTCAAAACCCAAGCAACAAGGAGTCTGACTCCATAACAGTGGTCCCTGTTGACCCTGCAAAATTCTTGGCAGGAAGCTGATGGATAATTAAAACTGCTTTAGAAATGGCATTGACTGCCCTCACTTGCGCTGCTCCACAGGAAAACAATGCCAGTGGTGGCTGAGGGATAAGGGAGAGCGGTAGGGGACTGACATGCTTCTCTGCCAACTCCTTCGTGCCGCTAGGACAGAGGTTCCTGTTCATAATTTAAGTCCCTGCTAAGAGGGCTGGTAGAGCATAAACACTTGGGTGGTTGTTACAAAGCCTAGTTGAAATGAGCTCGTGTATAAGTAATTCCTCTGATATTTTTCAAAGGGCAGTGTTCAAAGAAAGGTACTCATTCTGTGGAAAGAAATAGAACCACCACAGAGAGTTTTCTTTATTTATGAAGATGATGCCTCTTGGTAAACAATAATAATAGATAATTGACAATTTCATACATAATCAATGCCATCACTGAGCTAAACAAAGCCCTTCAGAAAATGAACAAGAGCGACTGCTTCATCACAGCCAGAGATGGAACAGAAAGAGACAGCCTCTAATGGTAACCTAACAGTTGAGTTCCTCATGTCTGATTGGTACACCAGGTTGTTATTTGGAGGAGAGGGTTCATCTATTAGACCTCATATGTAGATGCATTCCAAATCTAACCATCTGGATGGAGCAATCCCCATCATAAATGGAGTGTGAGTGTGCAAACCACTTGATTTTGAAAACAAGCTGCTCTGAACTAAGACTCTTTCCTTATATAATATACTTTACAAATATCTGCAATTCCTAGTGTTTTACGGCTCTTGTAATATCCTCCTGAAATGATGTTAATGAGAAATCTTAGTAAGGTATGTGAAAATATGTTGTGTGCTAGTCATCTCCAGGATTTATTGCATTTGTCTTTAGGAAGACTGCTGATACGTGTAAATGAATTCACTTCCAGGGCTTTAGACTCACAGAACCCAGGTTGAAAGGGATCTCAAAGCAGGAAGAGCTAAAGCAGATTGCTCTTATCAAACCTGAATAAATGTGTTTGAAGCAGACAAAACCATTATATTGGAAGAAACTCCCACCCCTACTTCCTTACTGGAACTGGAGAATTCAAGGTACAGTTTTTCAAACTGCAGTTGTCATCAGATTCTCCACTCTTTAGAAAACCTAATTCTTTGCCCTTCTTAAAGGATGTCATTGCAATAGCACAGAAAATCAAAACCTGCTGCTCAACAGGTAGAAAAAAAAAGTTTGCTATATTTTGATTCATTTTCTGGTGGTAGAAAACAATGACCAAATCACTCATTACTAAATTCCTGAGGTAGAAAGTGAGTGACTTAATCTGAATGTGAATTAGCGTCCTAGTCTTCATACAGAATTTACCAAAGAAGTGTGCTTCAAAGGATATGCTGAGAAATAATGTGGAAGAAAGCTAGGGGTAATCTGGTTAGTCTAATGATTTGTGACGCAGATTCTTGCCCTAGGTCAACTTCCCTTCAGCAAAATTTTCCAAAGCCATGATCAAAACCTCTTGCTGATCTTAAAAACTGTATTTAACCTCTGAGATTCAAATTTGTTATCCATCATGGTAAATATTAGGAAATTTTCTGCCTATAATTAAGCTAGCTAGAATTCTTTGGGTGGGAGATATTAAACAAGCCGCAGAAAGCCTAATAAAGCTGATGGGGAAAATGAACTAGATGCAATTGGTTCCTCTAACTGGAAAACACAGCTGTTAGTTGCCAATAAAAACGGCAAAACTTACAATAGGGAGCTGAAACCATCACCTAATTCATAGGTCAGTTTATGTCCAATAAACATAAGAAGAAATAGTTTCCACAAGCTTAGAGAAATCTCCAAAGTAGCAAAAAAAGGTATTCTAAGCCCTGGCTTTTAGATCTTTTCTTGAGAGAAGGATAGAGCACACAGGTTATTTATGGCAATATGTAATTTATATTTCCCTTGTTATATGAAACGTGAACTTCAGGGTTTTGTAAGCTACTGAAGAATGTTTAAATTCATATGAAAGCAAAGATTGTTTTTTTTTCTAACACATATATTTATTTCCTGAACAGGCTGAGACAATTCTCTTGATACATATCAAGCTGACTTGAAAAAGAATATTGAAAACAAAACCTCCAAGATTGCATATACCAGAATTAAAGGCAGAACAAGTAGTGCGAAGTAATGCAGTGAAAATTAGGAATGGTTTCACTTCAGACTAGGCCAGTGGATAGCAAATAGAGTTCAATATAGCAAAGTGGTAGATAATTAAAACTGAAGGAACTAAATAATCTTGGGAGTACCTGCTAAGTGGAACAATCATCCAGCACAGTGAGCAAGAAAAACATTTGGGGATTGTTGTGGAAAAAAAATTGCTGGAACCATGATCCCATCAAACAGTTTCAGTAAAACAGGCAAATTGCATATATTAGGTTGTATTAGAAAAGTGAGAAGATGTAAGATGAACGAAGAGTATAGTAAGCACATACTAGAAGCTACTAAAGTTGCTGAACACTTCTGTTATATACCCTTCTTTTGGCGTTTGCTGAAGTGGCATCGAAGGCTGTTGCACTTTCCTTTGGCTATTGTCAGTTAAATTTATTTTGTCACCTAAACCTGGGGTACGTTCTTTCAATGATTGGAGTTTTAAAACAGTACATTGGGCTTGTTGCGGTTTTCTTCCTATTGCTCTATGAATAAGAATTTCAGTGGTTGGTTTGGTTTTCTTTTCATTTGTATTTATTTAGTTTTTAAAAGTATTCTGGATTTTGGGCTGGACCCGTAGTTGAGTTTGGTCAGAAAGAATATTCTCACTGATTTTCCCACGGATGGATCAGCTTATTTGATCCTACCTGGTCACTTGTGCCAGCCTCATGAAGGGAATTTGTAAGTGACTGTGTAACTATTTTGTGCATATTCTGAGTCACCTCTGGGAGTTTGCTGTGAAATCCTATGTGTGATTTCTTTGCATGTAAATTTCAGATTGGCTTAAGGACTACTGCTCTTAAGTGTTTGTTGAAACAATCAGCTTGCAGGTGATGGAAATGTTTTCAAGAAATACCTTTAACAAAATGTTCTAGAGTTTCAGGGACTGGAGGACTTTTCAGGTGGTTGATTGAGATCTTCTCAGCAAAAGATTCCATGATTTCCCAAAAATATTTAATTGTAAGTTACAGGATTTCTCCAAGAGGCTTTTATATTCCCAAGGCACTGCCATAGATGGGTTTATGAAGGTTTTAAAGCTTACAAGAAAATAGGGAAGGTTGCTGATGGGGTTTGAGAACTTGTCCTGTGCTTGGTCTGAAAGAGCTTTTATGCCTTTAAAAGGTTCTCTTGCCACTGGTGGTGGGATCAAGCTATTGTGTGATGCTATATTAAGCAGCTCTGACCTATTAATCAGAGAGTGAAGGAAGCAGGTCTCTGTCTGAATCTCAATTGGCTCTGATTACAGAACAGCACACTGTGTCAGAAGCAAGCTGAACTACAGGAATACTCGGAGAGGAGGAACAGTGTGGTTAAAAGTTCTTCCACAACGGAAGAAACTGCCAGGACAGAGAAGTTTTAAATGGTACTTCTTTGCTTTATATATAGAAGCAAGAAGAACAAGAAAGAAGGAAGATGGTCAGAAAATAAGTCTTATTTAAGATAACGGCTAGCTTGACTCAAGTGATTTTTTCAGCTACTTTTGAGTTAACTCCTGCTGAGGAAGCCAAGTATAAAACTGCCCTCCATCTAAAAATGAGCACAGTTGTTAACTCCTTTACCTGTGTGAGAGAAAGAGGAAAAATTAGGAGATGGTCTTGCATAAAGCAAACCCCCATCTTTTTTAATACTACATTTATGGTGTGGGACAGGTGCATCCTTCAGTGTGTCCTTACGGTCTTGATCATGAAGTACCCAGTGAAGGACCTGGAGTGCTCTAAAGTCCTGCAGCACATGTTTCTGAGTTTCTCTCCTGCAGTGATCAAGGTGCAAGTTTTCACTGCAGTATGAGAGTGGCTGCAGTCAGGGTAGCTCTCTGGACTGGATAACTTAGTGCTTCTACATTGACCAGTTTAGACAGTGTCATGCTGGTCCTTACTAAGCACTGCTATCTTAACCTGAGAGTTAAGATGTTACTCTTGGAGTGTTGTTACACAATAGGCACATCTATACTGACAGCTAGCTTGGCTTCTAGCAGAAATGTTGAGATGTTCATCTAATTCTCTGTCCAGACTGATTAGCACCACAGGGTAGCTGTGTTAGCAGAGAAATTAAACCCCATAGCTTTAATGTTTCAGACCAATGATTTGGACACCAGCAGACAGACCGCCTGGGCCATGGCACACTGGTGTCGCAGCTGTCTGTTAAAATATACTGCTTATTGCAGAATGGGTTTTGCATATTTTGAGTTAGCCCAGCTTTGCATTTTGACTTGAGCTCTGCATGCAGCATTAATTTATTGAGGTGACCATGATAGCCCTAGGCTTCAGCTTAATAAGGGTCATTTTCTACAGGTATTGCTAGTGTTACAAAGATTGCGTAGTGCCGGCTATAAAATGTAGGTTTTGACCATTATACTGTTAGATATACTTAATCCAAAATTCTTTGTTACAAGATTTTTTTTTTTTCATTAGTTGTGCATAGCTCTCTGAAAAAAAAAAATATCTAGAGGCATAGTCAACTCTTCCCAGGTTTAAATTAGTGAAATGTGCAAATACCAACTTAGTGCAGCTCTGCTGAAGGGCAGTGCAGGGCTTATGCTTGAATTTGAGACATGTTTATAGATTCAGTCCAAGACACCTGTGCTTTTTGTGTGTTGTGTTTTGGGTGGGGTTTTTTTTGACATCTAGGAGTCAGAGGAAATCTGGGTGCACTTGCATTTTAATTAATGTTGTTGTTAGGAGTGACTCACTCCTATAAAATCATGACTTCCTAGACAGGATAGCGAGACTGTTCAAGGTTGTGGCAGTAATATTTATGACCACTTTCTCTGATGCTCATCTAATGTAAAACCCTGAATGTGATACCTCTTCTATGAGATGTGGAGCAGCTTTCAGCTGCTATTGAATGTGATGGGAATATTCTGGTATTGAGTCCTAGTTCCATTTCTGATGAATCTCTGCAGGTTAACATTTGCAAAGAGGGGTGTTCCAAAATGCATTCTCCTCCTCTGTAAATGCCTAGTAGACAAGATGTACAGTGTTGCCTAAGTTGATTTGAGTTTTCTGCTATGCAGGTACATAGAGATTTAATAAATAAATGCAAGGGTACGTGTTGTGTGTTCATTTCAGCTCTTATTTCAGACTGGCACCTATAACTAAATTAGATGTCAAGCACCTGCTGTTTTCTCCTCATCTCTATTACAACATTATTTGACATTCTGGGACATCTCTTTAAAAGTATTCAGAAATGAATATATCATAATCAGCTTGTCATAGATAGTGACAGTCTTAAGGAAAGGGGAAGTAAGTCAAACAGAACAAATCACAAATTGGCAAGGAAAACGAGAAAAAAAACCAGAAGAGCTCCCTAAAGTTCCCAACTACAGTGGCTTGGCTGCTCCCTGGCAGGAGAAGCTCAGCAGGACCTTGCATTCCAGTTTCATTTAATCACTGCTGCTGCTGTCACTCCACAGAGTAAAAACTGCTTTTGAAAGCAATTGCAAAACATCACAAATAGATTGTTAACACATGGAGGTTTGTACAAATGTCACCAGAGACTATGCTGAAAAGGAAATGAACTACATGTGTTTAAATTTGAAGTCTTCCCCTCTTGCACACAGCTTTGCATTACTGCCGTAGTCATATGGCAAACTCAGTGCTTTACCATGACTTTACAGCAGCACCTGTTTCTGTCTCAGTCATTAGCAAATGTAGAATTCAGCAGACAGAAATGGGAAGATGTTTAGCTTTGTAGCATATGCTTTGTGTCTGTGATGGAGATGACAATGAGCTGCTCACTGGAGTCTTTGAACAAGTAGTTCTGAATCTGTCTCTTAGTGATGTCACAGTGGTGGGCTTACAGGGAAGTACATGTTATATAATATGTTCCAAAATCTAGTCAGTCTGAAAACTGTCAGCCTACAGCCAACACAAAGCTATGTTGTCCAGAGCATAGTAACTCCCTCACTCCGCCAGTTTGAGTAGAGCATGGAACTTGGAGCTTGGCATCTTTTCCTTCAAGAGCTGATACTTGCATTAAGAGTTGTTTACTGGGTATTACTGAAGCTGCTACTACTGAACTGAGTGTAATCAGCAGGTTTAATACACCTTACCCTAAAGGTTTACCAGCATGAGTAAACAGTGGAGTTCCTACCCTCCCCAGTCTTAGGATAATTTTCAGTATTATTTTACTTCTGAAGAGTTGTTCCTCTCCTCTGATGGATATAGTGTGGCATCTTTCATCTGTCTAGGCAAGATGCAGCCAGAGTGAGAAAAGATGTGCTGAGATTTACTTCAGGAAAAAGTACTTGTGTTTAATTTTGTTCTGTTATACTGGATTTTAACTTTTCCATGGTTTGTAGAATGATTTCAGTGCTGTGGCTGTCTAAACTAAAAAGTGACAGAACCACATCTGTGTCTCATGGGACGTACTTTTATGCCCTGTTGAGAATTGTTTTCTCTTTCAGTAGTTTCATGAATGAAACTGAACACTTCAGAGTGTAGTGAACAAGGGTGGAAATGGAGGGAAGCTCTGGCCATCAGACTGTTAAGATTTATTTTTTTTTTAATGTGACTGATTTTTGCTCCAGTGGTGGAATCCTTTTGATTTCAGTAGAATTTTATCATTGCACAGCTGGTGTAAACACAGCTGTGACCATCCTGTGTGTGCCTCTCTTGTCCTTGTTTTTTTGCTGGAACTCCAGGAAAATGAGCCACCAGTCCATGATCCATGCATCTGAAAAAACATTGGAAGTGATGGTGCCAAAGGCTGCATGACTTTCACGGAAAGAATATTCAATATAACTCGTATAAATTAATTATGCTGAGAGAACTAGTGGATTCCTCTAAAATATTGAAACAATGCAAAGAGGACCTTGGAATCTTATGTGCAGGCAACACCACATGCAAGCAACCACTTCCATTTAGAAGTGTTGCTTAGAATGATCACTATGCTGGAAACATGTGAAGCTTCTAGGAAACAAGACATAACTTTAATAAGAAAGTATTATTTTTAATATTTCAGTATTTAACAGATTTCTCAGAAATTTATGTAAAGCATTACAGGACCAGAAGTTCTTTCTCAAATTTATGCAATAGAACCTTGCTGCTTTTCAAAACTGGAGAAGAGTGGTTGGTGTGAAGTATGAAAGACAACTTGCTTTTAAATACTTCTTGCCTCATACAGAAGAAGAATAGACATTGAGGGAGCAGTGATTGTTGTACTATTTATGTGTGGAAGAAACTTTATATATCTGTAAGTCTGAAACGCAAGAAACTCTGAATTATGAAAGAGAAACTTCAACTGTAGAAGCGTAGCCTCAGCCCAAATTGAATCCAGTTTTCTGAAATGATGTTACAGGGCACACAGGCCAGTATCAAATATGGTTAAAACTGGCTCTGTTCCTTCCATCCCCTCCCAAAATAACGTTTCTCTGAGGAGCTCATTCTCGTCTGGGTAAATAATGGCAAACTAACCCAATCAGGACATTACTATTGTTTTTGTAATGCAGGGAATTGTGTTGTCCTTCATAACAAAAGAGGAGAAATAGAAATGTTCCTTCCTCAAAGGCTTAATCATTGAGATGTGATGCTTTAGAGGAATAAGTTGCTGAAAGGGGAACAGGGTGCTTAGAATTGATCTGTGTGATACCTAGTTTCTTAAAACTAATTGTTAAGATGGGACTCCATTTTTATATAACTTCCTGCTTGTCAGCATAAATCTTCTGGGTGTAAAACTCATAGCCATAGGCTGAAGTAGATCTTTTAATAGTCTGGATTTATGTTGGAGTACTGACACCAGCATCTGCGGTCAAGTTGTCACTAAAGCAAATAATTATATTAGTTTTGTATTGTGGATGGCATATATATATACACACACTGCTGCTGTTTCCTTTTTGAAATAAGTGAGTAGCTGAGCTGGATGTACTTAGGGCTTCAGTCAGGGAAAGAAGTCTTCTTTTAAATGTCTTCGGTTCCTGTGCACTAACAAGCAAATTCTAAACAAGTTTTGTATTTAAGACGGTGATAGTTTTGTGAATTGCATGAAGTCTGATGGAAGACATGGAAGATCAGTTGCTTGCCCCTCACATTTTACAGGGACTGTTCCTCAAGCCCGGGTCTCAGCAACAGACAGAATCAATGAATTCAGAATCGTCTTAAAAGACATCTGGGTTTTTTTCCATGTGCACCTCAAAAACTGGTAGTTAGTGGTTTTTTTTAACTTGCATTGTAGTAATTCTTGGAGATAAAGACCACAGTAAAACTTCCTTAAACAAAAAAGCCTCTCAAAACTTTCTCAGGGTGGGAAAGAATACATGGAAGTAAGAGGACATGAAAGGAAAAGGCCAACGGTTATAGTCAACTGGTAGGCATAAAGTGTAGGGTGAAATGAACGAGCTGTTACAACTTGAAATGTGTCGGTGAAGAGATATCTGTGTGGGTTTTTGGACGTGAAGACAGGAGGAACATCACTGGAGGAAGATGAATGTGGCCCCACAACTGGTTGTGTGGTACTTTTCTCCCTAAAGCCTGCCTGGCTGAAGGGGTAGAATTGTAGCTGCTGTTGTTGCCAGTAATTGCCAGGGTATAGTCTTCAGCTGGAAGTGTTTCATGCCCTGAGGTGAGCACTCAGAAAAACTATTCCCTGCTCTGAGTTCCCTTTGCTACTCCAAACTGTGTGCTAACTACTGCATCAGAAGGTAGAAGGGGAATGGAAAAGTGTCTAGTCTTTTCCTCCTTCCTGTGTTTTGCCCTCAAATTGCTGTCATTACATTTCTCCTATAACAGACCTTGCTTCAGTCTCGAACCTTTGGAAAGAGGGGTGGATTCCTTTAAAAGGACTGTGTCAGGAAAAACACTTCCCTCTCTTTAAGTATGGGATTATTGTTCAGTGATCTTATATTTTTAAATAAAATCTGCCTCGAAGGGTTATTTTCTCAGTTTTTACTGCAATCCATTTTAAAGCTGTAAATACAAATTCTTTCTTTGCTAACTGAATTTTCCTCTCAATGTATTTCTCAAGGAAATAATTGACATCTCGGGACGGAGTCATAAAGACATAACTGTGAGTGAGCCTGCATATGTAAGACTCCCTTGAAACTGATGCACTATCTGCATATTGAGAACTGAGAACAAACCTTATATATATGTATTTGTAAGAAATGGCAACCCCAGAGATTTTTGTCACTTTGCAAGCACAAAGCAATTTCATAACAACAGTGCTGTGCGTCATAGCTTGCTTATTTGAAACTTTCCCCTAGAAATTAAAACATGGATTCACCTTCTGTTTTATCCTTTACGTTTGCAGTGTAAGGAATACATTGCACAGCTGCCAAAAAAAAAAAACCCACCTAAATTGGTGTATATGAGATTACTGGGTACTGCATAAGCATCTTATATGCAATTACTGCTTTCTGTATTTAGAACAAAGATGATGCCTGCCTGCCCTTTTTGATGTTGTCTGGGAACATAAACAGTAGAGAAGCTTGTTGCTTTGTTATCTTCAAACTGATACAGGCTTCATGATATCCCCTAATGTTTGTACATGCTGTACACGCAGAAAGCTACACCTTTGCTGTACAATCCCTGCTTCTTTTGTGAAATAATTTATTGTTGATCTGCTAATGAATAGTTCAAGATAAAAACTTCATTGTTCTCTTCCTTTTCTTAGGAAATGCTGTGATTTTGCATTCAGCTGTGTGTACTTCCATATTAGAAAGCTTATGGTTAATTTCTCTTACTATGCTGTGTTAACATGAAGAGGCATTACAAGAAATCCCTGTGAGTGCTTGCTTGCTTCCCATGGAACAGTCTTTCCTATATGTATGCTTTTTGCCTCTATAGGGGCTTAGCATACAGCTGCCAGGAAACTGGTTTTAAAACTCCGACTTTATGTGATCAAATTTCAGCCTGGCAATCTGTAAATGATATCATCTACAATTAGCCAGCCAAACTCACAAGGGGTGAACTGTACCATGAGCAGCCATGGTGCTGAGTGCAGATGCCAGTGGGCAGCCTAGGGTGAAGGCAGGGGAAGAAGGACCTTTTCACCTGAGTCTTGGTGGAGTGAAAAGTACATGGTCACCCAGGGAGGTCCTGCCCTTGCTGGCCTGACTGCAGGACTGAGAGCGGAGCTGGAGATGGGATAGGATGGGCTGGGAAAGGAGGCTGCTTGGCAGTGCTGTGTTTGGCCAGCCTAACTGCAGAGGTGGCCTTTTGCCATTTGAAAGCTTGCTGTTGTAACTTTTGTTTTCATAAAACTTGTCTTCCACTTTTAGAGCCATTGCCATTTCGAGTCCTGGGGGAAGCCTGGTCCGTGGCTACCCTTGGCTCTCCGATCAGAGCTGCCTCCTTCTGTTGCATAGCCCTGTGCTGGCCATCTTCTTAGCTTCCAAAAAATAGCCAAGTTCTCAGCGTTCCCTTTTATAGAACCTGGTGATCTTTAATGGGACAGTGCCACAGTAAACGGCAGATAGAAGCAGGAATGCTAAGAAATGATGTTGAAATTAAAAACAACTAGGAGTGCTGACAACAGAGGGTGACAAAAAGGAATGCTCGGAGAGGGAGAGTGCTGTTCTGAGTGGTTTTCATTGGCACCAGAGATGCTGGTACTCTTGTTGGTGGGTGAGCAAATGACCAATCTTCAGGTCAGCCTTTGGTTAGTCCTGTTAGGGGTGTGTGGAATGGGAAAGGGATGCTGCACAAGGCAGGTTTTGTCCTGAGGTGTGGCTGGGACAGAGCTTAAGTAGGTCTTTGTAGACACAGCCTCAGACTGCAATCCTATTTATTTATGATGTTTTTTTCAAAGCTGTGTTTTTAAGATGTGGATTGGTTATCTTAGTGACCGCACTTGAGCTGAAGAATAATATTCTCTGTGCATCAGGGAAGTACTCTCTTGTCACACACTCATTTATAGGACTCGGAGAACTGCAGAGGCTGAGGGAACATGGAAACAAAGGAGCTAGGCTTTGCCCTTTTAAAATGGTATAATGCCAATCTTTGGTGATACTGAGTCTCACAGGAAAGCAGGGTGTCACACAGAGCTAAATGTAACTCTCGCTGCTGCTGTAATCCATGTTTTACTGGGTTACATGAGAATGGGGTCATGCCATAGTGTGTTTAACAAACTAGGATGTGGTTTTTAAAAAAATTCTTCTTGACTCCCTGCTAGAATTTGGGTTTTTTTTGTGGTGATGCATGGCATTGGTATATCCCTATAAATTGTTATCACTGACATCCTAGTCATCTGGTAGTTCTTAAAAATTAATTTTCCTTTGGCTCTGAGTTCTACTGATTTTTTTTTTTTCCTTTCCTTAAACTTCACAATTTTAATTCCAGTGTTCAATATTGATTCACTTAAGTATATTTGGACATTTTTTTTTTTTTTTTTTTTTTTTTACTCCCAGGATGACTTCCATTCATATATCTTAATTGTAATTCCTGATGTCTGCAGTGAAGGACAAGTATGTACTACTTAGAGCAGAATTAGAGCTTATCCTTTAACATAAAATAATCTATTAGTCAAAGGCAATTGCATTTAATGTGTTTTTGGTACTAAGTTACATCAGGCCCTTGACACGTGTAAGTTGTTAATGTGTTTTTGAAGACTAGTAGCATACATTTGCAACAGCCTTCCTTATTTTTTATTTTTATTGGGGGTAATTCAGTGTTTGGAAAGATCCTTGAGTGTCTGATGGCATGCATTTTGGGCTCTGTTCAGTAAGTGGGAAGTTTTTGGTTGCTGTAGCAGGAGAATGTGAATTAATAAGAGGACAGTGACTTACTAAATTATATGCAGAGGCTTAAGAACTATCTTCAACGTTATTTCAAACCATAATATTTGGTGGTTAGAAAATGTCATAAAGGAATCAGTTTTCCCCTGTATTTTGGCATTTTGGGGAAAAATTGAGAGAGAGAGGAAAGAGGGGCTGCAGCAAACATGAGCCATACAAACGTGATTTGGGGCTTATAGTTCTGATCAGTCTTCGTGACCAATCTTTCAACTATGTGATGATTTGATTTTATGATATAATTGGCTCTTGTCACGTTTCCCTGGTGTGGTTTTTTGTTGTTGTTGTTTGTTTTTAATAACACAGGAGCCACTCACAACTTTCTAGTAGAAGCCAAGAAAAGTGCCCTTTTGTTAGTTTGAAAAGAAATTTTAAGTATAGTCTGAGGCTGATTTCAACGTAATTGCATTTTGTTCAGCTTCTGTTTGGAGGTTTACATGCTGGGTTTCCTCTAGCATCTGTTTTTCTGTCACTTGTACTCTCAGCTCATGCTAGAAATGGTCTCAGCTATGGTAGAAGCTGGGCTTGAGGTCTGTTTCTGCAGGCATCCTGCAGCACATGTTGTCTGCAGTGCAGCCAATCACACAGGAACATGACATTATAACAATCTGTAAGTTTCTACTTTGCAGAGAACTGGAGCTCTGATACTAATTTGTGATTAGCTTGGTGAATCTCCAGTTCTGTTTGGAAAGTGAAGGGATTTTACTTTTCCTCATTGTTCAAAAGAACAGGTGCCTGTAGACAAGAAGTACCTTGTAATGGCTCTGAATTACATTTAATGTAATGTAATGTAATGTTTGCTGTTTGGTACAACTTAATCCAGTTTTACTACTTTTATTAATTTTGAGTGTTTGCTTGGGTTCAGTTTGATGGATTTTTATAACTCTGGCATATCTGTTCTGGTTTCAAATTACAGTTAATATATAAACTGCTAAATTGTCTCAGTGCTATTGTGTATATACAGATGCCATATATGCCCATATCTGTTTACACACCACGTATGTGGAGCTGAAATGGATTTGATAATCTTTATCTTGTGCCCCTGAATGCTTCACTTGCTGTATGCCTTTTAATCTCTCTCTCTCCAGGATTTACAGTGGCATTTCAGTTTCATGAGGCGTTGCGAATAACTGCCATTAAAAACAAATCAGCTCAGAGGGAAACACTTTCTCTACAGTGCTCCTCTTCCTCTTCCCCATTGTGGAGCTCCTCTACAGCCCGAACGGAGAACTTTAAGTTTTGCTAGGCGCACTGTACCAATGGAGAGGTCCGTGCTACTGAGAGCTGAACGTGTGCAGTTGGTTAATGTAGGTGCAGTGGCCAAGTTTTGCTAGTGACCAGCGTGGAAGTCTCTGTAAATGTCAGTAAACAAGTTAATAGACATAATAGGTTTTATTTGAATAGACTTTTCTGAAGTTTGGAGAAGTTAATTGCTCTCAATTTTTGAGCAAACTACTCGGATTCCAAAGGTGAAGTTTGAAGTCCAGGATCTGAAGAGCACTTCAGCTGCAGAGTGGATGTGACTAAGACTGAAATAACAGCATCATCTTAAAGGTCTCTTCCAGTCTAGGCAATTCTGTGATTTCTGTTTGGATGCAGCACAAGACATTGAGCATATACTGTTCCCAGGTCCTGAGCATGTTGGAAGGCAGAAATTCTCATTATAAAATCTAGAATAAATTTATGTATTTAAAGTACTGAGAACATTTTCCTCTTTGCTTTCTATAGCTTTTATTTATGAACTTCAATTATGGTTCTGGGCTTCATTTTCCTCCATGCACTGAAAGAAATTTGGGCTTATTAAATCCCAAGTCTTTTCAGCGTCTATCACAAATGTAAATGAACAGTCTGTAGTTTTGCATGCTCTCTGGATTGCTCTGATGATCATGTTGCCATGGTGATAACAGAGCATACAGGTTCATGAGACAGTATTAGTAATGCAGCAGTTTGAAACTTAATCAATGTACTGCTACTTCTCTGTATTTCAATATCACTTCAGTGAAATTGAATTCCATTCAGTTGTCAGTCCAGTTTATTTCCTATGGATTTCTTCTACAAAATTTCTGTCTTTATTCTAGGCACTGATCATGATATAGTAATTGAAATCTGTAGTGGTCTGTCATACCAATTATGTGACTGTCTTGTAGCAGGGAATCTTTAGCTGTTAGAGTCAGAAGCAAACAGGTGAGAAATACTGTAGGTTGAATACACAAGCTGCGACTTTTGTGCAGGAAAGGTTCCATTTTCTGAACATTCATCTTGGATAGTAAATTAAAGCTGTCTAAACCAGCCAAATGGATGTTGTCTGCTTGATCTTAAAAATACGTTGAGGAAAAGGTATTTGAAATAGTAATCAAAAATAAGTTCACAGCAGTACTACAGATTCTTTCTTCTGAGAGTTTTATTTTGTCTTTTATAAAAATGTCTCTAGATGATTGTTGATAGTTATTCATCTGCTGATAGTATCATTAAAGGCAAAGAGCATGCTAGGGTTCTGTATATTTTGGAAATGAATGTTGGCATGGAGCTAAAAAAACTGCAAAGTCTTCCCATGTGAATGGCTTGGATCCTATTTGTGCAAGAGTAGGATAAACCCCTTACATTCTCTATACTGCATATCAGTACTAACCCCATAATTTGGTTATGTTTTACTTTTTGGTTTAGAGTGACATGTTAATAGCATTTAACATGAAAGGTCATACAAAACTGATCTTACATATAGAAATCATAAACCACAAAAGCTCTTCTCTGAAGGTCTATGACATCAGAAAACAGTGCACATGTATAATGCAGCTGTCCTTAGGCCAGTAATTAATTGCAGGGCCTCTTACACAACCATTCAGAAACAGCTTTTATTGGTTTATGAGGAGTAGCAGATTGCAGGGGTTTAATTCAGTTTGATAGGCACTCCAGGTCACTTCTTGAAATGACATGTCGGAAGACACTGAAGCTGATATGAATCTCTACCAAAATATGTCAGTTCAGAGAGTTTCTGCTCTTTTTGTAGTTAAGCAGTGCTATTTGTACATACTGCTTCCAATGTTGTGGTAGTTTAAATGTCTCTAGCTCTTTCAGTTTGCTTAAACAGATTTCATCATTGGTTTGTACAAAAATGAACAGTCTTTCTGAATACATTGAAGGATAAAAGTTGCTGTTACCAGGTTACAGACTAGATAGTGGAGTACTGGAAAGAGATCTGTGTTTTGCTGGAGAACTGTCACCTTAGCAGGAGACAGACTTCTGAAGCCCCTACTCGTGATCTGTTCCTATCACCTAGAACAGGTTTCTTCTTCAGGCCTAAACTGATTACAGTGGTGTGGCACAGAGATCAGAGAAGACAGGAATTTTAATTTGTTTTGTTTTAAATTATGGAACTAAAACTCCTTTACACTTATTTATTTACATTTGAAAAACACAGGTTACAGAAAGGCAGAGATGAAAACATTTTAAAACACATGTGATTGGCTGAGGGGGTAACTAGTTTATGAAATTTTGTGAACAAAATCAACATTATGGACTCAAATCCAGAGTGCTGGAAGTGTAGGATCCCTTTCTTACTAGCTATTTAGTGTATAAGCTTTCAGAATATATTTGCTCTCAGTCTTTCAGTTTCCCCACTCCATACAATATCTTTCTCAAGTTATGTTGTAGGCCTCCATGATTCGTGTATGAAATGATCTGTGGTGCACTCTGCTCTCCAAACTCCTTACACAAAGACTATACATGATGTATCAGATAAGAACATTCCTTTAAACTTCCTACTGGATAGGTAGGATGTCTTGTAAGAAACAGTTATCACAAAAGCAAAGATTGAGAGGCCAGAACATGGCTTGATGGGAATACAGGGAGAAAAATCACTCAAATCTTGTACTGAAGTTAGTAGTAACAGACTGGTTTGGGGCCAGATCTCCATAGCTGAAAAAGGAAAAAGCTGTTGCTTTTTCTCTACTGCCCTGTTTTCACACATAGCTGTTGCCAAAAATCTGTAAGGCAATAATGAGCCATGCCTCTAAAGAGTGTGCGATGCAGTGTGTACAGTCAGACCCCAGTGAGTTGCAGTAAGTGTTCTGTTTGACTTCTTCAAGGCTCTGAATCCCAAGGAACTACATAGTCCCCCCCCCCCCCCCCAACCCCCTTCCTTTAGAAAACCTACAGTAGTTTTAAAAGTTTCCTAGGGAAATGCAATTAGTAACAAGATTTAATAAAAGCAAAACAACTGAATGTGAGGAGAAGAGTTGCTATTCTTTTGTTCTTTCTATGTAATGTAAGATAATAGTGAGAAAGTGATTGCATTACAACTAAATGAATTAAACAAAGCTCCAAAACATAAATTAGAATTTAACTGTGCCATTAAAAACTAATTTAATTTTCAAGCTATCATTACTAGATAATAAAGACCTACTGCAAAATGCACAACAATCTCTTGTGAACACAGGGAAAAAAGCAAGCAATAAATCTCGTTGAGTAGATAAGTTTCTGTTACATTAGTAAAGGAAAAAAGTGCTGAATGGATGTTTTAGTGCATAATGAGAATGAGGCAGTAATGGAACAGTTGGGCAGCTTAATTTTAGCCATAAATGGTTTTATAGCTAAGGGAAGACTGTAGGGAATATTAGAAAATTTATGCAGTATTGATTTTCTTGGTATGAAACTTTTTGAATCAAAAGAGCTTATGAATTCATAATAACAGTAAATTAACATACACTAGGTATTATCCTTAATTTAAAAAAAAAACAGTGAGTTGGATACTCCAAACAACTCAGCTGGAAATCTCTGTCATGAGAATACAGAGCATGAGTTTGCATCAAAAGATGCTCATTTTCCCCAGGCAAAGCTAACCTTCAGGCTGATTGCTACTTTTCTGTTTTGCTAGAGTTTCATTTAGTTTTGATTCTGTGTACTAGCTGGGATAGAGCCTGCTTCCAGGTTTGCAGATGTGAGCAGGTAATTGCTCTGTTTCTGCTGTTTCTCTTTGCTTTTTGTTTGCTGTGTAAACAAACACTATTACACCTTTCAGTACATGTCAGAAAACATCATACTCTCCCTATTTCTTGATGCGTTTAATATAGTTGCTGTAGGCAGTATATGCCTTGGTGGTTCCACCCAGTGCAGGTTTTTTGGCACAGTACCATCAGCAGATACTCCAAAAGCCAGGTCCTGCAGGAACTTCCAAAAAATGATTTTGTTTCCATGCTTTCATTCGGCGGCAGTGCCAGCAGATGGCAGTCCAGTACTTTGCTTCTAGTCTACTAGCGGTCAGGTTACAAAATTGTGGGTTTAATTTTAATGCAGTTAATATTGTTGCTAGAAGAAGTGCTTTTAGCAAGATTATTCCATGGTTTTGTTTTCTTTTCTCCTCTTTTGAACAAGGCTTGTCTTGACCCTCTACTTCTTTTGTGTGATACCAGCCTCCAAATCATGGTTGTGTGACACTGAGAGTAGGTGTATGGAAGTTGCTGTGTAGTCTGTCCCCGTGGCATTGACAGGGCTTCATAATTTATAAGCTTCGTATTTTAAGACTCATCCTGTCTGAGTAACTTTAATCACCCTACCTGCAGTTCTCCCTGTGGTATCGTGAGGTCAGACACTCTTCGCCTCAGTGGCTGCATTGTGTTGATGTATGAAGCTGAAACGGCTGCCCTGCCGGATCTCAGAGGCATAAGGAATGTAATTTGTAATTTGGGCCCAACTCTTGTAAGCACTTAAGCACACAGTCAATTTTATGCATGCAAGTTGTTTCCTTAACAGTTGGAGTTGCTCATGGATTTAGCTATCTTACCAAGACATTGGGTAGCATTGGGGCAGTGCTTGTAATCAACATGCAGAAGTGGTGCTTTAATCGCTTTGGATACACGGAACTGGATTAATGACAGGTGATAGCTTACTGAAAAATTCCTTTTCTGTCATTTAGCCACCAGATTCAGTCCTAAAAGAGGCAGACAATTCTCATCTCTAAGCTATCATTGTTCATTTTATTTTAGCTTTTATTTCGTATTGGTGTGTTCCCAAAAATGCTTCTCATGATACTTCTTTTGGTGCATGCATAATACTCATGGTGAGAACATCTTCCTATGAAACAGTACTGGCCATGTCTTTTCAGGGGTGTGATTTTTCTTGACAGGAGAGAGTGTTTGAGGGCTCAGGATATTCTGCAAGCTATGGCTGAGTGGAATAATTATTTAATATCTCCTGGGCTGTCATTTTCACCAGCCTTTCCTAGTGCAGACTTGTGCAGAAGGAAATGTGCTAGAGCATTGGCAGAGTTTTCCAGGAGCTTGAAATGATGGCATTTTGGGGAAAAAACCACCACACCCTAATATCTTAAACCTTTTTCTAATAGCACTTCCCATACTGTCTAGACAGGACTTTACACTGGTGATGTGCACTAATGACATACTCTGAGTGTAGTTTTATTTACACAGATGTGCTACTCCTGGAATGAGATGGTCGTCACCAGTGAACAGATTTATCTGTTGAACTGATACAATCTGATCCCAAGGCTGAGGTTTGACTGTTTCTGTGGCTTTCCCTCTCTTCAAGCTGCTTTGATATCAAATTCTTAGCATTAAACTACCACCACTGTGTTTTCTAAAAGTGAAAAAAACCCAACACCCTAAACACAGGCTAAGAAAAAGAGATTGATAGGTTATAATATCTCCATGGGAAGATGATTAAAGAGTAGGCTTAATACTAGTAAAGTACTGTTATAAAAAGTTGGAGCGGGTGAGACTATAAATGTAATATGCTGTACTGTTCTTCACTCTTGCTGTGACACCAGGCTTACCTTAAAAAGTACTAAGATTAGCAGCTTCTGAGTTAAATAATATCTGATCTTGTAATTAGTGGTGTGGAAACCAACTGGACTTTAGAGTGCATAAAATGTGGGCATAATTGTTACGGTATGGTGCAACACAGACCTTATTGCTGTCTACAACTACCTGAAGGGTGGTTGTAGCCAGGAGGGGGTTGGTCTCTTCTCCCAGGCAACCAGCACCAGAACAACAGGACACAGTCTCAAGCTGTGCCAGGGGAAGTTCAGGCTTGAGGTGAGGAGAAAGTTCTTCACAGAGAGAGTCGTTAGCCATTGGAATGGGCTGCCGCGGGAGGTGGTGGAGTCCCCATCCCTGGAGGTGTTCAAGAGGGGATTGGATGTGGCACTTGGTGCCATAGTTTAGTCATGAGGTCTGTGGTGACAGGTTGGACTTGATGATCTTTGAGGTCTCTTCCAACCTTGGTGATTCTGTGATTAAGGCTTAATCTGTGATTCTCACCAGTAGGTTGCCATTACAGGTATGATTCCAGTGAAGGAAATGGGAGTGCTTGTGTGACAGGAAGTGCTACTGCAGAACTGGTCATTAGATTGTTCTAGTGTATCAGGACTGGGTAGCTTATATAATGCACAGCTACAACAGAAAGAGTGATTAAAAAATAGGTAATTACCCATAATGCTAATGGCTTGTTGGCACGGAAAAAAAAAGTCAATTAAAATTCTTATGAATTATTTATACATTCCCCCATCCTCATAATTTCATTCTAAACTGAGTGTTGGCTTTAGGTCAGAGTTTTATGTGGAGATCTGTAACCCTTCTGAGCTGCATGTGCACTTACTGGCTACAGGCACATTTGCAAATGTACTGGAGTTCTCTCTTTTAGCTGCCAGTCTATTAAATAAAGATCAGGTTTCCTCCTTGAAGCCCTGCTATGTTGCCTCCTACAGGAACTTAAACAGTTCCAAAAGCTGTCTCAGCTCAAGGATTCTCTATCAGATTGGAGGAAATGACCAGCTGTCAAATTAACAGCCAGGAGGGTTGCTTTTATTTTACTTTGATTTCAAGCAATTAGTATTCAGCCTCTAGCAGTAGCATAATTATCCACAAAATATTAAAAGTCTTGCAATACTCTGTGTGTGTATAATGCCTAACTTCACCCCTTGTGGCTGTGTGAAACAAATGAGAGATGTAATCATCTGAGTAATTCTGAAGTAGAGTTATTTCACAAATGTGTGAAACTTCTGTACACCCCCTGAAGCATCTGCCTTGGTGTGTTTGTCACACTTGGCCTCTTTAACATGAGGAAGTAATACACGTTGCCTTTCCTGACACTGTCATGATAGAGTCAGTAAAAGGATTGGGGTGGCCTGCACATGTTTCAAACATGTAAAAGGAGTATAAGGGATGGTAACTTCATTTACTGTCATAGTGGAAATCATGGAGTTGGATTGGATCATGGTTTTTCTCCTGTTGGCTGTCTGTTGCTGTGCTTTGTTTTTTGTATGTCAAAGCAAGTATCTGTAGTCTGAAAGTGGCTAAATGATCTTTTTCTTGTTAGCCACTAGAAGATAGCTCCTGTGAGAAGTGGGCCACCACTGAAACGGAGTCTGTATTTCCTCTCAAAATTTTTTCTCTCTGTGTTGTTGTATCTGCAACCAGTGACAGAGCAAGAGAACACGGTCTCAAGCCGCAGCAGGGGAGGTTTAGGCTGGATGCTAGGAAAAAATTCTTCACAGAAAGAGTGATTTGCCATTGGAATGGGCTGCTCAGGGAGGTGGTGGAGTCACCATCACTGGAGGTGTTTAAGAAGAGACAAGAGACTGGATGAAGCACTTAGCACCATGATTTAGTTGATTAGATGGTGTTGGCTGATAGGTTGGACTTGATGATCTCAAAGGTCTTTTTCAACATGGTGTGTCTTAGTATTGTGTTCTCTCTGTGTTCTGTCTTAGTATTGATTTAGAACCAGCAATTCAGATTTGAACAATTCAGTTGCAAAGATTTTGTTTTTCCTGTGCTATTAGTAACATTGCTGGCCAACTTGCACTGGTTGAGTCAGTCGGGTACACTGAAGATCTTGCAAGAGCACCATGGACTGTAGGATCAATTTGACTAGGAGATGCTGAAGGACAAAATGCTACTCCCAATAATGACTGCAGAGCAGACCTACGCCTTCATTAGCTCTTTCTTGCTCAATTATTTGTGTATTTGGAGCATTACTGGAGTTTTTTATTTGTTATTAGTAATCTATTATTTATGAAAAGTAAATTTCATCTCATTGCTGAACTTTCAGGATCTGCTGTTGCATGCTGCTTCTTTCTGTGATGGGGTAGGTATGAGAGGGGAAAAATGTTCTGGTACTTTTCACATTTTGTGGATACTCTCTGCTGTAGCTGCTTGTGTGGAGAGCTGATATGCTGGCTATAGAAATGTTAGCTTCTATGCTCTTAGGAGCTATTTGGAGGTGTTTTTTTGCCTTTTTAACATTTCTGAATTGAATGGATGATAGAAAGAATTTGGAAGTAAACTTAACATTTATTTTTTGGTGTCTCTTGAAGTGCCTGCTGCAATATAGTGGTGTGGGAGTGACTTTTTCTCTTGAAGTGTGATAAGGTAGAGACAAAATAATTGAGCTCATTTCTGTCCCAAGAAATACTCAGTTGTTGTGTGCCTAGTGGAAGTGTTCCCAAACAAGAGGCCAGCAGAAATTTGTCAGAGAGTACTGGACAGTAGGGCATATAGGATGGCTTCCTGCAGAATGCAGGTGGAGGACTTAAAACTTCCTTCTCTGTCAAGCCTGAACTGAGATCCAGATTTAAATTGCATAGTGCAAGTAAGTTTCCTGCGTTTGAGGATATTATGAAAGAAAGGCACTTTCCAGGTCTCACTTTGTCCTTGCCTCTGACATTTTCCTACCACCATTTCTTAACCTACTATGTCTTTGGAACAGTTTTTCATTCAAAATCACAAAGGAAGGTTAAGAAAAATCGTTCTCATGGCAGGTAAAACTGTGCTACTGCTGAGTGAAATATTGAAGAATAATGCCTTCTTACTATTACTGTCACAGTACAGAAGGTTTGGGGTTGAAGTGATGTTACCATTGCTTGGGAGCTCTCAGTAGTACAAAAGTTACTGGGATAATCCTGACAGCTGTGGGATTTTGTGTTCTTTAGTAAATCCTGTCTCAGATGTCAGGGTTTGGCTTTCATTTTTCCTTTTTTCCTCTTAACAGTATGTTTACAGGTTTCACAACAATATCTTGGGATTCATGTTTCCATAATGCTGGTAAGAGTGATGTGGTTAATCTTCCTCACTGCTTTACAAATGTATACCCTGTTTCTAAGACTTCCTAAAAAAGTATTTTGTATTGGCCTATATATTTCTCCTTGTCACTCTCACATCCTGCTTTCTCCAATTCTGTTTAATTTTATTAATCGAGCAATATATGTATTACAAATGTTACTTTCATACTGCCTAACCTAGCCCAGTATTAGAATAATCTAATAATCTGCTTTAATTTCTGAGTGCTTGAACACTGTTTCTTGTATTTTTTTTTTTTTTTTTTTTTTTTTTTTTTTTTTTTTTTTTTTTTTTTTATAAGAGGAAGTAAATTGGCCAAAAGTTGCAGAATTTCATGTGTTGTTCTTCTCTCTCTCTTCTGGCTACTGCCTTTTACCATACAGCAGTGACTGCTGACAAAAAGGAGAGCTGGCAGAAAGGGTGCTTTTTTAGAAAACTCTGAGTTTATAGCATACCATTTTCTGCATTGGAATATTAAAATGCAAACCTTTTCATCAGTCACCTCTCTGTCCATGGAAGATAGAGTTCCCTTTTCTTATTATTTTGTCTGTAGATTCATTATCTTAGCTTTTTCCAAATTGAATTGCATAAGCCACTTATCTGCCCATGATTCTAAGTGTAGCCAAGTCCCCATGAATTTTATTGCTTCTCTATTGTGTATTTGTTGATTCACCCATTTCCTATCATCAGCACATTTCATCACTTTACTGCATTTTCTTCCTTTCAAGTTTATAAAGTCAACAAAATCAATACTCATGTTACGGTATTCCACAAGTCAGCTCCTACCTTTCGGAACTGCTTCTAGTCAAAAGCACCTTCTGGCTCTAGTATGGTAGCTAGTTTTCAGCCACTCAAACAGCTCATGTTCTGTCTCTTACATGCTATAGTGAATATGCAACTACTTACAAAGCATCTTAACAGCATTCTTCATTAGAAGCCAAACACTGCTTCCAGTCAGGTCTGAAACAGGCTGACCAAAATGTTGTGTAAGATCTATTAAAAAGCAAACAAATTCAGGGTGATTATCCCCAGAGGTTACTTAGAAGAACAGAAGATCTCTGAAGCACTCATATCTGCTGCTGCTTTGCTCATTCTTGTCTGTGTGTTATGAGGCTCTTCTGTATATCATATGACAGCATAGTTTTTTAGCTGGTGAAAACTGGTGAAGTTTGGCTAATCTCAGTGGTGTTATGGTGATTTATACTTCATTAGCACCTGGCTGAGGCTGTGTAATGATGAATTGCGTTAGTGCCCTGCCATGATGATATTTGCTGTCCCTGAATATGATTTTGTGACATCAATAGCAAACTATCATGGCTACATGCACACAGGATCAAACTCAAGAGTACATACCAAGGAGGCAAGTCCCTGACATCTGCGTAAGAAGGGCAGTTTTTAACCCTAAATGAGGAACTATCTGTTGTACCTCCTTTGCTTTGGTCACTGAAGAGTCTATGGAAACAACATCAAACTGCTCCAAACCAGACCCAGCCTATTCTCCACCATATTTACAATCACTGTGAAAATAGACATGTCTTTACACAGCCATAAAATAAAACATGGCAGCAATGCCAGCGATGTCATACTTTACATGGTATTTAATGAGAAGCCTACACATGAACCTCCATCTGGAATGAAATTTGTTAGTCAATGATCCTGTAAGGAAAGAGCTTGTGAAAGATGGAGGAGATCTTTGTTTGTGTGTTTGGGAAAATGCACAAAACCAGCTACCACAAATATGTTCTCAGGAATTTAATTCTGACCATGACCCTGACAGGACAGTTACCTGTGGAGTGGGTACTTGGTCTCATTTTACCGGTCTTTTTTTCCTCTTTTTAAGATATAATAGTCAGGGACTGTCTACCCATAGATATACAGGGCTTCAGTAAACAACACAAAGTCTGAAAGTGAGGGGAGGAAAGCATCAAGACATGAAGTAAATCGATTACAGTCACACTAGATGTAAGTGGCTTTAAAGGAGTTTTATTTATATCCCTTGAAAAATAATACATTTTAAGCGAGCCTTCAGAAAAAGCTGAGAGATTCATATCTTCATGAAGCCTGTCCTATTATATCCAGTGGCATGTACAAATCATACAGAATTTCTTCAGTGCCCTTTGACTTCACAATAAATTCCACACACAAAAGAGAGGCTGTCCTTTCATTTCCACCATATGAATGTTATCTTCCCTTCTATTTCTAGTTCATGTACTTGTGTCTGTTGGGAGTAATGCCTAAAACAACTGGTGTAAAATAGAGTGGACTAAGGGCTGGTCTGCATGTTTCAAGCATTATGGGCTGAATTTACTTGGCTTAAAAAAAAAACCCACAAACAAAGTGAAGAAGGTGGTCTATACTTGTGCTTCACCAGAAGCAGTACTGTGCCTCCAACTGTCTGGATGTTGACATTTACTTGATTGAGTTTTAATGCTTTGTTTTTATAAGGTGAAATATTTGTCATTATTTCAGGACTGTCTTCAAGGTCTCTGGACAAGCTATGAAGCAGAATAAGAGAAATGAGCCCAGTCCAGTCAACGTTTAAATGTTTGCTCCTACACAATAACTATTCTTATGCCTACTGTTCTCTCCCTGAATTGCACAGCTTAATTGTGTTTGTCAGCAAAAAGGACAAATTGGGTTGTAAATGTGCATTGGGATTTTCCCTCCTGACAAATCTGTTGGCTGTAATGAATGGAAGCAATGCCTCCTGCATTTTGCAGTACCTTTGTACTGGAAGATCTAGCCAGTCATCCACTTCATTCTTCTGTATTCTGTGTTTCCTAATACTCCAGTGAAGTGGTGGATTCTCTCTCCTCCCGAACCCATCACTTGAAATTACTATGTTCTTCCATCCGGGAATCATCAGTGTTACCATAAACAGAAATGAGAAGGCAGCCATTCAGCTCACTGTGACTAGCTCTTGGCTTAGTGAACCTTATGGTTTGCATAATAGGTTGTGTAGGCTTGATTCTCTCCATTGCTTTCACTTTGAGTAGCCATTCTTGCCCATATAAAATGAGTGTTCAGAATGGTCTTATTCAGGATCCAGTCAAGATAAATGTCAAGGAGTACAGGGCAGTATAGAATCAAATGTTTCTGATTCTGGTGTATCTCAGTGAAAAGACTGGGGGTTTTTTGGGTATGATTGCCATGATAATTCTGTTCTGAGGTTCTGTTCTTAGTCAGGAATGAAGAATATAAACAATATTCAGATACTGCCCTTCATAACTGTATAACGCACCGTGTTTTACATTTCACCTAGGGGATAACTATAGTAAAACCACCATCTTGTTCTGTGCAGTATTAATTCACCACTGCTGCCATAGTAGGCAGATACCCCACATGATCACAGCACCTTGCTGGGTAGCTGAACAAGATAGCAACAAATGATAATTCAGTTATTTTGTTGGTCTCAGGATATTTCAGCCCAACAGGATTTCACGAAGGAAGCAAACAGAAATTGCACTCTACTATGAAAGACATCCTAGCATTATTTTAATGTTGCAGCTAGGCTCATACTAGCAACCCTTAGTCCTCAAATGGGTTTTGTTTTTGAAAGTTTCAGGGAGTCAGTAGACAGAGGGACCTGCAAGGTCCTTTTAGCTGCTACAAGTCCCACATTGCTCTTTAATTAGTGGATAAATAGCAGTAATGGAGACCACGAGGACCACAGTTCACAGTGAGTGCTTTTGTGAATGCAGTAATGAACTCTCCCTTTTGAGGTACATTAGTGATGCAGTTTTGTTACTTCCTGACTGTACTTTAAGGCATAAATTAATTTATTTTGTTCCAGTGTAGCTGTGTGTGGGCTGTCTTGACAACATAACTGGATTAGGTGCTGGTGATGAGGAACGCCTCTCCAGTTTTCAAAGCAGCTGACCCATCACGTACCCCAAATGGAGTTCAGTCGCTCTTTGGCCAGAAGCAGAGTAAATTAAATTGGTCAGATTAAAGTAGACTGTTGCTAGCGATGCATCTCATGGCTGCCTCCTGCTCTCTGTTTGACTTAGTCTCTGTGAGGCTGCCACATATAAAACACTCAGAAAAGACAATTTTATATATCTGAAAGAGAAAAAAATCATAGCCTGAAATAGCACATTCTTCCTTTCTAACTGACAAGCAATATCACAAAGGCAGCTGCTGGGAGCATAGCGTGTCTGTCAAAATGTAAATTGCTTGTGACTGAAGCACCCTTCTGCAAAGACACAGCACCTACATCTTCAAAGGAGTTTCTTTGAAACAAAACTGTACAGATATCATGCCTCATTGTAGAAGAACCTACAGGTGAGCCTGTAAAGCTATCTGCCATGATTTTTTAACATTTATGGTAAATTATAGTTCAGGATATGTTATTTTTAGTGCAAATTGCTACAAAGTTGGTTAAAAAAAATTATAGATGCAGTGAACCTGAAAGGAGTCCCTACTTTCCCCCAGAACAGCATCAGACTGGAAGTGTTTCATCTAACACCCCGATCCTCCCTTTCAGAAAACTGGCTAGTGGAGAATCTCTCTAGATGGCAGTGGAGCTCTTTCAATAACAAATCTGCTTCCTTCCCCCACCCTTTTTCCATTTCTTCTGGAGACTCATTTCCAGCTGTACTGCACTATGATTTAACCAGGCTTTGATGCTGTAAGATGTTGGCGGGCACAAATCAGACTTTTTTTTTTTTTCTAAAAGGATAATATACTGCTTTTTCAAAGTCAATTAACACTTAGGGCAAATGAAATGGGGAGAGCTAAAGGTCAATTACTAAAGGATGGCCACAGAAACCTTTCTGGTTTACACAGCATTCATCCAGGGATTGCAGATCACTGGGGCATTCATCCAGGGAATCACTGGGAAAAGCAAATGAAATAGTAATTAGCTCATTTCATTTCTTGATGGTTACCAATAAGATGGTTTAATACAACTTATCTGTTTTATTTTCAATCAAGTGTGACTGGTGCTAATAATCATTCTGACCAGCCTGAGACTGCTGCTTCAAGATATTGTACTGTCATCACCATAGCTGAGAGATTGTTGTGGCAATTTATGCATCAGGCAAATGTTAGCACAGAGAATAGCATTAAAACTTTGGGTTAGAAATGCACTTAATAAGCCTTATGTATAAAAGAAATATTGTAGCTAGGCAGTCCAGCCAATAAAGAAACAAGGCCATGAAAGAGATAAAGCATGAGTGCTGTTTTTACTACCATTTGTCGTCCTATTTAAAACAAACAGGTAAGTTAAAACTTGGCCTTTGGACATACGAAGTGTTGACCAGCTGCTGACTTTTCACATCATGACCATGGTGCTGTTTTACAGGTGAACTGTTGTGGATATAAAGATTTAATCTGAGCTCCAGTGCTACTTAGACTTACTTGCCTTCATGTTATTTCTGTGAGTCACTGACAGCAGTGAGGCAATTCACCAGTGTAAAGCACAAGCAGTGTCCAAATCCATTTGTGTACCTTGTTTAGAAAAGGGACATTCATGTCAGGAATGTAGACCTTAAAGGAACCTTTAACAGATAGAATAATAGCTCAAATTATAGGATCTTTCATAACAAAATAAAGTATCAGATGACCTTCTTGCCAGCTTAATGGTGGTGGAGTCACCATCACTGGAGGTGTTTAAGAGGGGACTGGATGAGGCACTTGGAGCCATGGTTTAGTTGATTAGATGGCATTGGGTGATAGGTTGGACTTGATGATCTTGAAGGTCTTTTCCAACCTGGTTAATTCTATTCTATTCTAAATGGCCAGACTTGGCTTGAATATGTGCCTTTTTTGTGTTGAACTGCTTTCCAGGCAAGACTCACACTTAAGATTGCAGTCACAGTTCATTGCTATCTGTTTTAAAATAACTCTGCTGAGTTTAATAACCTTTTCCTTTTTGAATAAGGAGTTTCTGTTTGCAGTCACATGAAAAGAAAAAAAAGGCCAGTGCTATAGGCATCAGGAGATTATTTCATGCCTACCTACTCACAGAGGGTTTTACAAGAGCACAAGGGCCAGGCAAAGCACATAATGAGCAAACTCATGTGAGGTAAATTATTATTTGGGATTTTGACTGGGCCCTTAATGCGTGTGGGAACCTATGCTGCCAACTAGTTGTGTGTGGCACTTGACTTGCAGGTAAGTAGTGACTTGCCTGATAGCTGTCATCCCTGCCTCACTTCACTGTCTGAGATAGCAGGGAAAGGAAGGAAAAAAGTGCTGGACCTAGAAGTCATGCTCCCCTTGTTTGTTGCTGTGCCAGAGACACAGATCTTTTTCTAACTATGGGTGTGTGTGTGTTGTGCACTAATTGCCTGCTCCCACCTATGAGAAGCCAGCAATCCTTGTCCTTTTGGTTTGAAAAGCATAGAAGCCTGGCTCTTGAGTACCAGGCACAGAGGCACAGAGCCTAATTTATTTCCTTGAGTTTACAAAGTAACTGAGCATCAAATGTAGAGCTGCTGTGCCTCGGCAACACACTATATCCTACTTTAAAGATACATTCACAGGTTGCACTGGGTTAGAAGGGAGCCTCAAAGGTCAACCTCCCTGCAATGAGCAGGGACATCTCTAAGTAGACCATGCTGCCCAGGTCCACATCTAGTCTGATCCTGAATGTCTCTAGGGACAGAGCCTCAACCAAATCCCTGGGCAACCTGTTCCAGTATTTTGCCACTCTGATTGTAAAGAGCTTCTTCCTGATGTCCAACCTGAATCTATCCTGCTCCAGTTTCAAACCATTGCCCCTCATCCTATTGCTAAACAGTCCCTCCCCAGGGATTTCAGATATTGAAATGTAGCTCTAAAGTCCCTGTAGAGCTTTCTCCAGGCTGAATGGCGCCAATTCTTCCAACCTGTCTTCATAGAAGAGCTGCTCCCGCCCTCTGGTCATCTTTGTGGCCTTCCTCTGGTCCCCTCCAGCAGGTCCGTGTCTGTCTTGTGTTAGAAGCCCCAGAGATATGATTTGCCTGCAAGTGCTCATTGCTGGCTCATGTCCAGCCTTTCATCCACCAGTAACCCCAAGTTGTTTTCTGCAGGGCTGCTCTCAGTTTCATCGTTCCCCATCCTGTGTTGGTATCGAGGGTTGCTGCAACCTAGCTGCAGGACCTATGTATGTAAACCTGTGTTATGGCAGTGGCTGTACTGTGGTGACACTCGTGCTAACTAGAGAGTGCACAGGCTGCAGGTACATTTGCATTGCACGATTGAGTCCAAAGTGAGATGTTTCTTTTGGAAACATGGCAGCTGGTGGGTGCCGTGTTCTCCCTGGGTAGATTCATGCTGATGGAGAATGGAGAGGCAGCTATTCTATGTTTCTGGGGAGCTGTAGCTTGTAGAGCTTTTTCAGTGCTGTGTTTTCAGTAGCAAAGCACTTGACCAATTTTCTGGGCAGGTTTTATAGCATATGCGAAGCTATGTACTGGTTGGGGTCATGCCTAGCTTACGTCCCACTGTGCTGTTCACATTTCTCTGGCAATATCCACTGATTTTGTAAAAAATAAATACATGTGTTGAGGCAGAAAACAAGGGTTCAGGATATTTGTTTAGAGTGCTCAGCATCCAGAAAACCAGAATATGTTCATATCGGTTGTACTCTGCCTACAGCTGATGTGCATCATAACTCGATGTAGGGGCCACATGTGATGAAGGATACACATGCAGCTTTGTGTCCAGGAAAAATGCCAGCTCCGTATAGGTTGCCTGTGATTTGTTACCCTTGCGACCCTACAGTAATTCTGGGGGAACCATCCGCCAGTTGCAAACCATTTCACCACAGTGTCTGTTCTGTTAGCCATGTATTGGGGAGCAAGAAATTCCAGCAGACTGTGTCTGTAGATACGCATGCAAGGAGGTACATTTTCCTCACATATGTAAGACTGACTCCCCTCCCTTTTCTGGACTTAATTTTATTCTGTTTTGAGTAAGACAAAATCTATACTATGCTATTACACAAAACGGACATTTGGATGCAACTTTTGTCTTCATAGCTTTGAATTGGTAAGCTTGTGAGAACAGCTGCTCTTTCTTTCAGCAAAATCAGGAAATGCAGAGCTGAGCAACAACAAAATAAACCCAAACAAAACCAACAAACCCTGGGTGATCAAACCCAGTCCCTTAAGCTTTGTTTGTGTCTTTGCATCTGAGCCAGCATCCGTTGAAATCAATGATACCTCCTTTTCTTTGCTGTTGATGGAAACAGCTTCAGGCAAAATTGGCAAGGTATGTTAGGTCACGCTTTCCCAGTGTTATGTTTTAGGGAACCCACTCTCTTACCAGCATATATCATGTGCACTTCATTGTTTTGCATGGAGCAAGCAAGTGAGAAATAGGCATACTGCAAGCTTTTAAAGTATCTGGTTTTATCATATGGCTTTAGTAAATAGTTAAAAATAGTTCAATACTTCTTAAAAATAGTTCAGTACTTCTTCTAAAGCTTACAAGGCAAAAAAAAAAAAAAAAAAAAAAAAAAGATTAGTTACAGTTCTCTGCAGTAGTAATTTTCTTTTTAAAAACTGAAACCTTTCCTCATGAACTGTTGTCATGGTTCATTTCAGGCAGGCTACCTGAGTAGACACATAAAAAGCAGGATGGCATGTGGCTGTTGCCATTTAAGACTCCTCATGGTCCTACTTCTGAGCTATTCAGATCAGTCAGACCCTTTCAGAAAATATGCACTTTATTCTGAAATCCAAATAATCAGATAGCTGGAAAGAAGTGATTTATGAGAAGAGATTAAAGTCTCCCAAGAGTCAATCAGTAATGCATTTGCACTCTTCAGTGCTTTGATCGGTGTTGATAGGCCCAGAGCTATGAACTTGTGTTTACTGGGTATTTCTAGCATTTCAGTGTTTCCAGTGGATTGTAAGGGCAGTACCACAAGTGACTTGAAAATAGCACAAGTAGTATTTCATGGCTTTTAATTTGATAGGAGTTTGTGAGATTAACAAGGCTCACTAATTCATCTGCTCTTCTGGTTGTAAGTTATGCCTTTCATTTTCATTTAAGCTATGGCTTCTTGTCTTCCTTAGGATCTTTCTTGTATCTCTGTCGATTTATAAATAGGATTGGGATCATTAGAAATAGTTTTCTGGGTTTTTTGTTAGACACTGGGCTAGTGTTAAAAGACCAATGGGAATTGGCATCTCCAACACCCTTTCTTGTCTCTCTTTTATTTTGGAGCTAGAATGAAACCTTAGGGTATCAGA
Organism: Picus viridis; assembly: GCA_033816785.1. Classification (NCBI taxonomy): domain Eukaryota; kingdom Metazoa; phylum Chordata; class Aves; order Piciformes; family Picidae; genus Picus; species Picus viridis. The sequence continues at coordinate 8,997,640 of CM066581.1, forward strand.
AATGTTATGGAAGCATGATATGTTATGGGCTGCACAGGCTTTATCAGGACTGGGAATATTTATAAGCATTCTCAGTCTTTATTTTTCACGTAGAAAGACCCTGAAGGGTGGTTCTTCAGGAAGCTGTAGCTACAGGAGTCTGAGGACAGCTTCGACGGAGGAGGTCAAAGACTTCAGGAACTAAAGGTGGTGGTCTCCTTTCCTTGAACATATCTGCAAGAAAGAAACGAGTCTTAATGTTTAAACCTTTTTCTTATTCTGAGAAGGAGAAAGGAATAGGCTCTGATAGAGATCTTCCCTAATGGGGAAATTAACTGAAGCAGTTTGTCAGGCTCATCTTATGCAACAGCCAACAGACTGTGGTCATCTATACAGGAGTTGAATGCTAAAAGGGTGCTAAAGATCTTTGTTGACTGTGCAGTAGGGTTTAAATAAATATAAGAGGCCGCTTTGGTTCAAGCCAGCACCAGAAATGGTTGCTTACCCATGTGGAAACAAACTCTTGATGTATGTATTTTTCCTGTAACCTAGAGTTCCCTAAAATGCTGTTGGAATGTGAAGCAATTAATTAATCACAACATTGAGTTCCTTGTGAGCCAGTTTTTAAACATAAGCCTAGTTTGATGTGCTTCAAAAGTGAAATAAACCCCTCCGTCATTCTGCTCCCAGTGTCAGACGTGGAAGTCATTGCTATTCTTCTTGCTTCTGTAAAGATATAATTAAAAACAAAGTCTCATTTTGCTGTTCCTGAGGGAAGGAGTGATACCCTGGTATTACTGTTTTATTTTCAGCAGTACTTTATTTCAAGTGCTGATTAAGCAGGACATATTGAATGCTGCTGCGTTTCTCTTACGTGATTCATATGGTATTTATATCACATTTCCTATGGAATGAGTTTTAAGCAGGAGATTTAACCAAACCTTTCTTGGCAAGCAGATACAGGTTGATTTTCTGAGGGTGTAATTTTGTGTTCTCACACTTGTGAAGAAGTGATCAGTGGCCTTCTTTCCTGACATACTTTAGAAAATTTGTGAGATAGCCCATTTCTGTTACTCTGAGTTGAGTGCAACATGATTCATTATGTGATCCTCAACCATTTTTTTTAAAGGGAGGAACTCTTATTTATTTATTTACGTATTACCATAGAAATTATATGCAATACAATGTAGAGTGTGGCAGAATCCTTTCAGATTCATCATTTCAATATTTCCTTCTGCTACAATGGTTTAATTAGAGTAGTCTTCTTTTGGTAAGGGCTTTTGTATATCTTTAATGAAACTGAAGAGCATGAAATATGGTTTCCCTGCTTTTAAATGAAGCCACTTCTAGAGAAATAAAATGAGAAATGAATAAATTGTTGAAGCCACAGTGCATGAAATTAAGAGAGGCCTGACTATATTGGCAGCAAGATTTTTCTTTAGTATTTTGATGACCGTGTAGCTAAGTGGTTGTGGGCTAATTGTGAAGAGATTTTGGTTAATATGCCTTTGACAGTTATATTGGCTTCGGATGCATCGTGAGCAATTCAGAGTCCTGATCCTGCAGTTGTCTTGGGGCAGTGGAGTTCTGTACTTTGGTGGAACCTCACTGGCTCCAGCTAGGTCTTTTGTGCATCGGAGTTGTAGGTGCAGGCAGTTACATTGAATTCAACAAGGGTCTGCACAGACCTATGTCTTTTCCTGGATACAAAGAGTTGCAGAACCAGAGCCATTGTTGGGAGTTTTGAAGTCAGTCAGTGTAGGTGCAGGTTCACGGCCCTCTGTGAAAAATTTAGTCTGATGTAGTGGAGTGAGTTAACCTTGACTAAGGGCCAAATAGCTACCCAGCTGCTCCCTGTCTTCTTCAGCAGGACAGGGGGAGAAAACAAACAGGATGAGAAAGACCATGGATTGTGTTAAGGAAGGGGAGACAACTTAGCAGTTACTGCTGCAGGCAAAACAGACCCAACTTGAGGAAAACTGATTTATTGCCAATTAAAATTAGATATGAGTAGTGAGAAACAAAGAGAAACTTTAAAACAACACCTATCCTACTGTCTCTCCCAAGCTCATCTTTACTCTTATATTTTCTCTCCTCCCACCAAGCAGCACAGGGTGATGAAAGGGTATTTCGTGGTCTGAAGAGTTTCCTTTCAGAAGTATTATCTGTGAAGAAATCTGCTTGTTCTGAAGCAAGCTGACATTTCTGTCTAAAAGAAAGGTTGTTTTTAAATAATAAAGATTTTTTTTTTTTCCTTTCTCCTCAGCAGACTTGCCCCTAAATGCTCACTGTGGCAGTTTTCGTCTTCAAATTGTACTTTCATCAACATGTTACAAAGAAATTAGTCATTTTGGATTAAAAAGGAATTTCTAAAAGTAACTGCTGAAATTTAAATGGTATATATTGTACTTACACATTTTGCATTAGAAATCAAGCTAGTCTAGGAACATGTGCTTAATACCCCATAAACAGGGACACAGAACTTTGTGGCCAGCTGGTGTGCCGAGTACAGCAGTACTGTTGTAAAAGATGGCTCCTTCTGTGCTTTCTTCACTGCCATGAATTCATGGCACACTCTGCAAATCACAGAACACCTTTGATATCTTTTGGCAAACTTTAGGCTCTTCCAGAGCTTCTGGAGACTAGAAAAAATGACAACAGTTTGTAGGAAGAGGGGAGAAGAGAGATTTAATTAAATAAAAGCTGAAGCCTGAAAAAAAAAGTGGGAGAGTAAAATCGGTTGAAGTTCAACAGGGTTAAGAGTGAGAATGGAAAATTAAACACCTGAGAGTCTAAATCAAAGACAGGGCAAATTCACAGTGTTACCTCTTGGGACTGTTTGGGAAGCATTCTTTTTCAAAATGAAGCAGAAGTTCTGATTTTCCACCACCAAAAAAGAAAAAAAAACCAACCAACCAGCTAAGAGATGTTTTAATGAATAGAGTCCTAATTTTGAATGAGTACTCATCAGAACAGATCAGTATCCTACCATTTTTGCTAAACAGAACATTTCTTTTTAAAAGCACCACTGACAGGTGTCAGCTTCTTTGAAACTGACACATTTCCTCATTAATTTTCAGTTTCACACATGTCTCTGGGTACTATATCAGTAACCTAAAAGACAAGGTTCATATTCTCTATCACATTAAAATGGTGTTTCAGCAGCCCATTGGTATTAGCAGCCTCCTTATGTGCTGTTGAACTTTACCTGCAGACTGGCTGACTTCAGTGGGAATACAGTGCTGTGCTGCTTTGGCATCTAAATCAGCACACTTTCCCTGAAGGCAGAGGAGATGTATTGATTTAACCAGCTGAAAATCTGGTCTCACATGAACACAACCTTATATATTTAAATAAAAATTCAGTGCCTCTTCTGGGTTTCTGATGGTTTTAAATAATTCCTGCATGGTAACAGATCACTGCTCAGGATAAGAAAGCTTCAAGCTTCAAACACTTGCAAGCTAGATTGTTTTACTGGAGAATTATTAGGATGAGGAGAATTATCACAGAATGGCTTAGGTTGGAAGGGACCTTAGAGATTATCTACTCCAACCTCCCTGCCATAGGCCTTGAACCTAACCTGGCCTTGAACACCCCCAGGGCAGCCTATTCCAGAGAATGACCACCCTCATACTGGAGAACTTCTCCCTAAGATCCAGCCTAAACCTACTCTCCCTCAGCTTCTAACCATTCCCCCTTCTCCTTTTGCTAGACACCCTTATGAAAAGTTCCTCCTGATTCTTCCTGTAGGATCCCTTCATGTAATGGAAAGCATCTCTAAAGGTACCCCTGCAGCCTTCTCGAGGCTGAACAACCCCAGCTCCCTTAACCTATCATCACAGCAGAGGTACTTCCAGCCCTTGGATAATCTTTGTGGCCTTTGGACTCACTCCCACAGCTCTGTGCCAGACCAACTTCTCATGATGAGAATCGAGTGGGGATTTATGAGGTACACTGAGACTTTAGCAACGAAGAATATTATTTGCTCATGTACTTTAAACTCTTAGCAGCATAAGCTTGCCTCTGTGTGATGACTAAATGGCAAATCACAAACCCCTGTCACAAATGCTCGGAATTTTTCCCTGCCTTGGAAATTAAGCATAAATTCATGCAGCAGAAAGATGATGGTAAATCAGGAGTAGTGATGCATGAGAATGGAAATAATTGTTTGTGGTTTTCATGAGATGATTGCCAGTTTGCAGGATTTAAATTGCATGCAAACTGGTTTTTACATCTCTAATTGAAGATGTGTTGTCTTTAGGGAGGGTTGACTTGACATTGACAAACTTCAGCAGAATACAAAGACATGAAAATGGGCTTGTGTTTGCCTTGAAAGTGATTCACCGGCTCATACCGTGATGTTCCTTTTATTCTTAGGAATGCTGTAGGATGTTAAATTTGCTCCTGCTTGAGACTAAAGGTGCTAGGTGCACAGCAGTTGTAGGAGCTGTTGAAGCACAGAGGCCATGCAGAAAGACTTTTAATCCCAAAAGTAAATTAACAAAAAATTCTTTTGGAAATCAAACAAATCAACAGGATGAATTTAAAGTGACGGTGCTCGTGAGGTTTTCTTTGTAATGAGCAGAATCCATCCAGAGAAAACACAACATGATCTACAGCTTTATTATTTAAAATTTGAGACTCATTACTAGGAGGTCTGTGTGCATTTTGGAGGACTTCATCCTCTATGGAGAGGATTTGGGAATCTTCTCATTTTCGAGGTGATAACAGCAATATGTGTTACTAATATTTATTAAAATACAAAATGTATTGCTAAGTAGCTTTCTCAAGGTTTCTGTAGCTCTCAAAACTGTATGTCATGCTGATTATGGGTTTTCTTTAATATCTCTAGAGGACAGGATTGGATTTCATCTGTATCTGTTGTTGGTTTTTTTCTTTCAGAGGAGTCATTGCTAGGTGATATAAGATGGTGTAGTTTCTAGGAGCTGAACATTTTTGTCAATAAAAGCCAAGGCATGATATAAGAAGATAAGGAAGATATTGTAAATTCTACAAAAATGTGTGCTGTTAGCTCAAGGACATTGTCCTTTTGATAAGGCTGAGCCAAGACAGAGTTGACTTTCCTGAAGCTGGAGCTGAACGGAGACAAAATTTGTTGTGCTTGTCTTTCGCTGTCTGTGAAGATGTACTTATTTTTATTACAACCGTGTGCTTTGGTACATATTATGTTGCTTCTAAATGAATGTTAGACTAATTCTCTTGCCTTAGACATTTAATCAAAATAATGCAAAATTGCATGTTGATGGTAATGATACTCACAATGATGCTAAAAGTACAACTGGAAGATGGTAACTAGTAATGCGCAGCACATTTAATTTGTGAAGCTACAGATCTAAAGCAGAGCTGTGTTCTGCAGCATGCTGAACGTATAGAGCTAATAGATTTGCAAGCGTTGGTATGGGGTTCTTAAGAAAGCAGAGTAAAGCACATTATTTCACTGCTTATACAGACAAATCATAGAAAGTAGTTCAACAAAAGGTTCAGTAAATGTTCATCCTAAGAGAAGCGTACCATTGATAGTTTCTCCTTGCCTGGAGGCTGGAGGTGCAAGAATGACTTTCTGTTCTGTTCCATCCACTCAGTTCTCTTCTATTTATATGCGAAAGGCAGGAGTTCAGCTAGAAATTACAACCTAACCTGTATTTCCAAGCAGCAGTTTTTGAGAAGTGAACATCAATAACACATTAGAGAACAGGAAACAAAAAGAGTTTATAGGGGCTTCCAGAGAATGTTTTGTAATGAAGATTTGTTTCCCGACCATAATCTGGAGATTTACATTAGTTGTTTAATCATTTGTCTGTCACTCTTCTTATAAGGGACAGAAACGAATGTGGATATAGCAGATCCATGACAAATAATAAGGTATTGCTGGTTACTCAACACATGCATTTTCACCTGATTGTACTGGAGGATGAATCAGTGGGTTATTCATGCCTTGTCTAAAATCAATTTGCATTTATGAATTGGCAGAAACAGACATATTCTCTGGATGGCTGTTAAAGTGCCTGGTACACCAGCAAGGGCTTCAATGACTAAGCTGTCATTGGATATTATTATTAAATCTTAGAGACTAAGAAGCCTCAAAGAATCTTGTTACAGTTTTATGAAGATTAGATTTTTGTCATCTTTACCTGAACTGAGTTTCCCCTTACACTGTGTGTAATACTCTGATTTCTTAGTTTGCTCACTGAGAGTCTCTGAAGTGAATAGCCTTGAGGTTAAACATACCCTATAACTATAGTCTAGGCTGGGCCCTCGACCCTCACCCTTTCCCCCCACTCAAGAAACTGCACTTTTCCATCTAATTTTAGACCAAAGAAAAAGAAGGGAGAATTCCTACAGCAGAGCACGTTGCTTTGTCAAGGTAACATCTATTGTGAACACATCTATTGTGGTCATTAAATCAAGGAGAAAGAGAAGTCATTGCAATAATACTGTGTATTAAAAAAAATAATTATTTCAGATGTTCAACATCCCTATAAAGAATATGGGAGTGTATTGTATTATTTCATGTTGTAATATCTGGGTGTAAATAGAGCTGCTGCTCTGTAGTGGAAAAATTATTTGAAAGGACACTTGCTGACTACATAAAGAATTTTGTCTTGAAAAATAAGGATATGGCTGCAAATAGACCATTTGCCAGCCCCTCGCAGAGGAACTGTGCATGTCACAGGGCTCCATACTGTAAGGGTAACCAAAATACAGCATCATAAATTCCCATTATTAAAAAAACCCAACATATTTTTGTTTGGTTTAATATATGTGTAATTTAAAGTGAGAGTAAGGAAGAGGATGTCTTCATTTGGCCACAGGCATGTGCCCTGTGAGAAGAGGCTGAGAGACTTGAGGCTTTTTAGTCTGGAGAGACTGAGAGGGGATTTAATACAAGTTTATAAATACTTGAGGGCTGGGTGTCAAGAGGAAGGGGACAGGCTCTGCTCAGTTGCACCCTGGCGTAGGACAAGGGGCAGTGGATATACACTACAGCACAGGAGGTTTCACCACAATGTGAAGAGGAACTTCTTCACTGTGAGGGTCACAGAGCACTGGAACAGGCTCCCCACAGAGGTTGTGGAGTCTCCTTATCTGAAGACTTTCAGGAGCCATCTGGATGCATTCCTGTGTGACCTGTGCTACATTCTATGGTCCTGCTCTGGTGAGTTGTTGGACTCCATGATCTCCAGAGGCCCCTTCCAAGCCTAACATCCTCTGATGTTAAATTCATTATTGGGTAAACCAAGATTTTATTTCTATTTATCTAAATGAACTTTATTCAATTTGCGAAGAATTTATACCTCAAATAATAGATAATAAAATCTTTGTTGTTTCTTGAGATGATACCTATAATTTCAGAGCACTGGAGCAGTTTCAGAAAAAAGCCACAACAACAAGAAGCAAACAAAGCAAGCACTTTTTGGAGCTCTAGTTTTGGTGCACACACAACATTTCAGTGCTCACAAGAGGGAATGACAGATTTGCTCTTAAAGAACAAGAACTGTGTGTTCTTTCATTCTTTCTGGGCACACATGAAACCTTGAAGTAACACTCCCATATATCTGCATGCAGCTTGAGCAGGATGCTTACAAGCACTCTGCAATGGCCTTCATGAGTTCTGGTGGTTTCAGGTGAATCTTTTCAGTTGGATTTAGTGGAAGCAAAATCTTCCCAGCAGAGTTAGTAAGTGTGACTATTTTTTACAGTTGCTCTTTTATTTGGGAAAAAAAAAAAAAAAAGAAAAAGGCAGAAATCTGGCCAAATAAAATAAATCTGCCTGCTGGAAGCCAAATTTAATAAAATAATCCCTTTAGTAAAATAGCTACCAGAATACTTTCCACATATCAGAATGGTAAAAGAAAAGTGATTCAGCTTTATATCAACATTTTATTGACAGTGTCTCCCAGAACTGCAGGTTTACTGTGTAGCATACTCATCACATACAACAGTTTTATGTAATCTATATCATATTGTAACAGGTTTCTAGATGCCAAGGTCTTGATTTTGCTGAGGGCCTTACTTCATTTCTGAAGTAACCTGTTTATGGGGCCACTTCCAAGAAGGGAGAGCTTCAGAAATCCCTGTAACATCTTTGAAAGAAATGAATACTGAAAAAAAACTGAAGAGAAAAGATGAATCCCATCAGTCCTGAGACTGGGTTCCTTTCATTTACACCTGAAAGAAAACATTGTCTTTCTGGAGGGAAGAATTAACTGTGTGCTACTTTTTTCCCCATTCCATTTGAAACAGTAATACAGCCCTTTGATTTTTTTACTTTGACATATCTCCAGTTAGGTATACACTTCTGTAGCTGCTTTGAAAAATAACTTCTGTATCTCACAGGTTTTCCTGGACATTATTTTTTTAAAAATGACACGATTCTTATCAGCTTTTTGCTCAGAGTCATCTGGGACTTGTTGAGCTTAGTGAAATAAAATGAGGCTGAAAGTGTCAGGTAGTCATTTGTTTACTCTTAGGCCGTTCAGAAGCATGTTACTTTCTCTTGGAAACTCTAGGTGTGCCATGTTATACATTAGCTGATGCCTGATGTAGCATATTAAAAAGTGAATGTATGTTACTTTAGCTCCACTTCTAGATCCAGAAAATGAATTTTAATGCTTGTCACGTAGAGTATGAACCTTTAAGTGCAAGTACATTTCTGATACAGAAAAAAAAATCAGGCTAGTAATTAGAACCCAACTTTCCTTGCATTGACAGCAGCCAAGTCATTTATTAAGTCAATGTAGCAGAGTAACACGGCAACATCACACTTGATTGAAATCTTGGCCAAGTCTGACAGATGTTTTCAACTCATTGTCAATCTCAAGTATGTTTTAATGAGTTTCAAGTGGCTGGAGCTCCCCTCTGCAGATGCCACTGTTACTGAAACCGTGAAAAGAATCTTTTCGGCAATGACAGCATGGAAAATTCTTTTGAGTAAATGATGTGTCAGAAGAAATCCTAACTAGCAGCACAAGTGCTGTTCCTGAGGATGGTCCTCACCTTTTGAATAACTTAGGCTTGTGCAAAATCAGCTGTATTTCTGTGCATACCCCAAATTCTCAAAGCATTTGATTTTCAACAATAAAGGTGAAATTTTGGACGAGCGAATTATTCAAGGGTTACTGATAATTCCTGTTTCCATGTTGCTCAGAAAAAAATGGTGGAAAAATCAATTGCTTTGCTTCCACTTCTGAGTCTGGTTAGGAATCTGAAGAGCAAAAGCTTATCATAATATGAACAACTGCAAATATTTTAATTTGGGCTGAGAAGAAATGATGGTGGTTCTTAACTACTGCCCTAGTATGATAAACTCAAACTGGGTCAAGTGCAAAGCTGCTGATGGTAACACTTTTTCAGTTGGACAGTTGTTATGCACTGTAGAGGAGATGAATAGGAAGACTGCGAGAAAGAAGCTGAGATACAAGAAATGCCTAAGGTGACAGTCCATTTAATTCACTTTGGTAAGAAATCAGGCTGATGTAAAATGGATTTTGGGCAAACCAAGTTTTGGTAGGTTGCTATGTGTGTAGTTTAGACCTGCCTAAAATTGGTGAAACATAAAGTGACTGAGCCTTGTCATGACATTGTTCTTTTCTCATCTGCTCAAATGACCCTATCTGCACATTCTTCCTAGCACGCTCTTCTTTTTATGCACAGTGTTTGCACTGTTAGAAATCCAGTAGGTAGTAGGTTGTACTTCAATACTTAGATATATTTAAATGTTTTTAAAGTTACAAGAAACCAGTTAAGAGGGAGAATGGATAAGTTCTTTCCATCCTGCTTAAGAAATTAGACAGGAACAAGTTTATGCCTGAGTGGATGATGAATTTTGAACACAAGTTGTTATTGTCTTCATTGGCCAGTTGGATGTAAGCAGCATTTTGTCATTTAAGTTAACTGTTAGCAGCCAGACACCATTACATTTCCCAGTGAAGGGAAGTCTTGATATTTCAAGCTTAATTATGCTAAAAATCATCCTGAACCAAACCCATGTCATTTAGAGGTCTAATAGTTTTTCTTTCTATTGCAGCAATATTTGAATTCATGTGTGTAGTTTTAAAACCAAAATTTTGCAGTTCAAGCACAGCTTTGGGGGCATATTCTTTTTGTCTTTTGGGGAGGCTAATGTTTTGGTTTTCTTTGTTTCTTTAACACTTTAGTAATCCATGCAGAGGGTGAAAAACTTTCCCTGATAGACAAAAGAAAATGTTTTGGCTATAATAAGCTGTAGGCTCTGTATTAAAACATTTTGTGTTGACATGTTTGTCATTGTGTTTGTTGTTGAAGCACCATGTCAGACGGAGTTCAGTTTTGCCCAGTGTGTAACATTCAGTTTTACGTAATACTTGCTTAGAATTGAGCTTGTTCAAAAACATCCTTTTAAAGCATAAGTGTACAAAATGTGTTAACTGAAAGGTTTGCCTGCTTTAATATCTCTGTATAATGTTTAAGGCAAAGAGAGAATTACTTGGGAAGGGCAGGGGGCCAGTGGTTTTTTCTTTACCAAAGCATGTCATATTTTATCTGTGCTTTACAAGTAGTTCCTGAGTAAAACATTTTTCCTGAATAAAACACAATACAGTACTTTTTGAGGCCTGATTTGAGTAGATGTCTGGGATATACATAAAGTGGCAGCATATAGAAATTCAGGAGGAAAAACAGCCCTTGCAGAAGAGACTTGAAATTGGGTTCTATGTTTCAAAACATATCAAAGAGAACTCACATGTATCAAATAATTTATTTTAGATCTGAATTTCATGTCCTTACTGTGTAAGTATAGAAAGGTATAATTTCTGACATGAAACTATTTATTATTGGGTGATTTAACATACAGATGCTCTTGGGACACCTGTGAAAGTAAGGGTTTCTTTCTAATAAAAAGATTTATTTGGCATATGTAAGGAACAGAAGATTCACACTTGAATAAGGTTTTGCACTGATATCTGAATCTCATATCCTGAAGAAATATGTTAAAAGTAGTGTTTCTGAATGATGAATCCAGAATTCCCTCTACAGCAGGGTCTGATACCCTCAGGTGCCCAGAAAAGTGTAGTTGGAATAGTCTCTGGATGCTGCATGGAAAAACAACTGACAAAAACAACTGAATCAAAATTGATTTTGTGTTAACAAGTGCTCATTTCTGTTCATTTGGAAAGTTTGAGTTGTCACTGGAACTCATACTTCCATATCACTGAGGTACATGTGAAAATACGAGCCTCAACATACATTTTACAGCAACTCTTTGTTATGCACAAACAAGTGTGAGATACCATAATTTCATTGAGAAAACTTGTTCAACCAATAGCTTCACCAGTTTGGCCATTTGGCTGTTGCTTATGTCAAGCTTGTTGAAATAATTTAACTCCTTTTTGGGCCTTTCTTTTTGTTCCAGATTTACTGTCATCATCTGATGCACACCCTATGCATTCCAAGAGCTGGGGAACACAAGAACAAGCAGTATATGACCAGAGGATCTACAAGCAGTATATGACCAGAGGCCACTTCCTTGCAGATGACTACAGAAGAGAAAAGAAATGCATAATAAAGGGGTTGCAGCAGGATTGGAGGTGAGAGGACAAGCAGAGATCTGTGTTGTCTGGAGCAATTTGCTGGGTACAGTTGTGTGTAGCACACAGTATGAAATGTCTGTGTCTGTTCCACTTTGAAAGCTGTGACTATCAGGCTGGGCTGCAGAGCTGGAAATCATTATGGCAGTGTGCCAAACCATAAGTATGCTGATATTCTACTTTATGGTCATTATTATCATCATTCTTAGGTAAGCACATATGTCACAATCAAGTAAACATCTTATTATTATCTTTAACTTCAGTCCAAAGGAAGGACAGTTTTCCAGTATTTTAAATCTGTACCCCTGATGTGTTCACCTGTTCTAATTCTGCTAAGGTTGTTGGAAAGCTTTCATAAAAATGAACCTTTAATTCAACAACAGGATATTCTGATTCAGTTACCATGAAAATAGAATTAGGAATCTGGGTTCATGTTTTCATTGAAATAAACCACACTTTGGGTTTCAGTTTGTATATAGAACCAGGCATTCATGTGAGAAGGCTCTGGTGCCTCTGAAACACATGTGCTGATTAGTACTGGTGTGTCACCAGCTGGAACTACTTAAGCTAGAGGGCACTTTGTATTCTTCCCCTCTCCATCAGTAATTGGCAAGTAATATTTTCTGCCTACAATCAATTGCTTTTATATTCTGAGTAATATTTCTAAGTAAGAAGAAATATTACAGCAGCTAGAGAAGCTATTGATTTTAGCTAGAAAATGCCCTTTCCAAATGCCACTCCAGATGACTGAAATACAAAGGAAATCTGTGACATCACTAATATGGCCAATAAAGCTGTCAGCTGGCAAACCAAGGAACAAACACAAGTAAATGTAATTCTTAATTTAGGTTCTGTATGAACCATGGCATACAGACAAAGGAAAGATCAGATAGGGACATCACATGCAAAGATCAATCTGTTGAGCTAATAAGTGAAGAAACCTCAGATGAATATTTTATAAGAGAGCGTCACATACCTGGGTTTTTTTTAGGAATGGCAAATATGACTTTAATTATCCTGGAGACCAACAAGAGGTTAGCAGTAGTCTTGGAGCCCATGGACAAGTATTTATATTGTGGTACAGTTCTAGATTCACAGATGATGTGGCTTCAGTCTTTGGTGTATTCACCAGAGTCTTTCCGAGTTGCATAGTCTCTAGTGATCCTTGTCAAAAATTATTTTAGCTACTGTTGGAAATGTAGTATGGAGAATAATGGCAGCAAGCATCTTGGAGGTTATGTATCCAGTTGAGAACATGCTCAATTTAGTAGAGGTCAAGAGAATAGTCAGTAGACTCTTCTGGTTACCTTTATCATAAATGCTTCAGTCATCTCTGGTTGTAATGTATCTGTGTTATCTTGAACAACTACAGAGAATGGTTTTTGTTTAGAAGTAGAGCTCTGTGGAATTTCTGGCAAAAGAATAGGTCTAGGAGGAACGATTTCCTTTTTTCCCCCTCCTTCTGAAATGTGAGAGGTTTTTGGTCATCTTTTTATGCTTGAGTTAAAAAAAAAGAGATACATCCTAAGCTGAAGGACCAGCAGTTTCTAGACTAGTGATCTTAACTCATCCGGCGACAATCCCATTGCTCTTGCAAATCACAAAAATGTCAGAGAAAACTCTTGATGATAGGAGAGAAGCCTTGAAAACAGTCAAATAGGACTCCTTGAGTATTAGGAAGCTCAACATCTAGATTTTCAGTGGAGGCTTTTATTTGTCTGAAAGTTAATTTATCAACAAGAATGCTGAAATGGTAGCTTAGCACCCCCCCATGCTAACAGTTGTTTTGAAGCACATAGGTGTTATCTCCCCTTCCACTCCCAAGTGGTGTACCCCTCATAACTGAAGCTAGAAGCTATGAATGTAGGAGTATCTTAGGAGTGGCCTGTGAATGCATGATCCCCTGGCTCCCTCTCAAAGATGTTTCCTAGGATTGTAGGATCATTACAAAAGGCTCCCTCTGTGGCCCCTCTACTCTTAAAAAATTGTTGCTTCTTCAATTTTACAGTAGGGAAATCCTTAAGAACCAGCCTGGTTTCCCTCTCTTCAGGTGGCACTGTGCTCTTACAGAAGATTTTTTGAGTGATAGACATTAAAAAAGCCCAAAGTCACTAAAAGTATTCAGTGGAGGAGTCACTGCATCAACCCCTGCCCATTCAGAGGAGTGACAGAATAAAGGGTGAATTTTGAGTCTCTATTTTTACCAACTCTCCCTTGGCAAAGATACATTTAATTCAGTGTTTTAGTTACTCATGCATTTTATAATATGGACTTCTGTGTCACAAAGAGCATGGATCTTTCTAGTACATGTTCTATGCTTCCCAAGTTAATATAACAAACATTAAAAAAAACACCAGCCTAGCCTGTGCATGTGGCATAGTATTGTGTGTATTTTTTAACCAGACTGAAGCAAAGTCGTGCCATTTCATTCTGCCTGCCTTCTGAGGTCACTGGGACTTCCAGGTTTCACATGTCACTGTAAATATGCTTTGGTGTTGTCAGAGAGCACTAGTCTTTTGGCTGCAATAGTACTATGTCTTAACCAACTGCTTTGAGAAGTCAAGGGCATTTAAGTCAACTGTCCTGTCCAAAACCACATTGGAATGTTGCCTGCCTGTTTGGGCAGAAGGCTTTTACACCTTTCCCCTGTGGAGGCTGAAGGGTGCCTGACTCTCTCCAGACAGCGTGTACCTAGAATCACAAAGGTGTGAACTGGTGGAGCAACACCATTGATATATCCCTTCTCATATGTGTTATTGAGTGCCATTGTAGTTGTACGCTGTGTCACTTCTTTGCACTGAAGTCACCATAATTTTTTTCTGCTTGACTGTATCTTTGAATAAATTTTCAGATTCTCTTCCTTTGATATCAGCTTCCAGTGTTACAAGTTTTCTTGTTCTCAATGTTCTGCTAAGTTAAATGTCAACAGGTGATGACTCAGGCCTCTCTGGTGCAGTCTTTCACTTTATCATTCAGCATTTTTTTACTCCAAAATTTAGTATTTAGTGACAGTGGTTAGGATTGTTAGGAATTTATGGCTTCATGCCCAAACCTTCTCTACTTCTTTGAATAAAACATAAGCTGCAAAATGCAGCCTGTTGCCAGATGTCATTGTAAATTTTATCCTGTGACATAACCCCAAATTAAAAAAAAAGAAAAAAAAACCTCTGTTGCCATGTCAGTGTTAGTATCTTCTTCATGAACAATGAAGGTAGAATTTCCAATTAGTGTGGTACATGCAGATGACAGATGATTAGCATGGGAAGATGAGGCATCCATGAGTAACGATGTTGTTTGTGATCCGTAAATGCTAGTAGGACACTTGTGAGATGAACCAACCAAGTAGTTTGCGGGGCTGTGTGGCTGTCCTGCTTCTGAACATCTTCAGTGTTCCTGCTCCTGTGCTAGGATGAGATCTTATCCTCTAATCAGATGAATGTTTCAGGTTTAGTTTTATTTTAGTCCTTAGTGTGAGGCTGTTTTTGAAGAAGCAGATGGGGATGGCTTTAGGCATCACATTAAAGCACCCTTTTATTTTCCCACAGGTGGCTCCGTGCTGTATGAGAGCTACACAGGTATTGCTTATTGTGGAATGTGTTGAACCTTACCTTGAAGGTTTTGCCTGTCTAGAATTGAAATAGTATGTCAACAACAGAGGAAGCCAGGCTGCCAAATATTGAACAGACTCAAAATATTTGGTGTTAAGGAAGTGAAATATCCTGCCTCTCTTCTTTGGCTCTAAGTAATAGGGTCTTTGGAATGAAGTTAAAGTAACTCAGTATGGTAAGAACCTGCTCATGACATTTCTTGCATGACAACCTTTGTTTGATGCAGGAAGTTGATGAGCATTTGAATATGTGACCATCTTGCATGTCTGGGTTTTAGAGCTAAGAATTAATGATGTTTTATAACCTCAGTGGAGAGAAGCTTCAGTGGGCTGTGCTGAAAACCCCTCGTTTGATATTTGAATATGGAACAGCCAAAGAAAGATTAAAAAAAAAAAAGAAAAAAGTGCCACAGGCTTCATCTTTCAGGCTTTCATAAAAAAGGTGAGATGAAAGACAGCAGATGGATTTGTCTTTTTACTTAGCAGCAAAACTACAAATCAGCTTCATATAAACAGATCTCTCAGCCAAATATAGCTTGACAGTAATTCTGTAAGATCCATCAAGTCAAGGGAAGTGATTAGGTCTGATGCCATGAAATAATACAAAGTAGGATATCTCCTACGACTTCAGTATTTGAGACTTGAGTCCATTAAATACAACTTTACAGCAGTTTTCAGCTTCATGTATGCTCTAGAATGCTGCCCAATTCTTATACCTTTCGAGTTCTCATATCCAACAATTTTAGGCATTGCTGAAACAATTTCTGAAGTGCAGATGCTCCTGTTGCTTTCAACTTCTGCAGCAAAGCAAAGGGGAGTTCTAAAAATGTGAGGTTTTAAAAAAGTTTGTTTGGATAATAGTCTAACAGATACCTTTTGCACATCTGGGCTGTCAATATGGTAGTGTCTTGAGCTGCAAAAGCTCCAGACAAAACAGATAGTGTAAGATACTTTATGAGGTACATTATAATCTTGATCTCATTTTGTAACATGCGAAGGTGGGTCTGCACTGCTATGGAACAAACTGAAGCATTTCCTGTTGCATCAAAGATGTCAGATAGAATTTATTCTAATGAACTCTAAGCTTCTAAAATGGCAGATTGCTCTTAAATAACTTCTGGAAAAGTATATATTTCAAATGTGCTTATATTCTCATTCACCAAATCATATAGGCTCCTAAATCCTATGGACTCAGTAGGAATCAGGCGCTTAAATTCCTGTGTTGGTTTGCTTTAGTTTCTCTTACAGGTTTTACTACAGTCTGTGTACCTAAGTCTTGTTTTTATATGTCACTTAAAGTCAATTTGGAAAAAAAAAATATTTAGATGCCTTAGAAATGTGCCTTCTCAAAACCACATGCCTTAATTTTGTTGATTTTACAGGAATTTAGGTAGCTAACGGCCTTCTGTATATGGTTACTTTTAGACTTTTCACATTAGTTATGAGCCTATATTAAATAAGAGATGTGTGAAAGTGAAAGTGTTTTATTGCTTTGCTTACTTGTATCTTTCTCTTGTACTGTTCAAAGCAGAGTGTATTTTTTTGGAAAGCTTTACAAGGTTAGTGTACTGCTTCATTCAGCTGTTGTATGTCTTTGAAATTATTAATTGATAATCCAAAATACAGCACCAGAAGAGGATGTCCTTGTTGATGGGGTCTGGAAGATGAGGTCTGAATATGCAGCATTGGGGAGTTCTGCTGAAAAATCTCATTTGCACAAACAGATGGCAGGCAGAGATG
The DNA here is from genome assembly GCA_033816785.1 of Picus viridis. NCBI lineage: Eukaryota > Metazoa > Chordata > Aves > Piciformes > Picidae > Picus > Picus viridis. Next base: position 9,014,551 of record CM066581.1, read on the forward strand.
GCTTGTGCACAAGCAGAGTACTGGTCAAGACAAGGAAAGAACTGGCAGTATAGCCTATAGAAATTAAGGTAGTTGGAGTGCACAAGCTCAGCAATCTGATGTGTGCCCAGTTGTAGGAGCTCTACCAGACCTGTGTAAAGGTGAGTTTTGCTGATATTATCTTGCCAAATCATGATTGTCCAACTTGAGGCTAATGACTGTGATTTAACAGGAAAGAAAATGGTACCAAACCTGCCAGGTTTTCTGTAATTATACTGGTCTCAGACAGAGTAATCTCTTCCCTAGCTGTACTGAAGAATAAAAATCTAAAAGTTCTATAATGAATATGAATCCTGTGAGCAAATGAGCAGCATTAGTGATGTTGGCAGTGTCTTGTGGAAGAGAATGATTAATAACAATCCTTCTTAGTGACCTCTTTCCCACTGTGGAAGAGGCTAAGTGTGTTTTTTAAGGGCAGATTTAAAGCAAATTTCTCTGAGCAGGTTTCCAAACTAAGCTCTTAGGAGATGGTATTTTTTGAAGATGATAGCTTATGTTACATATCTGATGGTGTTAGGCTCTTAGTTAGAGTTCTTTATTCTATAAAGGCTCCTGGGTGCCTGCAGGAATCAATCTGCAGGGACCCATTTGTAAAGCTAGGTGTTAAGTCCCTCAGTTTTCAGGCTTCACTTCTGGAAAAGAAGTCCTGTGTAATATGTAATGGACCAGTCTCAGTGAGCTCTGTTTAAAAGGGTTTTAGGGACCTTCTTTAAGATTGTATCGAACTCTGGTAAAGAGTGAGAGAAGCAAAATACAAGAAAGAACATAATTCTGCTGAACTCTTCCATGTCAGTTCACTGTTTTCCAAGTTGGTTGTTCTAATGGCTGATGCTCTGATGGAGATTAGAGGGTAACAGAAAAAATGGGTTGCAAAATGTCTGCTTAGTCTAGCAGAAGGGTCTGTTGTAGTGTTTTCAGTCTTGGGTGTAATAATCTGTTCAAAGTTTATTAGTTTCTGGGCATCATATACTTACGAATTAGATGAGCTGTCCTCATACTTGTGAGATGGCATTTCTTTAGAAGACTGAGAGCTCAGTCATCTTGGGTTCCCCTGTATGTGTTGCCTGGGGTGTAGAAACCCTTAAAGAAGTTGTTAAAAATGACAGTCATTAGACGTGTCCATTGAAAAGGTTTTTGCAAGTGACTGTGGGGTCTTGGACTCTGAAATGTGTAGTGTTGCTTCCTCTAAGAAGGGGAAAATGGCAAAGGCAATTGCCATAAACTTTTAGCAAAGTGTTAAAGATTGCACAGGTAAAATCACAGAGATATTAGTGGTAGGACTCTGATCAAAAGTTATCTATGTATTTTACTCTGTCTGCTCTTAAAACACACTTGGTACTATGCTGTCAGTGGCCATCATAATAATGAATACTAAATGTCATGTGTAGGTAGCCTTCAAGTTTAAATCTTACAAAACTTCCCACATAGTTTCTTTCAGATGAAATCAGGGCAGTTGTGGGAGAGCTTTGTTTTTCTGGAGCATATTATGGGATACTTACTCCTGTGGTACGCTAGTTAGCAGGGATCTAATACATCATTGATTACATTAAGCCTGGGTAAAGTGAGTGCTGGGCATACTTAGGGCTTTCTTGCGTTGAGGGACTCAGATGTAAAGTTTAATGATAGCAGCAGCAGGAAAAGGGATGCGTGCTTGGGTACTGCAACACCTAAGAACATAAATACAGAAAGGGGGAAGATCTTGAAGGCTATCATATGCATTTTTCCTTTAAGCCTAATGAATAATGCTTAAAGGAGACTGAGGCACCAAGCTTGTGTACTTCTCATGGACTAAAAGAGGCTGTTACTGAAAGAAATGCTGTTTTATACAGCAGGTAACATATCCCAGCTCAGTAGCATTGAATACTATCTAGCAGTCATATGCCTGCTGATACAGATAGAAATAAGTAGGGGAAAGAGCTTCCTGAGGACATGTAGTGCATAGTTAATACTGTTTTTATTTTATTAATCAGAAACCCACTCTTCTGGTCTTTGAACATTATTAGCTAAACTTAGTCCCTATATTTAAATGCCTGCCTTTGATAGAGCATATTCTATACATTAAATTTAGCTAGAAAGGAATAGAGTGCATCCTAGTTTCAAGCAAATAGCTTGTTTACACCCAGCAATTGGTAGCTTAGTGCTCTGGTGGGACAGAAATGGCCTTCAGGTGAAACTACTGAGTGCTGACAAAGGAGAGGTTGCTGGGTGCAATTAGTGATTGTGTATGAGGAAGAAAGGCTTGGAAATTTCTTTCATTTTCTTTTTTTTCTTTCTCTCTGCGTGGAGGTTTTGCTTTTTGTCTCTAGGGGAAGGAAACATGTTTGTTCTCATAGAGGCTGCAGGGCATTCTGGCCAACAGAGATCTTTTAGTAGTTTTGCTGATGAAAAATGCTGTAGGACTTGTTGAGCCCCAGACCATCTGATGTGAAGGTATGTTTCCTCTGGGTATGGAGTTGGGCAACTGCCTATAGTACAACAAATGTCTCTGCTGGTTCCTCTTGTTACTGTTGATTTAGAGATATAGTGAATTCCTACTCTTATTTAAGAAATGGTGTAGTGAATCACTTAATTTTGCAGCCTTTTGCTGTCTTGTGTCCAGAGTAATGCTGTGATGACCAACTGAGTATTGCATTGCTCTTAAAGGCATCTGTGTAGAAGGGTTTTTTCCTTAAAATTGAGCAGTCTTCTAACAAAGCTTGCCATTGAAAAGTGTTGCCCTCTTCTGGTTATTTAGTGTGCTGCTTACTCTAAGATAACTAGAGTGTGGGACTTGATTCAGTAAGGAAAAAAAAAAGCTAACAATCAAGGGGTTTAACAATGTTTAGAGCCTTTTAGTTACTGTAATGCAACAGATAACTGTCTTAACATTTGCAAAGCAGAAATAGTGCTTTGTTATCCCAGTAGAACACTAACAGTCATTGCTACTTCACAGATCAATTTTAGTTCTCTTTTCCTCTTGCTTCTCCTTTATGTTAAAGAGATTAGCAGTGATGGCTCTGAAGTTTCCTATGGTACAACAAAACTGGTATTGTAGAAATTGCTTGCTGAATGAGGGTCTTTGATAGTATATGTAAAGTAGGCTTGTTTGAGAAGTTGGTCTTGGAACTCTTCTCTCTGTACTCTCTCACAGTGCTGTGTGCCATTGAGCTTCTGTTATGGTAAATGTGTCCAGGTCCTCTGCCTCTTCTGGGTTTCAGGAAAGACACAGTTACTTGTGATGACTTTAAGTGAAATGAAGAACTGGTCTTGACTTTTATTGTGGCTGTGGTATAGATAAGGAGAGTAAATTAAGTGACTTTTTAAAGCTAGGGTAGTGTTTTATGACTCAAAATACCTCATGGAAAACCTTAATGCTTTTCATATTTTGTACTGAGGAGTGAGCTGATCCTTTGAACTCAGATACATGTAACTACCTGATCATGTCAGCTCTTTGTTGCTTCACGATGTTACGGAAGACTAGATTCAAACCGTGATGTTAATAGTTAATGATGTAGTGAGTAAAGGTAAGGCCTTCCAGCCAAGACTGGGGATTATTGTTTTGTGGGGATAAAAGAGCTTAAACAAATAATGCTGAATTTTTAAAATTACAAACCCACTTTCAATAGTACACAGAAACATAGGAAAAAAGTTTTGTCACTTTCAGAAAGCTTGAGATCTAAACGAGTGACAAATCATCTTAGAGATTATTAGAGAATAATTCATGGTGCAATATGCTGAAATCAGTGTGTGTGGCAGGCTGCAAATGTGTCCATGGAACTTTTTTTATCTTCAGGAGAGAGTTGTTTTTTATGGTTTTGGTTTTTTTTTAATCACATGGAGTTCTGAATATTGTGTTGAAATTTTAACTGGTTTTGGGTTTTCTGGTTGTTGTGGGGGTTTTGAGATTTTTGTTTAGTTCTGTTTGCTTTTTGTTTAATATGCAGTATAATCACTAAATTAATTTCTCTGCCAAGAGCGTAAGGACTCTTATGAATCTCATTTCTACACATGCCATAGTAATTTTCTGGAGATCAAAGATGGTGTTCATTAGTTAAAAGAGTCTTTAAGACTGTGAATTCCAGATGATGCAAACAGTAAATGAGGAAGTGTTGGTAGCTGTCAGTAAGTTCTTGGCACTACAATCCAGTGTCCTGGACCTATCTTGCCATAGATTGTAAATTATGTGTTCAATTCAGTACTGCCCAAAGAGTTTTGTGACTGAAATGCTAAACTGTTGTATAGACAGTAAGTTGTACTGTACATGTTGATCTCATTGGAGGTGTTTAGAAAGAGATTAGATGCCATGGTTTAGTTGATTAGATGGTGTTGGGTGGTGGGTTGCACTCGATGATCTCAAAGGTCTTTTCCAATCTGGTTAATTCTATTCTATTCTATTATTCTATTCTATTCTATTCTATTCTATTCTATTCTATTCTATGTAACCTACAATCGAAAAACTATGCTGCTCATTTATTTTGTTTCTGCAATACAAAAAACAGATTTGGAAGATCTGTTTTGGTGACTTTTCCAATACCAGGAAGTGGGTTACCTATCTTTGCCTTTTTTTAAAAAACAAAAAAAATTTTCATGCTTTTCTTTCCATGCTGGAGAAGAATCTGCTCTCATTCATACATCCCCTGCAGTAATCTGTTAATAAAAAATATGCTTGCCATTGGTTTATGATCTTGTGTGAAAGGAGTTGTTGACAGCATGCACAGCTGCTGCCTAAAATGACATTTTTTTGGCTATCTGACAATTCTTGAATACTCAGCTTTTTAAGTAGTGTTGAGGTCCTCAGTGTCCTGCTGTGTTCTTACAGAAATGTTAGAAATCAGCCAACTTTTGCATACTGAGAATATGGTTGTTGCATGTGCCCATGTTGGCTTCTGTCAGCTCTTTCTTTCATTTAAGGATGTTTAATAGAGCTTGATAAAATTTTCAAAAACTCCTGCTAGTGAAAATTAGAACAAGAGGACACAGTCTCAAGCTGCACCAAGGGAGGTTTAGGCTGGATGTTAGGAAGAAATTCTTCACAGAAAGAGTGAGTGGCCATTGCAATGGGCTGCACAGGGAGGTGGTGGACTCGCCATCACTGGAAGTGTTTAAGAAGAGACTGGGTGAGGCACTTGTTGCCATGGTTTAGTTGATTAGATGGTGTTGGGTGATAGGTTGGACTCAATGATATCAAAGGTCTTTTCCAACCTGGTCTACCCTACCCTACCCTACCCTACCCTACCCTACCCTACCCTACCCTACCCTACCCTACCCTACCCTACCCTACCCTACCCTACCCTACCCTACCCTACCCTACCCTAGTCCACAGATAGGTTAACATGTCTTGCTATGGAAGATACTGGCAAAAATTAAATAAGATCTTCATGAGTTTCTGGGGATAGGGTCACTGACTTTTGCATGTGAATAAGAAAATGGCCTGGTCTAGCACTGTGCTGGTATGTCAAGACTTTTTTTCCCCCCTGTCAAATTTTACTGAGAAAATATATATATTTATAATGCATATATATATGTGTGTGTGTGTATATATATATATGCATTTTTAAAAATCCACTTTTCCTTTCTATTCATATTTCCTGCCCTAAGTGGTCCTGCTTTGCTGGGAGGTTGGACTCGATGATCTCTTGAAGTCCCTTCCTAACCTCTAGCATTGTGTGATGCTGTGATTAAAAGCATTTACTAGAAACTGAAAATAAGTTAAAATGGAATAGGTCTTTTAAGCTGCTTTGCTGTTCATTTGTATCTGCTCATGAAACTTCAAAGCTTTTGTTTTACTTAAAAGCATTTATGAGACACACTAATATATTGATCTATGGAATTTTTCATAAAGGTACCTTTTCCACAAGACTTTATTTTTTTCACTTTAAAAACTGCACGTTGAGGTCTTTAATTTTGGGTGTGCTACGAGAACATATGCTGAGCAGGGAGGAATGAGGGAGAAGTCCCTTAATTTCTGTGTGAATGCCATGTACTCAAGTCATCATCTTGCCCAGCTGATTATGTGTGTTAAATGAAAAGAGAAGAAACTTTTGGAAAAAATGTGTGAAGACTGTTCACAACCAGTCATTAATATTAGGAAAAATGAGTTAATTTACTAGGAGTCTGCTTACGGGCCTGTTTCTCCAAGGTCGTTACTTGGTTTGCAATGACTTACTATAATAAATTCAGAACAAAGGTCCAATCCGCTGTTTTCTTATGGAAAAGAGAGAATACTTTTCAGTTAACATAAAGGGAACAGAAACATGTAGAGAATTTTACATATGATAGTGGCTTGCAAGTGTCTAGTGTTGCTGCAGCTCTAGCATCTCTGTTGAAGTATTAGATAGCTTAAAAAAAAATAATCGATCAACTTATGTCTCTGGGGAAATCAGTATGTCGAAAGCAGATGACAATGAAATCTGCAGAGTGGCAGATATTTTTACTCAGCAGAGGGCTTTGGAGTGAGGAGGTGCAAGAACTTAAAAAGAAGCCAGCTTGTCTCCCTCCCCACGTGGCGTTACAAGGGAAAGTAGGATAATTTTCAAGTGGCCTACAGTGGTAACTGTATGATATATCTCAACAGATTGAGATGTCACACAGTGCTTCTGCTGAATATAAATTGTCAACATTGCATGTAATTCTCTGCCTTTTCTTGGAGCACGTAGTGTGAAAATGAGATGGCTAGGTATCTAAATCACATAAATGACTATTTTGTCTGTCACTGTTATAGATAAAACCCAATAACAACAAATAAAATAAATGACCTGAAATAGATTTTTAAATCAAATAACTTACCACTTTTGTATCTATAGATGACATTTATTAAAAGAGCTCTAATAACAACATGCAGCAACTTACTGAAGCATGCTTTCACAGCAGTACAGTGGGGAAGGCCTTGCCTTAGCCCTATTTCTGCTACCAGAATTTAAGGCATTATTCTCTACTCATTGTTTTGGCAGTGTTACCCCATGGTGTCTTACGCTATGAGAAACAGAAGGCTGTACAGCAACAGTAGCCTGAGTTGTGTCCAGCTGCAAGGCAGAACTTTCTCTTTAAAAAAACAGATATTCTGTGTTGAAGCTCAAAGATAGGATTCCCTGTCCCTCGACTAGAATTCCTTTTAGCAGATAGTTTTCTTATCAGGTGTGCGCTCCCTGGAGAAATGAAGTTGAAATCACACTTTGGAGACCTTGTATCTGCTGGTTAACAGGTGAAAGTTAAGTAAAAAGTTTTCACTTCTTGCGAAGGTTTTAAAAGTTGGAGAAGTGAAATGAAAATTAGTTTTCTGTGTTTAATGTATCTATTCTGACTAGTGTCATTTATATGATAGATAAATTAAATTCAAAAGACCTTTGGAATTTACTTACATCTAGAATCACAAGGCGGCTCAATAGATGCTTAGCTTTAAGCACTTGTGCAATCCTGTTGATCTCCACTAAGCTACTGATACCATTCAGCAAATGTTTTTAGTATCCTTCAGTGATACAGTCTGAAAGTATCTACTGTTTCATTCCTTCCTACTGGAAATAATAAATTGGGGGTCACTATTTTGATCTCTGCTGATCTTCTTATCCCATACCATTGCCTTAAGTGCTCTGTTTCTCTGTTTAACTTTTAACAGCTTGTCAAGAGAGTTAGTTGGGAACTAGTTGACTGAACATTCTCATCACAATACAAATTTATGGAACTTCTCAAGGACAAGGTTCCTCTCAAGGAAAAGGTTCATTATAGGGCCATATTTATTTAATTTTTTTATTCAAAATAGTTTATTTTTTGGCAGTGGCTCTGTTTAAGTAGCTGTACCTTGACTTTGTGAGGCTAGTGTGTCAGCTTACTGTCTGTCCAAAGCATGTCTTCCTGGAGAAGGTAATTTAGCTGAAACTGTGATTAAAGACCATTTCAATTTTTGCCAAGTCGGTTGCCTGGCAAAACGTCACCATAAAATCAGCAGCTATTACACATGAAATAGCCCAGTTTAAGGCAGTGTTGTACAGTGGGTCATATTTAGCATTGCCTTAGCTCTAATTGATTCCATGGAAGCGCACCCAGATTTAAGATGGCTCATTATTTTGGGGCAAACCTGCATTATTTGCATTGAGGGCATCGTTAGGGTTTTGGGGCATATAACCAGTGTAACACAGTTAATGAATGACACAGTACCAGGTTCAGTTGCCAAGACTTTTTGAATTCTTTATTTTATTTTTCCCCCCCCATTCTTCCCCTAGGGAAAATTTGCTAAATATGCTGGAGATTTAAAGCCCAACTGCTTTTTATGAGGAAATCCTGGGCATACCAATAGCATTCAGATTGCCTTTTATCAATATCCTATTAGTTTAAGAAGGTGTCTCAGCCTTCAATACCATCCCTAAAATTAAACCATGTTCCTTGTGAGAAAAGATAGAGAGGGATATGTTTGGAAAGCATGAATCAATTTCCTGTATTTTATGGTTCCTCATCAAGTTGCAAGGTGATTAAGAGCATGGTATTAAAAGGCTTTGGCTACCATGTGTAAGATATGAGTTTGATAAATACATTTAACTTAAAACTAAGTAGTATCATTATGTAAAATGAGAAGGATTAAGTGTTTATACAGCTACTGTATTATGTATTTGGTGCTAATTCCTAGTATGATTAGGTAATTATCCATTAAATGACAACTGTCTTGGTAGGTTTAAATAGCATGTTCCTTAAACAACTGTAATTTAAAGCGTTGCCGTTATTTTTGTCAGGGACACCAAAACCATGCTACAGATAGACATCCTGTAAGAGAGAGATTATTTTGTTTGAGATTTTTTTAACTGTTCTGAAATTGGTTAGAATTTAATCAAGAAATGAGTAACAAGAACTTAAAAATGTTTGTATACTATGGTGATGATGGGTGAGAAAAAATAACTGCTTGTCACTCTGCAAGTATTCTGCTGACTTGTGCTGGGACGTTTCATGTGTTGAAATAAATTCTGTGGCTAATGGTCCTTGTCTTATGTGAGCAGAACTGCAAAATACAGAAACAGGAATGATGTAATGATGTTTAATGACACTACAGTGGTCTCAGAAGCCATTGCAAATGTGCACCCTAACTAAGCATTTGAAGGAAGTTAGGGATGCCTTGCACTAAGTCTTACCCTCCTAGAAGGAAAACTGGCTACTGACTGTTGCTAGCGCTACCCTGCTTCCCTCTGTGGCTGGTGTCAGGGTTATGGCCTCTATAATCTGAAACTGTAGCTCTCTTGATTATGCTGCTAGGACTAATGCAGGCATTACAGTGATTGTAGAAACTAGTGTTTGGGTTTCAAAAATACTAGGTGTGTTAATAAAAGTTTCCTTAGTCTGCCTTACTAATGAAACAGCCTTACAAATTTGTTTATAAGTAGATATTGTGGAAAATACCATTGCATGCACTGACCTCCTGCTGTAGCCTGTTATTGCAGTCAGCTGAAACTGTCAGTAAAACAAGCTGTTAGAATCATGGGGGAAACAACAAAAGGCATTAGATGATATTAGGGCATCCAGTTACAGAAAACAGAGGAATACCCTTCAGTGTGTGGGAGGGTGGGGAAGAAGGAAGGGTTTAGAATAGCTCAGCCTATAAATAATAAAGGCCTAGTGACAAATAAAAAGGAAAAATAATAAGTAAACAACAACATCATTTTATGAGAATAATTCTTAATTTCTGAGCATTCTAGCTTGGATGACTGTTAATTAGGGAAGATGTAGCAGCAGGGAGAATTTATAAAACATAGATAGTAGTTTGGAAAATACCAGTTTTGCTTTTCGTTTTAGAGGGACATTGGAGGAACACAAAATAGCTAGAAATAGGGAAAATTTAAGTGCATGTAGAAATGAAGAGAGCATGCATGGAAAAGGAGAAGCTGCTAGTCATTTTCTGTACCGGTTTGGAGAGGTTACTTGAATCTGTTATGTCATTCATATAACATCAGTGGAATGCTGAAATTAATTGAATCTGCTCAGTGTGCCTGGAAGTAGAGGTTGTCCTTAAGTGGTTATGCTAAGCCTGCCAAAAAACTACTATCAGCTGAAGCAGTAGCTTCCAGGAATTCATTAAAGCATGTTGCTGGTGAGCATAAGCTGGTACTGTTCAGTTCTAATGCTTTGGTATTTCCCTTATATGCAATTACAAATATTAATCAAGGCTTGAATTCATGGCCTTACCAATGCACTTTTGTTTTTAAATTATTATTCAATAGTCTTTTATTTGTCTTCTATTTGTTTCTCTTGTATGCCTTCAGTAAGATGCAAAGGTTTTTTGCTTTTCTGTGATAGCTAGAAGTGCAATAGCTATGTTTTTCTCAAACTAATGCAATATCTGTGTGAAATTTGTGGACCAGTTAGATTTCATTAGGTACAGTTTAGACCACTGAAATGGGAATCTGAGTAGGCCAAGTGTTTGCCTTCAATATTAATTTCTCCTGTCCTAATTGTGAACCAAAATATTTAATGAAAAAGAAGATTCTATTATTCCTTGGTATAGTAACTCAGTGTGTGCATTTTTTTCAAGCAACATTGTCATATTTTGGGGCCTGGGGCATGCTTTCTCGTGCCATATCAGGTGGTTGATCCTTTCATCCTATTTCATTTGGCAGTGACCTCTGCAATTTTAGGTAGCCCAACGTAATCTGACACAAGATGCAAAGCTGTTCATAGACTGGATCAGCAACTGCTCATCAGCAAGTTTGCAACCCCTGTCTCTTCTGTAAAACAGAACTTCTTACATTCAACAGCTCTTTTAAGACCTTTGCTGTGTGATAAGCAGCAAATCTCTGTGTGAGAGACTACCATGGTTGTCCCTCATTCCAAGGTGTGTTAAAAGAAGTTGTTTACCATTGAGTATATACCATCTCTGGATCCCTATGGATTATCTTGTAGACTCCCCTTTGGACACCACTGGTTTAGAAAAATGTGAGGGACAATCTGAGGGTCCTCTGCTGGGGACTGTATTACAAGCCAGAAGTCTTCAACATGTGGTTGGTTACAAGTGATATCTCCTTTTCTAGATTATTCATACATTGGCTCTAAGATGTGTGCTTTTGAACTCTGCCATCTCATTGCTGCAGCTCTTCCATGCTTAGGAAAGTAGCAGTTAGGCCTATAGATGTTGCTGGAACAAATAGATAACCAAGGTACTGAAGTAAAAAAAAGATAACAATTGTTTCATGAAGATGTTTGCAGTTGATACATGAAAGTGAACTGCTCCTGTGTATTTGGGTTGAAAAAAAAAGCAAGCATGGAGGGAACCTACACATACTTGTAATCAGCCAAGCAAGTACAAAAGCCTTGAGTGTCCTGTAGGCGGTATAGCTTAGCATCTAAGCAATGACAGATCAATAAGAGAAGACAGTCTGAAGTAGTGGAGTTTGTTTGAGTCATGGTTAACCTTCATAGTTCTTTAAGTCCTTTTTTCCACTCAAAATATATAATCTTTAGTTCAGGTGACTTTTAGCTTAGGTGACTTGTAAAATTTTGAGAGCTTACTGCAATTTCTAATGCTTTGCAGCTGGTTTATCTATAGTATAATTAAAAATGGGGTTTGAACTCTGTTTCTTATGCTCTTGGTAAGGACATGAATTCGGAGCAAAATTTGCATAATAACATTTGCTTTTGTCGATGTTCAGAGCAGGGATATAATTAAAAAGGTGAAAGGCTTAAGAGATGATGGTTCATAATGTACTTATTAAAACTCTGATTAAAATAAAATGTCTAAGGAAAAAGGATTAAGCTGCTTTAGTGTTTCATTTTTGATTTTTCTTGCTATGTGTATGGTGAGCAGATGACTCAACAGTGCTGTAAGAGAAAAAGCATCCAAAGCTGCTGCTGCTTGGGCAAACCTATTCAACTAGAGTTTTCAACAGCTGTTCCCAAGCTTCATTAAGGCTCATTATGAGTTGTCATGTAGTAGAGAACTTATATTTTCAGATGATCTGTGCACAGCAGTAAAGATAAAAGTCTATCTTAAGGCTGCACTGAAAAGAACAGAAGATGGTACATATTAAAAATAGATTACTGAAATTCCCTAATTAGCTTGCATAGACCTTAAAAGCAAAACACAGGCAGGGAGTTTTCAAGAGAGATGGGGACAAATGACTCATCTATGGCTGGACTCTTTGACTCAAGCCTGATGTGCTTGTTAATAAGGATTATTTAGCAATTATCCTTTAATAATATATGCACACTTAAACACATGTTCATGTGGGGTTATTTCCCCAAAATCTACTGCCCAGCTGGTCTATTAAGAATCCTGTTCAGATCTGATTTATGAGATAACAGAGAGGAAAACATAATTCCAATCTAATTTTTGATTGAAAGTGTGCAAAATATTTGATTCTGAATTGACACATTCCATGAATTTGTGTTTTGAGTCTAACTAGAGCTTCAAGTGTGAATGCTTCTGACTTTTGGAGAGGGCAGGATGGGGAAGGATGATGGTAATAACTCAGATCTCAGTTTTGTGGCAGTACATCTCCACATCTCATTTAGCTTCCTGTAAATTACTAATATTTGTCCCTCCCCTGTTTTGAATGATGAAAGTTGCAGACATTTAAAAAAGTGTGACTATGTCTTCCACAAAACTAGGATAGGAGACATGGCAGCATCAACAAAGTTATTTCTCTTGAAGAGAAATGAGCAAGGTGAGAGGAGACTTGGCAAAGGATGGTCACTAGGGTTTTTGTTCCACTTTTCCTCAAGGCACAATGGCTCTTGGTTGCTTGAAGTGATGATTCAGTGTGAAAAGCTGAGCCTTTTCTGAATATGCTTTCAGCAAGGGAAAGAGCAGGGAGCAAATGAGGTAGGAAGTCATAGGAAAGACATCTGTCTCAGTCTCTGGGTGGGTTTCCCTCAATCTGAGAGGACTGAGCAGGATAAGATACCCCAAAAATAGAATTTCTGCAAGTACTTCTGCAGATCTCGCTGGTGATCTTCTGATACCTCATTGTTTTGATATTTGTGATAAGGTGCACTAATATTTGCAGCTTGTTCTGTTGGTGTTAGAAGAAGATCTGGGCAGTACGCTGCTTTGTATGAAGAATATCTGTAGTTCTTTATGAACTCATGATAGCAAAAGAAAAACTCCTGATTAAATTAATCTGCTGCTGGTGGGAGTGACAGGCACCATTTAGCATCAGCCTAAAAATAAGCAATTCCAGTCCTGCTGCTATTCTGCCTATAATGCTTAGATGCAGCAATGCTTATTTTCATAGTTGGGTTCTGATGGGATTAGAATCGGACGTTATTCATCTTTATAAAGAACTCTTTCTCTTGTTGCAGGTGCTTTTATTTGGATTTTGCAAATATTTTCTAATCTCAGTACTGTCACTGCTTTTAATTTGTAATGAATGTTATGCAACAGGTAATTTCATTGGCTCTGCTGTGTGCTTGTTTTATAAAGCTGGTACATTATCTGATATAATAAATAGGTTTTTCTCTCTAAGAAGAAACCATCTAATGGGCATAATGATGTTTTTCAGGCCACGACTGAGATGTGTTGGCAGAGCAGCGTACTGTGCTTGCATGGTGCCTGCTTATAATAAAGGCTAATAATAACTAGAGTCATCAGTATCAGCTTCCTCTGCATAAAAATCCCCCCCCCCTCCCAAATTGTAACATTCTGCCAGTCAAGAGAGAAAAAAAAAAAAACCTTGAAGTGCTGCTTTCCTTCTGTGCAGCCAGAACTGGATGCAAACAGGATCTCTTCTTTTGGAAATGATGCATGGTGGAAGGTCTGTAACTGAGAAAAACACCTGAAGCAGGTGGATGTTGTAAAAACAGCAACCTCACAGCTGGGGACAGCTTGTAGATACTCAGACATGAAACTCCCTCAGGGCACGAGGGGAAATCTGAGTGTTCTGTGTAGAGTGCCTGAAAAGATACCTTTTAACAAAAAGGACTGGAGGAGTAGAAGTGTCCAGCAGGAAGTTAAAAAGGACACAGAAAATAAGAAACCACCACATCTCAGGAGGAAGCAGTATATAAATACTGCCCAGAAACCTTTTATCAAAGACTAGATGGGATGAAGAGAGCTAGAAGGGAGACAATATGAGAGGGAAGAGAGAAAGACAAAATGAACATTTTGTTCTTCTTGGAAATGTGTTGAGACAGAAGTTGCTTCATTTATAGAGAATCTTCTCCAGGCAGTTAATTAGCTTTGTCAGTCAGCTGTCGTAAACCAGATTATTGAACTGTTTCATATTTGAAATTCTTTAAACTAACATCTTGACATTGCCAGTAGGTGTGTTAATAATCTGAAGACATGAGAAGAATTTATTAGCTTTGGTGTGCCTGTCTGTGAAATGTAGTAGAGAGTTAACTTCACATTACCCCAACACAGCTTGAGCTTTCTCCTGAAAGGTTCTAATTGCATTTTGAAAATGCTATTAGCTTACTTTGAGGTGGCAAATAGCAATAGTGTTGTGTAGGAGGCTCTGTGTACATAATAATGAATCCTAATGGAGCAAATGGCAGCTTCACAAGTGCCACACTGCTAAAGAGAAGAGTGAGAGAGGGAAAGAATTTTTATTATTATTTTCAGCTAGCAGCTTCCAGCAATCTCTGCAATGTCTTGAATGCAAACTTAAGATGTTTTGATTGCTGTCTGTATGCTGAGTTGGGCTGAAAGTGTAAGTGGTCAGATAGGTTTATCTGGTTGGCATGTTTTCTTTCTCTGGGTAAGCTGAAAGTATTCACTCACAACAAAGCTATTGATCACAGTAATACATATTTCACAAGAATATTGAAGTGTCTCTGGGGGCATTATTTACTGTTGGAATTGAAGAGCTTTCTTCCTTCATGACTGATCAGTCATTTACTTACTGTTTTTTTGTTTTCACCATACTCATCACCATATAAATTCTAGTAATTAAAGATATTATCATCTGTCTCACAAAGTATTCATGCCCTCAAAACTGGAGTATTTTAGGTTTTTCATCATTTAGGTGCTGGTCTCCTACCCTGTGTCTCCCTTTTTGACTACTGACTTAGTCTTCTGGATGTGTTGGTAACTCTTTTCTGTGGCTACTGCCAAGTACTTTGAGCTTCAGTCTTTGCTATGTTGATTCTACTTAATTTATTAACTTTAATTTGCTGCATTTTCTTCCCTCATTCTACTTGTATACCCATGTGGTTAATGTTTAGGTCTTATCTGTCTCTGATGATGCCTCTGTTCTGATTTCTTCGTGGTAAGATCCATCTCAAACCGACCTTGTGGTTCATAGCATCCCAGAGGATGCAAACTTCAGGGAAATCTTGCTCTGCTTCTGCAGCTGCTAGAGCATGCCTAGAATGACTCCATTCTTCAGGGACTTCAGCTCAGATCATGCTCTGTTATGTACAAAATAATAATTTTCTAGTGCTATAACTACCTATAACCTCCTTCAACCTGCTGGCCATGCTTCTTTTTAAGTAGTCCAGGATATGGTTTGTTGCCTGGGATGCGAGTGCACATTGCTGGTTCACCCACCAGTAACCCAGCTCCTTCTCTGCAGGGCTGCTCTCAATTCCTTCATTACCCAGCCCGTATTGATACAGGGAATTGCTCTGAACCAAATGCAGGACCACACTTACTGGACTTCATGAAGGTTTGCATAGACCCAAGTCCTTAAGCCTGCCAAGGTCCCTCTAGATGGCTATCAACTGCACCCCTCAGCTTGGTGTTGTCTGAAAACTTGCTGAGGGTGCCCTCGGTTCCACTTTGTCATTAATAAAGGTATTGAGCAGTACTGATCCCAATATGGACCCCCAAGGGCCACCAGTTGCTACTGATCCTCTCTCTGGCCATTGAGCCATTAGAAAGCTCTAATTCTAGAGTTTGCAAATACTGTTTTGTACAATAAATTAGTGGACTATTTTGATGTGTAATTCCCTGGTTGACTGGCTCTTGCTTCCCTTCATGTGGGATTTGATGAGCTGGGATTTGCCTCACTGGCATTGCAGCTGTGTGGGCTGATGAGGGGGTGAATTCAGAATGTTGTCACTCAAACTGGTTCTCAAGAGATGCCTACTGGAGTTTTTGGGAAAAGATCTGTATTCTCAGAGTGTTGGCCAACTATGTTTTTTTTAAAATATATATATATTATCACAAGATTCTAAAGCATAAGAAAAAATAAACAATATTATGTACATGTTTTTCTATGACCAAGATTTTCTTAATTCATGGATCCTTGCTTGCATTTCCAGTGAAATATTTTGTCATCCTCTAACCAATTTGATAGTGTATGATTCATGAAGAATAACAAGAGTGCAAAAATATTATGAAATTCTCCTCTTATGTTCTCCTACTTTGTCTGGCAGATGGTAGTACTGCCTGTAGATCATTCTTTACAAAGCAAGCAGTGCACAGCTCTGTCAGCTTTATCACACTGTACTTCTCAGCTCTGGCCAGCTTGGTACATTCACTTATAACTAATAGTCTCTGAGGCTCAGCTGTGCATCTAACAGTCCAGACTGAAATCTTTCTTATCATCCATCTTACCTCTACTTATCTTGCATGAGTAGACTGTTCCTATGAGGCCTTAATTAAGCTCTCAGTTTCTCTTTTTAATACTCTTTTGACAAGCCACTTATCATCCATCTCTTTTTGAGAATTCTGGTAAAAATTCACTGTCCTTCTCCCAAGTTGTGCCCCATGCATATCTGTCTTCTGTCTTGCCTTTGCTAGGACTGCACTCCTCATTTACTTTTGGAATTTGATGGAAGATCTGCTCAGTTTATCATTTCTCCTGTAGTTTATCATTGCACCTTCTGCTTGCCACTCACCTGTCCTATCACTGTGTTCTTCTGTTAAGTGTGATGCCTTTACTTAGGTGAGTTTGTGTGCCCTTTTACAGTGTCAACTTTCTCCTGCTTCTGTTCAGCTTCATACATAAGTCTTTTGGATTGTAGTAGAATAATTATGGAATTATATTAATTGGGTTCCTCAGATATGCAGGTAGTCAAGACAGAAGATAAACAGCCAAGTTAGCTCTAATGTCTAATGAATTCAAATCACGCCCTGCTCCTTTAAAGTTAAATATTCAATGGCATTTGTTACATGCACAGTAGGTACAAGCAGGTGGGTTGGAGCAATATGCAAGTAAATGATCATTGTGATTTTTACAGTGCATTATACTATTGATTTTTCTTTTCATCAAATAAACCTTTATAATGACCAAGTATGTCACTCGTTGATGTTAGAAGATGCTTGTGCACCGAGAAACAGAAATCTTGAGTATTTCAGTTGGGGAGAAAAAGAATGTAAAATCTATGCTCTAGAGAATGAGTCGTAGAAAGAATATGTGTGAAAATAGCTGTAAGAATGACACACTCAGATTTTAGGAGACTTCCTTGCAAAGTGAACCATTGCTAATCATTGTGTGTGGAAATAAGGACCACTGATGCAATTTTGTCCAATGAATGGTCATGCAAATTTTGTTAGAAAATTTAAGGAGTCCAGGATTTTATCCCATATCTTTTAAAGAGATTTTCCATATCCTATGTCACTTTGCATATCAGCCTGGATGATAAATGATGGCATTATTCTACAGAAAAGGTACCCTTGAATTTCTTCCTCTGGCTAGAATTTTAAAGAAAGATTAAGATAAAAAGAATTTGTAGGCTTCACTTCGCAAAGCTGCCCAGAGGCTTGATTGCCTAAGTTTTTAATGTAAATCATTTTGAAAAGCTTGGTGTCTCTCTCTCTCTCTCCCCACCCCCTCTCTCTTTTCTTTGTCCTTGGGACTATAGAAATACTGGTAGCGTTATTACTGATTTATTTGTAGTAGCACCAGACCTCCTGCTCATTCTGTGTGAAAACTGTGACATTAACGTCACTTCCTGTGTAAAAGAAAACTTGTTCTCCATATAGACTGGGCATACCTGAACGATTGGAGGATTACCTGCTATTGGAGATCAAATCAAGGGATGTCGTCATTTCCTCACTTCTCACAAAGTTTGACGAAAAGCAAGCTGTGCTGCTTCTCACTTGCAGGGTCTTGTAACAAGATCTGAAGGAAGAACAGGCAGCGTCAGTTAAGATTAAATAAACCCCCAAAATGAACAAAACATAAACCCTCCTCAATGCCAAAAAACCCTCCAAAAGATGATTTTATGGTCTTTGTTGTAATTTTTAAAAAAAACTTACTAGGAGAGGTAGTTATAATTACTTCAGAAATGAATAATTAGTTATGACCAATAAGCACTAATCCAGCAATGCATTAATTAATTGCACTTTGTTGCCTAAGGTTAGTTCTTCATGTAAATTATTTCGATTTGTATAAAGCTTTGGATTTCAATGGATAGCTTGGCTTTCTGCCAGGAAGAAACACTTCAAAATGACTTGTTTTTTGTTAACTACTTCGACAGTCTGATCTCAAATATGGTGTGTAGATATATTATGGTAATATCTTGTACATATCACTCTTGGAGTCAAAATTGGTAAGCTTTGCCAGTGTATCTCAAAGCCCTTTCTTTTTAAGAGGAAATCCCAGTAGCTTATTCATTTAAATGCAAATTTCTTAGGTGAGATCTTTATGCTGCAAACAGGATTCAAAGACTCTTAATCTAAACAGAAGGAAACATAGTGATTTGAAAATAATGGTGAACAAGGATCTGAACTTTCAGGACCCCTTTGCTTTGATAATGTATTGTAGCTGCACCTTCTGTAAACCCAGGCTATGGCACCAGTGTGCCACCAGGGTCCTTTGTAAGCAACATACTTGATTTACCCTATCAGTGTGGTTTTAGTTGGAGAAAAGGATGCTTTGCTTCAGGACAAGTTTCTGTCTGCACTGTGTCTTTTGCTAACTGCCTTGCTATAATACCTTTGCTACAAAAATGCCACTAAAACCTTCTTATTTTGAAATATGGTGACATCTTTCATATGGATATTGTTGCTAAAGGTTTAAGCATGCAAAATCCTTGCAAGCTTACAGACAGCTTGGAGGTTTGTTCTTTTTCATATCTTGAAGAAGAAAGAAAAGAGTGGGAGAGATTCCTGCTTACGCTAAAAGCTGTTAAATTATGTTTGTGTCGTTTGGTTCTAAGTAATCACTTGGGCTTACAAAACCCACTGTATCTTCAACAAGGAAAGAGCAAATACTACAGCTGATTTTCTTTTGCTGAAAATGTTTTGAAATCATATTCATATCATACATTTTTATTCCTACTTAGAAAGGTTTTTATGCAGTGTGAAACATTTTGCACCTTACACTTCTTGTAGGTATTTTGGCCAGCCTGATCTAGTGTGGGGTGTCCCTGCCCATGGCAGGGGGTTGGAACTAGATGATCTTTGTGGTCCCTTCCAACCCTGACTGATACTACTAGTACTATTTTCTGAGTATTGATTTTCTTCTTCCCTTGATACTTCAGGTGTGGGACCCAATTTTGATTTTACACCTTTAGTTTGTGATCAGCTCTTAGACTGCTTGTAAGAGTTAGTTGTCTCAGTCTAATGTATGCTGTAATCTAAGTAATGTACTGTCTGTTAAACTTGGTTTTCAAAACATGAATTTTGTTTCATGCTTTATGTGTGGAAACACAGATGGGGGATGAATTTGAAAGCAAAATGTTTCTTTCAGTCCTGTGGGAAACTGAAGTGCTGGTCACAGAAGGAGAACAGAGAGCCTATGAAGTTTGGAAAAGTGCTTGAACTCGATCATTCTTTGACATTTGATGTGAGCAAAAAATGTTGGAACAGCTCAACTGCTTTAAGGACAGAAAGCAAGAGGATAAAAGTTATTGATTCATAGTGGGCATAAGTGACAGGTCACTTATGAAACATGCAGATCAATATTAGGTGTGGGAGGGTTTTTATTAATTCTGTGTCTAAATGACTTAGTGGCAAATTTCTGAAGTGGATAATCCTTCAGTAGGACTGAACAGGAGGTCTGGCAGATGTCCATATTTGAATGCTTTTAGATACAAGTTTCAGTCACTCTTTCAAATCTGAGGATATTAAAGGGAAGGCAAGGGTTTCCAGCATTGCTCAGTGGAGGAAAGGTCTGACTTTTGGTTGAGACCTTGTAGAAAGCACAGTCTGCCCAGGTGCAAAAATATGTGTCCTACCAGAATGCTCTTGTAAGTGGTCTGTGCTGGGGGCTTTGAACCTTACAAACTTGAATAAAGCAGTTGCATGCCTGTCTCACTTTCAGTGCTATCCTTTCAGTAAAGGTTTTCCCTGTACAGATTATGTAACTGGCTTTATTGATTAGGAAGAAAAAGCTGTCCTGGCAGCTGGGCACTGAAGTAGGTCTGGAGAGATCTGGCACTGCTGCCTGGCTCAGATGGGGATCCTTTCTTCCTTTTGAGACATTGGCAAATCACTCAATCTCTGCCAATTACCCAGGTGCAATCTGCAGAGGAAATGCTGCTAACCTTGAAATCAGTCTAATTCTGGAGTAGCTATTTTATATGGAATAAAATCAACAACCTCAGTACATGTAGGATTTTGAGGCTTCAGAAAGAGCCAGTAAGTAGCTGTGTCAGAGAAAATTCATGCTAGCACCATTGCACCCTTCTTGCAAGGTTTTAAAGTCACCCACTGTTTATTTGTTGGCCAGATTAAATAGCACATTTCCACAGTGGCTTCTGTGGAGAACAGTGCATTGATACATTCTTCCAAATCTTTTGCTGGCTAACTCAAAGACCAAGATGTTGAAAATACTTTAACTGGTAGCTCTTTTAATATGAATAATGTATGGCACTGGGAAACTTTGTGATTTGAGTTTCTCTCATCCTGTTGGTATGCAGGGTGTTTGAAAACTCTTGATCAACCCACTGTAATGATATGAAGAACATTCGTGGTACCAAGACCTAATGAGCTGGGCAGGGATTTTCAGTGCCAGTTACATTCTAATTCAGTATAGGGAATGATTTTTCTTTTTCTTAAAAAATGGGGAAAAGAGGAGAGAGAGAGGTAAGAAGGGAAATGGGAAAGATACACTATTAATGTACTTAATTTTCCCCTCCATCCCTCTTTCAATTCTCCTAGCAATTACTTCAGTACCAAGGAAATAATCAGTGAAGCATGATCAAATGTCATCAAAACATTGAAACTCAATGCATTATCCTTCTGTGCTGCTAAATTTGACAGTAACATAGGATGTAATGGTGTTGAAGGTTGTCACTGCACTCTTGCATACCCGTGGACTGACCGTGTATTCTGTACTCCATGAAAATGCAGCTGTTACTGAAATGTGCTGCTGAAGCTAATGGTCAGGGCCACTGCTGCCCATGTCTTTGTACTCAGATTTTTGTTTCACAAGGAACACTTCTGTAAGGAAAAAAATTAGCTGCTGTAAAATGCACTTCAAATTCTATTCTGTTTCTCTTGGAGCTTTTAGAATATTGTTGTCTATATGTATGCATTCCACACAGTATAGTTGGGTTTTCTTTCACATCATTGTACTATCAGTGACTTAAAATCCAGACAATTATTTTTAAACTTATTTCAGTTTTGATTTGGCAAGTGCAGCTTAGAATAAATGTTTTCCAAATGACATGGGATTGAATGCCTCCAGTTGTCATTGCTGCTTACAGAAATAAAGGCTGTAGGTTGCTGTGAGCTGGCACAGAAGACTGCAGATTTGGGACTAATTCCTCGGGTTTTGTCAATTGGCTGTGCTTTGTTGACTGTAGAGCTGCACTCGTATAAATCAGGGGGGTTAACAGGCTTTGAGGGGTAGTCATGCCCTTTATATCTGCATATGCAGCATCACTCACCATGCCACTGATGGTGCACAGCAGTTTTCAAGTCACTGTTTGTGTATGTGGGAATGTTCACTGGCTCTGGTCTAACAGTGTCAAGATGATATGTGCTTATAGGAGATTTTTTTTTTTGGTAGATGCAGTGATGAAAGCATCCTGTCAGGATGTTCAGATTATCACTTTTTCTCTTGTGATTGTGTGTTGTCCCCATGCTTCCTACAAAAATTAAGGCCCGCTACACAATACCTTTATATAGAGTTTCAAAATGGCTCAAAGGAAATGCAGCACATGATGAAAAAATGGCTTTATAGTGGTGTGATTTTTACTAAGTGTTTTTTTTTTTTTTCCAAGTGCATTTTCAATTGATATCTTCAGTTTCCTTTCCTTTGTGCATTCTTGTACCTCAGCAAAAATATGAGCTACCTTCACCTTAGTGAAAGCTTTAAAATCCATTTCAGAAGGCTTTGTGGCAATCTCACTTACCCTAGGAGCAATATTGGTATTGTTCTCCTTAATTACATATCTATCTTTTTTATTAATGAGGCTCCCCACCATTATTCAGGCAACAAAATAAGCACTTGTAGGCATGCTGTTTTACTTGTCTCCCTGTGTGCTTCTTTTTAAGGTGGAATGCTTGTTGTGTTGAGAGCTAAACCTAAACTAAGTGGATGTTAAAACCCTTAACCTTCTTGCTCTTCCTTCAAAATTGGGAGAACTCTGTTTTTTAATTTTAATATATGGGTTTTTTTGAGATGCATGCTGAGGGACTTGCCTGCATGCCTAAACAGGTAAAGCAAGAAAACTGAACAATGATCTTCTTTTCCTTCATGACTTTATATTCCCCTCTTTTTTCCCAATCTGTTGAGTATTTGTGAATATTTGTGTGGGGCAGGGGGAGGAGAGATTCTACTTCTATGACTTCAAAATTGCTACTAAACTAAAACAAGGGCAGGAGTTCATGTCATGGAGTGTTCTTGATGTGAAGCCCCTGGACTACCCTGGAAAACGACCGTTAAGCTTCTGGTACATCTAGTATTGCTGGTGCTGAAATAAACCCTGAGGCACTATGGCATTAGTGAAATTGAAGCACCACCTTGTGACTCCAGCTTTAAACACTGGAATATGTAAGAATTACCTGCAGTGAATCTGAGATCAACCACAATGAAAAAAAGACCATTTTTTGCATAGGAGGAACTCTGTCAAATTTTGTGTCATAAAATGGAGTCACAGGACGTAGAAATCAAGATATAGAGAGTTTGCTTGCACGGCTTTTTCTTGCATCTACTTTTTGTATTATAGTGTTATTCCTGAAAGACAGAGAAAATATTTATCTATTTTTTAATTTATTTTGTTCTGAGACCATAAACATGGGGGGAAGGAGAGTTGAAATCCTTTCTTTCACAGTGCAGTGCTAAGCAAGATATCCGTGTCACATACGTGTAGCTCTTGAGTAACTTGTAGTCTGCAGCACTTGTGATTGGTGAACATTTTGTTTCCAACATGCAAACGCAAACATGTAGGGTCACTGTTTGCAAGTTGCTCAGCTGTCAGTTCCTCTCACACTGTCACTGTCTGTGTATCTACTCTTCTTGGCTATATGAAAACAAACTTTGGGGCTGCTTGCTGTACTTACGAACTTATTGCTAGATAAGCTTCTGCTCTGTCTTTTAAGGTTCTCCGGTTACAAAATTCACTCTCACATTTTCCAGGTGATATAACAGATCATTTTGAGGGCTGTGTGTGTATAGGTGAGTGTTTGGGAACATCTGAATTGAATTTTGAAAACTCTTTTCAGCAATTACAGATCTGTTTAAAACCAAAACAAAAAAGGAAACAACAAAATCTCAACTTAATTGCATGAGGTTGGGACCTGAGGATTTGAGGAACACAGACTGAGGTGTTGGATAAAAACAATTAATGTTAGCAACACTGCATTTAGGTGGGTTTTTTTTTTTTTTGTGTTGCAGGGAGTGTTATGAACAGTTACTGTTGTAAAAATCTCACAGAAATAAGCTAAATGTTTGCTTAATTCTTGGCCTACCTGAGAAAAACAGTATCAACATTGTAGTGTTCGTTTTGGTAGAAAACTAATAGAAGCTCTCTTAATGCAAATGTTAAGTTAAAATCTAGGAACGTGTGATTTTAGGATACTGAAGGAAAATATGATGATTAATATTAGCTTTAATTCATGATGCAGAACAAAACCTTTCCATGTTGAGCAGGTGAGTTGAGGATAATGAATAAATGCTGTTCTCAGCCAAAAGTAGCAGTATGATGGAAAGTGAATGGGTGCTTGTTTGTATATTGCTGATGCTAGCTTAATGACAGTGACAATTTCCACGGTGAGGAAATCTAGGAGAAATTTAACAACAGGAGCACTAAAGAGGTGGTCTTAGAGCTAGGCTTGGGGACCCCTGAGGGTGCAGATAACTGTTGATGGCTTAGGTACGTGCATGTTTCTGATCTTCCTGAAAGTCTTAGCCGTGTGTTGAAATTAAAACACAGACTGCTAGGTCAAGTGGTGTGGTGGGTTGTGCTGCTTTGAATCTGTAGGGTGCTGAAATACAATAATTTTGACACAAGGTGGCTGTTAACGAGGTACTTAAGTGCTTCCCCTGAGCCACGACATAGAGGCATCTCTAAAGTCCAGCTGATGTGTACTTCATATTAAAATTTCCTTAGCTGGTTAAAAATTCAAATGTAGTCTCTGATCAACTCGTCTCTGTCTATGGTGGCAGTGTTCTTGTTCTCTGTGTTCTCTTGTGCGATCAGGAGGCAAAGGTGTATCAGCATTTTTCACAGGACTTAGGTAACACTAAGCAAGAAAATGAGAGGAACTGAAATGTGACCTTCCATTTGGTAGTGCCAGATGTGAAAACAAGCTTTTGATGTTTACTCAAAGGATTTTTCTCCTTGCCAAAAGACACTTAACGCTTACAAGACTAGATGTCCCAGCAGCATATGATTAGAATTTGTGATGGCATTTGGATGTCCCTTCTAGACCTAAAAATTTTAATGCTGCTTCTGGCTTCTGTGTCATAAAATGTAAATGAGAACCTCTAATTCTTTCAGAGTGCCAAAAATATTTTGTAAACAATGTTTTGCAGTGGGAAGCTGGGCTTCTGGAATATTGAGGAGAGTTATTGTTAGACAGCAGTCTGTCTCTAAGTGAATCTGAAAAGAGGATATAACAAAAGTGAAAGAGATGAGAACTGTCTCCTCAATGAGTGATCTTGGTCATAATAAATAGGAAGTAGTAGAAGTGAGGCAAAATGCCATAAACCACGGACCTAGAGGTTAAGCTGTGATGTGTGGAATTGTCTGTGCTAGGTAAAAATTAAACTGCCTTCAAACACATACTGGCCTTTGGTTTTGAATTCATTAATTTGATGCATTCGGCAGTGAATTTCACTTTTAGGTTTGGTAAAAATTCCAAATAGTTTTTGCAGCTTTGTTTTCTCACAAAGCAAGTTCTCTTTGTTATTTATTGCTTTGATTGCAAGGGCAGAAGGAGCTTTTAATAAATGCTTGCTGATGTATTTAGGTTACTATCCTGATAAGCTCAGTTAGGCTTCAGTCTAAATTAAACTAGACCAAAAAATTGTAGTTTACAGTTGTAGCTAGCCTGAATAAAAGGATAATGCCTTAAGTATTTCTTAAGCCTTTTTTCTGCTTAAGAATGGGATATGATTATTTGTTAACACATTCAGAGCAATTAGAATACATGTTCACAGCTTTTAATCAAAGCTTCAACAAGAATTTAAAGCAGTTCTTGATCTAATCAGGCTAATGGAAGAGTTTATCTCTAGTTGAAAAGAATACAAAAGCAAGCTTATGTGAGAAAGTGTTTTGTGGGTTTTGTGGGGGCTTGTGGGCTTTTTTTCCTTTTAGTTTTGTACAGATGGCAGGGGAAACTTAAATAACTTAAGGTTGTGACTTCTTGGTATATCAAAGCCCTATTCCATGTGCTTATTTTCAAGTAAACAAGCTGGTAGCTGAAGAGGTGATTTAATTTGTTGCTCTTTTTTCACCTTTAAATATACTAGCAGTACTTGAAAAGAAAATTAATGAGCTTAATTTCTTGCAATGTGTGATTGAAACAGTGCAGAAGCTCAAATGTTTTGCTTTGTCCTTAAGTTTTAATTGATCTTTCATGAAAGCTTCTTAGATCTTGCTTTTTTTGTGTGTGCCACAATGGTAATGTTAGGTACCCGTGCTATTTAAAAGTCAGGTGGAGGAAGCAAGGTGTCCAGGCATCATCTGGGTTTTGTGCAGCCAGTGCATGGTACACAATTCTGGCAGTACTTGCTTCATCTCCACCAGTTCAGCTATTATGCTATGAAGGTCAGCTTAGGCTAGGGGGACCGTCTTCTAGGTTACAAAACTTCAAGCAATGCATGAAAACACTGCTCTGAGGCTTGCTTTGTGGCTTTTGCTTTGTTCTGCTCATTGCTGGGCAGCAGAGTACCCTCCTGGAAAAACAGGCAGGCAGGAGCACCAGTTAATAGCCCACCCACCTGCCTAACTTCAGAAGATACTTCACTGTGATGGGCATAATCTGAACCTGTTTGTGCTTTAACATTGACTGTTTTCTTAGCAGCAGACATTTCAGTTTCATCTCACAGTTGTTAATACCTTTGTTACTTTTGACCTCAAATAATGTGTGTAAGGATATTTCTCTTTTAAAGTCTGCTGATCTGTATTGTATGTCCTTATTCTATGTGGTCTGTATGAAGTTCATTACAGGCTGAGCACTCTGTCTTCTCTGGGAAGCACGGATAATTCCCAGTTTAAAAGGAAGACTGATATCATATGCAAATTAGGGGAATAATGATCCATACGGGGGGGGGGGGGGGGGGGGGAGAAGAAATCAAAATGAAGGGAAATGTGGATAATGATTTGCAGTCAAAAAACAGTTGAACTGAAAAGAGATGGGTAATTTGATAATATATTGTAGTGAGATACTGAAGTGGAACATGTTCCTCTGAAGACATAGCAAGATGTGTTCAAGATGAAACAACTGAATAGGTGTAAATGAATCTTGTTTTAAAAATTCAGCTTCATTGCTCTATTTTCCGGATTCTATTTTGTTACTGAGTGGTTTGTCTCCATGGGTGGATCTCTACTTTAAACAGATGCTTAAAGAAATCTTTATTCCCTGGGTGAAAAGGGAAATGCACAGAAAGAATGTGTTTATGGTAAGTATAGTTCCCACTGTAAAATTGTAGTGGTGTGGTAAATGACATTTTCTCAATCAGAAGATATCCCACCTCCCCCATGTAAACTCAGTACTAGTGGAAAATGGTTGTAAGTCTATAATCACTAAATCCAGTGTGTTTGTGTGTGTGAATATACAGTATACATGCATTAAAAAAAGATGTTGGGGAAGACAGTACACTTAAAATGCCCAAACACGAT
Organism: Picus viridis; assembly: GCA_033816785.1. NCBI lineage: Eukaryota > Metazoa > Chordata > Aves > Piciformes > Picidae > Picus > Picus viridis. The sequence goes on from CM066581.1 coordinate 9,041,668, forward strand.
AAAGAATCTTCCTAACTAAAACTTGAGTGTCTGAATTTGTCCTCTCCAGGGACTGCCTTATAAGGGAGAAGAGAAAGAAAAGATAAACCAAAAATCAAACAGCAAAAGAGGGTTCAAAAATATTCTTTGAAAAGACAGAAGAAGCTTTATTCCCTAAATTCATGAACTGACAAGGCTGACCTTGTTGGTTTCTGTTTGTCTTTACTCCTGGTTGATTACAAAACATTATTTTGACCAGTTATTTATTCTGCTGTTGTCATTTAGGTCATAACCTTGTAGCAACAAGTGTCATAGACTTAAATGCCCTAGGTAGGGGAGAAGGGATGACAAATAGGAGTTTTGAATTTTCCTTTTTTTACCTCAGTGGCCATCTCTGGCAAGTAAAGATTACTAGAAATTCATCAATTGTGTTTTGTTGCCTTATTATTTCTTCAAGGATCTTTTCCTTGCCCAGTCACTTGGGTGTAGAGGCCAAGCACTTCTAATGACATCTTTTGCCTATCTCTGATTTAATCATCTATCACTGTTCCTTTTGAAATGAAGCATGTTCAGGATAATGCAGTATACCACTTGAGTATAAATTTGATTTCTATGATGACTTTATGCTATCTTTCACCTTATCCTGCTCCCTTTCTTATGTAAAACAGCAGTGTATTACTTTTTTGACTGTTACAGAACACTGAACAGCATTACAGTTGTTTCAAAAGTGTTTCATTTAGGATTCAGACATTTCTGGAGCTCAATGTGCCTTTAAAGTGTTAGTGATTCGTTTGTATATGTTAGTTTATACCATCTCCTTCACTACAATTGGTTTTCCATTATTTCTTCAGCAAAGTTGTTCTTGGTCCCCTTTTCAGTATCTGCATGAAGTATATCGTATTAACTTTTATCTCGTGCAGCAAACATAAGTTTTTAAACATAAGTTTTTAAACATAAGTTAGTTTTATAGATGGGTTTTTCTCCTAGTCTAGTCAAAGTCACCTGAGAAATCCTCCAGGGCAAAATACTTGGGCTTGTGTTCTTCTGTTTGTGTATGACTTTAAAGTTGCCATTGTGCAGAAATAAAACTCCAGCTAGTTATTGTGGTCATGACATGGAGGTTCCTTTTTTCCATCTGAGTGGACACCAGGGAAGCAGTTTCTGGCTTGATTAGGTGCAAAATATGACTTTCAGTATGGTTGCTTGAGGATGACCTGTACTTAAATGGTGAGGAAACAGAGTTGATTTTTAACTGGCCCCTACTGCCTTCTGATGATGCTCTGGGCTCTGTGCTGCTCACAGGTGGCAGCCTGCAGCAGCCTGGTAGCATACTGCAGGGCCTTTTAGTTGGTTTAGTTCCAAATTCACTTACAGTTACCTTCTGATTTCAGGCATATGAACCCTGGGCTTGTCTTTCATAAGCCTCTAATGGGGTTAACAGGAGGGGTGAGCTTGGTCAGTCATACCTTGATAAGCCTGTGAGAAAAGTGAGACATGGAAGGAAGAATTTGAAAAGGGGAAAGCAAAATGCCTTTGGGAGCAGGTCTGTAGCTCCTGCTGATGAAAATGTTCTCTAGATTAGCTGCTGCCTTCTTGAAGCAAAGCACTGGCACTGAGCCAGCATGTGGAGCCTTTTCCCTTAGAGATTTATCTGAACAAAGGGGATTCATTCATGACCCAATGGTTTGATTTATTATGCCCTACAGATAGTCCTGAACAGGTGGGCTTTCTTGGGTTCAGCAGGAGGGTGAGACTGACAAACAAATTGATATGACTTGCTGGCTGGAGGTTGCATGCTGGATTTTTGACTAATGCTATTTTGTTCTCTTAAGAAAGGAAGGAAAAAAGCCTTTAAAATCTACAAAGATGTTCAAAGTTTTCAGGATGGTTGAAAGGTCAGTGCCATCTTCAAATAGAAGTAATCCACTCAAGATTTATACTTGGATTTTTTGTTCAAAATGAAACTTGAGAAAGGATCATGAAATTTAACTGTCTAGGCAGATCTTGACAGTCAATAAATAAGCACTAAATTCTTACTGCTATAAGTTGAAATGGGAATCTGATTGGCATGATTGTATAAGGAGAACCTGCCTTCACCCTTTTTCTTTGGTCACAACGCTCAAAGAACTACCTAGAGATCATACGATTCCATGTATTTGCCAGTATGTTTTCCTGGGCAGTCGAAAGTTACATCTTCTTGATGTAATTCCCTTGATGTAATTCCTCCTGCTCTGTGCACCATAGGGAAACCAACTCAGGAAAGACTGTCTGCAGATGGTGATCAGGTGACAGGGTATATCTACTTATACAACTACTTCTTAATCTCCTTATAAATGGGCTAATGGAAGAATTATGTCTTGAGGATGTTTCCAAGCACAGAACTTCCTGCAGCAGTTTGTCTCATGTAGCCCTTCATTCAGGGCTGTCTGATAATGTGGCTTAGTTGCAAGTGGGAAGACCTGGCCTCCCCATCTATGCTTACTGGATTCACTGTGCATTCACTGTAAAACACCTAAGCTGCATCCCAGACCTGCATGTTCTTGCCCTCGTGCCGTAGAGGTCTAATAGGTGTCTCCTATTCAGTATATCATGTGCTTTAGATTTAAGCTTTTTTAAAGAATATGGCTTGTAATAGTAATTACTGGGCTTGATTGTTCTTTCTGTCTTCTAAGAGAACAATATTTTAGTAGCCCTTTGTCAATAAAAGGTGATTAGACAGGGAAGGGGCCTGTACTTGCATTTTCTGGTTTGGAGGCACACAACATCAGCAAATCAGGCTGCTGGCTCTGGCAACACCTTGTGTTATTTTTTCATTTAACTACAAGTGAAACTAAATGGCAATAACAAGAGAATTAATTTTTCTCACCTGACATTTACTCTGCCATATGGACTACCATATTTTTTTAAAGGCTGCCTGAAGTTGTCCCAGGTGTTTCTTACAACAAAATACAGATGCGTTAATATGAAGGCAAATGCAAGGTGAAAACACATGTGCTCTTCAGATATTCTGGATCTGCTGAATTCAAGGAAGGTTAAAAAATATTCATTCCATAGAAGAATATTTAAAGAAAACAAAAATTCACTGCTGACAACTGCAATGAAATAATCTGTTAAACATGAAGGACTGAGATTATCATCATACTGATTAAAAAGGGAAAAGGAAAAGAAGCAGTCATCTCTTGAGATTTCAACCAGCTGGGGCTACCTTTTGAAGTACATCTAGAAAACAGGCCTTATCCTGCTTGGGCTTTGAACTACACCAAAAATGTTGTAAGAATAGCTTTGGATCAAAAAGCTCAGGAATAAACTTTAAATTTTAGGAGATTAATGGCTGCATTTAAGATTCTGTTCCATTTCTGGTAATGATTAGTATCTTGATTATTCTACTTGTGATATGTTAGTACAGCTTCATGGATGTGAGTGGTATCATGTTAAAAACAGACACAGAGTCAAGTGGGTTTTTGTCTTTGCAACAGATCAGTTGTTCATAGAAGCTTTTGGCTGTACTAGGCACTTAAAATATTGTATAAATAAACACCCTCTTGTAGGTACTTGTTCCAAATATTTCATTTAGATGCTATCCTCGCACTTTACATTCAGTTCATAATTTAGTTATTCTATATTGTAATTATGTTTATGTTAATTAGGTATTAGAAGGTACCAAATATATAAAAAATAATTGGTGAAATCAAGGGCTCCATGGCACAATCCATTTTATAGTATGAGTAGGACAAAAATACATATCATCATCATCTCTAAACAGAAAACTGCATTATAGAATACAGCTTTGAATTTTCCTCTTTCAGTGCATCCCTGTGTTTACCCCTGTTATTTTGATCTCAGTTGGTTCTATATTAAAGCTTGAACTGGACTAGAAAGCATTTTCACTGGAGTTCACCAGTATATGGTCTTCCAGTAGTTTACTACTTGATTTGTAATGGAATGTATTCTTTCAGTGGGAGTACCAAGAGCTGCACAATTAAGGAATAGCAAGCAGGTGAATGACCTGGATATTTCATACGATTCAGCTGGGGATGAGCTTAAATATTTTTCATGTTTTAGTGCATTAGAAAACACAGGAAATAAACTTCTCTGAGGATCTTTTGTCTGAAGACAAATGGCTATGTATCTGTGTTTGCTGGAATGAGCTGTTAGTCATTTACACTAGGCATAGCACAACACCACTATTTAGTTTAGAAGAGGTCTGTCTGGTGTGTCAGGATCTTTTGTTTTACTATACTATGTCTGTCTGCTGTGCTCACTGTAGTGCAGCAGGCACTGCTAGCCTGGAAATACTAAAACCAGATTGTAAGAATTTACCTGCCCCTGGGAATGCAATAGTCTTGTCTAATAAGAGCAATAATAAAGTAGGTTATGAAGTCCTCTTTGAAAGTGAAAAGCTAGAATGAAAAAAAAAAAAAAAGGAGATAAAAGATAAAGCAAGTCTAATAATGGATTTAGGTAAGTCTGATGACACAAGGTATATGTGACTAGGGTGGGGTAAAAAAACCCTCCCAATTAGGTTTCCTGCTCCCCTACCCTGAGATTTAATGTAAGACCTGCAGCATCCTGGCCTGCATCAGGAACAGTGTGGCCAGCAGGCCACACCTTGAGTACCGTGTCCAGTTCTGGGCCCCTCAGTTTAGGAAGGATGTTGCCTTGCTGGAATGTGTCCAGAGAAGGGTAACAAAGTTGGTGAGGGGTTTGGAACACAAGCCCTATGAGGAGAGGCTGAGGGTGCTGGGGTTCCTTAGCCTGGAGAAGAGGAGACTCAGGGGTTACCTTATTGCTCTCTACAACTAACTGAAGGTAGGTTGTAGCCAGGCAGATGTTGGTCTCTTCTCCCAGGCAGCCAGCCTCAGAACAAGAGGACAGAGTCTCAAGCTGCACCAGGGGAGGTTTAGACTGGATGTTAGGAAGAAGCTCTACACAGAGAGAGTGATTGCCCATTGGAATGGGCTGCCCTGGGAGATGATGGAGTCGCCGTCACTGGAGGTGTTCAGGAGGAGACTTGATGGGGTGCTTGGTGCCGTGGTTTAGTTGTTTAGGTGGGTTGGATTGGTTGATGGGTTGGACGTGATGATCTTGAAGGTCTCTTCCATCCTGGTTTATTGTATTGTATATTTCAAACCATGTTTTCAAGAGCATGGAGTGACTGATTTGTGCTAAACAAGGCTTGCTCTTTTTTTGGTTGGTTGGTTTGTTTGTTTGATTTGGTTTGGTTGGTTTGTTTGTTTTTGACAAGAACTGTTCAGTGAAAAGCTATCTACCCCCAGGATAACTTAGTTGTTAAGAATCACTTTGTAATTGATGAAGATTTATCAGTTATGTATGTTTACAGTATTTGCAGTGTACAGGTTAAAAACCTGGTGCAATTTTAATTTTTGTTTGTTTGTGTTTTTTTTGTTGAAGACTAGGAAATTAGCCACTGGAATCTCGTTATTCACCTGAACAGGCTGTATGGAAGTGGGTTGGGTCTGGGATGGTGGACGCACAAGTGTATGGCAGTGGCAAGTTCAGGTGCTCAGGCTCCTTCATACTGCCAGGCAAATATTTCTTTCCAGCTCCCAGTAAGAGCACACAGCTCTGATGGGGCTCATTTAGAATAGAGTAGAGTAGAATTAACCAGGTTGGAAAAGACCTTTGAGATATTTCACTCCTACCTATCACCCAACACCATCTAATCAAGTAAACCATGGCACCAAGCGCCCCATCCAGCCTCTTCCTAAATATCTCCAGTGATGGTGACTCCACCACCTCCCTAGGCAGCCCATTCCAATGGCTAAACACTTTTCCTAGGAAGAAGTTCTTTCTAACATCTAGCCTAAACCTTCCCTGGCACAGCGTGAGTGCATTAGATCTTCTTATGGGAAAGCACATACACTCTCTCTCGAGTGTGGAGGGAGATTACCTTCCTAAATTAGGCGTGTGGTACACAATATAGAAAAAGGGGCCAGATTTATTTAAAGGAGTTGATTTCCTTTATGTGCATGGCTTTGGTGGTCTTTTGGTGTGTTGTTTTTTGTCCCCAGAAGGCTCATAAAGCATGCAGACTCAATGTGAAGGTGCCTGTGGTGCAGGAGTCAAATGTAACTCAGAGAAAACAGGGAAGTAATTTGAGTAATTCACATGGAAGCCTGTGCAGGGTCTTTCTTCCCCCCCCCCCCCCTTTTTTTTTTCTCTTTTCTTCCAATAAAAGGCCCTTAGGTCAATATTTATCTATTTTCTGAGAACCCACTTTAGCTTGTTGATGTTTTGTGGGGTGTTGTCTAATTCTGTGACTGAACTTCTTTGGATTCTGTGGATGCTCAGCTCCTTGCTAATTCTTGTCCTCATGGCAGGTGAAAAGCAGAGTTATCTTTGTTTCCTAACTGTGACAGTTTGAAAACAATTCTTGTTGCTGTTTCCTTAAGCAATTTGTTAGTGTATGTTTTAAAGTCAAATGTTCTCCTGGCTGCATCAGAGGTGCTGAGTAACTGCATTAACCTTAGAGTGCTTTGGCAACAGAAGGGAAAGCAGAAGTCAATAAATGTTTTCTACAGCACTGATAAACTCTGAGGGCGTAGAGCGAGTTAATTATGAGCTGTGGGGGACAATCTGAACAAGTGTATCTTCCTCTTCAGATTACCTGTTTCCACTGTAATGTTAGCTAAATGTGTTTTAAATCAGTTCTCTCCGAAGGGTTCATGCTGTTTGGGTTGGCACAGGGGGCTTAGTTGTTGACAGTTTGACCAATGTGTGTCTTCCTCTGTTAGCTCCAAATCCTACAGAGAGAACTTAAAATCACTCTGCACTTTGCTGTGTTTGACATAACTGCTGACTGTCCAAACACTGTCCACTTTTGGGATGTGAGGCTTTGTTTGAGCATCTGGCCCATCCAATTTCCTGCAACCCTGGATTACTTTTTACCTTGTTGGTTGTCACAGGTAAGCCTTTAAGGCTCTATAGTGTGGGTCTGGTAGAGATAAGCGGTTTGGTGTTTTGTTGCTTACTTAACTGTCCAATGCTGTTGTGAGACTCTGGAGGGGAAAACAATTCATAGTATCATAGTATCAGTCAGGGTTGGAAGGGACCACAAAGATCATCTAGTTCCAACCCCCTGCCATGGGCAGGGACACCCTGCACTAGATCATTGTATGCCTTTGTTCTTAGGTGTGGTATCTAAGCATCTGGAATTTGATATATGCTTCACTTGTCCATGAAAGCTTTTTGTGCTCTTCAGACAGTGTGGGAAGGGCCCTCTTGAGGGTTGGAGAGGCCTGAGCTTGCTCCATGTTGGCCAGCAGCTGTGTAACTGCTTGTTGTGCACTAAGCCAGAGTGTCTGTCTTGATGAAAATTGTGGTTTTCAAACCACAAATCACTAAGCTTGGGCTTAGTGATGATCAGGCCATGTTCGGGTCAGTTAGAAGTGATCTGATAACCAATATTGTTTCTTATTTGCAGAATATCTCAGTGTACATTAAAGTCTCTGGATAGTAAAATGGAAGTGCTGAACTCGATCTGAACGATGTAGTTATTGTCTGGTCCCACTGCTTATGGTGTTTTCCTCTCTTTCACTTTTACAGCTAAGTGTGTAGTGCTCTTTAAAGGATGGTTAGCAGGTTCATAATGTGGTTATGTCTAGGCAATGCTAGAATCTCTGCTCAATGAGTTCACTTGATCTTGAACCTAAATACTTAATTCATCTGCTTACAGTAAAATTAATATTTTACTGAGTATTCTAAAATACTCTGAATGCTGACACTAGCCCAAGCTTTCTACAGCATTTTCAAGGAAGTCACTTATTTTTCCTGGTTTTGAACAGTTGGCAAGAGCAATCGTCTAACTTGAAGGCTAAATTTAGCAAAATTCCCTTTGACTTCAGTGGCTTCACTCAAGTCTTCTCCATCCTGTGAGCTTTTGATTTGATAGTCTTTGATTTTTGTTGGAAAAATTATCTGTTTTTTCCCTAAACTCTGCCTTCCTCCCCCAGGATATTAGAACTATTTGCATGGATCTTCTAAGCATCTGTGCTTGATTTTCATCCTTGATGTCAGTGGAGGTTTTACTTCCCAAATGCTGTATATAGCATGTGTCTAACAGGAAAGGAGAAAAAAAAATTAATCTATTTGAGATTCAGTTTATTGGTGTTATTAGCCATCAATCTTAATAATCTATTAACTCCAATTTTTGCACAAATTTAATAATATGAATGCTTCAGTCTCTTGGAAGAGTTCAAAACCAATTATAGAAATGTCAGAATTTCCATAGGAAGGTAACCTTCCTCTTAGCAGTAGCAGGTGAACAAAACAAACTGATAGTGATTAAAGTGTCAGGATATAATTGCATTTTCTTCCAAATAAACCATCGGCTCCCAATAAATAATTAAAACAAGCCATGTTCCTCAGGATGCAACAGTTCAGTAGCTGTGATTAAAAAGTGCTAGGAGCCTTTATTAGATTTTTATTTTTTTTAATGATAAATTTTCTCTTATTGTCAGATTGTCAGATTTTATTACCTTCCTGCGCTTTGGGGTGTATTTTCTTTTCCCCTGGTTTACTGGGAAAACATAACTAGTGTCAGAGACTGTAATGAGAGAGATGCTCCACGATGATTTCACAAGTGACCTTTGAATGATCTCAATTCTAGAAACAAACACATGAATCTGGACTTATGATAATTAAATTTTTCAAAGCATTGTCCCCAGAGCCATCATACATGTACCTAAAGCTTTGACATATATATTAAAGAGTCTCTTTCTTCATTTTTCTTCATATTATCTCTGGCTAATTACTTACTCCCTGGTGGCTTAACAATATGACATTCAGTTTCAATAAACTGCATAAACCCTAGAAGGACTTAGGCAACATAACATAGCCATGAGAGAGGACTGTGTTCTGCTCATGGGTGATGATGATGTGCAATCTAGATCAAAGATGCTTTGACTTCCAGAATCTAGGGGCATTTTGTGGCACTGTCAGGTTAAGCTGTTCTTAAACTTCAAGCTGCTTTATTAGATGCAATAAGCAATGTACCTCACAGTGTTGTTCTCTTATTCATTTTCAGGACTGGAGCAAAGCTTGAAAAAATATGATTGTGAAGGGTTTTTTACCTTTGTGTTCCGTGTACTTGTTTTATAACCTTGTTCAGTTTTTACATTGTTTTATTTATTTATTTATTTATTTAAACTTCTGGTGTATAATTTCCTTTTTTTTTTTCCTGTGACTTGAGCTGGTCTCACAGTCTTCTGTCCAAATGATAGAAACTGCTGAAAACATTTTTCTTTTTCTCTCTTGCACCTGAGGTTTAAACAGGCATCTTAAATGTTCATTTTTGCTTAATTTAATCTCTTAAGCTGATTAAATCTTGTAGACAGGTACGAATTAAATGAAAAGTGAGTAAAATGGTCTGTAAAACAAATCCTTAACAAAGAGTTGTCATTGGTTCTTCTCTGTATAATATTGCAAATAGATTGGATGTATCTTGGCCAATGAGTAGGTGTGTCTTTTTAAATCTGCTTATCGGAATCTGTCTGTGGTCTGTTATGTTACAAGATCCAAACCCTTAAAGGACAACCTGGAAACAGATGTTAAGCTGTAGAGTGCTGCCCAAATTGACAAATCTAGACATCTGAAGGAATGGAGTTCTAGACACCAGGATAATTGAATTAGCTGTTTGAGAAATGCAGGCACCATTGCAGTTGGGTAGCAGTTGAGGAGGACTGAGCCCCATAATTCATCTGATTCTTGAAGTACTCTTATCAGAACAAAAGATGATCTCATTAGAAGAGAATGAAGTTCATGGTAAGCATTAGAGTTAGAATTAAAATATGTGTTCCTAAATGAAGTTTAAACCTGGGTCAGTTAGGGAAAAAGTAATCCTTAAAGTGCAAGTCACATCTTGTTACTGTTGTGAATAACCACACCTCTTTGTTTGGGAAAGGCTGTGGTTAAGTTTGCTAGATGTAGTTCTCTACATAATACAAATATTGAAGGAGGGTTGTTCTGAGAAGCTGCTATTTAGGTACTGAATTTATAAAGGTGTGTAAGGAACAAGAAACCAAAACTTCTTCCACCCTTCTGCTATCTTGTTGAAGGTGTTAACATGTAATTGATAGACTCTCAAGCCTGTATATAGGAAACAAACGTTTTAAGAACAAGAAAATTGGGCCAACGTGTTCACAAACCTCCCTGTAGGTGGGTGAAGGCTGCTGCCTTCCATTTCTAAGCCCAGCCTTGAATAAATGATGTACTCATGCTAGTGCTTTATTGTCAGGTGCTTGCCTCTCTTAATAATAGTGGGATACATTGGATGTTCTCCTTGAAAAGTGGATGCAAGCAATCAGTGCACAGCATATGACATCAATGATTCTTCTATTTCTAAATCCCATTTTGAATGCACTAGCATAGTAGTATCTGGTGTTCTGAGCACCACAGATCAGGTCCTTTTGGGTGTAAGGGTTTGCTGAACTTTGATAGATTACTAAAGCTAGATAGAAATGTTTTCATGCTAATAGATGATGAACAACTCTTCAATAGCTAGTGTTATGCTGATAGGTCCTGCTGAATACTTGTCTTGCTCTCTGGGAGTTGATCTCATTGGTACAAATAAAACAATTTGATAACTTGATGGATTCTGTATTTCCTTTTTTTTTATTTTCTTTTTTCTTCCTCTATCTATAGTTTTATACTCTCAGATAAAGCCTGACCATTAGTTTGTACATTCCAGCAACTTTTTGAGGCTTGCTTGTAGACCTGCTCAGGTCTACAGAGACATTTCAGTAGGATGTCTGTGATTCACTCACACAGAACTGTTTCCCAGATCTTCATTATTGCTGAAACAAATTACAGGGATAGACAGAACACAACCATTCAGCAACATTAACCTGTTTTCCCATATGCTGATCTCACCTTGATCAAATCCCCATTCTGTGTAGCAGGCTGTAAAAATGGAAGTGCCTTGCAGCATGCCCTCCAGGTCTGCTAATGAAGTCTAATTCCCACTGGGGAACAGATGACAGCATGCTTCAGAGCTGAAATATTCTTCAGAAGATTTAATTTATCCTGTATTTGGACTTGAGGGAACAAGGCAAGAAGGAGCTGAAAGAAGCTCTTAAATAATACAGGCATGTTGCTGATGTTTTTAACTCTCTTTTATGAAACCCAAACAACCCTGGATATCACTTCTCTGGGATGGTATTGCAGTTGCCCCATAACAGCACACACACTGCAGATCTCTTACTGAATGCACAAACTTCTCATCTTCCCTCCTCTAATAAAGCACCTTCTTTTTATTTTCTTCTGACTACCCTTTCTTATTTTTTTTTCTTCTTCCTCCTACTGGGTCACACCTTTCTGCCTTTTCCCTCTCTCCCCATCCTCCACAGCTTCTTGTTTTTGTCTCTTCAGATCAGCAATCCCTGTTGCACCTTGTACAGCTGTCAGTCTCTAATAATGATTAAGAAAGTCATCAGCACTATTATGGTATCTTTTTGTCTTTTATTAAAAAGAGCTTTAATTCTGGTTTGGTTTTAAGATATATCCACATATTGAGGTATTTGTCTTTAGACTAAATCAAATGTCTTTACCAAGAATTAGTTTATTTCATTTAATTGAGGAGTGGGAGGAACTAAGTATCTGCATAATGACATTGGGTAAAATACACTGCTATCCCCTCTTTTACTTTACTCCCAGACTGTTTACAATTAGCAGGTGTTACTATATGGCTGATAATGATATACAAGAGCAGCTGTGAATACATGAAGTTATAGTTTGTTTTGTGCAGTTATAGTTGGAAGGTGTGAACTGCAACAGAAAAAATAGACACTTAAAATATTTAAATATATTGGCATTTTTTTGTTGATTGAACAAGGCCTTTAGGTGGCATGTTGAATACAAGCTTGTGAATAAAGATGAAGTCTTTGCAGTCTCAATAGTCTGCCAATACTTGTATTATTGGGCTGCATTTCTGGAGAGCATCATGGTTTTAGTGGTGTTTCCTGGAGCAGAACATGAGTACTTCATTGGCTGCATGGTAGTCTAAAAGCCCTGTACTAAAATATGAACTGCCTAAATGTCAGGTGCAGACTGGGGTCTTAAATGCTGTGTCTCTGGGAGCTTGGGGAGCTTCTTCCAAAGATGGGTTTGAGCCTACTAATGCTTTTAAGTTCATATTACACCACTTACACCTTTCCTAAAGAAAGTAGCATTTAGGAAGTTTACATTTTTGATCATGGTATTTTGATTGCTTCATGCATCCAGAGTTAGCACAGAGTGCCTCCCTCTGAATATCAAATGCAAGATCAGTGAGGAGAGCAGAGCAAGACATTTCACGTTCCACAGCTGGGAAAACCCAACACCCTTCCCTAGATTTAAATAAACCCCCCCACAAAACCAAACCAATAAACCCCAGCAAAAATATCCAAAACTCTAACTGGACCATTTGGCTGACTTGTTCTTGTTTGCACAGGTTAAGCAATATGGGCAGAGGACCTGAATTTTTGGTTTGCAGCAGCTACATTTGTCCTATCAGGCCTCATGTGTGAATAGATTAACTGAGGTGATTAATGTGGGAGAAAACAAGAGAGGCAACATTCGATTTAGGCAATCAGACATTTCATTTTCTGAACGGGCTTGAAATTCATGAATAAGGCAAATGCCTGAAACAGAGTGGATTATCTTTTTATTTTCTGTGCCTGCATTTCACCTTGGCAGTCCTCTTTTCCTCCAGCTTTTTAAAAGCTATCTTTATGTAATTTCACACACATGTGAAGGCTTCTCCATATATAACTTTCTGTTATTCTTCAGTGTTCAGAGGCTTGAGTCTGTTTCTGAAGATGTGGGCATAGAGGAACTTTGAAGGCTTGCACAGAATAAAAGGAGTTACAGCCATTACCAATGCTGATGTATTTTGGGGTTTTTTTTGAGTGATGCATTTTATGATCCAAAGAGGCTATTCTGCAGTCTGTGAATCTGATATGTGGGTTTATACTTTTAAATGTTTATCCCTTTCTAAACCAGTGTGACTGTATAAAGGGTCTTTCAAACTGCTTTCTTTCAAACACTGCAGCCTGTGTTTGTATTTTACATTGTGTATTGCTAGCTGAAAGACACTTTCTAAACCAATATGAGCTGCAGCATTCTGTGCATGATCTGCACAGGTGACCATGACCTTGTTGACTGTACATATCTACAGAGTTTTACACTGAAGGGCTAAAGAGTAATATTTAGGGCGCTTTTCATGTAAATGTGTAATAATCTTCTGAGTTACTAACCACTGACACAGTATCATTTCTTTAATAAGACTTATATAAAAAAATGATCATTGCTGAAAGAGAATGTGTCTAATCTTGAAAATTAGCTGCCAAGTCTTCAAGTCATACAGAGTTACATTCTTCATACGTTTCTCTTCGTCTAGGTCATCTTTGGAGCTCATTTCTCAGTTCCATCCCACATATTTTTATCCTTCTAGAAGAACGCCCAAGCTGTAATTTTTATCTATGCTCTTTCCTTCCCCCTCCCCTTCCCTCCATCTGACAATTATCACACCTACTGACATGTAATTTTACTGGCTTAATGGTTGTGATTAAATTCACAATTTTAGTTGACTCCCACTGAAATAATTTTAATCTTGACATCTTAAATGCAGCTTCTGTGGCCAGGTTCTTGCTGCTAATCAAGCTCTTGCATGGCTTTTGGTGATGGCAAGTGTTGAAGTTGTCCAGAGACACGGAATTCACCAAAGGAGCACGTAGGGTGCTGGGGACGTGTGCAGCTGAGGTCAGAGGGCTCTTGTGGTTGGGTATAGTTTAAGGCAATCTTCACTATTAGTCTTTGATCTTATACTTTGTTTGGGTTACATTTCCTAGCTTGGCTTGATGTACCTACACTTTCTAAGGCTCCTAAAGAAGCAGCAGTTCTGGGGTCCAGCATGACTGTACAAGTCTCTCATACTCACACCGGTCTGGTCTGCACTGAAATCCAAATTGATGTGAATTCAGAGGTTATGGTGTCTGAGTCAACTACGTTAAATGCAGCACTTCAGCTGTGGCAGTCACACCTTTGTACCCCAGGCATACTCTGTCACATAAACCCAGCCTTCTGGGAGGAAAAGATAGTTTAAAATTATTCATACCTTATATTCTGCCTCAGCAGTTCTGTCTAAGAACCTGTATCTCAAGAAAGCAGTTTCTTCTTGATTATATCCTTCTCATTTTGTAGCCATCTGTCACTCTCTCCACTCGAAGTTAAAGCTACATGAGTAGGTTTATTTTCTCCTCCAAAAAAACCCTCAAAAATAGTTTTGTTCCAGAAATTATGCAGCTGTGTTATGAGGCCCCAGCTATGTCTGCCGAGAAGCCCTGAAATTGGTAGGGATGTGGCTTCTGGATTAGGTCTGTCTGGCTCAGGCTGTAGGTGCTACAGTCACCTGTGTAGACACAGATGTCTGTGCAGAAGTTTCCTGTGCATCAGTCAGGCAATGGATCTTTGGTCACTGAAGGGCAAAACACTTGGCCAAGGGACGTAATAGCTTGTTCTTGAGCTTATTACTTGCAGAAAAAAGGGTGGCAAGTTATGGCTTTATGGAAGAAATCACAAGAAACTCTGGTAATGCCAAATGAATTGTGGAAGATTGACAGGACATCTTTTTGTGTGACTCCAGGAGTAGAAATGCATGTTCTGATGTCCTGAAATGCTCCCCTCTTGACGTTTTCTGGATGGAAAGCTTAGGAAGCATTGAAGCTAACAATATTCTTGTTGCCAGTTACTTTGGCTGCCAACTCCAGCTCAGATTCTCTGAGTAGACATAGCCAATTAGCAGGATTTCCCATCCTGGTACTGAATGTAAGTGATTTCCAGCAGAGAGCAACTTGCAGAGGTTCCTGCAGGATCAACCAATTACCAACATCCCTTCGGCAAATCCGGTCTCACTGCTTCAAGAGCAGTGCTAAGCTGGAAGCTGTTCTCACCTGCTATAGCATGTCTTTGTTTTACAGGGCTTTACACATTTCAGAGATGCTGGTGATGGCAACTAGGAAAGTAATGCTGTGATTGTGATTTAGGATGCTGTTTCATGAGCCCTCTTGTTAGACTGATCATAGTACATTGGTAGGTCAAGAAGGCAGGGGCTCTGAGAAAAAGGGATGTGTATTCATTTTATGCACCTTTTAGATATATGTGTGTGTGTGTATATGCACACACATATTTATGTCTTTCCATGTTAAATTTACACTGATAATAGATGTACCTTGTGGATACAATCTTGTAATGCTTACACAAGTAGTGTTTACTCATGCTAATAATCTTCCCCAAGTGGCTACACTTTCTTGTTTGTTGTTTGCTTAGTGTTCTGAACTGGTGTTTGCTTTCAGAGTAACTTACTATAAATGATTTGTTGTTTACTCTTGCATCTGTTCTTTATAGCAAGTCCTTTTTTTAAGAGTGAAAAGGGACTTTGTGTAAAAAGATCATTCTTGTAATAACTATTTGCTTGGATGAAAACGCTGTAGAAAGACCTTATTAAAAGGGCATTGCAGTTCAAGAGGGCTGGGACCCGAGAAGGTAATTAATAGTGTTCAAGGCTACAGTAAGTTTAGGGGCAAAGAAATACAGTTTAGAATACACAGTGATTATAAAGCAGATGTTCAATGGAAACTTAACCATTTTTGTTGCTCAGGAGTCAAAAGTGTATTTCATGGTGCTGTGATACACCATTTTGTTTTCTATTAGTATATGAAATATTTTATTATGCTCAGGCAAAGGTATCGCTGGTTTTGTTTCCTTTCTTCCATCTTTACTAGATTGTCCAAAATAGTTATACTAAATTGGGAAAAACCTTAAAAATTGGTTCACTGCTTTGGTTTTCTATTCGTCAAGCTGGGAGAACTCCTTTCACTGCGGTAGCTACCATCCAGCATAGTATTTACTTAAAATGAACTGAAGCTAAAGATGCATGTGATGCTTAATTAAATCACTGTGGTCAGTGTTTTACTAGAAAGGCAAAGGAATATTTGCCTTTTCAGAGGCTGCTGTTGCCTTGAACTATTTTATATGATTAAAACATCCAAGTCAACATTGCTCAATTAATTTTAGTAATAAGCTCAGTGGTCTGGAATCAGTGTATTTTTATTTATTTAGGTCATGCTCATATGTATATAGAATACTTACTGAACCTATAGCAGCTTTTGGCTGTTTGGAATTATTGTTAATTAACTTCTCTGCTTAAATTCCTGCAAGCTAAACTGTAGCTGATGAGTTATCATGCTACAAACAATAAATCCTGGAGCTACTTCATAAACATAGTCATTTAACCTAAATTAGATGCTCCATCAATGGAGCCAAATCAATTCTCTAATGACACAGTTCTATAGTATTATAGTGGGATTGAGTGTACCATCAGCGAGTTTGCAGATGACAGCAAGCTGAGTGGTGCTTCTGATATGCTGGAGGGAAGCAAAGTCAGCTGGATGGACCTGGACAAGCTGGAGAGGTGGGCCCAGGTCAACCTCATGAGGTTCAACATGACCAAGTGCAGGGTTCTGCACCTGGGTCAGACCAGTCTTCATTATCAATACAGGCTGGGGGATAATGTGATAGCAAGAAGCCTTGCGGAACAGAGCTTGGGAGTTTGGGGGATGAGAAGCTGGACATAAGCCAGCAGTGTGCACTTGCAGCCCAGAAGGCAAATTACATCCTGGGCTGCATGAAAAGTAGTATGGCCAGAAGATCAAGAGAGGTGATTCTGCCACTTTGCTCTGGTGAGACCTCACCTGGAGCACTGCATCCACCTCTGGTGCCCTCAACACAGGAAGGATGTGGACCTGATGGAATGGGTCCAGATGAGGGCCACCAAGATGATTAGGGGCGTTGGAACATCTCTCCTACGAGGACAGACTGAGGGAGCTGGGGTTGTTCATCCTGGAGGTGACAGGGAGACCTAATAGCAGCCTTCCAGTACCTGAAGGATGCCTCTGAGAAGGCTGGAGAGGGACTGTTTCCAAATTGAAAGGACAAGGGACAATGATTTGAAATTAGAGAGGAATATATTTAGATTGGATATTGGAACAAGTTCTCTACCAGGAGGGTGATGGAACACTGGAACAGGTTGCCCAGGGAGGTATTTGAAGCCACATCCCTGGAGATAGTCAAGGCCAGGCTTGACAAGGTTCTGAGCAACCTGCTCTAGTGGAGAACTAGATGACCTTTGGAGGTCCCTTCCAACCCTAACCATTCTGTGATATTTAGGAAGGCCTCAGTATACCTATATATGCATCTGTAATTCTGGCAAGTAGAGAATGAGAAATGGGATTTAAACCCTTTACAGAAATGGAGTTGTCCACAGACCTAGCCCTTCAGTTGTGGAATGGGGTCTGGTGTAGTGCCACTATTTTGCACCTTCTAATATTTTTCAAAATAACTGAAGTCCTTATTTAATTTTTCTTACTTCTGTTATCTGTGATATTTATATTGAACACTTTGCTTGAGCTGAGAAGAGAATTTCTCAGTTCGATGTGACTTATTTGAGTTATGTGCAGAGGATTGTAATAATAGCATTGAACGTATCTCCCTGAAAGGCTAAGAACAGTACTTACCTGTTGTAGAGTTTAATTGAATGCTTAATTTATTCCACAGAAAGCAATCTGCTCCCTCCAGAGAACTACTGGCTGAAGTTTAAAAAGTACTTTTTGGTCTCTGATCTCAGAGAACAAATAGCTGCTCTGTGGTTGTTCAGATGGGAACAGCTGTTCCCCTCCTTGCAGAGTAGGAAGAAAGAAAAAGGAGATCCTGAGCATGTCATAGTATTGACCACTCAGGGATCTCATTTCAGGTGGAGAAGGTTCTGCATTTAGCAAATGAAGGACGAAAGGTGTACTTAGGAGCTTTGACAGCACAGTCTTTGCACACAAAAATGAAGACAAGAATATGAAAGCCACGTCTAGGGAACATGTTTTTGTACAAAGCTGACACTCTATCAGCTCCAGACTGACAGTGATCTCAAAGTGTGCCTGTTCAAAATCACTGAACAGAGTGGAATGGGGAAGAATTTTGGGCTTTCTTGGAAATCTGTGAATCATTTTCTACTGTACCCTCTAGCTTTGGAGTAAATGAGAATTCTGCTCTGTTTTAGAGAGGGCAATCTGAATTGTAGTGGTGTGGGGTTTTTTTCCCCACAGTTTTTGAAGTGATGTAAAATTGTTTGTTTCTCTTCAGCTGTTTTTGTTGTTGTTACAGTTTGGAGCTGGTATCTTAATCATAAACAACTGAGCTAGTACAGAACTGTGCAGCTCAAAATCCAGGAAGAACCTGAGGTTTTGAACTGTGTGTGTTGTGATCTAAGGTCTAGTTGATTAGTTGAGGTTCGGTGATTGGTTGGACTTGATGATCTTGGAGCTCTCTTCCAACCTGGTTGATTCTGTGTGATTGTGGGTAAAATGTGGTTTGGAGATAGCTCTGTTAGCACATTGCAGCTGGAGCAAATATTGTATGTCCAACAACATAATGAATGATGTCAAGACTTGGTTTAGGAGTTTTCAGTGAAATGCAAAGCAGTATTCATTTAATTGTCGTTCAGCTTCTTCATTCTTTGCATACTACTTCATGTGAGATGCAGTGATAAGCTTTTTGTCCCTTGCAGCAGATTTTTTTTTTTGCTGATGGACTGCCATGGAGGTCTTTTCATGTAGAGATAGTGTCATTCATCAGCTGGCCAAGTTCTTAAATTCTGCCTGTTCTGTGGAAGCTTTACTGGAGCTATTTGTCTGTGTTGTATTACACATGGTTGCTACAGCGTTTAGTAATGTGAAAACTAAACGAGGAGGGTGTGATTAGGCTGCAGAAGACTACTTGCACATTTCTGATGAAGGCTTGGTTCCTGTCCTAACACCGCTCAAAGTCTTAAGTGAAAGAGTGAGAGGCAAGATAGAATAACAGAACAGGATGCATTACCCAGCTACATAGGGTCAGGCTGCTAGCTTTCTGAACTGACACAACCCCTCAAGCTACTATTCTTAAGGCAAGCTAAGCATTTCTGCATGAGGAACAGTCACAGTGGGCACTGCAATGTAGGTATACTCTGAGAAACTGTACCTGCAAAGATTTCCCCTCAGAGAAAAAAGGCAATTAATTCCCTAAACCAAAATGGACCCCTGAGAATTTGTGCAGAGGTTGGGAAGCTTTCCCTACTTTAATGCTGTCCACAGCACAGTAACATCAAGAAGCACTAAGTTCTCAACAGTTGCCACAGAAACAGAGTTTACAACCATTCTAAACATATGTTCATTAGCAACCCAGCAAAATTTCTGCAGACTGGAAAGGGACAGTGTTGTAAAGACCAACTCTCTCACTTCCCTACTGTGGATACTCACACTAGTAACACTTTCAGAAGGACACAGGCTGGGGTTAACGGAGGCATTGGACCTTGCCAGTGGGCATCCTTTACATGTGGAGTTCTTGGTAAATTGTGCAGAAGGACAAAGAGAGGCTTTACCAACTTACAGAAAGATAAAGTCTATGTGTTCAAACACTTTCACTGAAGGACACAACCAGTGATCACATATAAATTATGGTGTTTTTTTTCATGGCTGAGAATGACTAAACAGTATTAAAAAAAGTCCACCCCACCTATATTCAATGCAGTGATTTTTCTCTCTGCTGCTGAAGTCAGCAACATGCACTTACCACCAAATAAAAATAATTCCCAAGTATTTTATACATAGAAAATGCATATAATAAAACTGGAAAATATTGTCTCAGTGCAGTACCATACACAAGTAACTGCAAAGAAACAATTGTGTGTTTTTCTGCCTCCTGGGTAGTTAACACTGCTTTTAATTTCATCTCTGTCTTTTCATATTATCATCTGCAGAAGCTCATGGCCAAGAGTTTGCCCTGGTAATAGCTGACTGTTCTCTTTGATATCATCACTCCTTGCTCTTCATGGACAGGCCAATATTCATTGTGATTAGCAAGGGACAGCCCTGTCTATCCAGATTAGTCATGAATACTTAGCAGTTCACTCCATGCATCATCACTAATTGCTGTAAAACAAAATGTCTGCATTTCTTTCTTAAACAAAACAGACCATAATTTCTCTTGCTTGGGGAGACAACAATGCTTCACTTGTATTCACCACAGTTGGTGAGAATTTGTTTCCATCAGTCATTCCAGGAAATAATGCCTTATTGGTCAGCTTTTCTATACTTTGCCTGAGATTTAATGTTCCATGATCCTGTACTAAAATATTACTTCCTAGAAATAGACTCAGAAAGGTGCTATCAGGTGACTCATAGTTATTCCAGTCTTGAAACTACATGACCTTGCATTCCTAGATGATAACACTAAAACAATTTTAGTGACAAGCCCTTCTACCATGGGAATGAGTGTAGTTTAGAGCTTGCATGCATGGGGCTACAACTATTTCCATTTGGTTTAGCTCATGTTCTTAGGAGTAAAAAAAGAAACAAAGAAGAAAAACAGAATAAAACCCAAAGCCCTCCCCACCCCCATTTAAACAGGATACAGTTTTATCTTCCCCACTATTTTGACAGTCTCTGAGTGAAATTTTGTTTTTCCTCAAAAGTTTATTTATATATTTATTAAAAAAGGTCAGTTACATTACTTGTCTTGAGGGGTAATTTTTAAGTGACTTGGGTTTGGGGGTTTTGTTTTGTTGGGTTTTAACCTATCCATTGTTTCTAGTGAAGACTTACGTGCTTAAGGGACTGATATGCTAGTTATACTAAGTAAAATAATACTAAGCTGATACCAATAGTGTTATGCACAGTTGTTCCATAAATATAATATTTTACATCTTCACCAGAATAAAATTATGTAGTGTGTAACCATTGTCTAAATCGTGTGCATACCATTTTGCCACAGGACAATTATGTTGTGCCCAAGAATCCTTTTTCCATCAGATTTTTTTTTTTCCCCCTACAATGAAAGAAAATGTAGCATTAATTTATACAATTTTATCTGCCAGAAAAATTATACTGTCTGATAAAACCTTCTCTACTAAGAGCTATTCTCCTTCTATAGGACAGCACTAGAAAGCACATTTTTTGAAATGAAGGAAGTGTAAATGGGACAAAGTACTGGAGGTGAACACATTTGAAAAGAGGTCATTGTAGAACCATCAAGAATTTTACAGACAATGAGTGGCACAGTTACAGAGGCAAGGAAAGTTTTATGCTAGCTTCACACACATACCTTTCTGCCACCCTTCCTTTGCCATAGCTGACAAATACCATGACCATTCCAGCTCAAGCCAGAAACACCGGGCTAAAGCTCTCTTCTGGGTTTCATTTTGGCATGAAAAAAAAACTCTGATCATAGAGCTGTCATATCTGATAAATCCTTTCAGTCATCAGTGGTGCTCTCTGTACCAGTAAATAGTATAACCCAGAAAAATCTAACCTGAAGAGAACATTGGTAAATGTTCAGGAGCGCTGGTGGTATTTTGCTTTGGTTTAGCTGTTTGAAGTTTGTTTTGGGTTTGTTTGAAGTTTGTTTTGGTTTTTTTCTTTTTTCCCCCCTCCAAACTACCTCTCACCTGGTCCCATGCACAGAATGCTGTTTAGTGGTTGGGGCATACTAGGTGCACTCCTGGACTGTATCTTCCTGTTCAGGCTCATCCAAAAGAAATTCAGTTATCAGAGCCTGAGACAGCTTTGTAACACAAACTAAAGCAGAATGAGCAGGGATGACTGAGGTATCCCCTTCACAAATGTGTTCCTTGTCCAACCTAAAGCACTTAAATAGACTCAGGAAGACTTTAAAAAAAAATAAGCATTGTTTCCATGAAGGTAAAACTTATGTACAAAAGCCAAAGTGTTTTGCATTAGATACGAGCTGTGTTAGTGAGGCACCTTTTGTCAAGACTTTGGATACCTTAGTTTTTTGTTGAACATCTGCCCAACACAGCAGAGAAGGGATGCTTCAGCAAATGCCCTCAGTCAATCAATACACAAATACCTAAAGGGAACATCTAAGGAGGACTTTTGTGTCCTATTTAAAGCTTTGACCTGGAGCTGTCAGCGTTTAACATTCACCATAAACCATTTTGATTACTGTTGTCAGACTCCACGTGGAAGATACTCTACTTGCTTGTCTTGTATTTAAGATCTTTCTGCTGTTCTTCTGCAAATCTGGTAATGAAATCAATCTGCTAATTAACTAACTGCTAATTAGCATGCTGTCACTCTAGCACCTATATATTAGCTTTCTTGTATTGTTGCTTTGTTCCATGTTTCCCCAAGAGACACATTGTGAACATTAGAACATTATTCCATATACCAAAGTCTCTATGGCAGTATCTGCATGTACATTACTGTTAGTGATAATACAAATTGCCTATGATGATAATTTATCAAGGAGCTGGGAAAACTTACTAGAAACTCAAGTTATTCAGGTTTTTGCAGCTGCTTCCAAGTGAATCACATAACATTTGTATGTATTCTCTTTCAGACATCTGTATTGTTACAGTAGGTCTGATGCTAAAATACTAGGTGGTCTATAAAACTGATCTAAATTGCATACTTGCTTCTGAGAATATATGCAGAACCTTAAATCTGTGCAGAGCTGCCAGTGAGTGCAACAGGACTGCAACACACACATGCACCAGTCTGAAAAATCGGGGCCTCAGATTTCTTAAGTGAAAGATGTTTTGGTTTTTTCTAATTGATTATCAGTGCCTGTAGCCCTTTAAAAACACATTTTTGTGATAAAATCTCTTTCAGCTTTCTAAACATGAATTAAAGACAAGATTTAAAATAGATATTGGCTGTTAATCTAAAACATCTTCTATTCATTTGGAAAGTTGTAAATAAGGATATCTTCATCTTTTATCCCTTTTTTCCCCTTGTGACTATGGTGCAAGTCCTATTTTAAGACATTTTAATTGTAAACATTCTGATATCAGCATGATACACTTTAAATTCAAGACTGTGACTGTCTGAAAATAAAATGCAGTAAATAGAGGCCTGTTAACTGTAGGCTCAGGCTGTACTTCTTGCAGGAGAGCAAGAGGGAGTAAATGTGAGATGTATGCACACTCCTACTCTTCTGACACCAACCATCAGGATCTAGAAAAAAGATAGCAGGTGCAATCCTCAAAGGATTGTTGACAATGACACTCTTACCAGAGTGTAGATGCACTAATGCCATGTTAACAGTCTGGGTGATTTTTAGTCCTATCATTCTTCCATTTATGGATGGAATAATTCCAGTAAGAACAAGCGGCTATCCAAGAATGAGAGCATATTATTTTATCTCTGTTCCATCTGTAGAAATTAAGCTGTGCCTTAACTGCTGCTTATTCAGGCAATTAAAGCCCAGTGCACCTGTGCTGAGACTATTTCTAGCACTAAAGCACAATTATTCTTAAGCTATTGTTTCAGATCCAGGTCTATTTAGAAGGAAGTATTTGTATTCTCTGTGGTCTTTTCATTAGCTAGGGTGCAGCTTTGGTGGGTTTGGAGCCACAGAGTTAGCAGCAGAGCCATAGAGATCTCTTGGCTGGAAAGAGCTAAGGGAATGCTCAGTATGATAAACTCTTTCCTTTCTTTCCTTGCCATGTCTTTTCTTTCAGCATCTAAGGAGAGAAGGTCATCTCCATGCTGTTGGCTGTGCAAACAACACACATTTATTATGTTCAAGACTTCCAAACAGGGAGTACAACTCTCTGTTTGTCTCACCAGCTGACTCTCATGCTGGGAGGAACTGCTTCTTCTGACAGCTCTGGAATCTAAAGGTGACTTTTTTCCCCCCACCTCATGTAATAAGAATGGCAAAGCGCCATCTGGCATCCAGAGGTCTGGTCTGGGATTTAGATTCCAATTCTTGCACAGTGGGAGAGTTTTAGTAATGGTGGTAGGTTAGAAAGAGTCAAAGAGAAATCCTTCTAAGTCAGTAAATTGCCTGGTCACAGCCTGGAGTAGGAAGGAATACATACATCCCATGCAGCTAGTCATTCTTTCTGTCTCTATTCTCTTAACTCCTGATTTGGAGGCTTTTAGTAGAGCCCCTTTGGTAGACCTGCAGACATGGATGTCTGACCTTCACACTTACTGAAAGCTTCCTAATAAATCAAGGAGCACTGGAACATCTCTGATGCAATACTGCCAAGTAATTTGGAGCATTTTTATTCAAGCCCAATACAAAGGTACAAATGTAGTTACAGCCTCCCTATGCAATTCTTGTTACCTGTAGCACGGAATATACTGATATAAGCAAAAACTGTCAGTGATACAAAGGTCACCTGACATTTCTGTAGTTCACTAAAGTGTCCCAGAAATGAAAATGGATTGCTTCCATATGTATTTTGAGACCTTTTCACATAAATTGGGTGACTTAAAATTTTATTTAAATAAATACGTACAAATAATCTTCATAATTGACTTGAGTTTCTTTTGGTGACATTTCATGACTTATCTTCAGTGCCAAAGAAATGTCACTTGCTCCATTACAAAATCCCAAGGGAGACATGATGCTCTAGTTTTCATAAGGAAAACTAGACAGGTCATATACAGAGAGAATGAGGGTGAGGAACAGTGAAATATATGTCTATCAGACACTAAGTAACTAATAGAAGAAACTACTGACTTACCTAGGCTGTGATTTTTGTGGTGTTGGCATATGTCACTTATCTTCCTCTAAAAGATGAAATATAAATCTTCTTAATAATGAAGACAGTCTAAAATTCACTGGGAGTGAGGCACTGTATAGCAATTTGTACTGCTCGCAAGAGTTTTAAATATCTTCCTCCAGGTTAGGCTTTTCATAATGCATAGCAAATTCACATTCACTCAGAAGTGAATGTGTGACTTGAACCAAGTCTGATTTTAGTGAATTCATTTCTGAGACAAATGACCCAATTGAGTATAATGGCTCTGTGAAGCTGCCTAGAGTAAAACATATGAGTAAGTAAGTGGTTGCATGATTGAGGCCTGAGACATTACGAAACATACTGCTGCTACCCAGTAATAGCATCATTAATGCAGCCATTTATCGGTTTATTTTACTTAGAACAGGAGAAAACGCATTGCCCTGCTGAGACCACGAGAAATCAATATATTTTCAGCTTTTAATAACCTGATCTAAACCAGTTGCAGTCTGCGGTGGAAATCTGCTGTAGGTATATGATGCCATTCATTCTCTCCACAATATTATTTGCGTTTCAACAGACACAAACTTCAGTGAAGCAATAATTAAAGCTGTGCTACACTACCTAAAATGAAAATTATGGACATTAAGAAGCCTAAAAAGTTCTTTTA
Organism: Picus viridis; assembly: GCA_033816785.1. Lineage (NCBI taxonomy): Eukaryota > Metazoa > Chordata > Aves > Piciformes > Picidae > Picus > Picus viridis. Next base: position 9,066,897 of record CM066581.1, read on the forward strand.
ATATCTTTGTTTCCATAATAAAGAAAACAAATGGAGTTACTAAAATGTACATGTTGTACGATCACCAACTCACGACAGCACCAACCTTCATATTAACAGGGCGTCATTGACTACACTGAGGCTGTAAAGATGTCAAATATCCATAAATACATCCTGAATAAATGCCCTGCATGCTGACTAAACCTCTTGACACCCTATTTGAAGAAGATCCACTGTTACATAATAAAATTTCCATATGCCATTTTCCCTTGAATAGAAGTATACTGCAAAGAGGGAGTGGTGCAGGACTTAGGACCTCAATCATGACATTGAATCTCAAGTTTCCTGACCAATGCAGTGACAACAGGTGCTCTCTAGGGGAAGAGACTTTGTTATGGACCTTCAAAGTCAAAGAGGCACCACTAGCTCAGTAAAGTAGCTCTTTCAAAAGCATTATGCCTCCAGGAGGGAGGCTGGCACTCCTTAAAGAAAGGCAGGGATAAGTAAGGTCAGTGCACATCACCAATCCTGGCCACCAATTCCAAAAGCTTAAAAAATTTTTTTTGCCTTTAATTGTATTTGGAATTCTCCTTATTCATTGTTATTCTCACAGGAGCTTGGCTGGAACTCAAAGAAGCATCATGGGTTAATCCTTGGGAGTTCATATGTAGCACTTTGGCTTTGGGGGTATTCAGTTTTAAGAGCTGAAAACTCATAAATATGTCAGTAGTAACTGGCTTTATCTGGCTTAAATATTGAATTAATTTGCAATAGATGTAATTAAAAAGCAATTATTATTTAGTGAATAAGACATAACAGCCTTCTCCATGCTATAAGCACTTACTATCCACTCTTGGCAGTGTTTTATCTTGCTCACAGCTTTTAGTTTTTATTTACAGCAAAAGCAAGCAAGCTTTTTGCTAGCATCCAGTTTGTTCTTCATTTCAGTCACACCACATCAAGCTTTTAGATGTTTTACTTGCTGTACCTAATATTTTATCACTTTCATTGTATTTTAAGAGTCCAAGAGAAGAAGTGATTTGGGATTCTTGTTTGTTGGGGTTGTCTGAAAGCTCTTATGTTTTTAACATAGAGATTCAATTTTAATTTGTGTCTTGAGACCTGACAACTGCAGAGAATGTAACTGGGCATGTTCATTTTGGCCACTGTGTCAAATGATAAAGTTTTGAGTAAGATTCATCAGCCAAAAGAGAATTTGCAAGACTCCCCATGAGCAAGGGTTTTGCTGTAGGGACGTACTTCAAAAGCTGAGCCAAATAATGTTAGGAAGAACTTGATCCATCCACAGTGAGCTTACTGGTACACTGCTCAAGCATATATATAATACTATTGTTGTTTCTATCCAGGCAAATTAAGAATACTTCACATCATCAGTTTACAATTGAACATCACTCAATCAACCAGCTTAGGCAGGCATGCTCAGCATGTCAGCTTCTGTGAATCCTAAACCTTCATGCCAATAAGCTACATGAAGGGGATTGCAGCTGACATATATAGTGAACCACAGGCAGTGAAATATTCACAAATACAAAACTTAACAGGGATGATGGAGTCAAGAAAACCAGGAAAATACAGCCATCTGATGCTTTTCATTTGCTGGCTAGACAGGGGTTTGTACAGATAGTTACCTTTTTAGCTCTGCCTTTGCAACTTGACAGTAACAATGGTTCTCCAGTGCAATACTGAATTAGGAGGCATTTTGTTTGTATTGTTAGAGCCTTAATTGAAACAGTCAGAGAGAAATGTTTTATTACAGAGAGAGAAAGGACTTTTTTTAATAAGGCTCTAAGGAGACTCAGTTTTAATGATGCTTAGCACAGTGCTTTAAACCACACAGTACATCTACGCGCAATTTCTTGTTAAATGTTGGTTATTTAACAGCAGGCTGGCACCAGATTGCCTGCTGTGGATAGTTAGGGCTGGCTCATATGAGTTCTGACAGTCTCAACATTGATGAAAGACAGTGTCAATTTTAATTCTTACAGTATTTCACTTCTTGACACTTTCTTCCTCAGACTACTATTTATAACAGATGTCCTTCACATGGCAGCAAGTGTAAACACAAATATAATCAGCTGCTAAGTTGTATGTCCTGAAGTCACTTGGAACTAGGTATGAGACCAGGATTATAAAAAGCAGGTACATCTGTTCCTCAGAGGTGTTTAACACTCAGGGCTTTTGATATGGATGTGAGAGTCTAGCCATTAAAACCTAAACACTGCACGTTAGCAGTTGTAAAGAGCAAGCACAGTATGGAAAACCAAGAGACCCGGGGCTGTTTAGACTTGATAAGAGAAGGCTGAGAGGGGATCTTATCAATGTCTATAAATATCTGAGGGATGGATGTCAGGATGAATGTGCCAGGCGCTTTTTGGTGGTGCACAGTGATAGGGCAGGGAAAAATGGGTCCAAACTAGAAACAGAAGGTTCCACCTCAAGGAGAGACTTCTTTACAGTGTGGGTTGATGGAGCCCTGGAGCAGGCTGTCCAAAGAGGTTGCGGAGTCTCTTTCTCTGGAGACTTTCAGAACCCACCTGGATGCATTCCTGTGTGGCCTGCCCTAGGTAATCCTGCTTTGGATGGGGGCTTGATATAAATGATCTCTGGAGGTCCCCTCCAACCCCTGACATTCTGTGATTCTGATTAGTAAGCTTATATTTATATAGATGTTAAGAAAAAGAACATTGATTGGGCAAGATTTTGAAAAACTCTATCAAAGTGTAAGTTTTAAACTGAACTGTTTAGCCACAGTGCAGTTATGTCTCAAATCAGTTGACAACTTTTATTTGTCAAGATGTTTTAACTTACTTCCCTTCTTCCACTTGGGGAATTTTCACATTTTCACTTGGGATAATATATAGGGGGTTTTATTGTTGTGGGTTGGTGTTTTATGCTTTTTTTGTCTTCCGTTAAAAAAGGACAATGTAAATACTGTTTCAGATGAAGAAAATGTAGACATTTTGTCTGTAGAGGATTGAAATACAAAGAAAATGAAATGTAATCTATTATAAAATTGCAGAGCATTAAAATTTGAATCATTCCCCTTTCATAGGTAGAGCTGTGGCAAGCAGATTTCAATCAGTTTTCAAAGATCAATTGCCAGAGGCTGCTATTTTTTTATCTAGGATGCAATAACTTTTAGGTACACAGGGAACTTGTGACATACAGAGGAAGAAAAGGTGAGAACTCAAAGAAAAATTGCATGTTATGGACTGGGAAGTTGAACAATGGATACTTACAAAAGCAGCAGTGACAAAATGCACGTAGGGCATTTCTATCCAGTCTTGAACAGAAATAAATACTTCAGTTTTGTCTTAGCTCTGATTTTTCCCATAGCCCATTTCTAAAAGGCAGGTGTACCCTAAAGGAAATAGAATAAAACCAAATCAGAAATGTTGATAAGGTGACTCAATCAATCATGGGACATATTAGCAGTGATAAACAAGGTTGTCTAACCAGAGCATTAACCTTCAGGAAGGAGGTAGAAGTAATGGAATAATCTAAATCATCTAAACACATCAGTTGGTATGTAAATCTAATAACCAGTTACTTCATTATTGATGCTGACATTCCTTTTGTTGCTTCAGGAGGGGAATTTGCATTTTGTGGTAGAACTATATACAGACAGGATATGAAATGAAGTAAAGCATCTAAAAAAACTCTAGCAACTGTCAAATGCTTAAGTAATGAGCTAAAGAAAGCATGGAGTAATGAAAGTAAACATCTCAGCTTACACAATCAAGATTATAGAAAATACATTTTGCTGTGGTTTCTGCTGCCTTGAAAATAAAAACATGACTTCAATAACATGTAGAGAACAAAAATTCTTTCCAGAGTACTAGAAAACATGCACAAGACGACCCACAACCCAAAACCCACCAGCAAGCAAACAACCAACCCAGCAACAAAAAACTGGGGGAAAAAAAATATTCCTAACTTCTTTCTTAACTATTTGAAGTTTGAAATACTGGTAATTTTATGTATGAGTCAGAAAATTGATCTAGAAGCCCACTAGACCACATAGTATTGTTCTGAGCAAATGCAGTTTTTCCATGGACTCAGTACTTGCACATACTGAAGTATTTAGCAGTGAAAGACCACAGCTGTCTGGATGGGCCACGTGTTAGTAGATGTGCATTCAAAAGGACTGAGTTGTTACTGAAAAGATAACTGAAAATCTGCGTTAAGTACCTGGCAGTAGGAACAAAACTAGGATGAGAATAAATACATGCATAACCCTAACCCCTTCTAGGCACTCTTTAAGTCAAGCATCTAAATTTCTTGGCAACAACTCCACATGCAAGACCTTTCCTTTTCATGCATTACTGTGTTCACACTTGCATTAACACATACACTGATGAAAGACTGTGAAAGCACCCATGGTCCCTTACTCCACTTTCAAGATGTCTGTCTTTTTCTAGCCTTCACTTCTTTCAATGCTTAGTTTAAATTATGCCAGCAATGGATTCTGTACCTTTTCCACATCCTATAGAATTTAATTTTCATCATCATCTTTTTCTTCTCCTTTTATTGCTATTCAACTTCCTTTTCTTCTATAAGTTTAACCTTTTCATTTTCATTTTGTAGCTCTGAATAACATGTTTAATTTCTTCTCTATTCAAGCATTTGAGATGGTTATCATATCCCTTCAGCTACCATTTTCCTGACTACATCTCCTTTTTTGGCTGTAGTCCCTTATTGCCTCCAAAACCAGATACATAATCTTGCGTTGAATTTTGCCTGCATGAAAAGGCCATAATCAGTCCATTTAATCTTTTCCCACTAATTGGTCCCTTCCATTTCCAGCCTCTTTGGTAGCTTTTTCCCCCCCTGCATTCCTTTCATCATATTCACATTTTTGTTGTGCCAGCTCCAACAGTGCTAGCATACGTAGGCTAATGTATGAGTGTCTATCTATTGAAAAACCTACATGCAAATGTTGAGTACAAAATAGAATGAATTTAAAACAGGTTGTAGACAAAATTGCAAGTGAGTGCAAATCATTTGGTGAGCACTCAAATGTGTTGGAATGAAAGATAACTTTTGGAAACAGCTGGAAGTGAGTATACAGTGACAAACACCTATCTTGAGCAACAGAGGCGGTAGAAGACCAATGTGTGTTTATAATATGAATATCCAATATCAGTGTTTTCAAAATCTTACACTTGTCAGACACATACATTTCATTAGCTTAAGACACTGGGTCAAATAGGGCAACAAAGGGCAACGAAGTTGGTGAGTGGTTTGGAACACAAGCCCTACGAGGAGAGGCTGAGGGAGCTGGGGTTGCTTAGCCTGGAGAGGAGGAGACTCAGGGGTGACCTTATTGCTCTCTACAACTACCTGAACGGAGGTTGTAGCCAGGCAGAGGTTGGTCTCTTCTCCCAGGCAGCCAGCACCAGAACAAGAGGACACAGTCTCAAGCTGCACCAGGGGAGGTTTAGGCTGGATGTTAGGAAGAAGTTCTATACAGAGAGAGTGATTGCCCGTTGGCTTGGGCTGCCCGTGGAGGTGGTGGAGTCATCTTCATTGGAGGTGTTCAGGAGGAGACTTGATGGGGTGCTTGGTGCCATGGTTTAGTTGTTTAGGTGGGTTGGATTGGTTGATGGGTTGGACGCGATGATCTTGAAGGTCTCTTCCAACCTGGTTTATTCTATTGTAAATATCACAGACATAGGACAATTCAAGTTGGAAATTGAACAATTAATACATGCTCTGAAGTATGATCTTGTGCCAACATGCACGAGATTTGAAGCAGGCTGAAAGACTCCAGTCATAAAGGGTTAAGACAGATTCCAGTGCCAGGTAGGGAAGAAAGGAATAGCCTTCTTGAGGAGACACCGTGCCCAGTAAACTTTGCAATGTATAGCAAGCATAGCATTTAGGACATGGAATACTGTTGGCCAGCTCGTGTCAGCTGACCTGGCTTCTGCTCCTCTTCACTTCAGCGCCTGGCTAACTCAAAGCTGGTAAACACATTGATCACTGTGGAGATCTGCATAGGATGGCTGACTGCAAACAAAACTGAAGAGTCTTATCAACTTTGTTCTCACCAAATGAGGTGCTACAATCTTCTCAAAAAGGCAGCTTTCCTGAACAGAGTATTGATTGTATGATTCTGTCCCAGTGAAACCTGGACAAGCAGTATGTCAGCTTGCACATAGCAGAAAATAAATATTCCTGCTTGGTGTTTGCCAGGTGAAATCTGAAGCCTAAACCAATCTTTCTGATCATGGACAGTCTTAATTTCTGCCTGTCTGACCTTCTCATCCTGAAAAATTAATTCTGCTAGTCATAAACAACCTTTTTACCATACGTATGCTCCACCTTAACCTTGTGGTGCCTCCAGGTAATTCTCCATGCTGATTTGTTCTAGTCTGACATCTCTGTGTGCTGGGATTTAGGGTAACCTTTTATGCTTCCATAACAGATGCTTGATACGCTCCAGTCAGGGATTTTGTTAATTGCCTCTCCGATGGTGAGGACATCTCAGCTGCAAGGGATTAGGAAAGAATCAGGAAATCAACAACAGGTAAATTAGAAGTGGATCAGACACTTCCCCATTGGAAAAAAAATTGTAAATGTTAAAAGCTAAGTTTGATCCTCATGTTCATGCATGCTTTCAAAATAGGATTTGTCAATTGCAGATGCAAAGCAGCTCCAATTTGATATTAGTCACTTTGTCTAGTTTATATTCTGAAACATTAAAGCTGCATAAATGACCTGCCAAGTATTGATGTAAGCTTATTGACAAAACAGAATGCTTCACAGTAAGGGCATCATCTCACAAGGCTCCACACAGTGAGTCTGTAATTACTGTTTCAGCCTCTGCAGATCAGATCTCTCGTATACTATGCATGATTCACCAAAAATAAAAAAGGAAAGAATTAGCTGATGTAAGTAGGAATAAATTATCTGAAACCAATAATCTTTGAGAGCTCACAAAACCAGAATTATTCTGAAATGATCAGTTACACTTCTTTCACTAAGGATTAGAAATAATAAGTAAACTCAGCAATTTCTTTAAAAATTCATTAAAACCTTATCCAGTAGTGCATAGATCTCTACCACATCCTCTAGAAAGCTAGGGCAATACAACAAAATAACCTAAAAAAAAGAAGCATATGAGAATACATTTCTTTCTAGTACTCTGTGTAGAATGAGTATAGCTCTGTAGTGTGCAAAACACATGTACCTAAAGCTAGGAGGTGATCAGAAGATCTAGCCAGAACTTCAAACCTGGGCTGGGCAAAGAGGCAGAAGTGTTTGTTATTTCACAGGGAAGGAGATTAAAAATAAATAGATAAGAGAAATGGATACCGGGTCCACCTACACCTGCATACCTCAAGTCCATAAATTGTGCCTGCATTCAGTTTCTTCTTCTGTTGGCTTTCACTGTCACTGTATATGTTTGTTCTACGTTTCCACTTGCCTTCCACTGTCATTATCAGTTTACTCTTGCTTATCAGTTTGTGTACTTGCCTAATTGGGAATGATTTCATTACATTATTGCAATTCCTTAATAAGAAAAAAAATTCTGAACTGTTTTTAATCATGTGTGAAATGCAAACAAGTTATGCAGTTTTTTGCGAGTCAATATTAGTTATCTATTCTACTGGACTAAAAGAAACCCTAACAATTGCATTGCCAACAGTCCGTCTTTGCCTAGTTTTGGTTAGTTGCTTGCCAATCTGCCTCAGACAAAGGTTAGAGCAGATAGCATGAGTTAACACCAGAGGCTCCTATACCTTTACTGTATAGGAATAGCTACTTGCATATGGATGACCACCTTGAAAATGACATCTGAAAACTGGCTCAACAGTTAAGGACTTGTTCTAGGAGGACTCATTCCTTTATATATAACCAGCAAGTACAATCTGGTGCATAAGTGTGCATGCTTCAATAATCCATCATTTCAGTATCAATAGTATTATTTATGGAATCAGGCAATCTTTGCTCAGCTGCTCTGTCTCAGAAAGTTTTTTGTTTGGAATTCCTTCAGGTTTTTACCCCTATTAATATTCATCTACAAGAATGATGTCTTTAAATACCAATAACTGTCCCACTTCATCCATAATTTATGAACCTCTTCTTAACACAAAATCCATAGGCATCACTTTTTGCCCCTTGACTCCAAAAATTAAAGCCAGGCAAAGCCATAGTGAACAGCATGGGAATATAACTGTCATTTTCTGCAATCTCAAAGAAATCTGCAGTTTAGATAAAGTTTGTATTTATTTCACATCTGAGACAAAAAGCTATTAAAGGCACCCTGTGGCTTCAAATCCATTTTATTTACTTGATTTACATCTTAACAACATTTGACAAGGTAAACCTCTTAAGAAATATCGTACTGTTTGTGAGAAAGGGTGCTGAATCTTAAGAAAGCAAATGGTCTGAGCCATTAGAAGCAGTTCTCCCAAAGGGATATTTTCTTTAAATTACAGCTGTCAATCAAATATATAACTTTGTTCTATGTTAAGTGGAGACCAGGTTTCAAAGTGAACAGTAAGGTATAAAGATTAAAAAAAAAAAAAAAAAAAGCTTTACACAAATAAGGATAAACAAGACACTGGATAATCACAAGTATTGCAGAGAAACAACAGAAATCAAGTCCAAATCGGGCTGAGAAATATTTAGAAGCATTCCCTAATATGCACTTGAGTTATTTAAAAGTTAAAAGATGTCATTCCTGTCGCTGTCTTCCAAATTTAAACAACACATTTAGTGTCTTATATAATGTGGAAGATAACGTTGACTAAATGCTAACAGTAATTTAGAAAGACAAGAAAGGAAGTTAAGCACGAGCAGATGAGCTTTCATAACTCTGTGCAGCGGTGTCCAATATGAGATCACAGGTATACAGTCACATGTTTAAAGTCCTGGCCCACAAACAAAAAAAGCCTGTGTGAACTTCCATTTTTACAAGTGCAGGAAACCATGGAGGATGGGACTCTGCAAAGATTCCTCGTGTATTTTCCCCTCTAAACCTCATTAGCTCATGTCAACACAACAGCACAGGGCTCCCTGAACTGAGACCCAAACTGCACTTTGCAGCCCAAGAAGCCCCACAGTCATGCATTAGTCTATAAAGCCCTGCCTCCTGGCCTCATGCTAATGAAGAGAGATCCCAACCCAAGCTGGCCCATAGCTAAACCAGGCAGTTTTCCTGTCTGCAGTCCGCAGTGCATCAAGTTTCAAAGCCTGCACAAACACAAGTGACAGTGCCCACACAGCCAGGCAGACCCAATCTCAGGAAAGATCTGCCAGATCGGGAGGATCCCATGGCCAGGAGAGAGGGGGAGAAGGAGAGGGATGAAGCATAAGGAGGAAGCTATACTTGTAGACAAACAGGAGAGATGCAATACTCTATGCCCACACAGAAAGTTACTCATTTGAAAATTGCCAATATTTATGCCCTTGTAACACGCAACTGTAGTTGCCAAAAGAAATCATAAACAGTTCAATACCGAGCTGTTCATCTCGGCAACCTTCATTTCATTGTCATGTTTTGGTAACTACTATCAGGGATCAGGTAGTCAGGTTTTCCTGTCACTCTGTCATTTTAATGTAAAATCATGATGACTGAGCCAAGTCCTGCATCACAGCTTTGCAGGCTGAATTCCACTTTCAGCAGGAAAGCTTAACACAGAAGTCAGCTTTGAAATTTAGAATTTATACTGTTTTTAAAGAAGTCTAGTTAATGAAATTCATTCTCTTATTTGGCAACAAAAATACGCTTTGAAGACAGTGTCAGAAGGGTAAAAGCCCAGGCAAAGCCTGTATTTTACCAGTCTCTTAAATTTTTGATGTGCCGGTGATGTAAGTTGTTCAGCTTGCTGTCCATGCGTTACCAGTAGAATAGAATTAACCAGGTTGGAGAAGACCTTTGAGATCATAGAGTCCAATCTATCATCCAACACTACCTAATCAACTAAACCATGGCACCAAGCCCCCATCCAGTCTCTTCCTAAACACCTCCAGTGATGGTGACTCCACCACCTTCCTGGGCATGTTAGCAGGTGGAGAGCACCTACTGAATGTAAGACATCTTAGTGAAGCAAAACTTGATAATTGTAAACAGCAAAGCACTTCCCAGGAAGCTAGGTCACTCTATAATCCTGGTGCTCTGAATTAGGCTTTGGATGGTACATGGGACTGCTATGTCACTAGGTTTGGATAAGGTAAAAATGGTACATTTAGATTTTATATACAGGCTTTAATTTGCCACAAGGATTGGTTGAATGGTGTAGCCACGGATTATTTGCTTATTGTAGAATCATTTAAAATGGTATTTCTTGGGTAGATCAAGAAGCTGTGGACTGTTTCATCACTATGGTGGTGTGTTTCCTCTGCTGGGTTTAGGCTGTCAAATGTAAATAGAATTCTGTTACTCTGAAGTTTACTCAGTGTCTCCCCAAAGACAAAGCATACTGACTTCTTGTTGAAAACATTACATATAACATTTTTTAGTCTTTCTCAAGATTAATTCTTCTTTGATTTCAGAGATGTAGCAATCTACCTGACCAAGCTGTCAAAAAGGTGTATTCTGTAGCTTGTGCTGAAGAAGGGCAGACCATAACTTGAAGGTTATCTTTACAGACACATACACAGAGAAAACCAGCTAAAATTTTCCAAGAGCGCTTGCATGAAGTCAATTTATGTGATGTGCAGTGATAACACATCCTCTGAAATGATCAGGATTGATCTGATGCATTTGTTTAAAATGAAAAATACCCACAAAGAATGAAGGAAAAGCAAGTATGTTCTTGTGCAAGTTACCAAACCTGAACTTGCCCCAGGTCCCCCTGTCTAATGTGGGAATAATGCTTGCACTGTGGCTTTGTTATGAAATTAAAAGTCCAGCTGTACTTAAACAATGCCCAGATAATAAACAGACAAAAATGTGTAACCAAGTGAAATAGAGCTGGCTGAGCTGTAGGCATTATACTGGTCTTTCTTGCTGTTCATCCATTTATGGAGTCTCTTAAACACAAATTACCTGCACATGCAAAATTAAGACTTAAGAGGAAAAAGCCAAGCAAATGGTATTGTGGATGTTTTGCTTTATAAATTCAGGAGTAGAGAAACAGCAGCAGCAATGAAGGGAACTGCAAAACTGCTTTCCTCTACAGCTGTCAAATAAATCTTATTACAGTTAGTACCAAGTGCTATCTCCAGAACTGCTTTGTTTCCACGGTGTTTCACAGTTTAGGATATACTTAAGTTTCCTTCTACTCTGGTAAATTGATTTTTGTACAGCACGAGGGGATGTGTTCTGCTTCCGACTACAGATTTAAAGGAATACTACACATCACCTTACACTGAGTAAAAATCAATTTTCTACCTGTAGGTGATGAAACTATTTCTCACCTCTGCTGAGCAGCTGTATATCTCATAAGGCTTAAAATCATAAACTGCTTCATTTCACCAAGAGCAAAAAGAAAAGGTGATCTTTTAAAAGACATTATTCCATGTTACTCAGGTGCTCATTACCAAAGGTTAGCTGTAGTTTTATCTCTTGTATTTCGTATTAAACTTTCTCCTCCTCACTCTTATGCTCAGCTGTTATTAGAAACTTTAGTCTTGCTAAAACCCCCAAACACATTACATCTGAAAAATGCAAAGCATTTCTCTTTCTCCTGGTGGTAAAGGGCATTCTAGAAGTAGAGCTGCATTAAAACCTCAGATCTGAATCAGAACACAACATAAAGCCAGCTGTTAAGATTTGGCTGTAGACTGCAGCAAAATTATCTCATTTGCAAAGCTTGCTAGTTGGTGAGGCAGATAAATGATAACACTGTGAACTAGTAAAAGGCAGAAAGCTTCATTCTACACATACCTGGATCTGACTTCAAATTTGATATTGAATATGCAAGCTTTGAACATATATTCACAGACACTCACTCCAAGCAGTTCTGCACATGCAGCATTTTAATATAGGGAATGCAGTACTAAGCTGTTTCCCTGCATAATGGTACAGAAACAAATATTTTAACACTTGAGTGTGATAAAATGTTCATGAAAGAAATAGAATGGGGGAGAGTAGGAGGGGGAGGGCTCACTTCTGGCAAAGGATGCATTTCCAGCCAAATGAGAAAAACTTCTTGTCAGTCAATCAGTCACAATGTAGTTTATTTTAAGCTAGTGATAGTACGGCTTTGGAGATTAGGAAACTAGCGAGCTACAGAGAGGATCAAAATAATTTTCCTTAAGTGAAAACAAATAAAAATCTCTAACAAATAAGCACAAACCCTCCTCTATCAAGTTCAAAAGGGGAAAAAAAAAATACTCAGAAACACTATCTGATGTGAACTGGGTCAGTAGCATGAAGCAGAAACAAATGAGCCATCTGAGAAGCAGGAATTATGTACTGCATGTCTGAGATGGAGTTTATTATTATGGTTTCTTTTGTTAATTGACAGAGCTGTGCACATATAAAACCAAGTGGATAAATTTATTGCATAGACAGCATCAGCCAGAATTTCCAAATTTTAATGCTTAGGGTTAGCTGCTGAGATGCATATTTAGCACTATAACCATGGTAGCCTCATTTCAAAGTCAGGTAAGCACCCATAAAATGTACAGCTGCTGCAGAAGGTGCAAGTTCAGTGCTCAGAAAACAAAGCAGTTTTGATTTAAATTCCTAAATTTGAATCCAACATCAAGCATCTGCGTTTGACAATTTGGTCCTCATTCATCTCCCAGCAAAAAGAAATGGGCCACCTCTGCATCCACCAAGAGCTAGTTAATTATGTCCTTTGCCATCTGCACCATAAAAATGATTTAGGAGCAGGGAGCTGCTCCCCACAGACACATTCAGTGTCTTGCAGGTAGAGACAAGGCACTCAAACTGAAGATGGAAGGAAGTGCTCTATGTGGGGTTGGAGTCCTTCCTCCTCTTCCTCTTAGAGCAGGCTCTTGTCCCACATTCCTGTGGGATGGTGACCAAGGAGGCATCAGTGTCCCCTGTCCCAGTCCAGCATCAAGCAAATCCTTAGGGCACACACAAGGCACTACCACACATCAGGACAAGGTCTGACAACTGCCTCATGTGTAGCGCTGTGCTTATAGGTGAAACACGGAGTCACTCTGGCCAAGTATGCTCCAATAGCAAACAAATCCAGTAGGGTATTTTACCTTGTGTGCTGCTCCTGTCTTCCATATTATTACATTACAGGACAATTTTGATCAAAAGCCCACTGAAAGTTCCTCTCAGAGTTGCATTGCTGTATTTGTGATCTGCTATGTCTTCATCAATACTGCTAGAAACCCCTAGTCCCTTTGATCCCCCAAGAGAGGATCACAACTAAAATGAGACAAAGATGATTCTAAATGGTGGCACAAACCCCAGAAGAAAACATGCCTTTCAAATGAGCGGAGCAGCTCTTAATTTCTGAATTGTGTAGTCAGGCATACACACTCTTGTCTGATGAGGAAGAATGTAATTACCTAGGGGCATGTCAAAAATAACTGTTGCTTTCCCCTTCCTATCCTTTCTTGGGAGAGCAGTTTGGTGAGCCAATCAAGAAATTAAACCTGACATTTCACAAACTGATCTTCATGTTGCTATTTATTTAGTTTTTTGTTTGCCTATTTAGAATGAGTACAGCTACCAGGCAAATACACTGTGAGTCTGACACAGCCTCCAGCAGTATCTGAACTAATCCTTAAGAAAATTAATTCCCTAAAAAATAAACCAGGAAATCTCAGTAGGTCATTGTGCTGTCCTACATCTTCTGTAATGAACTGTGCTTTAAATTCCACTCTAAACATTTTCAGCCTCCTACTTTTCATTTTAAGAAAATGTCATATTCCTGTAAGTTTCCAGTTCATCCTGTTTTGCAAAAGCAGTGGTGAAAGGAAAGCAGCAGGGTTGTGCTGGTTTTAGTGGGTAGTTGTCTGGTGTGTGTGTGTTTGTTTTCTTAACTTGCACCCGTTTTCAGCAGACTTGTTTTGTAACGTTCCCTACTGCAGGCTAGAATGTTGCTGCACTTCTCTGAGATACCGTGGTTGCCATTTGATTAGTGTTTCTTTTACTGACACAGCATAGCACACAGCAGCAGGACCATTTCTACCATCCTAAATGTTCACTTCCAAAGTACATTGTATGTTCTGTTGTTGTAGTTACACAGAGCTTTGTTTGCACAGAGACCTAATTCGGTGGTCAGCCCCAGAAGTCTTGACCGTTTGTTTCAGATGTAAACAAATTACATCTGGATGTGGCATTGTACCAGGTGAAAATTTGGGCTTGACTTAAGTTAGTTTAATTTCCCGAACAGTTCATTTGGAGAACAAATCTGTGTAAGCAAAACAGTCTTGTCCTACAAATCCCTGAAATATGAGGAAGGAAGTGTTTGCACAACTGAATTTTAATCCTTGACACTAATCCTCAGCATACATGCGTTAATACTTCCATTATAAAGACTATCTATCAGGGCGACAAGGGTCTGAGGTAAATATCACTTCTTTCCATTTCCATATTATATCTTCCCCAGGGATACTCACGGACTTTCAAAGAATTATAAAGAATCTTTCCAGTAACTGAGATATGTGCTTATTAGCAGTCACACTGGGGTACATGCTCGAAAGGACACTCGCTGGGGGTTTTGCTCTCATGTATGCCACTGCAAAGCAAAGAAAAAAAAAAAGTTAAAAAAAAAATCTGTACCATTCAATACATGTGACTTTAGCAGACTTGCTACAGAAATCAAGCTGCTAATTACCAAGTAAAGTTATTATTTAGAGGTTAATTGAGAGGTGCACAGTACTAGCACAGCTATCAAGATGCCTGAGCCCAAATAGTTCATGTATTGCAGAAGTCCCTGTAGCCTAAATCCAAGTATTTGTACTCCATGCATTTGTCTACAACTACCTGAAGGGTGGTTGTAGCCAGGAGGGGGTTGGTGTCTTCTCCCAGGCAACCAGCACCAGAAGAAGAGGACACACTCTCAAGCTGTGCCAGGGGAATTTTAGGCTCGAGGTGAGGAGAAAGTTCTTCACAGAGAGCTGTTAGCTGTTGGAATGGGCTGCCCAGGGAGGTGGTGGAGTCACCATCCCTGGAGGTGCTCAAGAGGGGATTGGACGTGGCACTTGGTGTCGTGGTCTCTAGTAGGCATGAGGTGTTGGGTGACAGGTTGAACTTGATGATCTTTGAGGTCTTTTCCAACCTTGTTGATTCTATGATTCTACGAAGTTCTTCCCAGAAAGAGTAATTGGCTATTGGCATGTGCTGCCCAAGAAGGTGGTGGAGTCACTGTCCCTGGAGGTGTTCAAAAAGGGATTGGACGTGGCACTTGGTGCCATGGTTTAGTAGTCATGAGGTCTTGGGTGACGGGTTGGACTTGATGATCTTCGAGGTCTTTTCCAAGCTTATTGATTCTATGATTCTATGAAAGGCATATTTCACATATTTCAAAACAGAGATATTAAAAAATTAAGTCTAGGCAGAAACTGTCAGAGGCAGCTGATTGTAAATATGTCATTAGCTGTGGTCATACTGAAGCAAGTTGATAATGGCCTCCAATGTAAGAGTATATAACAAGCTTAGTAATGAGGACTTCTTGATAATATAACTATTAATTAAAATGAAAATAATAGCCACTTTCATTAAACTTTACAGACTCTACCCACAATAAATAGGAATTTTTATCCTGATAGTATCAAATATGCATCTCCTGCTACAAGACTGTAGGGAATGAGCCACTTTTTTGTCTCCTGTTACTGAAATATTACCCTGATGTTCCAATTCAGCATAAAAATATTTAGGCTCATACCTTACCTCAAAAAAAAAAAAAAAAAAAAAAAAAAAAAAAAAAGAAACCTAGAGAAAGTGCTTTGGTTTGTACTGAGAGAAATGGAAAAGTAGTTTGCCTCACTGTTGTGCAAGACCACAAGTCACACAAGATTCACATCTTCCTTCTGACACAAACTCAAAATTCTCATATAACTCAACAGCTAATATTTGCTTTGTGTTTCAAAAACCTGATTCACTGAGATGGCTTCTCAGCGTGGTAAATAATTTAAGAAACTGCAGAGTCTGCATGTAGGGAGGTTCACACGAACCTTGAAAATTCTTTTGTTGCATTATTTAGTATAGTTATAAATGTCAGGTTACTGTTCATAGAGGTATGTCTGTTTAGAATGGCATTTGCAGAATAATATCTGCAAAAGTTCACATGAGTATTCCTCTCAGTGCTGCTGGCAGAGATTTATGTATTTGTTTATAATTCTTCAACATGGCAGGTCCCTTTAAAAGAGATGCTGCTTCTTTGTTCTGTTTTCAGTGCTTCATGTCCTATGGCAGGTCACCAGCATTCCAGAACTGTGTAATTGTTATTGCTTTTGTCTGTCTTAGTTGCGTACAGAAGCTCTGATCAACTAAAAGGATTCTACACTGAGCCTTATGCTGTGCAGTTATGATTTTAAAATCCCCAAGCAGCAAACCATCCACATACCAAAAAAAAACAAAAAAAAAAAGTGATACTAGGAGAAGCACCAAATCAGTATCTTAAAACTTTTTGGCTGAAACAGACTTCGCTGTGCCCATAGATTCTTAGCGAGGCTCTTGCTGTGGCTGTTGTACACCATAAGAACTTCACTCTACCTTCCTCCCCAGGGTACCTTCCTCACCAGTGTAGATGCACCTCCAAAATCTTGAAACTCAGCCTGTTTGCTTAGAGACAAGGCAATGTGTAAGATGCCTATGAATTCCATAGTTCTAGATTGATTATCCAGCTATCCAACACTGGAACCACTGAAAGTTTTTTTACAGCAGTCCTGTAACACAGCCTCTTTTTCTCCATGAAAGTGTTTTTTCCTCATACAAAAAACCCCAACCAAACCAACAAAACAAACAAAAAACCCAAACAAAAAACCAAACCCAAACCCAAAACAAAACAAAAAACCCTACAACACCCCAAACCCCAGAATTATCTCACATAAATAAGAGGGAAATTTATTACAATAACTTACAAATTAAATAAATAATTGAATCTTTGCAGACAAAATATCACTGCGACTTAGGACTGAAGTCTCAGTTTAGTTGTATTAATATTGTAACATCTTTCTTTGAACATGTCTTGCTGTGTCACTAAAATGCAAAGAAATGGCTTTGTTGAATTGTTTTCAGTAACAGGAACAAGCTATTTCAGAGTGCCCCAAAAGCAGCTTTTTTAATCAAGCTTTTAGATTGATTAACCTGAAATAACACAACTGTTAAACAAGAGAAATTCGACTCCCTCTAAAAGTTATGACACTCCACTGAAAGTACTTTAAAACCACCTATTTTATACTTTTTCATTCATCTCCTGGTTTCTAGCATGACACACTTACTGACATTTTCAACTTCTATCTTTCTTCTTTCTAAGAGAGAAAAATCTTATCTTTCTGTTTTCATCAACATGAAAATAGCTCCTTCTGTCACTACTGAGTGCAACAAGAAAGTTACCACAAAATTAACAGACTAAAAATGCTCAACATAGGGCTAGAGCACCTGTCAGTCCAGAAATCTGTATTTACTACATTTTCCTAGCTTCATATTTCTATGTTTGAGCTATTCTTTGCTAAAATTAGAGACTGAGAGAGACCTAGTCTCAGCAGAGCTCCAAAAAGCCTGGGAAATGAAAATTGCAGTTGAGTTGAACTTTTAAAAGGTAGTTTTATGTGGACTAAAAAGAAAGCGGTTTCAGTTCTTTCCCCTCTACTCCCTGGTTTCATTACCCCAGTGCTTTAGATTCTAAAGGGGAGAGAAGAGAGAAATCTTTGCTGTCCTCATTTCTCCCACCCTCTTTAATTTCATCTGTGGCTTTAATTATATTTCTCCCCATAAGCTTGTCTTGCCTTTATTTTATTTTTAAAAAGATAAGAGCTTGCAGCAAGACTCCCAAAAGCTCTTTCGGCTCTATTTTTAATGCACGCAGTAAAGTCAGAAGCATACATTAAAAAATACAAAGAGTGGCTGATTATTAATTCCAGTTAAACTATTACTGAGAGAGAATCACTGATCAGAATTATACTAATTAATTTTACATAATCAGTGATTTGCTACAAGAGCAGCTTTGTGAGCACTTAGAGTCTGTCAGGCTTTGCTTAATGTTAAATTCTCACCTTTTGTGCTTGCACACTTTGCAGCAGTGTTGAGAACTTGACAAAAAGTAACGTTTAAACTTCTAGTATATGCGTGAGCTAAAAATGGAATTACTTTCTTTTGATAATTAATTACTGCTTTGGAATTGTTAAGTAGGAAGAAATGTTTATTAATCTATGTGCAGAGTTCTCTTCAAGGGTAATCACTTTATCGCTTTGCAGCACAATTCCAAAACACAATTCAGCATTTGACAGCTTTTGTTGAGCTTGGTTTTGATAATTGGATACAGAAGTCGCTTGTGGCCATTTGGATGGAGCTATCCTAGTTTCTTGGAGCTTTTGAAAGTGATCAGACTTAAATACATCACTCATTCTGCTGAGCCAGCTTGACAGTTTTGATAGCCCATTGTGGTAGTTTATGTTTGATTTTGGGGAGATTTCAGTGGACATCTCAGAATTGGGCTACCTTGGAACCTCAAGTTCCAGCGGGCTCTGACTTTGATCTCAGGTCATTACTTAATGCAAATAACCCATGTTGAGTCCTTTCATATTGACATTAACAAGGAACTTTTGCAGTGCTACTTTCTCACACCCTTATTTTTTATAACTCTGCCGGACAGCTCTAGAGGCACCTCTGTGAATCATCAAGAAGTATTTCTTAATAATTTGATTAATAATTAAATCTAACAATAATTAATGGATATGATATTTGTTCAAATTAAAGCAAGCCAGTGATAGCCTTGTGGAAAATAAAGTTGTTTGCGTTTTATTACAGAGAAACTGAGAGAGTAATGCATATTGTGAATTCTCTCTGTTCTTCTTTCCTTTGAAATGGTAATAGCAATGCAACAGGGAGAAAAGCTGGATCAGGACTGAGAAAATAGGAGGGGAATATTATTTGCAAATATTCTATGATGCACATACCAAGTTTTGACTTGGTATTATTCATGCCCTTCTGTTTAACATCTTAAAAATTCATAGGTATGACAACAGTCAAACAGTAATGCTGCATTTCAGGCAATCTGACCACAGGAGGACAGCTTTGTAAAGGACAACTTGAAAATGAAAGTGATAATGTAATATGACTGAAAGAGCAGCACAAGCTCTTCCATCCACCTAACGAGATACTCAAGTGGTAGCAACCTGACCTGGCTTGGTAAACCACATAAGAATGCAAACATCTTTCAGTATCTCAAAGATAAAATACTTCTCTCTTTTTTTGTGTGTGTATATGCATTGTGAACATAAAATATGTCTTCACAAAACTAAAAACAATTCCATGCAGGAATTTGCCCTAGGAGTACGCTCCTTCTGATGGAAACACTTCCAGAGTGTACCCACTCCATTCTGACCCCTCAATCTTTCCATCCTAAGGTAGGCTCAAATTAGTGTCCGGTGTAAATCAAGGATAACTTATATCAGCTGACAATCCTGCCTCTGGTGTTAAGTTTGATTTAGTCTGTTTATTGGAAATACAATATAAGCCATGAGGAATAAACGTAAACATGGAAGGGAACCACTCTATTATCTTCCAGATTTGTGTTGCAAAAGGGCCTGGATTAAACATTTTTCTTCTCTTTGTAGTCTTCCTGTAAGACTGGTGCCAAATACAATGGCAAAGTATCCAGTAAATGTAGTCTATGCAACTGGTTCTCAGTCAGTACTTAGAACCAAAATATGTTCACAAACTATTAAAATGGTTCTTAACAATCCTCAAACAAAATCCCCAAGCCTCCATGCTTTAACATGTGCTAGTCATTTAAATGTCTATCTGGTATGGTCAGGAAAGGTTATATTATAGAAATACTACTATATGTGAGGGTTTTTTTTTCCTTTATAAAGGTAAATATAAGGGTCCTTGGTGCTCATTGAACATTAGGGAGTAAATCTTCACCATAATGATGAGAAGACAGCCAGTTTATCTCCGTATATGAATGGGGAAAGTAATAAAGCTCAGAGAAGACAACAGACTTAAAGTTTCATCTTTGGAAGCTTGTGGCAGAGGCAAGAACAGAAGTTTGTTAACCTTGATCTGAATTATAGTACTAGTCCTTAATTTAGTTGTAACATTTACATATATTTGAGTTTTAGCTGTATCTTGTTAACATATCATTATGCCGCAGACAACACGTAGATAACGTGGCTGTATGATCAAGGAAGTCATGTTTTGCTAGGAGACACTGAAAAAAATGTAGCAAGTCAGAGGTACTAGCAGCAAGCGGATTCAGCCTACCATGAAAAACAAAGAATCATGACAGTATCTACTAGAATGTTAATTAAAAGGTAGAGGAAATCACTTCCCTGTCCTGAAATAGTATCCACACCAAGAGGGCACTAGGAGAGGGGTTGTCAGTATGCTTTGCAGGTTTTTGGTGCAGATCACTATGATTTTATTTTCCCCAAGGAGGAGGGGGTGCGTGTGGAAATCACTTTAAAGCAGAGGTGGCAAAGTAGTTTCAGCTATGAGGGGCTAGGATTTGTGCGAGGTTGAGAGAGTCTGAGCATCTGTATATGTGACTTACTTTTAAATTTGGTTTTCAATTCTTAAGATTCAGGAGATGGTCTCTTGGGTGCAGTATTTTGTCCCTATTGTAATGTGTCTTCAGCATATAACTGAAAGATGCAAGCGAGCAAAGCTGTTACCAGTATTTGCAACAAAACCTACGGTCTTTTTGGTTTTGTGAAACAGAAGACTGAGAGCTTGTGGTGAAATGCATAATTATTCTACCAGGGACATTCAGATAAGTAACTTTGGTGTGCCTAAAAATTCTAATATAGAATTTTGCAGTAATTACTAACATTGAAAACAGGAATTCACTAACATTAAAAAGGGGAACTCAGAGAATCACAGACTGGTTGAAGTTGGCATGCACCTCTTGAGATCACTTAGTTCAATTCCCCTGCACAAGCAAAGTCACCTAAACCAGGTTGCTCAGGGCCATATTCTCTATCTGAGTTTTGAGATGGAGACTCCAGACCTCTCGACCAGTTACTTCAGTGCTTGACTACAGGAAAAAAAAAGAAAGGGCAAAAAAAGCTTTTTTTTTTTGGTGTTTAAATGGGTTTTCCTATTCTTCAGTGTGTGCCCATTGCCTCTTCACATGCCACTGGGTATCCTGAGATGAGTTTGGCTCAGTCGTCTTTACTCCTACCCGTCTACTATTCATACACATTGATAAGCCTTCTCTTCCCCAGTGTAAGCAGTTTCAGCTCTCAGCCTTTCCTCATAAATCTTTGATCCCTTCAACATCTTCACTGCCCCTTGTTGAGCTCACTCCAGTCCATGGTTTTTTTTGTAGAGTCCAGCACTAGTGGCAGGACCCCAGATGTGTCTCACCAGTGCTTTGTAGAGAAGGGTCACTTTCCTAGACCTGCTGGAAACACTTCCTAACTCAGCCCACAAGGCTGTTAAACTGTTGTTGGTTGGGCACGGTGCTGGCTCATACTCACCTTGGTGTCCAGTAGGACTTCCAGGGTCTTTTCTGTAAAGCTGCTTTCCAGATGGTGACTGGTGCAGGAGGTTCTCTTTAGCTGCATACTCTACTTTTTGCTTTACTAAACCTTGCAAGATTTCTGCCAGACCATTTTGACAGCCTGATGAAGTCCTTGTACTGAATTCATAGAATCATAGAGTTGTTTAGGTTGGATGCTTTGATGGACCTTCTTCTCACTGCCTCCAGCCATTTTTTTTATTAAGAAGTAACAGCATACCATCATGGAATACACAGGGCAGGTTTCCTTATGTTAATTTTGCTAGTACTGAATTGCTGCTTGCTATTTAAAGTACCCAAATCACTCTGTACTGTGAAAACTTTCTGCACCTTAGCTGTAGGTCACCAAACTGTTCACCAACTTTTCAGTTCCCTAACAAAAACACAGAACTGTACAAGTAGAGTGGGATGTCCTCATTCTCCCTCTCAAGGAATTTTTCTATAGAACTGTGAAGTCTTTTACATGTTTATCTTCCAAGTTTGCACTCATCAATCTCTCCTGATGATTAAGTTTGCCAGCCTGGATGACAACTTTGCTTTAAATAAATGGAGTGTTTTAAATTTCTCTCACCTTTGCACAGAGGGTTATTCTTACAGTTACTCTTCTTGAATCCCTGTTAAATATAACCAGACATACATCTCAATGCATGCAGAACATACCTAACAAATCACTGCACTTTTAGACTCTGATTAGATATTTTAAAGCTGTTGAATAATCAGAGAAGAACAGTATCAGTTAGGAATAATGATTTTGAGAGGAAGTTTGAAAACACAAATCATACTGAAAAGTTATGTTTGCACTGACTGAAATCACAACAGTGGATTTTCCTCCAACACAGACTGTAGGCTTGGGCAGCGTGGCCTAATTTAAAGGTGGTTTCACCTGACATTGAGTCTCTGCGGACAGAGTAGTAACCCATGAATTGGAAAAATCTTACCCTTTTAAGAACAGCATGTCAGGAATAACAACATATCAGAAATCCTCATATTTGACCATTATTTATTTATTTTTTTACCCCTATGATAAAATTCTTGCAGTGAGTTTAAATGGAATTGAAATTAAAAGTGAAAGGTATATATACAAGAAAGTACTGTGGTCACTTAGTTTCTGATTCCTGTAATGTTTATCACAGCAGATGAGCACTGTAGGAATGCTTTATGCAGTGTGTGAACCTTTTCTGACTGGACCTCATGTCACTACTGGACCCTTTCCTGTCTCTAAGTAGATTGGATCTAGTGACTGTTCTTGTCCTTCAACTGTTATATCTTGGTTCCGTTGTTCTTGCATTCAGAACTAACTCTTTCTGTCCAAGAAGCTGCCAGTGAATTTCTCAGCTAATGCCACTTTGAAATTGAACCTCAGAGCTATTTCCAACCACACTTAGGAGCAGTAGGGAGAGGTGGCCATGGGGAGCTTGCTACAGCTCTGTTGCTCATAGTTGCTCGGTGTAAATCAGAGATGCATGGTGACTGCTGTGAAAGATAGCAGTAGTGAACTAGAGGTAATGCAACTCTGCTCAGCCACCTTCTCTGGCTTCCTTGTTCCCTTTTTGTTAAGGCACACAAAGTATTTCCAGCAGAAATTCTTGAAAACCATGTCAGATTCCCAAGTCATAACAAAAATAAGCCAGTTAATTCTTGTCATCCTAAAGTGGATTTTCCAAGTATTCATGCCACCAAACTTCCTTCATAAATATGAAAGCCTGTCCTTTAATAAAAGGAAAAGGGATTCTTAGGTAAGCAAAAAAGCCAGAAGAGTAGCTGAAGCTTTCACAAAGAGCAGTAAGAAAACTCACAAAACCCCAAGATAAAACAGAGGAGTTGGCAAAGCTGCCAGCTAGTCTCTATTTCATGTCTAGGATATTATTTTCACAGGAATTGTGCCAACACAAATTTGCTATGCACCTTATGGCTAGATGCACAAACTGGCAGCAGGAGCAGCAGTCCTGAGGGAGCATTTTCCGTCAGTCATGGCACCTCCAGAGGTCTGCGTGCTGGCCTGAGCCTCAGGTGATGCAGGATACTGACCTCCTTCATGGGCAAGTTATTTGTGGTTCCTAATGAAAACTGACTTATGATAATTGCTTTTTTATTTTCATCATTTTATTTTAAAAGGAGCTTTGGCTGGGAGATTTGATTGGGAAGGAAGTTTGTTTTCTTGATCCAAAATAATATTATTCAAACTGCAGTTGAAGTGTTTGCTGACATAAAGCTGCCACATATTTAAAAGGCCATTTATTTCCAACTTTTGGGTTCTATATTTCCAAAGCACTGTAAAGATTAGAATTTCCCTACCTATTTACTGTTAAATGAGAAAAACTAATAGTGCCTCTAACACCTTTTAGCTGGTGGACTTCCCCATCCCAGTGTTCTGGTGTGTACTTCTGTAGGACGCTGTGGTGCCAGGCTTGCTGGTGCCAGCCCTGCATAGTACAGGAGGCAATTAAGACTCCAAGACTTTGCCACAAAGTTCTCTACTATCCCAAAGTAAAACTTGTCCCAGCATCCCCTTCAGCTATTAATAGTCACATCCAATATTTCAAGATCACAGAATTAGACAAAGCTGCTACTGTAATGGAGGCCCAAATATACATTTGAAATATATTTTAATTACCATTTCTTTTTCATAAATGAACTAAATAGTACTTTGAAGTCATTAGAAGAAATATATACAACAATTAAGGAAGATTTACAATAATTTTACCTGCCTATACATACTCAAAATAGAAGATATTAAATAAAGGAACAGAAGTCAAATGATGACTTTTAAAATAACCTTGCCATATTTTTTAGTACAACACATTTTTCATTTTATGGCATTTAAAACCTAATAGATGTTAGTTAGTTATTAAGTCTTATTAGCATAATAAAGGACTATAACCTGTAGCAGGAAACTAAATGACTGCCTTTATATTTAAGTATTACAGTGGCAAATACATTGACCTTTATATTATGTTATGCTTAAAGGTTAAAAAAATGCATTATTATTGAGTTTATTGTCTTTTTAGACACCAAGCTTCCTCTGAAAGGTCTACTGAAGGTTAAGAGATTTATATAAATGGAGGGGGAGATAAATGATTAATATTATGGAATAGCTTACACAGCAAGTCTTCTACAAGGTGAAGACTAGATATTCACATGGGAGCAAGTAGAGAATATAAGTGTTAAACAACTTTTTTGCCTTTTGGGGGATACTTTTGCCTTTCTGGGGATACTCAACTGAGGATGGAATCTTGGGCAGTGTTATCTTTTAAGATTTTTGTTGCATTGACCACAGTTGTAATTTCCCTCTCTTGTATTTTGGATACACATTTGTATGATTCATTCATAAAGATTATCTATTCATTTCTAACAGATGCTTTTCAGAAAGCTTGAAATGACAACTGGAAAGCTCCTGAACATGGCATGACATCTTAACAGTTGGATAGAACACAACAATGCACAAAGTTTTTAGTCTCTAACACAGAATTTATGACCTAGCCCCTTCTGGTGTTAACAGGTCAGTTCAGTTGGAAGGGATCTACAGCAATCCTCTAGTCCAACTCTGACCACTTCAGTGGTTAACATTGTAATAAGTAATACAATCATTATGTTATAGTTTAACAGCATTGCAATCATGACAATATCTCAAAAAGCAAGCTTGAATTTAAGAATGGTAATGATTTACCAAGTCCAATCACAGTCTTTGTAGCTCGTCCTCAGAAGTGGAAATTATTAGACTGAATTTGCCATTGGAAGAAATAAAAGACCTGAAGTCTTTTGCTTTTCATCTTGTGCGGGGAAAACAAGTCTTATTTCTGGTTCAGTTCAGGAATTCTGTCTCTATATGTTGCAGAGGCCCACTCAGAGCACACCGCAATGTTGAGAATCATAAGACTTGGGAGTTTGAGGCATCTTTTATAATGAAAGGTAAGAGCCGGATATGATACACAAACCCCTTCCATTTCTGTCCTTCTGTTTCAGCATCCTTGTGGCTGTAGAACCTATACTCAGAGGTACAGGGACAACTCTGCTGAATTCCTTTTTAGATGGGTTTTCAACCAGCCTATTTCTTTGCCTTGCAAGCAGTATGCTAACTTGGGTGTTTGCTGACTGATCTGTTAGGATGATGTTAAACTCACTCTGCATTTTTCACCGACTGTCTACAATGTGGCATATTGATTTTGCATTTCCCTGGTTCACTTCTAAAACCTATACAGTCAAAACTGTTACTTATTTGAAGCTTTCTGTTTCTCCAGCCCTGTTCTGACAGATATCTGTGTTCTGACACCATCTGCTATCTTCATATTCCATCATTGAACCACAGGCTAGCACTTCTGCTGTGACAGCTTTTGAGGTGTAAAATACACTTCTCTTGACATCTGCCTCAGCTCATCCATCCTCCACTAAAAAAGGTCTGAAAATATTTTTGAGGTACTTTACATTTTAATTTCTCTATAGGACCCTTCTTTGGTAGAAGGATGCCAACTATCTGTGGTTTATTGCCTTTCAATTTTGAAGAGACTTCATATTTTTTGTGTGTAAGCTCACTGCAGCAGGCAGGCAGGGAACACCTGACACACCAAATTAATGCTGCTTATTCTTGTTTGCTGTCTGTAAAAGCACAGAAACATGCACATGTCCCTTACAGGCATAAGAGGGCTAGATATTCCAACTCTTTTGACTGCAATGACATACTCTAGTTAAAGAAGCCATCTGGTCTCCTGAAATCAAAAGGAAAACACAAAGCAAGCTGATTAGATGAGTTATGGTCTACTGGACTAAGAAAAGAAAGCTTAATCCCATCTGAGACTCCACCTCTGCACATAATCAATCCACCTACTATCTTTACCTTTAAAGTTTTGACATCATTTACCTAATTTTCTCCCAGAAGTGTCACCAATTAGTGCTTTAAAAGCTCATTCTCCAGCAGCAAAGCTGTTGTAAAGGAAGGAAGGTCTTAAAATTTTTACCTTAAAAAAAAAATTAACAAAATCAGGTCCATTTCTAATCACAGGAGGAACATCCAAAATGTAACATAACCATATGCAGAGCATAAAAATGTGGAACAATATTAGACTTAGGTGGCAGAAGTCATGAGTTACAACAACTTGAAAGAATGTCTGTGAAGGACCAAAAAAAAAAAATTAAAAAATCCATCACCAAAAATGTAGTGAAAGAGAAAAAGCAAGATTATAAACAAGTAACATGGCTAGGAGCTGGTGAAATTCCCTCTACACTAAACACAAAGAACCCATATTGCTGAATGGAGGAATCCTGTTTCTTCCCAAATTTGCATAATGCAACACAGTGTAGAGAGCAGCACTCTTAAAACATCCCAATAGACGAAATCACAAATCTGTCAGGTTATTGTCATTCAGTTCAAGAGTTACTATTGTGATTCATTTCTCATAGGCTTCTTTGAAGTCTTCAAACACATCTAATCCATAAGCATCTGATAGCATGCATTCCCATCTTGCCAGACATTCATCACCGGTGATTTGTAGGTAGGAACTTTTGTAATAGGGAGCTGGGGTTTTTAGCCTGGAGAAGAGAAGGCTCAGGGGAGAGCTTACTGCTCTCTACAGCTACCTGAAGGGAGGTTGCAGACAGGTGGGGGATGGTCTCTTCTCCCAGGCAACCAGCACCAGAACAAGAGGACACAGTCTCAAGCTGTGCCAGGGGAAGTTTAGGCTCCAGGTGAGGAGAATGTTCTTCAGAGAAAGACTAATTTGCCATTGGAATGTGCTGCCCAGGGAGGTGGTGGAGTCACTGTCCCTGAAGGTGTTCAAAATAGGATTGGATGTGGCGCTTGAAGTCATGGTTTAGTTGTCATGAGGTGTTAGGTATGAGGTAATAGGTTGGACTTGATGATCTCTGAGGTCTTTTCCAGCCTTGTTGATTCTGTGATTAATAAGCATATCAATTTCCATCCCTCTCTACATTGTTTTAGCTCCTCTCTCACCCCTCTGTTTGAGTCTTCCGTTGTTCACTTTTCCTAGCCATACCTTTCAGCAATAAATCTGTACTTTTTTTAAGGCAAACCCCCCTTTGTCTCCATGATCTATGTTTATATTTTTATTAGTTTTTGTCAAAAGCATTTCTGAAGCTTGTGCCTGCCTAATGTGTTGTATGTATATTGTCACTTTAGCCAAATAAAGACCTTCTCTGCTTCAAGTGAAATAAATACTTTGTATACAGCAGGTTCAGGATTCCTTATAGTATTTGCAAGTAGTCTGTCTGCAATAATTCCCAACTGATCTGGGTGCATATATCTAACTAATTCCTAATTTATCTGCCAGGACACTGCCCCAGATCCCTCTATCAGCATTTATTCACTAAGCAAAGACAATGAACTCTATGCTCTCCTCTACCTATGAGCCCTGCAATTATTTTCTGTTGCAGAAAACCAGAATACTTGCCTTAATATTTAGTAGACTCTTTTCCTTCTGAAAAATTGTCAAATCTGTATTTTTTTTCCTCTCACATTATTCTACAGCCTCTTCCAAAGCTTTTCTTTCTTTGTAGCCATATTGATTTCCTAAACCTACTATATTTACAGATCTTTATTAATATTTATCTTACAGATAAATACTTGATTTTCAACTTCAGTTTTTCAGTTCAACCTCATATTCATTAATCTTAAATTTCACCTGCTAACAGTTTTAATGATTGACAGAAGTGGACCCCTCAAAATCTCTAACAGCAGGGATTGTTCTGCCTGTCCTCTGGACAAACAGTGCTCCCTCTTGTGGTGGACATTTTTTAGCTTCATGGTTTCATCAGGAAGTTTCATCCCCACATGCGAGTGTCCATTGGTTCCATAAACAAGGAAAGATCTTTGTGGAAGTTCCATTCTACTGTAACACATTTGCAAACTCTGGCAGTAGAACAGTTTATTTACAACCTTAAAACAGACAGCATTTTAGTGACATTTAGTGACACCAAAATGTAAACTAATTGCTCACCACTGGCTATAAATCAAGTGTGTTTATTTTGCCAAGGGCAACGTTTACTAGAAATTGTAAATAGCAAGCAAGTCAGAAATCACATAGATCATGATCCTGGCTAATTAAATTCTACAGCTAATGGACTAAAATTTATTGACAGCTCACTAAAATGAATTAAGAAATGCAGTAACTGCATTTGTTGAAAGTAATAAAGTGTTGTTAGTTTATTCAAAGGGAGAGTCGTTTTGTTGGAGCTTTTGCAAGCACTTAGAAGGTTATTATAAAATTGCTCTGGGCCACGCTGTTAACATACAACAGACAGTTACTATTCTTTAATCAGAGAAGACATTCCTATTTATTGGAAAATAACTTAGTGTGTTATGTCCAATTTTCATTTCTGCTTAAGAAACTGGACACTTAGGAAATACTGAAACATAGGAAGGCAATAGAGAGATGTTTGTGAGGCACATGTGCCAATTTACTTTCTGTTAGCTTTCAGGATTTTCATTCTGTAGCTTGGAATGAATTAGTATCAACATCTTTGTTACTAAACTAATAGTCTCTTCAGAGTGGCAGAATGTGTGTGTTCAGACCTGAACTGAGATTTTCCATATAGCTAGCAGGTCGTGCTTTATCTGTATTTGCAAGAGACTAACTTCTGACCAACCTTTCCATTGACTGGTTTAAATGGTAGGCCCAGGAACTGAAATCACAGAAAATAGCTATTCTGGTAACGAAAAAGAGTATAAAGGAGAAGCCTAAAGGAGAAGACACGTTAATGAAATCAAAGGAAGAAGCTCCATTATTCTATGGTAAAGGATAACAATGTGGGCAGGATTAAAGAGCAAGTGGGGGAAAAAAAAATAAAAAGAGAGTTAAAGGAAGAAAATCTGCAGCTGACTCAGAACAACAGCTATTGATAGCTATACTGGGACCAAAACCATAGCTGATATTTTATGGTGCACATAAAGGGTGTGACTTAAAACAGCTGGGATGTTAAATACAGGAACAGGAAATAACCAGATGTATAACAATGGAGAGTGTATGAGTGAAAATGGCAGCTGGAAATTCCCAGGGAAACAAGATGTTTGTGAGGCTAACAACAGGTAAAGAAAAAGGAGATGTGTCACTAATATCTGTGATAAATAGTGAGTTTGAGGACTTGTATCTGACTTTCAGAGGTGGCCTCTGCCTGAACTGCAAAGCAGCAAACAGATTAGCAGCTAATTCTCTGTACAAACTTTTATATTAGCAGTGATGGTCAGCACAGGAATTGTCTATGTGCCTTTAGAGACACTATACAATTGATTAACGCCTGTGCCCTTCCTTCCCACCTATTTCCTGCACAGTAGGATGGTAAATTCTCACAGGATGTTTTCTACTGTGTGGGCCTGCAAATGCTGAGCATGACTCTTTCTTCTTTCAGCTGTATTTTTTATTTCAGCACACTTGCCTCCATTTCATACAATTCTTCCATCACATTTAAATTACTCAGTACTTTTCTGTAAAAGCAATCATCAAATACTTCATTGTCTATATTTATCTTTAGCCCAAGTTGAAGATGCAAATCCAACAGGCTGCCTTTAATAGTGTATGACACCACACTTATCTTTCTGGTCTGCCTCCTAGATATTGAGCAGCCCCATAAAAATTTCTTCTATTTTATTAATCTTACATGCATTCATAGCTTCTTCTTTACTAAAATTACTTCTTTAATGAAAATGTTTATGCAAGAACATCTTCAGTTAGTGTGCTGTAAGCCCTGAAAGCAGACACACTTCATATCATCCTAAAGCGCTTCCCCCAAGAACCATGTTCACAGTTCTCAGCAAGGGGAAGTGTCAAGGGCAGAAGCAGCAACCAGGAGCTGGGCTCCATGGAACCCAGTAGCAGAGATCCTATCCTCAGCCCAGAGCTGTGACCGGCAGCAGGCATCTTGCTACCAGGACACACATCTAATTGGCTAAGAATAGGTGAAAGAGGCTCTGAAGTCTCAAAGACATTACGTGTCACAGGTGATAACAGCAGCAGGTAAAATGGTTAGAAAACTGTTATAAATGCTTTGTTATTTACAAGCTGGAGGTACCCACATGCACCACCACAAGATATGAGCAAGGACTGGGGAATAGAGACACATACACGTGGTCTCTGCCATTATTTTTAAACAGAGAAATCTGTAATTCCAAACCTTAGGTCTCAGTAGAATTACACAGTTCTGGGTCATTTTCAGCTTCATCTGAAGAAGAGAGTCCTATGTTCAAGGGAGGATAGACAGAAATTAGAGAATGTGTTTTACTTGCTGGTACCACAACTGGCCAGTAGGCCACACATGGCCAAACAGATCAGCTTAAAATTCTGCATCATTCAAAATCCTCAGCCTAGGGAGGGCTTTTCTTTCACTGCCTACAGTAAGACACATAACAAGAGGAACAAGGTTGGGCTTTGGTGTAGACGAGCCAATTCACCAAATCTGGCTGTTTTCTGGTGAAATGCATACTTTCACACTTGTGAGGAATGTGTGAAATTCCTTCAAGCTCTATGTCAACCAGGCTTTGTTATCTGTGTTTTCTTAAATGTATGTAAGACTGTTAGTATTTATCTCTGACCTCTTGTGGGACATTTTCTGTTAGCTTTATCTCCATTAGGGATGGTTAACCTTGGGCCAATCTTAGTTTTCCTATGCTTCAGCTTTTTTTCTGAAAAAGGTGAACAATAAAAACCATTAAGCTCCATGCCTCTGTTAGCGCCTGAAAAGAGTTGTGCTAAAGGTGGTGATACCATGACCATAAGGGGAAGAAGAGAAGGAGAAGATGTAAGGATATGGGCTGCTGCACTCTAAAACTGTCCTACTTTTATCCTGACAAGCTTACAATAAGTAAGGGTCAACATGAAGTCTGTGTGCTGCAGAAGGGTATTTAAATTTGCAAGGGCTCAGGGTCTGGTCCACAGATGCAGAGTACTGTCGCTCTCTTTTCTTGTTCCAGAAATCTCTTCTTTCTGCAAAGCCTTAAGTTCATACAACTTGCTTGTGAATGCTAAACTGGTAATGTGAGCAGACAACCTTTTTTTTTTTTTTTTTTTTGGCCACATTTTCTGAGAACAGTTGTTTTCTTAAATGAAGTTCATTAAAAGTGAGTGGTTTGCCAGGAGTTGTCTTCCTCTGGCAAACACGAGCCATACGCGTGGAAAGCCAGCAGCATATCTGTAACCCCTTTGACCCTCACCAGTTACTAAACCAGTGTAGCTTCTTCAGGCTATCTTCTCCTTTCATTTTGATTTAAGCCTGTAATGTCACTGACATATGTCTAGATATCATGTTATTTGAAAGAAAGCAATTTTTTTAAGAAGGAGAGATGTTTTTGTGAGGTCAAGAAACCGTGGTCCATGTTTCAGAGGACTGTTTGTTCATCTCTAGACTTATGCCTCTAACCCATGCACATGACTGGAACCTTAGCAATATCCCTGGTTTGGTCCTCATATGTAAGAAATCCACTGAAACTAGAAATTCCTACTATAAACAGTCCCAAAGCTTTTACTATTTAAAAAAATGTAATTATTTAGAAGATCACCAACCAGACATCCAGAAATGTGTGCTAGGGACCATAAAAAACCCTGAACCAGAGGGCATTAGAGAGAGACAACTTTGCTGCTTATTACTTCAGTTTTGTTGGTCTCCCTCATGAAAAAGCAGAAGCTGCAATGTCTCCTGCTAGATGGAGGCATATCCTCATTCATTCTAGCCTGCTAGATGAGAGATTGCTGCAGGATGCCTCATCCTTTATCAGACTGCCAACTGCAGGGGCTGGAGCAAACCTATTATCTCTTTGTGAGAGGAATGGTTGAAGAAGCTCCAGAGAGGGAGGAAGCTGCACACCTGATAATCTTATGTAGATAACAAATAAAAAAAAATAAAAATCTATATTCAGGTGGAGGTGTGAGGAGAGTCAGTCAAAATGGTGCTTTTTGTTCCCTTCACGTGCCTTTCAAACCTGATAACTCTGCTTAAGCATTTGTGGGGAAGAGGGTGTCCTCTAAGAAAGATGTACCTGGTGCAAGCAATTGCGGAGTTGGGAAACGAAAGTCTACCAGTATGCAGTCAGCTGGAGCTGATGGAGAGGGTCAAGTAGTGCCCTTTCCATTCTGCTTTCTTCCCTCCTGTCTCCTCCTTATCAGACTGTATGAGCACAGAGCTGGGAGAGCCTCAGAAAGTGTCTGCGTTTCTGTCATTGCAAATCTGGTAAAAACCAACTGATGTGCAATAGAATAAATGCAAGAGTCTTTCTGAAGACTGCCATGTTAAGTGGTAGACTGGCATACCTGCTCATTTTGGACTCTAAGTTTTCACTGTCCTAATTAAAACCAAAAGAAACTACCTTCTTCCCCCTGCCCCCCGCCAAGTTCATATGATTTGATGGCAGAGATGACTTTACAGCTGTTTAAAGATGGTAGCTATCACTGCATCTCAAATGCAGCACACAAAATAGCTGCATATAAATAGTGCTGCACCCAGCCAATGTTTTACAAAAGCAAGTGCTCCAAAACATCAATGCATGATCCCAGTTTTTTCGCTAGACAGCTGTCTTCAATCAGAGTGGCAATTTGTTACCTATTAGTAAAGTCATCTTGCTGCTGGCTGTACTATCAACAGGGTTTATTTGACTCTCTTTTTGGAAATAACAGCTACTGCTAGCCTGTTTTATTAATAATGCAATATGTGGTGGTAATAGTGGTTGGAGAGCAGCTCTTTGTGACGTTTTGATGTCAAATGGAGATTTGGGACAGGAAATGAAGCAACACTCATTTTATACCAGGTCTGAATTTGTGGTGCTAGTGTATGCAAAATGCTATGAA
Source organism: Picus viridis (assembly GCA_033816785.1). NCBI lineage: Eukaryota > Metazoa > Chordata > Aves > Piciformes > Picidae > Picus > Picus viridis. Next base: position 9,100,255 of record CM066581.1, read on the forward strand.
GTTGAAAATGATGAAAAAACTTCTGCTTTGATCTTTTCAAAATAGATAAATATGAAATCTTGACTTGGGAGGAATGACTAATGGGCCACCTGAGAACTGAAAAGTGTCTTATGAGGGAGTGTAATCCCTGCTTATTGCTTAGCATTTCCTGGAGTTGGCTTGCTACTTAAGACTGAACTTCTCTGAGCAAGGCCTGAATAGAAACTGATTGAATTGAGATTCTTCCTAAATGAGGTAATTATTTATGTTTTGGATGGATGCTGCATCTGGGATTTTTGAAGGAATATCTCAGCTTCCTTTACCCCAGCTCTTAAGAAAAACCCTGAAGCAATTAAAACAGACACGGCTAATATGATTTTGTGTATGAGTGAAGAAGAGGAATTTTGCTTTAATAGTCTAGCTCTTGGGTTTTTGTCATTCTCCAAACTGCCATGCTCAGCATCAGTAAGTTCATGAAGAATTTTAAAGAGAAAAAGAAGTAACCTGAATATTTGGAATGTAGAGTGGGCTTTGCAGACCTAGGTTACTGTGGCATTGAAGGTGCAGCAACATTTTTGCTGAGGCCAGTCTCTTCCTAAACACCTCCAGTGATGGAGACTCTACCACCTCTCTGGGCAGCCCATTCCAATGGTCAGTCACTCTTTCTATGAAGAATTTCTTCCTAACATCCAGCCTAAACGTCCCCTGGCACAACTTGAGACTGTGTCCTGTTTTCTAGTGCTAGTTGCCTGGGAGAAGAGACCAACCCCCACCTGGTTACGGTCTCCCTTCAGGTAGTTGTAGACAGCAATAAGGTCTCCTCTGAGCCACCTCTTCTCCAGGCCAAGCAACCCCAGCTCCTTCAGTCTCTCCTCATAGGGCTTGTTCTCCAAACCCTTCCCCAGCTTTGTTGCCCTTCTCTGGACACATTCCAGCAACTCAACATCCTTCTTAAACTGAGTGGCCCAGAACTGGACACAATACTCAAGGTGTGGCCTAACCAGTGCTGAGTTCAGGGGCAGAATGACCTCGCTGCTCCTGCTGGCCACACTATTCCTGACACAGGTCAGGATGCCATTGGCCTTCTTGGCCACCTGGGCACACTGCTGGCTCATGTTCAGCCTGCTATCGACCAGTACCCCCAGGTCCCTTTCTGCCTGGCCACTCTCCAGCCACTCTGACTCCAGCCTGTAGCACTGCATGGGGTGGTTGTGGCCAGTGTGTAGAACCCAGCACTTATATGTGTTAAATCTCATGCTGTTGGACTCTGCCCATCTGTCCAGCCATGGTTTAGTTGATTAGATGGTGTTGGATGATAGGCTGGACTCAACGATCTCAAAGGTCTTTCCCAACCTGGTTAATTCTATTCTATTCTATTCTATTCTATAGACAGCTGTATACATGGGCTGCTTTCCAAACTACCTAGCTGGTTTGTGCAAGGGAAATCTGTGTCTTTTTCTTGATTCTGTGAAAGAAGCAAGACTAATGAAAAATCTGTTGTCTGTATTAAGGGCTTACTTTTGTGCTTCATTTACAGATTTCCTACCTCAGATTAGTTTTATGGGCAAGTTGTAGACTATGCTGATCTCTTGCTAGAACAAAGATCTTATCTGTTCTGTTAGTTGTGAGGTGCATGTGGCTGTCTGGACACATGAATTTGTGTCCAGATCCCCTTTTGAGAGCACGCTGCACTTCTCTGTACTCAGGCAAACCCTGTGAGCCTCATGGAAGCTTAGAATCTATATAGATCAACAGCAGACAAAAACAACAACACCCAAACAGAAGTCCATGTCTGTGTTTTTGTGGGTGTTTTGTTGTTTTTTTTTAATCAAGTCTCTATAACCATTTTTTCAACTGGTGGATTACTCTCTTTCTTGGGGAAGGGATACCTCCTCACTTTAGAGTTGATGAGGACTATGCGAGCACTTACCAGAGAGGTGGTGGATCCTGCTAAGGTTGCTCTTTCTCATGCCACGTTGAAGTGGGATCTGTCACAGCCAGCAGAGCCTTGTTTGAAAACACCTACTGCAAACCCCAAACGTTAGCCAGCTGAGACTGCTAATGCCCAGTGTGAAAGGAGACTTTGTATCACTGTACGTGCTCTAGGTCCTTAAATGGATTGCAGAGTCTTTTCTGGTTTTCATTAAAATGCAGGGAGAATTGAAATTAAATTCGATTGCAAAGTATGCTTATCTGAACATATTTACTTCTGGCACAGAATTTTTTTTGCCTGTTTCTCTCAAGCAGTGACAGGAATTGATGGTACCTAGGGCAAAGCATGTAGGCATGCCTGCTTTCTGCAGTTGATTTCATAGTACTTGAAGTTGCATCAGGAACATCAGGGGCCCTGCTTTTTAGTATTAGTTTATATCCTTTTAGTTCTTTGAGTCTTGATGTATGCAACTGATATCTCTGAGTTTGTCCATTTCCTTTATGAGCTTTCTGATAGTGTCTTCCTCCATGACCTCCCATAGCTGCACATCCCAGAAGTTTAATATCCACTGTGTGAGGAAGTACTTTCTTTCCTCTTTTTGAAATTAAGCCTCTTTTAATTTCACCAAGTGCCTAGTAGCTGTTGTGAAGAGTCGGGGAAATGCAGTTCTGTGTACTGCTTGCATGAATTTGTAAATCTTTATCATCAGTCCCTCGGGACTCTCTCCTCTTCAGGCAGCTGCTCCAACCCTTTGAACGTTGTAGTTAGCTGCTCTGTACTTTTCCCAGATTTGTTGTGTGCTTCTGAGCTGATTTTGACCAGCATTGCAGTCGGTATTAAGGATCTGGAAGTCCATGGATCCCTTTATTTTGTTCTTTGTGACTGTTTCCGTAATGCCCAATGTCTCTCTGCTTTTTGGCTTTTTGTGCACATTTGGCTGATTTGTCTGGAAAGAACATTTGGAAAGGATGGCTTTGAATTCTCCATGCTGAGTTTTGACTTTCATTGCTGAATTGAGCATCAAGGAGTAAGCTGAGTGTGAGAATCTCCCCAACACCTTCAACGTGAACCAACAATGCAATGCGGTCAGTGAGCCTCTCTGCTATGGCATTAGCCGTCTCAAGTACACCTTTTACAGCTTTTCTAGTCAAACTATTCCTCTGAATCCCTTCTTGGCTTCTCACTTTGTATTTTCAAACTGTTTACTCTGAAAACTTTTGGCAAGGCACTCTTCAAATCCTTGTTTAGGTCTCTTACTTTCCATTTTAGGTTGGTCCTCCCCTCTTGTATTGTTTTTCATGTTCTCTTTACTTGAGTAAGCCTTCTGTTCCTTAAGTGTTGACATGTTCCAGAAGCTGGCCTCTGTGACATTCCTTCCTGTTGAGGCTTGTTTGAGTTATATTCCAAATGCAAGATTTATTTTTTTATTTACTCCACTTGCAAGAATCTTTTTAAGTGTGCTCTGCAGTTATGTAGTGGAGCTTGATTCCTCATGTAGTTTTGATATTCTTATTTAATATGCATTCTTCTTGATCACTTTAGTTATTTTTGAAGTAATAAAGAGATTAGTTTGTTTTCTGTTGCTCAGTTTGAACTGACATCATGATCTTCCTGTATTTCAGGGCCCCATTAGTTACCCTGTTATGTTTTTCTCCAAAGCTGTCCTCAAAGCCTGCACCATAAATCCTGTCCAGTTGCTTCCAAGATCTTACTGTGTTGAATATTTAACTTACGAGATTAGTACTAGTATTGGCCCTTTGTGGATTCAAATCAGCACTTCTATTTTTCACTTGGCTTGACATTAATTAACTAACTAACAACCTAAAATGTATTTTGTTATTCATGCATGGGATGTCTGTAGGTTCATGTAAGCACTTCATAAAAAAGATAAGTATGCTAGAATTGCAATTTTTTGTTGCTGTTGTTCAAAGGTCAGATTTTTTTTTTTAGTTGATAAGTGATAAGGTTTATGCTTGTTCTGTCCCTGTATCACTGAATCCATGCATTTAAATTCTTGTAAAAGTTGTTCCTGAATCCTGGACCTGCTGAAATTGGTAAGAATTTTGCCACCAGAGGGATGTTTTTTTACCCTGTTGCCTTTCTGTAACTGGAGAATGATGCAGTTACATTTTTTTAGTTCACCTTCATACTGCAAATGACAAACATCTCTCTCTTTCTTTCTGTGATTATCCCATTTAGGGACTTCGGCCTTGTTCTCTGGTAATAATTTAAAGTGTGTGTTGCTCTGTTCGTTGTACATATATGCCATTGAATAGTTAAGTGTATTTCTAAATCATTTCTAAAATGATGAATTTCTACTATAGAATAAATTTCACCTTCCATTTTATCCAAACTCTATAATTTTCCCATTTACTTAGTTTCTATTACTTTATGCTCTCTTCCCTTTTCCTAAATGCTAAGTAAAATGCCCATTGTTCCTGAATTGGGATGAGGTTGCTTATTGGAAAATGTAGCAGAAAATTGTCATTGCTTTTAGGACACATTCTTTGTTTACAGTAGCTTCTTCTGTCATCACAATGTTCTCATTTCGCCATGTCCCAGCAACTTTTGTTTTCCTACCGAGCCTTCTGAATACACAGGCAGAAAATACGGCATTCAAACACCAGTGCATAAAATTACCAGGTTTAGCAAACAATCCACCAGAGAGGCATCAAGTTATATATTTACCTTAGCTCTACTTCCATTATTTCTGCACTTCCCTGCAACAGTAATAAAATGTGTTCACTGGGCTTTTTGTATGCAATAAGAATTTTAATTTACTCTGGAGGAAGAGCTAGTTCATAACTCAATAGAACTGACTGGGCTTATAAGTTATTTAGTTCAGCTCCTTGTGATAAAATCTGGATGTGAAGTCATTTATTATGTTTTGCCTGCCCTCTCAGCCCTGTAAGTTGACTCAGAGCTAAACAATTAAAGTGGCAAATTGATTTGTTTACAATGCAAATCTGAGCTAGATTGGAAATAATGCAAAAAGCATAACCAATTACATGTTTCATATTGTAGGTTAGCCTGAAATGAAATAGATTTAACTGATCTGTGCTCAGGGATGGTGTACAGTTGCTGCTTCCCAGCCACCTTATAGTTCTTAGTGGCTGTAAAGGATCTGACACTGCTGTCTTCAGAACTGCTCAGGCACATGCTGTGAGGAAACAGGCTTGCTTCGCCTTTGCTGTTACTATGCAGGGTAATATACAGAATAATTTTCCACATATTATGGGGGTGTCAGTTGATGGAAAAACTCAGTGTAAGCTGGCAATATGCACTTGCAGCCCAGAAGGACAGCTGTGTCCTGGGCTACATCAAAAGCAGTGTGACCAGCAGGATGATGGATGTGATGCTGCCCCTCTGCTCTGCTCTCCTGAGACTCCACTTGAAGCACTACATCCAGTTCTCGTGCCCCCAGCATAAGAGGGGCATCATACTGCTGGAGCAGGTAGAGAGGAAGGCCATAAAGATGATCACAGGACTGAAGAACAGTATGGGGTATGGGAACAGGCTGAGGGAGTTGGGGCTCTTCTGCCTGAAGAAGAGAAGGGTCCTGCCAGACCTTGTAATGGCCTTCCGGTACCTGAAGGGGGCCTACAAGAAAGCCAGGAAGGGACTTTTTGCAAGGGCTTGTAGAGATAGGACAAGATGTAATTTTTTGAAGCTTGAGGAGGGGAGATTTAGAATGGCAGTTAGAAAGAAATTCTTTAACACTAAGGGTGGTGAGACACTGGAACAGGTTGTCCAGGGAGGTTGTGGAAGGCCCTTCCCCGGAGGCATTCAAGGCCAGGTTGGATGGGGCCTTGAGCAGTGCGGTCTAGTGAAAGGTGTCCTTGCCTGTGGCAGGGAGGTTTGAACCAGATGGTCTCTAAGGTCTCTTTCAACCCCAACCATTCTATGAATCTATGAATTATTGGGGGTGGAAATGACAAGGAGCCTGGTTGTGAGATAAATGGTCTCTGTGTGTACTTATAAGTTGGGAATTTTGTTCAGCTGGAGAAAAATGGCAAGGAAATAGGAATGTGAAAAATTAAGACAGAAAGAGTGACAAAGTAAAATTATCACAAAACACTAAATGAAGAATTAATTTTCTTCCTGAGAAGCCTTTGTGCAAAATCAGAAGAAAGCAGTTGCACAAAGTGAAATTACCAACAAAGGCATTAATTAAGCAATTTTGTCCCTCTTTGAATCTAAGCTTCAGGAACACGTAGTAAAGGCTATATATACTGCAGCACAATGCAAGGAGTGTGTTAGTTTCTCTGCAACGTCCTGGAAGCCTTGAGGTAGAGTTGATGCTTCTATTGCTTTTCTTTGCAATTGAGCCTTGCCCCGCTCCACCAGGCCTGTCCTTCAGGAGACTTGCAGCCAATTCTCAGTTGGCTGACTTCAATTTCATTTTTTCCATATAACTATAAGGTATTTAGATTTATTTTTCCTTCTTGTTACATACTTATTCTCATCAGATATAACAAGTGTGTAGAGAGATCAAGGACAGTAATTCACCTATTTTATGCAGCAGAATTTTTTTCACAAATACAAAGTCACAATCAGTTCATGGTAACCAGATATCAGATGTGGTTTTAGCCCTAAACAGAGTGCATAGCAGCGGTAAGCAAGATCCATTTCATCAGAAGATAGCTATTTACTGTGTGCATCACATTTTCTAAAGCTTATAGCAGTGGCTGGAGGCCATGTTTGCTTGTTGGCTTTTCAGAAGCAGTGGTTGCAATTTTTAGGGCCACAGCTTGTTACTGAGCACTGTGGCTTGTGAAAAAGCAAATACAAATGTATGAGTAATCTTTCATTTAAAGTCGGGCACTAGAGAAGAGCTGAATAGTTATGTAGATTTGTGTGTTTGGTCCATGAAAATGGCTCAGAATTAATTTAATAATTGGTAAGACTTAAACTGTTTGTGCCTGTATCACTGTTGCTGCTTGGCTTACATCTTCAAATAATTTTGGGAAAGAGAGAATTGTCAGATGTAATGGATTCTATACCATGAAAAATTCAATGCCGCCTAAGGGACTCTGCAACACTTGATTGCTATCGCTTTGTGTGAAAGTGTGAATCAATTTAAAACAATTGCCTCCCTTTGTATGAGAATGACATCTATTTTGATAGCAGCTCTGGATCTCCTATGCTAATAATGATGGTGGAGCATATGCTAGAAATTTCTTTTTTGAACCGTCTTCAAAGTAAAGTGGGATCAAAGTGTCAAGAGTGTAGATCAAACCCATCAAATGCTCACATATATAAATATATATCTATTTATGTATGTATTTTAATCAAGAGTTCAAAGGAAGATTATAAACACTATTTCCTGATTTCAGTAATGGCAAAGCAAACATTTTAAATCAGTGTTCAAATGTCATCATGATGAGGACAGTTGACTGTAAGAACTCAAAGATGCTTCAGCTCATGTTAAAATACTAACCCCCCTTTCTCTGAGATGCTGAAAATATTGAAATAACTCCCACTGCAAAAGTTCTTACCCTAAATATGGAATCATCACCAAATGTGTTGATTGGAAGAATTGCTATTGCAGATGAAGTAAGTTTTCTGTGCTGATATTTTTCTTCTGCTGTGTGAGCTCTGATGTTGAACACAAAATAGGTTGCATAGAAAAGCTGGTTTTCAGTAACTACCATAGTTTCCCAGAGTATGCACACCTTAGACTTTTTTTTAAACCAGAACTTTTAAAGTATTGCTCTATCAGGAGGTGAGGATGTGTGAAAAGTGGCAGATGATGGGTGCTACTGGTTGGTTTGTCTGTACCTGATAATGTGTTTGGAGACTTTGTGTTCTTTGGTAGTGAATGTCTGAATCTGATATCCCAGAAGCTTTCACTGTTGCAGTGTATTAATGGTAGTCATCTCTGATTTGCTTTCTGTGCTTACACAACAATTCCTATTTCTGTCTGTATTTCCTTCTATGTTTGTGCACCAAATTAATCACAGACAGCTTTCAACAAACTCAGAAAACTTCTGCTTTGGGTTAATAAGAATTACCAATTTTCTCAGAAGATTTTTGTGCTGACTGATAGGATACCATTAAAAATTATATTTATTCACATAAACAATCATAAACTAGAAAAGTGGCATCCTGCTCAATTTTTGCTTACCAATTTTTATGAAATGCTATTATTGGAATCAAGACTCTGATTATTATTGATAGGTTCATTACCAAAAGTGGTTAATAATAGCATGCATTTGTATTACTTATTATTCTACTAATGATTTTCAAGATATTAATTCCAGTTATTTTTATTGCTGCTCTAACCTGACATTTGTTCATACTTATTTCATTAGCTACCATGTTTAATGTACCAGCATATCAAATCCAGTCTAAATTTCAACATAGTTGCAATGGGGATAGTTTTCATCATGTTCTTTATTTACAATGAAGAAATATTTCCTGTTCATTTTTTATGAAATGACCAGGGATTTGAGGAATGTTGACTAGTTAGAAACTCTGACAGACAGCTATATTGCAAATTCACCCTATCAATGTATATCTGACTTAAAGCAGTCCCCAAAACATTCTTATTATGTAAGATGATCATTAAATTTTGATGTGCAGCTCTTGTTATGGAAACAGTTTTCCCCTTCCAAAACCCCAAACCTGTAAATCAGTTTTGTTTATTACTTCCCCCTCCCCACCCCACCCCTTTCTCCCTCCCTTTAATATAAAAACCACTTCTTACTATTTCTGTTATCCCTGTGTCTAAGGACCATTGTTGCAAATAGCTGAGTGGACAAAAACCCAGGTGTTGCTTGGTCCTCCCTTTCCTTGTTTGTCTAGATACTTGGTCCTGCTTCCTCTTTGTGCCAGCATTGTTATCAAATTGATCCTTCAGTGAGCTGTATCATCTTGCAGGTTTTTTTTGCTGAGCTAATATTCTGTTGTGCTCATCAGATGTTTTTGGCTCATGCAAGAATCTGAATGCCAAATCTATTGTAAATTCAAGAGTGAAATCGTGTTGTTGGGAAGGAAGGAGGGATTGAAGAGCGTAGAAACAGCACTTCTTCCCAATGGTCAGTTGGATGGCTTATGCCTCTTCAAAATGCAGTGTGCTATGTTTAATCAGAAATTAAGATGATGTTAAATGTCAGATAAGAAAAGCCAGACAGTTGCTGCTGAGCTATCTACAGCCTAAATAGGTCCGTGAGGCTGAAAGGTTGTTAACAGCCTTTGTAAAAAATACAGGTTTTTTTTTAACATCTGTTTATTGTGTGAACAAGTGGCCCTCAACCCTGTGCAGTTCAGCATTCAGATCAGTCTCACACTGCCTGTTGATTTCACTTCAGATGGCAGTAAGATATGCTTTGGTGACTTTTGCTTTCTGCTGTGTAGGTTGAGTGTTCATTAAAGGGAAGTATCGTTTGCTGCACCCTTTCAGATCAGGTTGACTGTTCTTCACCTCCTGCCAGAACTATGTGAAGGAAATACCTCAGTGGAACGGGCAACTTTTTGAACTTTGGTTTAGTTCTGGTGGTTGGAGACTGTGCTGCATGCATGTCTTGCTCCTTGAAAATAGTTCATCTTTGTAGAGCAACATCAGTCAGTCTTATGGATGTTTCCTTGATGTGTTTAGACTGTTTTTAACACATGATGTTTTTTGACAGATTCTGAAACAAGTTTTCTGGGTCCAAAATAGATCTCCTTTTTCAGCTGAGATGTTCATTAATACACATGTTAGTTGGATTTCTCCTTAGAAGACTTTTTTTATGGTCTGAATAAAAATCACTAATTAAAAAAAAAAAAAAAAAAACAAAAAAAACCCAACAAGACGACTTGGAGTAGGTAAAAAATTCTGGTAAGTCCCTCATCTTCAGCCTGGAGAAAGGAAGGCTTTGGAGAGACCTTACAGCAGCCTTCCAGTACCAGAAAGAGGCCTACAAAATGGCTGGGAAGGGACTTTTTCAGGGGCTTGTTGTGATAGGACAAGAAGGAATGGATTGAAGCTCGAGGAAGGCAGATTTAGACTGCATATTAGGAGGAAATTCCTTACAGTGAGGGTGGTGAGACACTGCAAGAGGTTGCCCATGGAGGTTGTGGATGTCCCCATCTTGGACATGTTCAAAGCCAGGCCTTGAGCAACCTGGTCTAGTGAAAGGTGTCCCTGCCCATGGCATTGGGGTTGGAACCAGATGATCTCTATGGTCCCTTCCAGCCCAAACCATTCTATGAATCTATGAACCCTATTTCCATTCCAAATACTTTGTCTGAGAATTATTCCTGTATAGTTCTTTTCTTTACCTGAATGCAGATAGCCCGAAGCTGAAGTCTGGCTCTAAAGTAGATCTTGTCACATAGTAACTATTGCTAATGCATTTTACCATGGGCACATGGATTTGGTGCTAAGTATCTGGTCTAATCTCCTATAACATGAATTTTCCTCTGTAGTTTAACAGCTACTGGGTGTGTATGTCCAGGGATCTTCAGATGTTCCTTTTGTAGTTGCCGTACTATCATTTGCTTTTCCAAGGAATATGCTGGACTGTGTTTTTTATAATTGCATTAAAATGTGAAAACTGTCACACTCTCTTTCAGGCAGGTTCATTGGAACATTAAGCTCAGCATGGTTTGTGTTTCAGTAGATTCCAAAAGATGACCCACAAGCTGCTGTTTTCCCTTAGCCTGTTTTTTATTTTGCTGGCATCTAAAATTGCCTTGCTGTGACAAGTTTGTTTTCAGTGTATCAATAGTGTCTAGTTGAGTTATTTTTCTTTCTACACTCAAATTCCAATAGAAAAATTGATACAGAATATTTAAAATGTGAGTACTGAATACATGTATAAAGGAGTTTACTTTTCTGCAATGTTTTTTGCTTTTAGGTAGAGTTGGCATGCAGTGATTTTACCTGTTTGTGCTTTTATGTGTAAATAAAAGTGTTATAAGAGCAATTTAACTAAATAAGCTTAATGTGTTTCTGACAGAGCCTATGCCAGCCAGAGTTGGGTTGTACCTGTTTATTCCTTTTCTTTACCCCAGATAAGGTAATAAGGCTTTTAAGCTGAAAGCCATGTTTTATTAGAATATAAACTGGAAAGCTAGCTCTCTAAACAGAGAATTTTTGAAGGAATGTGATACAGAGACTAGAAGTAAAATGAGGTTATAAACCATTATCTCCCTGTCATCTCTTTTGCTGCAGGCAGGTTCTTTGCCTCCAAGCTTGATTTCAGGCTCCCTCCCCACCCGTAGGGTCTTGCCGCTCAGTGTTTAGTGCAATATATAAGAACAAAGAAACAGTCTGTCATGAAGTCACAGCTGGGGAATCAAGCAACTTAGGTGTAAAGGCTGGTAGAGAAGAATGCCAGGTTGTTACTGGTAACCTGCAAGTGTAGCGGCACAGTGGCTAAGGTCTCTTGGGCTTGGCCAGAGGAACTTCTCCCAGCCTTTCACTGAGATGCACTGAAAGGGGTGGCTAAGCTGTGGCACAGGCTGTCCAGAGCATTGATACCATGGAACCCTATTTATGCTTAACACAGAGTTTTCTTTTCTTGCATCAAAAGTTAGCAGCCTGGGCTTGTCACCACCCAGGTTGTACTGTTTTTCAGCTGCCCTTATGGGTGACTGTAGAAGAACAATGGAGAAGGACTTCAAAGGGAATGCAGATGCCCTGCTCACCATTAGCTTTGATGTGCATCCCTCCTCCCATTGCTGCCACTTTCCAGCTCTAACCTGGCAGTGAAGGTTATTTCTCACTGGGAGCTACTGTCAGAAAAGGGAAACTGGTATCTTTGATGTCAGTAATTTGGTTTCATTTTGCGTTTCCTTAGTTTTATAATGCATGCTTGAACTCAGCCTCTTTGTAAATGCTTGCAGATAACTATCCTTTTTATTCAAAAGAAAGTTCTAAAGCTTCTGTAGACAGCTGAGGATACACTCCTAAGGGTGCCAGTTTTACAGCACTTAGTAGTGGAAAGCTGTAAAGGTTTTGCAATATAACAGCCACAAGAAGCTCCTGAAAAGGGGAGCACCCCAAGCAATAGTGTCACAGAGGCTGTGGCTGAACTTGAAAGCTCCATTATGCTTCCCTGGACAGTAAAAGCAAATTACTTTAATGGCAGATTTTGGGAAACAAACATAAGTTATGAGAAGTTAAAGTAGAGAAGGTCAAAATGCCACACCCGTGGTGGAAGGAGACCCTTTTTAAGACTTGTTTCAAAATTGCATACTTCTGTTTCTTATTCACTCTTTCAAAGATAGCATACTTGAACTTGTCTTTGCACTTCCCCCCCATATTTCTTTTTCTGTGCTGTCTTTTATGCTGATGTGAGCTCTATACAGTAGTATTTTTTTCTTCAAGGCCTACCTCAGAAGGTATAAGAGTGGTATGTGATTTAATTTGATTTAAAACAAATGTGTTTAAAAAATCAGAAACCCACCAGTGTGCAAATCCTTGATATTCTGCATGTGTAATTGTATGGTCCCCATGCCCTACCTGTTGCATTTTTTTTTCTTTCATGTAAATATGTGCTGTGTAGATATTGTATATGTGATTTATTGCCACTACTGCTAAGAGGCTTTACAGTGTGCAATGACCTCACAAATGTGGGGTTTCATGATTTGTCTCAGCTGTTCTTGGCTGAGAACATAATGCACTTTTAATCTGTTACGGTCTTCTCAGGCACACATTTCGTTGTGTTTGGTCCTATTTTAATAAATACTTTAGATACTAAATGTTCTAGAAAGTTTACAAGATTTAAAGACAGAATTAGTCTTTTTGAAGGATAGTTTTCAAAACTCTTCAGAAAGCAGAATAGAACAGAAAGGCAATTGACTCACATTGTCAGGCTAGATGTTTTTCCATGACGAGTCAGGAAGCAGTAAACTCTTTAGTACCAGAGACTTTCTCATGCAAGTCTCTCCTGTCCTTAGTGGAACAAGATCAAATCCTCCAAAATGAATAACGTAGAGAGAACCACTAGGTTTCTCTTACTGGTTGGTAACTTGAGACCTTTAAAGATTTTTCTTGATTGGTTATTTTCTTCTGATTGCTTATTTGAACATTTTCACTTTAATACAAATGTTTAAACCTTTGCGGCATATTTCTCAGCTTGATGTCTTTGTGTGTCCACATGGCCATGGGTTCCAGCAGTTTAATTAGTTTAAATTAATTCTTAATATTTATGGAACTCTGTCTGTTCACTGGATGGATGCTTGAATTTCTGTATTAATTTGGTATGATCCAAATTATCTTTTTATTACTATGTGTAACCCTGTGATGTGTGTGTAGGGTGGAGAGAGTGGAGCTGGTGGAAGTTGTTTTAAAAATGATGACTATGGTGCAAGTGGGGAGGGAAAAAGCTTGAGAAATTAAACAGTGGCTGTAAGTATATTTCTGATTGAGGCTGCATTTTTAGGTGATACTCTTACATATCACATCTGCAATGCAAAAGCTTTAGAACCATCACCAGCCCATGAATTGTTTTGTAATGAGTCCTATGCCAGCAGAATCTGCACTGGATAGGTGCAAAGGAGACTGAGCCAGCAGCAGGAAAGTAAAGCAGGTAGTGGAAACAACGTTTTCTTCTAGTCATCTAAACTATTTAACTTGTGGTTGTTAAAGACTATTGCAACTCAATTCTTGCTCTCAGAGTCAGCTATGTGTCAGTTAGACCTGAGCCACTCTACTGCAGCTTCAGTAGCTGACTTCTTTTGGAGAGAATCAGCTGAGCCTGTGGGACTTTGGCATTGCTCATCATGTTCAATTTAAATAACCTTGGTGTTGCTTTCAATATACTCCATAGCCAAGTTATTTCAAGGAATGAATTTTCACTTGTGCCTTCACTGCTTAGAAAACTACATTTATTTATGTATTTATTTATGTTTGCTGCGGGAGTGAGGACATTTCTCAATTACACGAATATAAAATGCACTAAAGACAATGAACATTGATTTTAATACTATCCACAAAGTCCCTCTGTACTTCAATGTAATGCCATAGTTTTGGCTAATCTTGTAGAAACTTCCTGCATTTTATAGTAGCTGTAAGAGCAGATAAATGTATTTTCATCCAAAATTAAGAAACTTAGTTAGGAATCCAGATGTTCTGTGTGAAGAAAGTTTGGCTGATTATTGATACACAAAGGGGTATGTTTGTGTGGCTGAACTACCTCTCACAGGAAGTAGGGAGAGAACTTGGAAAGGGAGAAGGTGTATTTTATGCAACCTGAGCAGATGTAGGCTGTGGTCTTCCAAGGCAAGTTTTTGGAACAGGATGAATGAAGGAGTTCTGATGCTGTGGGAGGTAATTGTCTCAGTTCACTTCACTTCTCCTGTGTTTGAAGCAGCAGAATTTGATAAGTTGTTGTGAACAAATATTTTGTACCAGAACTTTAATTCAAACATCAGTCTCTGCTTCTACCTGATAGAAACCACAAGACCCTGAATTTTGGATGTGGGTACCTAGGGGTTATAACTGCACACAGGATTGACTTGCTCATCTCGATATTTTACTCTGCTAATTACTGTGGGATTTTACAAAGTCCTGTCTTGTCATATTGGTACAACTCTACCTCTTCTTCAGTCTTCAGAAGTGTTGCCAGTGTGACAGAAGCCAGTGACAGCCTAGGAAGATGCTTGGCTGGTTCTTTTAAAATACTCCTGTTGTCTGGATCTGCTGAATTTTAAAATGCCAGATTTTAGAAGCTGCTACCTAACAATTTTCCTGAGCTAATGCAGCGAAAGTGTTTCATCACTTCCTGAGCCATACTACTTTGTCTCTGAAGTTGTACAGCAGAAATAACATTTCTGTCTTTTAAGAATTTTGATTTATGATAACATTGCTACCATATAGTAACAGACTATTGTTGTTGTTATTTGTGTTCTTCACACTAAAAGCTTGAAAGCTCTTCTGTCTGTAACAATATGGTCATTTTTTTAATTGGAAATAGCCTGTAAGTACTTCTGAAACATGCCTTCCACACACAGTTGTATTCTACCACAAGACATACTGTAGAAAGGAAAAGGACTTTTCAAAAGTTTAGAAGAAGGATTTTGAAAGAGGAGGAGGTGATTTGGCACGAAAAACTGAGACATCTGGAAGCATAAGAGGCAGAGGGTAAACATGTCTGTGGTTCATATTTGTTGTGCATCATGTTTCTTGGCATGGCGTGGAAGGCAGTGCAAATCAAAGCTGTTTGTGATTTTGTAGAAATAAACAGGGAGCAAACACTATTTTCAGGGTATGTATTTGTGGGCAGGCATTTGATATTTCTACACTGAACTTACCCAGACCCCAGCATATTTAATTCCTCTGGGCAGAAAATTGCTGTTGGCCAACACTAACTCTCACTAGTTTCAGGAAGAGACCACAAATAAGCACATTATGCTGTCTGCCTTTTACAGCTCTCCACCTCCAGTACTGGGATGTAACATTTTGCAGGATGATTAGATATATGTCAGTCTAACGTATTCTTTTTCTCTGTTCCACTGACAAGCATAGCATTATTTCATTAAAAACTTGTCATAAGAACTATCGGTGCTTCCAAGCACTCAAGCTGGAAGAGACGTGACTTCTGTGTTGGCAGATGGGTTACACATTACAGGTTTGCACTGGCTATGCTATGCAGCTGAGAAAGTGCAGTAGTGCAAATAATATGAATAACAGACTTTGTCTAATAATGAGATTTGTTAGTGTGCTAAAGTTAGGGCTTAGATTTGCATAGGAGCTATTTACAATCGTGATGCTTTGCACACTGTTAAAAGACATTCATAATGTCGTATATTTTAACGATTTCATATAAATTGTGACAGTTACAACTTGGGTACCACAATGAACACAGGATGATGAATTATGTCTGCTTATGATTTTTTTTCCCCCTTTATGACTAAAGTGCTGTAGCTGATGCAGTAAACCAATGACAAAAAGTTTTGTCCCATTTGTCATGTATAAGTCCCTATCTTACCCCTTTGTTAACATCGTCTTGTTTGCTGTGCAGTGTCTTAGGGCAAACAAGAGCAGTAAATTATTTTAGAGGACATCTTTGGTATTGCAATCTAAACTTTGCATAAATATTTATAAAAATATGACAGACCTTATGAGCTGTAGATTCTTTTTGCACTTATGTGCAGTGGGATGTGAGGTGAAAGGGGGTTTAGCACATTTTTATTCAGTGAGTGTACAGCCAGTACAGTGTGGTGATTGCAGAGGGACCTTACTTGCACCTATCGCATTTGCTTGCCTTGAGTCTGGGTCAGACTTGTGATTGCAGAATTGCAGCGCTGGGTCACATAACTAACAATATAAACTGTTGCAGATGGTTGCAGTTTTGAGCAGAGTGATGCACTCTTAAAACAAAATACGATATGCATGTCTTGAGTGCTCACTGCATAGAGAAAATTCTGCCCAGCATGCCACATGCATAAGAAAGTTGCTAAAATATAGTATTGCAAACTTGGGTCGTTTAGCCTCATTCCAGGCTTTAGGAATACTTTTGCATACTTAGTGTTTACATGCATAAAATACTATACTGACTGCATCTCCAGGAATTTAGTTCAGTACTTCAGCATGAGACTAATTTCTGAGAACTGAAGCACAACCTTAAAATTGACACTGGATCAGGGTCTGTAGTGAAAACTAAGACAAATCTTCCCACTAAATAATTAGTGCTGCAATAATTATACAGGTATTACATGCGAGATAGAGTAAAAATATACATCTGGATTTGAAAGATTGTTTAGAAAATGTTCTAAAACGAGAATGTTATCATTTTACCTGCTTAATATGCAATGTTTATATTGTAACAGAGACGTTAAAGCATAGTCTGTGTTGAGCTCTTTCAGCAGTCCACCATTCTTCTTTTCTACAGAGCTTAATTTTCCTTAGATCTTCAAGAAAAAACCACCAGCCTGTAACACCATAAAAGATAATGCTTCTCTGTGCTAATGAACCCTTAATATAATACAAGTCACTTGACCTTACAAACAAACAAACCAACCAACCAAAGTTTGATTTGCTCCATGACAACGTATAAACTAGTCAATGTACTCTGATTTTCCTCTCTCTCAAAGCGTGTTGTCACCCACCGCAGCCTTCAAAGATATTTTGCGTTGGCCACTGGTGTTGCAAGACATTGAAGATGACAGTTACTCTCTACATTCTGTCACTTGTGCCTTCAGTTCACAGCCAAAGGCATTTCATAGTGTAGCGTGGATGAGTCTGAAAGCCAAGTTACTTTTTTTCCCCTTTTTTTTTTGTGTCAACATATTTGAAGAAAAATAATTTGCCTTCCTTTTTGATTGTTTCTTCTGAATATGCAGATTTGGGTGATAAAAACAAGCAGTGAGCCTATTATTTATTTAGAAAATTTTCATGACAGCTTTGGAGAAATATTCTTGAAAGGCTTAATTTTGCAATGTTTTCTCGTATTTTTAACTTGAAGCAGAGCTGATGATCAACTGATTTCTTCAAAAGCAGGAACACAAGCCCCTTGGGGATGAACCATTCCTAAGTACTCTCCAAACTTCTAATTTCTGCTGTTGGTGGCTTTGAAACCTTGTGACTTTCAAATTAGTTTTTAATGAGTCATAGGTACTAAAAGACCAAACTCTTAATTCAGAGGCTCTCCCAGGATGCTGTACTGAATGACATGACCTTCTGCACCGCAGAAGTGACACTTCTGACACCAT
Source organism: Picus viridis (assembly GCA_033816785.1). Lineage (NCBI taxonomy): Eukaryota > Metazoa > Chordata > Aves > Piciformes > Picidae > Picus > Picus viridis. The sequence goes on from CM066581.1 coordinate 9,117,812, forward strand.
GGAATTTACTGGGGTTTAAGTATGTGGAGGTTGTTCTGAAATGAAATAGCTGGGAAAGGTTCTCTCACATCACTCACAGAAACTGGTGTTCGCCATCATTAACTGTTTTGTTCCCTCATTCCCTCATCCATCGATGTTTTGTATGCAAGGATATTTTTAATGTTTTTATCTGTGGCAAACAGAAACAATGCAAAACATAAATATACTAGGCTGCAAGTTCTTCCTGCAATGGACTTTTTCATTCTTATTTTGTGTTTTATGTGCTGAAGCAAACCAAAACACTCTTCAGGCTCCCCACCCCACTTTACCCTTCCTACCAACGAAAAAAAAACCAAGAAAAAACCCCAACAACACTGATTCTTTGATAGTATTTTTAATAGCTTCTCTAAAGCTGTGCAAGTGAGTGTCCTGCAGGTATCTGGATTACCTTGTTCTTTTCAATGTGAGTGATGTAGATCAAAGGCCAGATCTTAGCCCTGCAGGCTGTGTGCAACAGATGCTGTTATGATGTTAAAGCAATAATTTATCATTGCTGTATGTTCTCTGCATTGCAAACAATGTAATTTCACTTCTGAACTTCATTAATTGATTGTTTGTATTCTTTGCATACTTCTTGGCCATTTCAGCTCATCATCCTCTCATACAGAGAGCAGAGCCTGAGCATGATGAGTAGCTATGTTTTGGGAAATTCTGTGTAGGAAAATTGTACAGCCAACAAATAATGTTTGGGTTTGGCTAAGAGCTTTCCACTACTTGAGCTGTTCTATTTCTGAGGGAGCTAAAACAATACTCTGCTTAAAACAAACCAACCCCACCAAAACCCCTTCAATACCTGTTTTGAAATTCATATTTGAGGTAGGGGAAGAAATATTTCCCCTGTTCTGTTTTATCTTCCTGTCTTGCTCAGTCACAATCCCAGTGAAATTATTTTAGTTTTTCTACTAGGGTTACATGTTTTAGCTCAAAATATGTTTACATTTAAAGTTTGTGTGTGTGACCTCAGTAGTGAAAATGTCCTCATTCTTTAAAACAAAAGCTTGAGAGAATGTTTACATGTGGAAAAAAAAATAGGAGATTTGATGCTGACTTTGAGTTTTAGGTTAGCAGGTTTTGGGGTTTTTTTTTGTATGGAAAAAAAAGCCAGCTTTGATTTTGCTTTGTTTTTTAGGGAAATTGTTTTGTTCCTTAAAGAATTGATCTCCATTCAAGTTTCATTAAAGTTGTCTTTAAATGATTACAGTGGGAAATCTTATGAGTTTCATGTGATATCTTTCTATGCACTCTTATTTATTTGGTAGTTTGTTAGAAAAACTTCAGTGTTTACATGGGGAGACAAGTCTGACTTTCATCATTTATTAGGCATTCATTGAATTGCAGGAGCTTCATTTCAGGGTGATTTCATAGTGATGTTCTTGCCAGCAACCATTAGATGAGAAGACAAAATAGAAAGTTGGAGTGGTAAACCTGGCAGTTGGTTAATTTATCTGTAAACCAAATGAATTTCAGCCAAAACCAGTATTACCTTGCAGTGTCCTGCCTTCATCTTCATACTGCATGCATGCTAATCACTCTATCTTAAAATTTAGTTATTCTAGTTATATCAGTGAGTTAATGGTAATTAGATATGGCTTAATAGCTCTAAAAAGATGTAAGCACTTGTATACCTCCAGAAAAAGAGGTAAAATAAAAGTCCTTGCTATGCTAGGATTTGTGCAATTACAACATATATTAGTCCTATGGAAGTGCATCCAGAAAGGATTCTGAGATACTGTGAGGTCTGAAGCTTACCCATGGTGAAACAGGTCATGATCATTCAGTAGAGTTCCTGTTGGAGCATTCTGTGGATGTGCTTAGATTTATCTTTCAGAGGCTGAGCACAGAATGATCAGCAGCTACATTCCTGTAAATTTCACTCTATCTTACTGTACCCTTCTGTCTGCTTGTTGGCCTCCTTATCCTTTGAAACTAACTTGGATATCTGTGAGGTTGTGTTAGCTGATATTTTCAGTTGTCATCTGAAAATATTCCTTTTATTGATTGATTAGGTAACTCTAAGAACTGCATATGTGGAGCAGTGAATGGAAGTTGCAGTAACTCCCTCATCTGAGCTACTTTGCTACATGAAGCTAAGATTCTCTCTTGATTTGTCTGAAGAGCAAACCCTCAGAAGACATTTGAAGGTCACTGGTGTAATATTTCTCAGAAGTGTGTTTTAATGCCCTATGTTCTGCAGGGTACCATCTTCTCTGGGCTCCTCTGCATGTCAAGATAATTTCTCACAAAATATGAAATGCAGGAATATGATCAAATGATTGTAAGAAAGGACAGTTAATGAAGTGTTAAAGATAATTTAAACCCTTAGAAAGTTATTTATGAAGGGCACATTTGGGGCTAGGAGATACCACACATAAATACTGTAGGTTATACAGTAATAGGCTTCTGTTTGTTTTCTTCTTTTAAACATCACTTTATGCCATGGCCTAGAGAACATGCAGAAATTCTTAGCAGGGAATTAAGCAGCGAGGAGCTAAGGATGGCCTTCAGTTTGTGCAGAGGATTAATAGTACTCATTGCATAACAGCGAGGAAATCCTAACTTGATATGTTTGCTTCCCTGAAAGAGGACTGCATCACTTCATTTACAGGTCATTTTTAGACTCCACTGACCCATGCTGCTGTAAGCTAGAGCTGACATGAGGCCTAGATTCAGTTTTAAAGTGCCATTACATGTTGCTGTTGTGGTAACTATGGTGTAAAGGCTCAGGCCAAAATGTACTTTAGTATAAAGATGAGATAAAAGCATTTTTTAATACCCAGGTGCATCACTGGCACTGTTGTGTTAGTCTGTATGATGTCCTTGACATGAAATCCTGTTTTTCACACAATATAGTAACAATAGAGTGTTTGCCAGTGAGTGGTGTAAAATGTGCAGTGAGATAAATGTTGTTATTATGGAAATCCTATTAGCAAGTCCCTGTGTACTATGCATATAGCACAGATTTATTAACATACCCTTCTGTAGCTACTTTCTTGAAAACAGTTTTACCTCCTATGAAATACTGTGCAAAAATGCCATTAATAAATGTATCTAATTGCAGTATGTAACTGTGAGAGACCGAATAGATTGTAATGGATTCAGAGAGAAGCAGGATTATTGCAGTGGGATATATTGAACAACATATATTGTATGTCCCTGATTTTTTGTGCTGCTGCATGTCAAGAGAGAGAGCATTAATGATATAGGCAGGCAGCTAATGAAAAACACAAGCCTTTTTATAAAGAGCTGTCAGTAGATGGCAATGTGACTATTTTATACAGGCTTTTTATTCTGTATGAGGCTTAAGACTTGTAATCATCTGCCGTTGCTGCTTAAATTACTATAATTTTTTAAAAAGCTCTAAGAACCCTTTAAAACTATTCTCTGAATAATTGATAGTTACAAATGGAAATCTTAGCCCAGAATCTCCAAAAAGTGATCAAAGTTGGTTTAATTTTCCAATGGCCAGGGTCGAATAAAAATAATGTCGCACAATGTGCCATCAGTAAACAGGAGATTACTGCACTTGTGTCTCATGTTGCCGCAAAATCAGTAAACCCATGTTTTATTGATAGCTAGACACTTTGGCCGTAACTCATCCAAAAGTGTGGTGCTTATAATGAGTACCAGAAGGAATAAGAAAAATAAAAATGTTCTTGTGCTGTCAAGAATACATTCAGGGTAAGGCTTACCGGTTTCTCTTTCGTCTTGCTTCACTCTTCGTAGTGAATTTAACCAGGGAGAAATAAAGTTTTGGGACATGGAGTTCATCATCTGGCATTAGATTAGACATTATGGTAATAGAAAGTATGAACAACTGCAGCACAAGTGTGTATGTCGAGTGTTTAGCTGTGAGTTGCTTCTAGTAATACCTCATAGTATCATAGTAGCAGTCAGGGTTGGAAGGGACCACAAGGATCATCTAGTTCCAACCCCCCCGCCATGGGCAGGGACACCCCACACTAGAGCAGGCTGGCCAGAGCCTCATGCAGCCTGGTCTTAAATACCTCCAGGGATGGGGCCCCAACCACCTCCCTGGACAACCCATTCCAGGGATTTACCACTCTCATGATGAAGAACCTCCTCCTCACGTCCAGCCTGAATCTCCCCACCTCCAGCTTCATTCCATTCCCCTTAGTCCTATCACTACCTGATATCCTGAGAAGTCCCTCCCCAGCCTTCCTGTAGGCCCCCTTCAGATACTGGAAGGCCACAATGAGGTCACCTCGGAGCCTTCTCTTCTCCAGACTGAACAGCCCCAACTCTTTCAGTCTGTCTTTATAGGAGAGGTGCTCCAGCCCTCTGATCATCCTTGTGGCCCTTCTCTGGACACGTTCCAGCACGTCTAGATCCCTCTTGTAATAGGGGCTCCAGAACTGGACGCAGTTCTGTGTCAGCAGTGCAATGTAGTATGTTAGATTCATGATGATCTTTGAGGTCTTTTCCAACCTTATTGATTCTATGATTCTGTGAAGAAATGTGGTAGCATATTCCTATTTAGGGCCCCTTAGTTTCAAATGATAGCATGGATTTGGCGGGCCTGGTTTGCTGCAGCTTGTTTGTGTTCTGAACCATTGGGCCCATACTGGTATTTACAAAAGTACCTCAGAAGTTTGATGTCCACTTCCTTGTGAACAGCTGAATCATAGACAAAAAATTTTACCTTTGATCACAGCTTTCAGCAGGACTTGTTTTAGGAACAGTCCAACTTTGTTACAGTGATCTCATTATGAAATCATATTGCAGTGTGAGGCAGCAGGCTGTCTCTGTCCATCACATCTACATACCTGAGTGAAGAGATTTGTGGGGTTTAATTAGACTGTAATGGGTCTCTGCCATTGTGTGTCTGCATTCTCAGGCGTGTGTTGGAGGCTTGGGAAGATAACAGAGCTAGATGTACCTACTATGCATTTTAAAGTCAAGAAGATTATGGTAATGTTAATTCTGGTGATACCTAGGTCTCTCGGGAAGCTGAAAGTAAAACTGGCTATCATTTTCCAGTACCTGAAGGAGACCTGCAAGGAGGTTGGAGAGGGACTGTTTGTGAAGGCCTTTAGTGATAGGACAAGGGACAATAGCTTGAAATTGAAGAAGAGTAGATTTAGATTGGATGTTAGGAAAAAGTTCTTTACAATAAGGGTGGTTGAACGCTGGAACAGGTTGCCCAGAGAGATGGCTGATCCCTGGAGATATTCAAGGCTTGACAATGCCTTGGGAGACCTCATTAGCTGAGGATGACCCTGCTCAAGGTAGGGGGGTTGGACTACATGACTTTTGGGGGTCCCTTCCAACCTGGGTGATTCTGTGGTTGTCTTGTGGTGCATGGGAAGCTCATGGGCCTCACAGTGGCTACTGTAGCTACAAAAATGGATAGGCTGCCCCAGGCAGAAGCTTGTAGTGTGGGAGCAACCATCGAGAATGAAGTATTCTTTGGTTTCGAAGCAAGCAGTTCTGACTGGTGTTTGCAAAGGGAAATTGAACCATCCTGTGATCTCTTAAAGAAATTAAACCTTTCATTGTGGGCTGAATGCTGTAAATTGTTTGTTTTAGCTCTTTGCTGCTATTAGCAAGGCTTTAGTTGTTTGCTTCTAGGGGAGGAGAAACTGTTTATAGTTGTGAGGAATTTCTTTGGAGCATCCCTGTTCATTTTCAGTGAATATGTCCACTTTCCCTAAATGCAGCAGAAATTAGTAGTAATGGATAGTTTCCTTAATCCAAACTTTAAAGCCTATTTTTCCATTCAGTTCTGTACCCAGACAAGTCTATTTCTGATCCCAAGGCCAAGCCTACAACTGTTTTTCTGGCTTCCTGGTGGTTTTCTGCCTACATGTACCAACACATCTACCTCCTGTCAATACAGGACCCGACATTTTCAATCAATCCCCTGGGCCTTCCCACATGGCTTTCTGTTGTTTCAGCTGTTTTACTCTATTAAAGATCTTAATTCCTCTGAACAAAAGGCTGCTAGCATGCACATCAGCTTGCAAAGTCTATGATTTCCCATGGATCAGAGACATACTTGCTGGCAACTATTAACACCTTCCAGCATAACAATGCTCTGCAGCAGCGTGGGGCATGGAAACCCAGTGCTCAGATTTAAGTGCCCTTCTGTAGTGAAAGCATCTGCCAGGATCCCTGCCCAATCTCCCTGTTCTGGGTAACTGTGCAAGGGGTGGGTAGCCTAAAAGGACCTTTGAGTTTTTAAAAGGTTATTTGTTCAGAACTTTTGTTTCATGCTGCCTGTTAGGTTAATAACATATCTAAATAACTGCACTAAATCCTCACTTTGCCCAATTTCCTGTAATGGGGAGAGAAGGATTCTAATTTTTCCTATGGCTTTCAGCAAATGTTTTAAAGTGTAAAATTTTTCTTATATTTATATATAACTTCCATATATTTATATATTAAACTTCCATATATTTATATATAATTTCCTTATATTTATATATAACTCTCTTATATTTATATATAACTTCCTTATATTGATATATATATATCTGTGCCCTTAAATCTGTGCATGCAGAATAGCTGTCTGCCAAAGTAATTTAGAGTGAGAAATTCTGTCCTACAAGATGACACACTTCTGATAAGTCTTAAATGTGGAATTTAGAAAGAGCTATAGAGTATCAGCTTTCACAAGACAGACATTACTTACTTGATTAAATCACAGGAAATATTCCAATACCATATCATTGTTTTTATGCATTCGTATATAAAGAAAATACAGTCTGTTTCTTGCTGTGCTTGACACATTTGGAACAATAACATTAAAATATGGTGCTTCATTAGTCCCCATTATGTCTTCACATTCAGTCATGCCAGCTATTTTACTTTGCAACAGATATCCCTACTGTAACATTAAAAAAGGGACCCAATGACCCTGCTTCCTTACCAGTCTCTTGAGAGCAATCCTGGAGAGATTCATGAGAAGGATGAAGTTTAGCAGAATTATGTATAATTTGGACTTTCTGAATGGTTGAACAAGAACTCCTCCTAGATTGTTAAGAGCTGAAGGCTGTGTCTTGTGTCATTCCACAGCTAATTTTTCCTAGGTATGTAATAGGATTTGAGATTTAAACTGTGCGCTTAATGTCACGAAGCATTAATTATTATCCATCCTTTTGGAAAGGCAGTATGCTAATAAATTTATACAGTTTTAAGAGAGGAACTTTTGCTTGAACTTTCCCAGATCTGTCATTGAAGTTGGGTAAAACATAGTGCATTTTTCATCTTATTTACATAGACATTCCATCAATAAATTCACCCTGAAAAATTTCTTTCCCTTATCAGTCAGTGCAGTCTTAGGCTCCATGCATTGCAGCCATTAATGGCCATGGTATGCTCAACAAAAACTCAAAAGGTAGGAATGTAGTCTTCATGTAGCCCTTTGCTTTTTGGTTGTGAACTGATAAGTATAGATCCTCAGTCTTCCCATAAGACAGTTACAAATTGTTAACTCCTTCTATTAGGTGTTTTCTGTTCACAGTAAGAAAGATGTGTAATATTGCAACAGAAAATGGAAAGAAGTGGCTGGATTTTCTGTCACAAGAACTTTGCTTTCTGTTTGAGATGGTTTACCTTTCAGAAGCAGATAGGAAAGACTGTATTGTGGATGATCTTGCTGAGAGTCTTCAGTAAGGAGAAATGGTCATTACTTTCAATAGTATGAATCATCATTCTGACAGGCAGAAAGTAGCTGACAAAGTAAAAAGCTTGACTGTTCTCAAGAAGCTTGATTTAAATCAATAAAATTTTATTTTAATCCTGCAACCCACCTTTGGGAAGATTTTCATTATTAGGCTCAGGAATTAATAACCTGTGTGAGCCAAAACTGAATGTGTTGAGCTCTCCTTCCTTATAGCAGTCACAGTAATTTTCCTGTGTGCGTGACTCTATGATATGTTTGCAATACTTCTACATGAATTGAGATGTTGATCTGATGGATCTTTAGGCAGATATGTCTCTGGTTATGCTGAACAGGACTGTGAGGGCTTGTTTACCTGCAAGAAAAGCAGACTGGGCAGAGAAATGGGATTGCTGTCATGTTAGTGCACCATCACTAAGGACTTGGATGCAGCTGGGTTGTACACTTAGTCTGGGGAAGACCTCCTCACTTCTCTAAGGTAAAAGTGGGCAAGTGAAGTCACATACACAAAACCACTTGCATTCATAAATGGTTGCAAGACATGTACCATGGGTGGTTGACTCTGAACCAATAGTAAACATCATCTCAATAAAAGGAGAAGGTTCTTTATGGGGCCAAGATACTATAATGAGTAACCCCACCTCAGATAATAAAAACCACAAACCACCTTTAATAAGACAGCTTTAGGATTTTGAACATCATTGATACAGACAAAACAGCTTCTGTGCTTTGTGGGTTTTATGTTGAGGTTTTAAGAATGGGATGCATTTGACACATTAAATTCAATATTCTCATTAATTCCTCACACTGAATGCTTTAATGCCAATCATGCAGAGAGTATTTAAATATGACAAGTTCTTTTTTAATTATCATAAAATTGTATTACAATAAAATCACAATGCTTGGTGAAGAAATTCAAACAGCATAAGCCAGTTCCTAGTTATACAAACAAACACTGCAAAAACTGCATGCAGGAAAATGTGAAAATAAGACAAAGGCTTTCATGAGGAAATCACACTTCTCTGCTCTCATGTTTCACCTGGGAGATTAAAGATGCTTCTTTTCCAGAAAATGTCTGATTTTTGTTTTGTCACAGAAAGGAATCAAATGATTCCTATTAATTTCAATATGCATTTTAGTTATCTGAAGTGGAGGGGGTTTTTGTTTCCTTTAAAGATTTCAGCATTACCCAGTGTTTGAAGTTAGGGAGTGAGGGAGATGCTAATAGAAAGGGTGAAATATACAGCAAACCATATGCAAATATTAATGCATTTTCTTTGATCTTATATGAAAAATATTGTAGACTTCTGAAGGCTAGAAATGTCACAGATAAAATCAGCACCCTTTCTAATGGTGAATGCTGCTTTCATCACTTTCCTGATTTACCAGTACTCTGACTCAAGGTCTCCCGGTTCTGAGACTTGATTTCGTAATTTACGTATTTAGTCCAACAGGCGTTAGATCTTGCCACTTCTTCGGTTCCTTTTTACTCTTTAGATCTATCACTAAATGGGGGAGAAGAGAGAGACAACATCTAAAGATGTGCTCAAAAGAGGAGTGGGAAAGCGTCACTTTTTATTATCAACTTGCCTCCTGTGAAGCGCTATTTCTGTAAATCAGACCAAATAGTAAATAGATCATCTTGTTACTTTTGTAGTCTTGGAGGAGCCTGGAATGTTTTCCATAGTGTTACGATTTTGAAGGATGCAGCTTGGACACTCTCTCAAATGGCAATTCTCAAACTGCAGTTCGGGGATTGCTGTCTCATCCACCTCAGATCCACTCGATATTGTCCTGGCACTTGCTTCGTCCTCATGCTACTCTCCCAGGCAGTAACATATGCAGATGAATATAGATGTTTTATGGCAAGGCATAGGAAAGGAAGATGAGCCAGTGAATAAAACAGTTCTCCTGAAGTGTTACTATTTCTTAGAGGATTTTGTCCACCATTTTCAGTGAAAAATGTCTTAACTGGAATTTGTGAAGTTGTCAAAACTGCAATAGGGACTGTCCCATAGGGCAGGTAGGTGATGGTTCAGGTCCTGCATCAGTGTAGAAAGTCCATCCAGGAGCAGGAGGGGGATGGTGCTGGGCGCAGGCACTGTGCTGGGGTATGTCATGAGCACAAAGGCCCCAGCTAACGTGGGACTGCTGGGGGATAGGCAGGCACTTCGGGCCTGTTAGTACTGCCAGGACCTGAAAAGCTGCATGAAGGGTGCAGTTTTTGAACACATTGCCCATCCCTCCACCTTTGCCTGGTCTGTCAGGAAGCTCTGCACCGATTTACTTATGGTTTTAAAGGAAGGAAGAGATTGAAAAAAGTATGGCATAAAGCAGTGCTGTCGAGTGACGTTATCATCATCTGAAATGTCTCTCCTAAATCAGGCTGATGGAGGCAGTGGGAAGCAGTGAGCAGAGCATGGTGGATGCATGACTGCCTGTGCAAGTCTATGCATGATATTCATCACAAATTAATTCAATGTGTGAGCTGGTCATCTGCTGTGCCACTGATGCATACTTTCCTTTACAGGCTTTTTCTGCCCAAAGACATGCCATTGCTGTTCAAAAAGTCTGTGATTGTCATAGCAGTATACATCCAGCTCAGACGATATGTAACTAATGTAGCAGAGGACATGAATTTTAAGGGCAAATAATTTAGATGGTAACAAAACCAGTAAAACAAATGCAGTAATATTGTTGAAAAGTGTACCTGTTGCAAGATTTGTAATTTTTTGTTTTCATTGCTAGGTGTCAAATTAGAAATCTTGCATTTTAAAGAAGCAGAAATCAAGCTTTTGCTGCATTTTGTTCTCAACTAATATAACAGAGCTAGCAGGGAAATGTCTGCAATTCTGGGTTTGCAATAGACAAAAATAAGGGAGGGGAAGCCTGCACTAAAGTTGACTATATTAGTTTGCTTGTCAAGACATATTATATCAGTTGGGCAGAGCTGAGAAAACAAAACCGGTATGTTTTCATAAAATGTATCTGTGGAACATTCTGCTGTGCATATTGTTATATAGATATATGACCTGACAATTTCTCTAGTGCATTGTAAAGGAATATGCATGTTTTCTCCTTGGAGGAGTTGTGCTGTACCATCCCTGTAAGAGGGGGTTTCATGCTGTATGGAGTTGTAAAGAAGCCTTGAGGCCTAAACTCAAGGGGTTTAATCTATGAGTAACACTGATTTAAAGGTATCATATAAATGCTTAGTGGCCATAGGTTTGTAGGGATTTTGCTTTACATGAAGGCTGTTTATCTTCCAAAATTACAAGGGAATAGATCTTTTTTTTCAGATCTTATATTACTTCAGTGAAGATCACAGGAGACTTTTCTGTGTAGACAGTGTAGGGCTTCTGTGAATGTGGTATTTTTCAGCTTAAGAGTGTACTTGTGTAATAAAACATTTGCATTAGGCTATAATGATTAAAAATACAGTAAAAGTCATGGCTGGGTTTGGCATGAATTGCCTAAGTAGAATGATGTGAAATTCTCCTACCACCCTACTTCACAATGGAAAATGTAGATGCAACAGGGATGGCAAAACATTACATTTTTTGTCATATAGTTTAGACTCTGGTAGTCAAAGGGCTTTCTGTGTTAGGGCATTCCTCTGAAGGAATTTGCCTCATTTTTTCGGTCTCTGTCTTTAAACAATGCTCAGAAGTTTAACACACAGCCAAGAGTGATGTTCCTTGAAGACTTCATATTAGAAGCATTTTATTGGGTAACTTGAATAAATAATTCTGGCATTATTTGACTTTCAAACTTGAAATTTTCGTTGTGCTTTCTTTTCCTATTTGTTTGTGTTGTGGTTGGCCATCTGCAGTGTCTCCCTAATGCTTAAGTTGTTTTTTTTTCTTCTTAGGTCAGAAAGCAATCATCAGCAAATAACTGATGCTCGTTTATAGATGCTGAACAAAGTTACATTGTAAACTACAACATTTTAAAACAGTCTTTAAAAGTTTTGAACTGTGGCACATTAACAGTGATTTCTTCAGGATGTCCTTCACTCTTTTCATGTTAGTTCTATTGCTTTAAAGTGTGAAGATGCAGTTTCTGGACTATATTGGTGGTTAAGGCTGGATTTGGTGTTTTTTTCTTAAAGTTTTTTCTTGTTGTTTTGGTGTGTTTGGGTTTTTTGTATGTTTTTTTTTGTGGTTTTGTTTTTGGGGTGGGTGGGGGAGGGGTTGAGGTTCTTACTTTTATTATTACATCTCTCTCAGGAATTGTGCAGCTCCTTTATTCGCAGTTTTGTTGTGTTTTCTCCAAACTGACCTCACAAACTTCAGGTACATATCCTGTCTTCCAAATACTGGTTAACTAAACTTGACAATTTAGCTGTTGATTCATCAAAAATTTGGCTTCCCACTCAAATAATATGTAAACCTGAAGAAAATACTGCAATGATCTGCCAAGGTGCGTGTTTGAGATTTGGCTTTGTGCATCTGCGCTGGAGATTGACTTTTTAACACATCCCAGGTGAGCTAAGCAGACAGAGTGCTGCTTGTGTTTCTGAGGGAAATGATTGGTGTTTGTATGAAAAACTGGTGGAGTTTTAGACTTTATTGTAATGACTGAAGCAAGGATAATCTTTCCCAGTGATTATTGTGTCATGTGCCCCCATCCATTTATATTTGTGTGTCCCTGTCTCCCCTTCACCTTGGGAACAAGCTAAAGCCAGGAGCTGATAATGATGCTGTTACAGTCTGGAGGGAGCCCACATGCTTGGCTTTCTGAGGCTACTTGCAGAGTTACACTATACATAATTTTTAACCTGTTGGAGCTGCAGTCTGGCTAGTTGTCTAGGACAGAAAAGTAGTAGCTGAAGAATATTTGTTCAAGTCCAAAACCCCCACAAAATGGCAGTTTAGTTGACTTGAAAGTATTTATGTATTTATTTATTTATTTGCTTGTTTGTTTGTTTATTTGTCTGATAGTAAAAGCTGCTTATCTTGATAACACAGGTGCATGGAAATGAAACATTTTGAGCCATGTCTTGCCACTGCGCTCATCCTCTGCATGCTGCCACTAACAGTACTGAGCACAGCAAGCAGAATCTGGCCCATTGTTCTTCACCTAGTAATTGGGAGACTCTTGAATTTGAGTCAAGCGAAGGTACAACCTGCTCTATTATTTCTATAAACATCTCAGGGCAGGGAATTTTCCATGGCAAATTGGTCTGAGAAAGCACCAGAGGTGCTAATGGGACCAAGAAAACGATCTCCACCCTACCCCAAACATTCCCCCTCAAAGACATTGGAAAATAGTCATTAGAAATAGGATTTAATTTTTTTTTAAATGGAAGGGAGTATTCATTATTAGTCATCAATTCCAGATGCCTTGTAAAACCTGCAGACAAAAAGACACGTTAAGCTGCTCAGTCATTTCAGCTGTGAATTGCCTGTGTTAAGAGTTTAAATCATCCCCTTTTGTCACTTTCATGCAAAGTGGATTTTTTTTTTTGTATCAAGAAATGTAGACAAAGGTGTGATTTAGGATGAATCCTGTCAAGGTATGACTCTGTGGTAAATTCCTGGAGAAACTGGCTGAAGACCAATATTAATGTGAAAAAATATTTATAGTAGGAAGCTGTATGTCAGTAATGCAGACTTTGTGGGTTCTTCCAGCCTCTAGAAGCACACTTCTTTGTCAGTTCTCTCACTGCTCAGGCGTTTCTGTCAGGTCGTCGCCACTTAAGGAACACCTCTTCGCTTAATATTGTGGAATACAAAATTCTAATTTTCTAAGGGAAGGCATGAAAATAGAGGGTTTTAGCCTGGAGGGATAAGATAGAAGTTGTCTGACTATCAAAGGAATCCTCTTCTAAGAGGAGAAACCATCAGAAAGTATAGCAGTTTGAATATAAAACTGTACAAACCTTCAAACTCTAAGTATAAAGGAGTGTCAAATTGCTGGTAGTTTTTCTTTTCCTTTCTTTCTCCTGGTCTCAATAGCAGAATCCTTCAGCTGATCAAATGTAAAGAGATGACAAGAAGTAATTTATATGGGATCATATTCACTATGTAAATGATTGCAACGAAAAAATGAAAGCTCATTTCTCCTGTGTGCTTGCATATAAGGCAGTTACTCATCACATAATACTTATGGATGGATTCTCTGATTCTGACAGCGCATTAGGTACTGAGGTAAAGCACAAGGGAAATGAATAAAAGAAATAGCACATGTCTAAGATGTTGGTGCAGCCAAGGTATAACAGATTTGTCACTGGAGATAAAATAACGTAATTCAAATGCATCCAAATGTAAGAAGGCTCCACCAAGGGGGAAAAAGTGGGGATTTTCTTTCTTTCTTTTCTTTCCTTTTTTTTTTTTTTTTTTTGTTGATTTAAATGAACAATGTGAGATTGGCCATTGTGGGTGTGCTGGGTGCACTCTGTGATTAAAATTCAGTGGGGCTGAGGCTGCGCTGCTGGATTAGCTCTGAACCTTGAGGTTTCATGCTGTTGCTTTGTAAAAGGCAAACCAGCGTGAATTCATTGTAGAAGTGGCCCAAAATATTCTATTGAACCTATTTTCTTTATTAAAATTATTTTCTGTGAGAGAAATACGTGCTCTTTACAGACAGTTTTGACTTCTTAGCAGAAAAATGAAACACTTGAAAACAGAAACTTTCAGCTTTCAGCAGAAAGCTGGAAACCTTTGATTTGGAAATGCTGCTGTGCTGGTTCACAAGTGTTGTATTCTACTAAAGAACTTGGTTCTTAGAAGCAAATGTAATTGAATTCTGGCTTTCATGAGGCTGAATTGTTAACCTGTCTTGGGGATTTTTGTCTGCTATTTCACTATGTTGAAACAATGAAGTTGCTGTGGGATGGAGGGAGTGAGACTCATTTTGGGACGACTTTTAATTACAGTGGACCAATTTGTGGGCACACATATGAATACACTTCATAAGCAACCCTTATTTTGGAATGTACAGAGACCTGATTCTTTTCACTTAATTCACACTTAACTGTCTTCTTCCTCTCACACTGTTAGAGGAGCGCTTGATGTATAAGGGACAGGTTGTCAGCAGATGAGCTCCTTTTCATCATCACAAATAACTGCAGACATGAAATATTACTCAATTTTCTTGAGCCAGGAAAGGAGCTTTATTTTAAGGGAAGGCTTTAAAAAAATTGTTTCAACATTTCAATCTTCTGTCAGAATACACTGCGCTGTTACGTATCTTAACTCCAGTGCTTTTGGATAACCTCCTGCTAGGTTGAAATTTAGTGTGCAGCCTCTTTGCAATAATTTATTTTCAGATGAGATGCACTTAGTACCTCATTATGAGGTACCAAGGCATTTGTGAGACTTCAAGGCCATATCTAAATTGCAAAGGAGGAACCTCTGGGATGCTGTGGGCCACAGGGGTCATCGAGCCCCTAACCCAGTATGGCTGCGCACATGCTGCATATGTGGCAAAGCTCCAGAGTGTTCTCACTCTTCAGCTGTGCCCAGGAACTACGTGAGAGTGTAATAGCTGTACTGGGACTCTGCTACAGTTTAACATTACAGGTCACTATGTTGTGCTACCTGGAATCACTAGTAGAAGTAATTCTTAAATTTTCTAGAATAGATATAGACAGCATTCCTGGGAGTGGCATAACGTAAGTAAAAGAAAAGAATTTTAGTCCTGATGTACCGATCAAATGTCAACTTAGGTATTTCAACAGTGTCCTGCAGTCTCTGCTGGATAGGTGTTTCAATTGTCAGCTGAGCTAGTGTATATCTAGAGTAACTGTGCTGGCATAAACCATTACAGTTGTGGGAAATCAGTGTAAGTGAAGGACTACCAGGACTTCCATGTGTTAATAGCTGAGCAAAAAGTGTGTGCTTCTGTTTTAGCTCTTATTGGTACAAAGTAGGGTGCTTCAAAATATTTTGCAGAAAGTTCTGCAAGGTTGGGTCTAAATCTGAAGATTTACTGTGATTCTAGCATCTGAGCTTAAGAAGAGAAAGAAGGAAATGTTTAGCAGCTGCTGTGCATTTCTCAGCAGGCTTTGCTAAAGCCTGCTACGAAGTGGTTCTTTTTAGCACTTTTACAACCTTGCCATAAAAGAATGGCAAAAGTGCTGTGAGACTGGGGCAGATTTTTAACAGTGAATGGAGAATCTAAGTTTAATCATGCAGAACGTGTTTGTTCTTGAGATTTATATCTTCATGTGAGCTTAGGGGTTTATTTACCAGTTAAACTAAATGTTTAGGTTTTGGTGAAGATTCTTCATGTTGGTATACTTGACACACTTCAAACAGCGATTTAGTTTCTCAGGCAACACAGGAAAAACAAAGGTGGGGCACATTGACTGTTTCAGTGTTTCTTTTGCTCTCCACTACTTGAATTATTTGTTTCATATTCTGCTGTTGCTGACGTTTTGAACACATGAATCCAGATGATTTTACAAAGGCAGTTCTTCATTTGATAATGTCTGGGTTTACTCCTGTGGCCTAACTAGCAGAGCAAAGGTTTTACTTTCATAATGGGTTAGTCACCCACTTGAAGTGTCCAAAAGTATTGCTTTACTTCTGTGAAATAAGGTAGGTGCATTGCCTTTTCAGCATGCTCAGCTCTTTCTTATATTTTGTAGATTTATAGATTCATAGAATGACTTGGTTTGGAAGAGGCTTTAAAGATCATTTACTTCCAACTCCCCCCAGTGTTGTCAGAGACACTGTCTACTAGAGCAGGTTGCTCAGGGCCTCATCCAACCTGGCCTAGAACACCTCCAGGGATGGGGCATACATGACTTCCTGGGGCACCCTGTTCTAGTGTCTTACCACTTTCACTGTAAAGAATTTATTTCTAATATGCAGTCTAAACCAAACCTCCCCAAACTTCAATCCATTCACTCTCATCCTATCACTACAAGCCCTTGTGAAAAGTCTCTTCCCAGCTTTTTTGCAGGCCCCTTTCAGGTACTGGAAGGCTGCTATGAGGTCTCCACAGAGACTTCTTTTCTCCAGGCTGAAAAGCCTCAACTGCTACAGCCTGTCCCCATAATTTTTTGTCACATCATTATTCTGCCCAGATTTTTTGGTAAGTACAAGTATGCAAATCCCAGTGTTCATGCTAAAGGCTTGTCTTCTGCATTTCACTTGAAACAATGCTGGTAGGTTGCAGCAGCATTAATCTACAATAGATAAATGAAATTCAAAACAACGATGTATCATAGGGATAATCTTATTTATCTATTTGCACCAAGTTTGCTATTTTTCAATTGGAATCAAGAGAAACCCAAGATGTGTTAGAAGCCTTGCAGAATCTAGAATGCTACCTGCTTTTTGTTTGCAGCTATTGCAGTTGCACATCTTTGTATTCCATTGTGATAGCTTGAACCATCATTTGCGGTGCATGTATGCCATTGAGTTATGACAAAGGCATAAAATGCTATTGAGCATTGCAATTAGCCTTTCACTGCTCAGGCCTTTCATATTTATGTTATTCATAACAAAACTGTGGCTATACTTTTGCTCAGTTCTGTGCCTCTCATGTTATGGCAGAAGTAGTACTTTAAAATATGGCTGCTAAATTCAACTTTTCAAGAGGGATGTGGATGGTTTTATTTTTGTCCAGATCAAACAAGAATGTATCTGACAGCCTGTGTGCAAGCAAGTGCTGTTTCAAACCCAAGTTTGGAGGACAAGCGAGGACAAGTTCAGAGTCTAGTTTATCTCTCCAATATTATTTTCTGTTATCTTATAAATTGGTTTTCAATCAGAAAAAAAGCTTGCAAGGGAGAACATAATAGAAATTTTAATTTAGTAAACTAATTAAGTATTCATTTTCTCTGCATAAGCCTTTTCAACCTGTAGTTGGCTTTTCCCTGTACTTTGTTTGGATGTCTTCAGAGGCTCTGAAATTCAAACTGCTTGGTCCAGGCTGCTCAAACAAAAGTTTTCAGCCAGAAGGCCTGTTAAATTCAAGTGGTGTACTTCTGCTACCCAAGATGCTCACACTGTACTGGGATGTCTAATGTTTCTGGTAGTAGGCTTCTTTTAAGGTTCTTCATATAACATTAGAATTAAGAAAAAAAAAAAAAGTTTGGGTTGTTTGTTTGTTTGTTTGCTTTGTTTTGCACAATCTGGGACCAATGAACATGTCGAAAATCCACCTTACTCTGTTCCTCTTCTGTAAGTTACACAGACTAATCATGTTTGTGCTACAACCCAGAAGTGATCCTGTAGTGTTCACAAGCACTGGTGTGCTGAGCCTTGTCTTGCACTGAAAGTAAATGTCAGAAAAGAGAACAGTTTTCACCCAAATGGTTCAGCTATGCTCCTCCCTGTGTATTCCCAAAAGATTCAGGCTGGAGGTCTCTGTCATTCTAGATATAAAAGAAAATAAATGAAGAACAGTGAAACTTTATAAAACTTTCACTGGCTTCGTGATTCATACAGACTAAAACAGCTCAGGGAATCTCAGAAATAGCTCTAAAGCACTCATGTAGGTGGTTTTAAATCACAGAAGAGATGAGCTCTAATACATGGTGGACTCTCAGTTGCAGTGCAATAAATTATTACTGTGATCTTCCATAAATTCCAAGGAGGAGAGGGAAGGTTGACAGCTATTGATATACCATTTTTCTGGATACAACACTTTCCTAGTGGATTATTTTGCATGCAGTCACAAAGCAGGAGGTGTCTCAGTTAAGTTTGTTGTTGAATGTCCCATCAAGGTAGCGAGCAGCATACCAGGCATTCAGTTCTTACGGCTAGCCAGATTGACTGAACATAGTTGAGGAAGATGTGTTGCGAATGTTTTGTTTTGTGAGAGCAATAAATACTGTTAATGCCAGTGCTATTAGTGCCACATATCTAGCTAAGATGACCTATTCTTAATGCAACGTAAGAAAAGCATTACAGTTTGTGCGACTGGTATTCCTAAGAGTGCATTGAACAGAATCTTCACAGAAATCTAAATGCTTAGACACAGACTGATTTTGCGAAAATAAGCACCCCACTCCAACATAAACAGACACCCCCTTTTGAAGGGCTTGCTTTTTTTTAATCTGCAGCCTTAAAACAAGCATAAAACTGACATATTTCCATTTGATTTATTCAGTGCCATGCAGCAATATGGATTTTAAAACAGTTACGTATTTATAGTCAAGCTTTATGTGCCAAGCAGATAACGCAGCGTGATTTATAGGCAATTAGAGCTTTTGCCACAAAAAATGGCTTAAGGGTTTAAGTCCTACCTAACACTCGCTTTTGTCTCTTGCATCTGAAATTATGACCCTCTGAAGGAAATTAAAGCTCTTGCTCCCACGATGCCTTGCTCTGCACAGCCATGGTCTCACTTGACTAGGGTGATCCAGCAAATTTATTGAGAACATGCCGTGAGGCAAATAAGTGAGCAGGGCCTTTGACCAGCTCATAGAACTTAGTCCTTGTACAGGGAGGTGACAGCTCATCAGGGCATGAGCTTAACGATTTTAACTTCCTTGCTTTTGCCTGAAAAAACCCTCAGCTGTCACCTGAATCTGTTTTAGAGAGAGGAAGAAACATAGCAGATGTTTCCTATGTCCTGGTTGAGTTTCCCAGTTAACAAACAAGTTGAGCCTTTGCCTTGTCATTCTTAGAAGACCAGTGTCACCCCTGTTTAGTTTTAAAAGAAAAACCAAACCCCAAAACCACACACACACAAAACACCCCCACCCCCCCAAAACAAACAAAAAATCCCAACCCCAAACCACATTTACATTTGACTGGAATAAACAGGTCAGGATTCTATATCATTAAAAGAGGAATGCGACTACATCTTTCAGTTGTGTTTTTCTCTGGCACTTCTGATCATATATTTGAGGCACCTTTTCATGAACTATGCCAATTGCAAGTCCCATTCTGAGATGGTTTAAGCATTGGAAATCTTCATCCATAACTCAAGTTGATAAACAGTCCAGAGGTTCAGTATTGTAATTTTGAGTACTTTGCATCTAGCTTGTAAATCTAATCTGTAAGCATAGGTAAGGTGTTCTACTTTAAAGGAAAAGGCTTGTGTAAATTTGGGGGTATGAAAGAAAATTCAGTTAATTTTCCTTATTATATATTAAAGTGCTACAAATTTCTTAATTGCTCCAGAAGGGCTTTTTTGTGGTCATAACAATCTTCTGAGCATGTCACTGTGGATTCATAGACTTTAATATTACAACATAAGTTGAGGTACTCTTCCAGGTCTTTAGAGAGCTCAGTGATGCAAACCCATCACAGTTACATTATGTCAAGATGTTACGAATAATGTCAGTAGGAATCTTCGGAGTGCATTTCACGGTAAAGTACTGAAACAAAAAGATGTCAGACAAATTCTGAAACCAGAGCTGTCTGAAGGTGATTATAAAAGATAAATTGGAAGTACTTGTAACTTTGTCCATGTTATCAGATGTTCTCTTTTCTGAACTATGGCTTGATCTCCATCATGTTAGCCTATAAAAATTAGAGATGCCAATTTCATTGAAATGTAATGTCTGCCAGTTGAGATCAGTATATATTTTTCAATTGACAAGGATGATAATTAAAAAGAAAATCCTTTTGCTTTGAATGATTTACATTGTTGTAACTTTATTTTGAATAGCTGTTATTGATGTGGGGATAAAAATATGCCCAGTCACCTGGCAGAAGAAACCTCCGTGGTTTTGAGAGCACAGTTACTAGAGTAACTGTTTTGTTAAGCGACTTGGAAAAGAGTAAGGCAGAAACCTTAGTAACTGGAATTCTGAATTCCTGTGTCAAGGTTTAACCCCAACCAGCAACTAAGCACCACACATCTGCTCTCTCCCTCCCTCCCAGTGGGATGTGGAAGAGGATTGGAAGAGTAGAAGTGAAGGAAACTTCGGGGTTTAACCTCTCCCTGAAAGTTCACAGCTGGCAAACTCCTGTTACTGGAAGTGGCCCAAGGTCACTAATGAGTTCATTTCCAGTTACTTCTCGTACAAAAACTTCTGAATAACTTTTAAAAAGTGAATGGAGTTTGAAATTCAAGAGGCCTTAAAAAGTCATATTTGGACTTCTTTTAATTTATTCGCTGCAAACATATCAACTCAAACACAAGAGTTGTGAGCAAACCTCTTAAGAGATTATTTGCATTTTGCCTGAAAGAAAATAAATCAACAACTGGCTGCTGCAGACATTAAAATATACCACTTGAATTGTAACACTGCTGTGAAATGAAATATAAATGCTTCAGAGATACAGATAACATTAAAGCTTTGAAGAAGGTGGAATTTTCAATCTTGATTTCTGGCAATGTATAATAAACAATTAGGACATAATCCAACTCCTTAGGAAAATTATTTCCTTGCATTTGCTTCCGTGTGTTCAGTGTTTACGTTCTGAATAAGAGAGTTAAGAGGTTGTGTGAAACAGTTGTTGTTAAATGCAGCTAAAGAGAATAAAGCAACATGATGATAAAATTAAGCTGGTTTTTTTGAAATATGGTTTAATGAACAAGTTGAGTGACCGCTTTGAAACAAAGTTAAACCACTGCTTTCAGTGATGTATTTGAGTATTAGCACAAGGTTCTATTTATAAGTTACGTGTTTTTTTTCCTGCTTTACATTAAAATAGCAGAAAATAGCACTGATTTATGCCTGTATTTCTAAAAGGCAGTCTAACACCAAAATCCAGCTATGGAAGAACTAGAAAATCATCTCTGTCTAAAAGCTCTGCTGTTTATGGTCACTGATAATCTGCCCTATATATAGGCTTGTCTTAAAAAAGACTAGCTAATACAGCGACTTCAGCCATGAAAGATGGTTGTTCATTGCTTCTCTGTCTAGGATCTTAAGTTGAAAAGAGATTCCTTCTAATGTTTTCCAAAAAATGAATGCAGTATTTCTTTTTTCACTCTGTCTGCAATTAGGAAATTAGATTTGTGGTCCCAGTTCAACTTGTGCTTCAGAGTGGGAACAGCTGACCTAAAGGTCTGTGTGGTTTTTGAAATACAGAAGACCCCGAGGACTGCTGGAAAGTTCATCTTATCTCAGTGAATTCAAACTTCTTTTACTACATAACATTTACTAATTAATTTATAAATGTCAGCAGCTGTAACTTTTGGTCATCATCATTCAGGATTTAGATTCTGGTTTACTCTCAGCATCTTTCATAGGAGTGCCTCCCCCTGTTATAACTCTTTATATAAAAAGATTTCATAGTGGAAGAGGCAGCTGATTTCTGGTCTATTTCTTGCCAGTGTTAAACCACTGGTGATTAAGTATTTAAATATCATAACTACCATTTCCAGTGAAGAAAACATCACAGTCCCTACAGATGCTAATGAGGTTAAGGACACTGAAAGAATTGAAGACAAAATGGAGTAGATAAAAAGAGGAAAAACAAGAGATAGGAGTCTTAGTGGTAAATATCCACTGATATCTGCCATGTTTTTAGGTCCATATAGAATATAATTTGAGATATGAATCAGCATATTTTATACATAATGTTAGGACCTCTTGGTGTAAAATAAAGCAAGCATGCAATTAATTTTCTGTAACAAATTTAAGTAAAAATGTGGCAGTTATTTGCAAAGTAGGTCAAATATGTTCACAGAACCAAAGATGAAGCGGGATCAATTAATTAAGAATTCACAGGGATGGATTATAACATGATTGCAAACCACTGTAAAACAAAGCAGCTTTGCTAACTTGGCTTATAATTCTACAATAGAGAAATTTGAATGTCAAAGTAAAATTCTCTAGCTTGTCTCATAATCTACTCTTCCATCCAAGCTTTAAAATTCCCATCTTACATAGTAACAAACTGCCTTTACAGCACTTGCTGAGCTAAGACTTAGTTAAAAGATTATGTTTTGCTGTTCTTTGGCAGTAATCAAAAATGGCAAGTTGCTTCTCTTTTTGTAGACTTTTAACTGCAGAACAGGGAACAAACATTGATGCATGTGTGGCAGGTACAACTACACACCCCCTCCATGCCAGAAGACCTTGAGCCAAGGTTTGCTAGAAGCTAATAAAGATCAGCTTCCCCGTGTCTCTGGTGCCCTTCTTTCTGTGGTTCTTTTATTTGCTTGGAGAAACCAGCCCTCAAACTAATTAATTAATTAATTACTTAACCACAGACAAACTCACAGGAGTATACATGGAGTTCAGCCTTTGCAGTTCAGAACTTCTTCCCTTAGGAATGAAACCTAAGGAACCTCTCACAAGCCACCAGCCTGCCTAGGTGAATATGGATAGATATGTATCTATCACCTGGCTATCTGTGGGAGATTTCCTTTTCTGAGTGAGTTGTGTGCACGTTTTGGTTCATCTCTCCAAACAGTTTAATTACTTGTGGAACAGTATTTTCCCAACTGACATCAGAACCTGTAATTTTATTGTGATGGAAGGAGAGTAGATTTAATTGCAATAAATCAGTGGCTGTTAGCTGCCTGTTCTGTGTGTTCTCTTTACCAGAGCATGTCTTTGAGACAACTTTTTAAACTTTTAAGTGCAAGGTGCTCTTGTCCTGATGTCTTTATTACAGGAATTTTGTGTCCTCACCTATGCAGACACTTTCAGACTCTCACAATAAACAATCTTGAAAACATTGTATTGTAGAGGTTAAAAACAGGAAACAGATGGCTGAAATAAAATATATTTTGAAGTATACCAGATCTCAGTCTTCTGAACTTCAGCAGTAGAGAAAGTTGGACTTTCAACAATAATCTCAAATACCAATGTTTTTTATTGTCAGTGCTTATAGTTATCAGATTACATTTATTAGATGGTGTCTGGTCGTCTTCTCCTTACATGTTTAAACTCAGCTGTTCTGGAGCACAAATCTTCCCCTAATTATTTTTGAACTAGGGTGGCAGATCTTCTTGGTGCAGGCTTACAGTATTGCAATGGGACAGTGGTTTTGTGTTGTAGACTCTTCCTGTGTGGTCTGTTGACAATACGTGCTGGTGGTCTGCCTTGCGGTCTGGTTAAAATTAGGTCACCCTTAACCAGCATAATTTGGTTCTTTTTCACATTGGTAGTTAGACTTCTACACACAAGGGAGAGTGATCGGCATGGCTGGGTGATGTGAACACTCTATATAGGCCCAGGAGTTAACACTTCAGCATTGGCAATGCAAATAGTATGAATCTGTCAGTTTAAGTCTGTGCAATTTAGTCTGGATTGGCAGAGCTAATTAGCCAAGGGCAGTGTTGTTTTAGCATTGCTGTCCTGAGCTAATGCCTTCAAAAAGTGCTGCCCTCTGCCACTCAGACACCCAGATGGTTCAGGGGCATGCTGGCCTTGTTTTAAATATGTCCTGTTGACATGCCCTTTGTGCTCTAACCTTGTCCACTCCCTGCAGTTCAAAGTGTCTATGTGGAAGATGACATTTGAAGAAGAAAGTGTATTCCTGTTTAGATGGCAGATCTAATGCATGATACAGCATTTTTCTGGAAATGTTCAATAAATAAAAACAAACAACAAAATGTAAAAATAACTGGAAAAAACCCCCAAGAACACTAAGCGAGGCTATCAGCCCCTCTCTCACACTGTAAGTCACAAAATTAAACCCAAAATTGCTCTCAGAGAATTTACAGTGGTAATGGAACTGTATATAGGTAAAACAGTCTGTCTTCTCCAAATTTTCAACTTGATTGAAAAAGTTACTTTTAAGCTTCTTGTGATGAAACTTTTAAAATATGTTTCTGTGTAAGGTCTTGTGCAGCCTATTTTGCTCACAGTTTTGTGCACAACTCCCAGCAATGCAATATGTTGTCCACTGTACTGATTGTCTTTATTATTCTCATCCTGGAGCTGAAATAAATCTCTGGCAAGATCCATTCAGTCTTCATTTAGGCCACCATTTTAATGCAGATATACAGTGTAGGTCATTTTACTACATTCACTGTAATTTTGCCCAGGTTGAAAATAGTTCTGAGAAACCACCTGAAGGCAATGATTGTCAATGTGCTTTCCAAATGATGATGGATACCTTGAGAATAATTGCCCTCTATGCACTGGTTTGTCCTTTATGCATTTCTTCCCGTCCACTTTCTGGAAGGGATGTTAGGGATGACGGATATGGTTACTGTTAATCCCGAATTCCAAACTCTAATATCTATGGAGGAATGACAAAATTTGTAATTGCAAAAGACTTGAACAGCAAAGAGAACAGGAAAAAAAACCTGAACCAACCCTATTTATCTGAGCCACCAAGCAAAGCTATGAAATGCAAAAGGGTAACGGCAGTTTCACTAAGAATAAAATATTCATGCTGCTAACTTACATAAAACAAAAGATGGAGTGTTTTCTGCAGGGAAATTACTTTCTCTGATGAGCTCCATTTATGCATGACAGAGTTTTAAATTTTTGAAAACCCCCTTGGTTATTTTTTTTTTTTTTTTTTTTTTTTTTTTTTCTTTTCAAATCTAGGGATTTTAATTTTAGGCTTATAAACAGATAGATGTAAAATTTCTTGCTGAAAGGGCCTTATTCTGTTTAAAGTCATATTTATTACTTTCAGCCAAAGCAGAATTGCTTCTGTCAATGACAATGAATACAAAATCAATATTTAAGACTTCAGTCTCATAGACTTCTTATTATGAAGCACATAGTTCAGTTTTAAACTGCCCTATAATAAAATGTTTCTTCATTTATTTCCAGTACATTTTTAACATTCTTCATGTTAGGAACTATGCTCCGGAGGTTCTAGTTTTGCACCAGGTTACTGGAAAGCAGGCAGCTGCAGATGGAGTTGTCTAACAGTAAGGTGGTTCTGTTCTGCAGCAGGGATAAGTGTGTGGCCTGAGCCTGTGGATTTGTGGAAGTGTGATTGTACAGCTCAGACGGAAGCACCTCACTGGTGGTTTGTCAAGGCTTTCCACATCCTGGGCTTTTGCAGGCCCTGCTGCTATAAAAGGGTGGTGAGTGGAATAATAATAGTGATGATCTCGGACCGTGTTTTGTGGGGGGGGTTTGTAGGTTTGTTGTTTGGTTGGGTTGCTTTTTGTTTGCTCTGCTTGCAGAGTTACTTTTGGGTTTGTGTGTGTGTGACTTTGGACAGTTCGCTCTGAATATATTGTTGAGAATTTCAACTTACGATCAAGCTTAAAATGGATCTCCAGAATCGTGACACTTAATGTGCTTTCCTCTATGCCCGTGATGGAGGATCAAAGTATATGGCTTCCTTACGACAAAGGCAAACCCTGAAAATACTGGTGTAGGGAACTTCTTACACATTGTGCAGGTTTGATAGGAAGCTGGAACTGAAGAAATCTGGAGGCTTAGTTTCAAGCTAGGCCCAAGTTCTCTGAAACATTCATAAATCTACCTTTTTCTGTATCATTACAAATAGGTTTTGGGAGGCCAGGTGATTACTGACCTTATTGGATTTTGGCCAAGGTAACAAACATAAAACCTTCTAAATGGTTGTTTCTGCCGAGCTTTGCACAGCACAGCACTTCAGGCAATATTAAATTTCAGCACTTTAGTGTGAGTTGTAGGCTCATGTTCAGTGTCTTGGAGAAAACATGAGAGGATATAATTCTATCAAAGTCTATGAAAAATATGTTCTTGGAAGATGTTGGATAGTGCTAGGGCATAATAGAACATATAAAACAACAGTAAATAAAATCTCTTTATTCAAAATGAGTGCTATAACCTGATTTGCTTGTTCCTTTTGACTATAAACAATGCAATGCTTTTAGTATATGTATTTATTTAGATACCCAAAAGAGCCCAGTTTGATGTCCCGTGGAACAAAAGTTTTGTAAATGAACATTTTGGTTCTAGTTTGTGTGAAATGATAGTTTTACCTGTTAAATAGGTAAATAATGGCATAAATTTAGTTGATTGCACATAAAATACAAAGAGTCTAGAAAGAATATGAATCCTAGGGAATAAGTAGGTTCTTAAACATTAAAAATGATGAAAAAAAGCTCTTGCAGTTTCGTGTCTTGTACAAGTCTGCTAACAGTATCTTTGCCTTTGACTCCTCAAAGTGACAAATGTAATTTAGCAAGAGAACTCCACCTTCCCTAAAGGAACCTTTTATTAAGAGATCATAATCATGACAGAAGCATAACTCTTGAGATTCAAGAAGATGAGGTAGGAAATGGGACAGCTTTGAGCTGCATATCAACGAATAATGAGAAAGTGGATACTTTCACTATTACGCTTTCTTTACTTTATGAACTGAGAACACAACATGATTTTAATGCAGAGCTTTTCTAATGCGGTTATTACCAGGGACATGTTTAGAAGCTGGTATCAATAATTATGGGAAGTGGACTAAGACTTTTAAAAAATGATTATTATTATAATATTATTATTATTATTATTATTATTTTTATTTTGTGGATGCTGAATTAGTGCTGCTCAGGCTGCTGAGAGTGCAGCATGGCTGGCTGAGCTGCTCAGGCCATATGGTACTACAGCTGTAAGAGTTAACCAGCTTTGAGATCCTCTTGCTGGCCATGCTGTGTGACACAGTCTGCTGTAGTCGAGTGAGTTGAGTGAAGTCATGCAGAGAACAGGTAGAAGAGTGGAAAGTCTGAATTAAGACTCTTAAAATAATAACAGTTTTACTATTGTGATTTTAATCTGTAACTCTCGAAAGGCTTTTGCAAGGCAGATAAGGATAATAAGACCAGGTCAGAAACATCCAGACAGGACAGAGCTCTATTTGAGTTCTGATTCAGTAGTACTGATGGATTTGGCTCCAGGTTTTGTCTAATGAGTTTTGACAACAGCAGAAGACATGTTTATATTCTGTAATGTGCAAAACTAGTTCTATAAAGGAGCTATTTCTACAGGGAAATACTTTTCTATTGATTTACATGATGACTGGGAGAAGCCCTCCATGCTCTGAGGTTAAGTCTGTGCTTGGGAACTGGCCAATAACTTTATCAATAATCCATTTTTAAACTATGTTGTGAAATATCTTATGTAATCATTGTACATGGCAGTTAACCACATCACTCATTCACCACCCTGGCAAACGCTTGCAAGCAGAGGTACTGATTCCTTTGACTCTGCACTGCAAATTTAAATCCATTCGATTTAGAACTACTGTGGTTGCTCTCCAGTAGTGGTACAGAAAGTGATGTTTAGTAGGTGATCCATTCTACTCTGAGCAGATAGATTATGTAGGGAAGTTATTAGAATTTGTCATAAGAACTCTTAGTTATAAAGTGAAGTAATACTGACTCTGATAGGAGCAAAACTGACTACTTGATTTGATCTCAGTATAGTGATGATAATTACATTTTGCTCTTCTACTGTCAGCTGCAGATGAAAAAACACATGATGATAATGATAAATGTGAATCTGTACAGTCCTATGGAGGCATCTATTGCAAAATATCAGCTCTTCATGCAAGCCTAATGAAGGACTTCATTAGAAATCCAGAAGAAATATTAACCTAAAAATACTAGCCTGAAATCTGACTTCAAAGCAGGAGGCCCATAAAGTCAGATCCCTGAAAAAAAAAATAAAAATCATGGTCACATTTCCTTTTTCCAAAGTTGTTCTGATGAATTTGTGAGCCAGTAGCATCTTTGGCTGTCATGTGAGGAAACTTCACTACACTGTTGCGTGCACAACTTTGAGAGGCTTGGTCGTTAGCCATTGGAATGGGCTGCCCAGGGAGGTGGTGGAGTCCCCATCCCTGGAGGTGTTCAAGAGGGGATTCAACGTGCCACTTGGTGCCATGGTTTAGTAGTCATGAGGTCTGTGGTGGCAGGTTGGACTTGATGAGCTTTGAGGTCGCTTCCAACCTTGGTGATTCTGTGATTTCATATTACGTATTTGGCAGCAGGTCAACTTCCCTGTTGTGTCTTACCAGGCAGAATCCTGCTGTGAAGGCAACAGTGCAGCAAAGAACAGTTGAAAACCTGTCATTCTTTGGCTCCATACTGGCTTGGTCTTCCATACTGCCATTATGTAGGACATTCTGACACTTTTTACCTTATACAATGGAATATTCCATTGGCTTTCTAGAGGTTATTCTGAAATGTTACGTGTTGGTGTGATTTATAGCATACTGTATTTATTATATAGCATACTATATTTATTGGTTTATTATTGTATTATTGCATTGTATATTCGTGACAGGGATCTTCTTTATGAATGAAGAATGATAACATGCAAAGAAAAGAGGAAGACAAAAAAGGTTTTTCTTCCAAAAAATACAAGGATGGAATATTTTTAATCATTAACATAAAGATGTTGCAACTTTCCAGAGGGGGAGATATTTTGTAGGAAATGTTTAGCCTTGAGGCAGTTTGTTCTTTACACAGAGGCATAAGAAATACAGCTCCTGGCCGTTTTTATCATTACTAATAAATGAATAAGCATGGTTTCTGAGAAAACATGTTTTATCAGAAGGACATTTTACATTGTTCTTATCAATAATTCTATGCAAGGAAAATTCAAGCCTGCGGGCTTGTGTTGTTGCAAGTTTTTTTATGCAGTCACTTTTCATAAAAGAAAAGCAGACTGAGAAGATGATGAATGGTGGATGAAAATTGTAGATGTAATTAAAAGCAAAAATGTTAAACTCCCAAGTTCCTCTAGCAAAGGAAATTAAAAAAAAACCCCCATACTGTACAACTGTGGTTTGATAGATAATTTTCTATTGAAGTGAGCTATATGGATTAAAGTTAGGCAGATTTATATGAGAGACTGACAAACTTTAAGTAGTCATGAATATGTGAATATGAGACTTATTTTGATTCCTATTTTAATTCAAAATATGAGCAGGTTAAGGATTGTACTGGAGTGTGCAACTGGTGCTTATAAGTGAAGAGAAACTGAGAAACAGTAATCCAGTCGGAATACTGCAAGACCTCAGTGGGGGTTGGATAGCTCTCAGCAGATCAGCTACAGAGAGATCTCGTTGCCGCCTACAAGTATATGACCATTACCAAACTAAGGCTCTTGTCAATCAGCTGAAGAACAGAAGAAAGATGAATCAGTGTGGCAGTTTAGGCTGGGTGCCTCCTGCTGCTGCCACACAAGATACACCTCCTGTGTCCCAAGTGTCCAGCCTAGTGGGTGGAAACAGGAAATAGCGTATATCATACCCATAATGTCCTGTGCCCTATAAATCTATCGGCAAAGCCATTCACTTCCTCTTTTTCCCTCTCTACTCCCATGAGAGCTGCTCCCTATTGGGTAACGGTGGGGGAGTATCTGAAGGCCTCTTAGGCCTGGCTAGGCCTAATGCCAGGAGTAGAAAGGGGAGGGGTGGTCTCAGACCTGGCCAGTCTTGAGACCAGCCTAGCAGCAGGGGTGGAAGAAAGAGTCCTGGGAGTTTTGGGTATACCCTCAGGTCGGGAAACGGGAAGTCTTGGGAGGCTTTTGGGTACGTTGTAAGGGGACTCTGTATGCTTTGGGACCTCTTTTGTCACTGTGCTTGTAGCTTTCTGTAAAACACTAATTGCTTTTCCATTTAAACTCTCCATCACTTCTGCAATCCATTTGTATGAGTGTCATTCTTTTGCCCCTCTCAAGGGGCAAGAGAGGATCTGCCTAGCCTGGAACTGGGACAATCAGTCATTAGCATTGGTTGAGATTACCATCCAATTGCTTGAGTACTAGCAAAAAAATAATTCAAAGAGAAGGCCATTCATTAGTCACAAAATATCCTGGCCTTAACTGATTTTTACACTCTTAGTCATGTTTGGTGAATAGTTTTGTAGGGAAGAATTGTCATTTGGGGATTTCAGAGCTTTATCTTTCAGAAGGAAGAAGGCAGCTCACTCAAAAACTGCTTGAGTGAGTGGCATCTCCTAACTTAGGTAATATTTTATCTAAGCAAACAAGACCTTCTCAATCCACTCTCAGGACACTGAGTATTTAACAACAAATTTTCTTTAAATAATCAGGGAAAATACAGTTTTTGATCCTGTGCTTCAATAATAGAAAAATGCCTCAAGCTTGTCTAGCTTCTTTAACTTTCCTACTGAAAAAATTCTTAGCATTTTCCATACCTTTTACCTTTTCCCCACAGCAAACTAGCCTGAACACTTAGGTCTTTGTTAAAGCATGGGTAATGAAATATGTAAGATCAAAAGTTGGCCTATAACAAAGACAATGGATTTTTTGTTGCATGTAGATGCAGATGCCAGTCCTGAATAATACTATTAATTTTTTCCTTGGCGATATATATATATTTTTTTTCCATTACAAGAGCCAAGGCACTGAATCTGCTGATTACAGATTGTAGAATTTCATTGTACTAAGTGCCTATTAAGGATATGTAAAAGGTAGGGGCAGGGAGCATTCAAGTACAAAGCAACTCATGGTAAAGCTTTAGAGGAGAAGGGTTTTTCTGAATGCTAAGAAGACCTATCCAAAAGGAGTGATTCTTAGAAACCATATGACTTTATGGAAAGACAGAGAGACTGAGAGAAGATTTCTAAGAGTAGATATGGTCATTTTGCAAAATGTTTATCACCTGTAGAGAGGGAATACTCTGACAGTAGATGTCTTGCAAGGATCACCTTGTTTTTATTACTTTACATAGGTTTGCTCAGTAACATTGATAATAATTTTAAACCAGCCACATTTTATATGGGCCCAATGCATATACGTTATGGTTCTTGCCCACTAATTTTATATTGCTTTTCAGTGAGAACTGAACATACTGAAAAGTAACCCCTAAATTCAGTTGCTATTACCTCATGATGCAGAACATCCTTGGCACCAAAGCCATTTCCTGTGTACATCACTGTGTGTGACTATCAGTGTAGTACCTCTCTCTGTTCATGATAGAAGGGATGTGGTGTGGGTGGAAGAGGTGAACTGCAGGACCTGCTGTTTTGCAAGTGTTGCTCTATTCTACCCATATGCCTGCAAAATCAGGCTCTGCCTTTGGGATGCTGCATTCTTCAGTGACCTAGAAAGAAGAAATCTTTACTCCCTTCTCTCCTCTGTAATTATCCTGGCTGCTTTGCAGCACATTCTGCTACAAAGGCCTCAGACATATAACCTTCTGTTGAAACTAGTGGGGAATTAGCATTCTCAATACTGTTTTCCTCTACTCCACAGATGATATGTGGCTTTTCCTGAGCACAAAGCACAACAGAAAAATTTGTAATAAAAGGCACTTATTCTACTTTTTATTTCACTCTGAAAGGCTGCACCAAAAGGTTGAAATGTGGGTGGGTGTTCTTTCATTTCAGTTATTTCTTCACGTAAGTCTTTGTTATCTTTTGGTTTTCTCATTATCTGCTTAATTTTTCATATTCTCAACTCTTGACTTCTTTTGCTTTTTGCTGCTATTCCCTCTGATAGTTGTGCCTCAGACATCTTGATCCTACATTACATTGTGTGACTGACTGTTAGAACTTGGCACCCGGCTGAGTCAAAACCACAACACTGAGAAGAATAGATTCAAAACAAGGAACATATATTTGTTCATACTCTGTCACAGAGAAAATTGAGTCTGATAAACATGAAGACAAAGAAGTTTGCTTTGTAGCAGCTAGAAGAGCAGCTACAAAGCAGAGTACAAAGCAAAAAGAAGAGAAGCTTATGCCCCTACAAAGAAAAAATGTTACCTTTGCACAACCCCATAGGCCTCCTCTGTTCTATGTTTGTTCTTACAGCTGTCATTTGGTAACTGTAGCAACCAGCACCAGAACAAGGGGACACAGTCTCAAGCTGCACCAGGGGAAGTTTAGGCTCGAGGTGAGGAGAAAGTTCTTCACCGAGAGAGTGATTTGTCATTGGAATGGGCTGCACAGGGAGGTGGTGGAGTCACCGTCCCAGAAGGTGTTCAAGAGGGGATTGGACGTGGCACTTGGTGCCATGGTCTAGTCATGGAGTCTGTGGTGACAGGTTGGACTCGATGATCCTCGAGGGCTCTTCCAAAATTAGCGATACTGTGATACTGTGATACTGTAACTGCCCACTGAAGGGTTGTTAAGATGAAGAGTATTATATAGCCTATAGGCTATTATATAGACTATAATTCTTCATAAAAGAGTATTATATAGTATAGAAGTATTATATGGCATATGCATAAAAGTATTATATAGAAGATACAAAATTCAGTGATTCTGTAAAGAGTGTATCTCACTTTCATTGCAACAGAGCTTTGCATTGAGAGAATAAAAAAAAAAAAAGTGAGGAACCAAGAAAACTGTCAGGAGTAGATAGGGTGCTGATTGTGAAAGCATGAAATTTTGTTGGGCAAAGAGATCTGTGTTACATGACGGCTGAGAATAAGCCATATGGTAAAGAGCTAGCTCTCTATTTCACTTTAGCTGAGTGTAGGAAAATTGCTCATATCTCCCATAAATTACAGTGTTTCTCCACTTTATGTACACTCTCATAGCTCTTGCATATTAAGTAACACTTATAAAAAATTCACAAAGATAACGAGTCCAAAGTATTCAAAATCCAATACCAGGCTCTGTAATGGCAAAGTCTTGCACAAAAATTGAACCCTGCTTCCATTCATCCGAGAGCTTGCAGGCACTTAACAAGGCAGTAGTAGAGTTCATGCTTAATAGCCTGCTTCCACGCTCATTGGCTGCGGTATAGATTATATGAGTTCAATGAACAGTTCTTTATGTGGCTTATCTCAGACTCTCTTTTATCTGAATTTATTATGTCTGGCAGTTCTGTGCATAAGCCCAGGCTGTAAAAGATGATGGCTGTACTTCTGAGATATATGTCCCTCTTTTCCTAGTTCCTGGAAGTCCTCCAGCGTGGCTGAGGAGATTAGGACAGGGATGTTTGGCTGGATGTGATCTGGGATCCTTAGTTCCTTCTGCATCTTTGAAAGCTTAAAAAGGAACACAAAACTGTAAACTCCTGTAGCAAGTAATGTGTTCACTGAGCTGATACAAGGCTCTCATTGTAACAGTGCCTGCTTTGTCTTCCACAGCGATGCACTTGTACGCGGGTGCACGGTAGTCCTTGATTTTGAAGGATTTTCACTTTTTCAGTGGAACTTGGCTCTGAACTGGAGCTTTGTGGCAGATAAACATACTTTGTTCTCCATCTTTTTTTACAGATAAAAATCATTTTGGTTTGTGTTGAATTGGAAATTAAGATTGTAGATACTGAGTTTATGTAGGTAAGCTTTGGAGTATTTTCTTTAAATGCCGCTGATGGGTTGGTGACACTTGGGGTACTTACAATCTACAGCATTCAAATTTCTTGGTCTCTTGTGAGAACATTAGCAAATACTAAGTAGTTCACAAAATCCAGGTCAGCAGCAGAGGGTATTTAAAACAAGTGGAAGAGTCTGGCTTGGATATTTTCATCTTAGTTGCTATCATGTTATATAAATTTTTGCAGTGATATCTTCCTAGGTGAGAGCCTTGCTCTGCTAGATGGTATGAAAATACACAGTAGATGATAATGCCTCACAAAGAACAGGCAGAGTTAACATGGGCACAGAAAACAAGATGAGGTTAATTGATTTGACAGGAGTAAATGGTATTTTGTCTGGCAAAGGAAGGTTGTCCTAAGGTAATGGAAACTACATTTAAGATGTTACCACAAGTCGGCAATCCCTCTGCCTTAACAAATCTCAGAGGTTCCCACAGGTATGTACTAATTTAATTTGGACAACTGCAATCAATAAGCAATGACTGTTGAAGATGGTGTGGTGTAGGCTTCACAACAGTTTCCAGTCTTAATTTTCAAAGAAATTGTTGTACTTATGTGCTTATTGTACTTAATAGCACAGTAGCTGAGTAAGAGTGTTCTGCAGCTTTCTAATTTTCCTATGCAAGCAGCAGTAAATATTTCCAAAACAAAGAATAATGTTTAATATTTGCATTTCACAAACAGTACACAAGACTGACTGGTAGATTTAAAAGAAGGAATCCATTATGACCTTCTACATTATTTGACCTTCTTTGCAGTCCAATCTTTGCATAATTGTGTTCTGCTGCAATTTCTGCAGTAAATATGTACCTTGTGGAGTGAATTTGTGACATTCAAAATCAGTTCAGTCTATGAAGTGCAGAGAATTAGGTACATATCTGGAAGAGTTGTTCTAGAATTCCCTCTTGCTATTATAAGTGTCCATCTCTTCTTTTCTGGCCTTATCTTAGCTGTTAGTTTCTAGATTTTGCTATGACTACCTGTGCCTTCTGCTGTCAGAAATGTCTGTTAGGTGATCATTGCTTATGATCAAGTTACACTAATAAACCTTCAATGCAAGAAGTGATTGTGAGATGGAGATAATGAAATGCCTAAGTGAAAGCAGATGCTCAGTCATTCTTCTGGTTTCTTTCTGAATCTTTTCCAAGTTTTCAACATCTTTTCAGAATTGTTGGTGTTCAAACTGGGCCCAGTGTATGGCATTGTCTAGATATTGCAATGTACATACTGGCTGCTGAAGCATCACTACCATCAACATGGTCCCTTATGCTTTCAAAGAAGGTCTAGGTTACCATTTTGTGCTGGGAGTTCTTATATGTGCAGTCTCACTTATAGCCTTTTTGGAGTAACTGCTTTCTAGGCTCAGTACACATAATAATGCCTAATGTTTACAAGTCCTCCACACTGAAATATTTCTGCATGGTATTTGTTTCTAATCTGTTTGTAATGAAGTGACACAGAAGTATAATTTATATGAGTCCTTAATTTTTTTATGTCTACTTTTAAAGAGCTCCTCCCTGGCTAAAATTTGTGTTCTGCTCAATGAGGAAAAGAAGAGAAAGCAGTATTTGGTATGTGGTGTATTGTGCTTTTCTTGGGTACACCTGGTGAAAAAGAAAGTATATGTTCATCAGACAACATACTTGTGAGGCTTGGGTCAAGAAAAGAACAATACCTAATTTCCTTGATGAATATTCCATGCATGAATTAAATTATTACCATTACAGCATAGATTCCTGGAAGTTCTCAAGGAAAGAAATATGGGTAAGGCTGGGGGGATTGTTACAAACTCATCCTTCATAAATTTTGTTTGCTTGTAAAAACATACAGAGGACACAGAAATATTATCTGCAGGCCTTCTAAAACAGGTGGAGCAACAGAAAGAGTCAATGTGATGAATGTGTTATCAATGACAATATACAGCTGAACATCAAAGCAAGTATAGATTGTGGAATCTAAGCCAGGGAACCTGAAAATCATTGTGCTAAAATTCTTCTTTTCTTTCAGTGACTGTTTTGTTGTTGGGGTTTTTTTGTTTGCTTGGGGTTTTGTTTGTTTTGTTTTTCCTAAAACTGAAGAATGGAACAATATGTAACATTGTCCAAGAAGTTGTTATGCTTATGGTACAAAACAAACATACTTAATATCACAGCAAAAGCACATTCGTTTGTAAGACAACTCTATATCAATTATCCACTATAGCCAAACTTTGCAAGGAAGACTGCTGCAGTTCTTTTTATGTAAGTGCTCTCGAAAGAACAGCTATAAAGAAAATGATCATAATTTGCTGCCATTGAAAGTAGAGATTATGGTTGTTAACACACATTATTAGAGAGTAAATAAAGCTTGCTGGAGAAATTTACTCAAATACAGATACAGAAAAAGTTTTGCAGCTTTTTTAAAATCTAGTGACAATGCTTTAGAACTTTCCTCTTTTCCCCTATCATCTGTTCTTAAAAGTTTTTGGGATCTAATTTTAAATTCACTTACTGCAGTTGCCACTGCAGCTTGTAGTTTCCTGGCCTCCAACTGTGCTGAATCTGCACCAGCTTCTAGTTAATCACTGACATGAGTTGCTGCTTCTCTGAGGAACGACTCCGCAGAATGTAGGAAGTGCTGGTGTGGTCTGTGGACAGTTTGTCACCATATTCAGTACCTCACTGTATAAGATTGCCTAAGTCCTGTGATAAAAAAATAACTTCTTGGTTCAATTATAGGAGATCCAAGCTGTTTTCAGTGGGGAGGAAACTGCATCTCCTGTAGATATGGACTACTGGACTGGCAAATATTCTCTGTCCTGTGCATAAACATGTCCCCCACTGGATAAGATATTATGTTTACTGTAATGTAGTGCTGGAGAAAAATTAGAGACAGGCTTGAGAAGCTGTTGACACCCTGCAAATTAATTTAGGTACAAGTTACAGTTCTCGGGAAAGAGGTGAGAAGAGTCTAAGGAAAGAGCAGAGAGCAGGAGTGTGGGCAACTTAGGGTTTCTGACAGCCACTAAGCAGAAGCAGGAAGAGAGATTATGAAATGGATTTAATAAGTGGGAGATAGGGATAAACTGTGGAAGGTGAGAAATGAATTTAAGAACAAGAATGGGAAAACAATGCAAGATTTAAAAGGGACAAAGTTATTTGCTTGTGAGCAGCACTTGGAACATATGTCTAGTTAACAATCAATAGGCTGTATGGGCTGCTTCTGGTCTTCACTGTGGATTTAGTTAGATTCATAGGCTGAAAACCCCTCCACACTGATGGTTCTCTTTTTGGTAACTGTTCTCACACTTCTCTCATGGCAGTGGTACTTACTGCACCTAGAGATTGTTTGCATCAGAAAGGTGCTGCTTCAAGGCCAGGTACATGCTATCTGCCTTGGTGGTTGATGATACATACACTGCTTCAAAATTAACTGGGACCATGGCTGTCCAAAAATATCTTCAGTACAAAAATAGAACTCAATCTCCTTATTTATGGACCAAAATGTGGTTTATTTTTGTAATAAAAAATAGAGTACTTATCACTATGTCATGCAAGTACCTCTAGATAGATGTCTGTATCATCCTGCAGCTTATTTGTGGGAGGGACATGCTATTATCCTCCTTTATAGTTGGGAACACCAAAGCAAAAGGATTTCAGACTCAACTTTCAAAACCAAGCCTTTGATCTTTCTGTCACAAGACAGTTTCTTATACTCCACAGCAAATGCTCAGAGACTGATTGGAATTGGAATTGTTTGCACTAGGATATTCTTATTGTGGGTGTAGAGTTCCTTCCTTTTTATTCCCTCCCCCCAGCTTTCTAATTTGCATTCAGGTGGTGTTGCATGGAATTGAAAATACTTATCAAAAGTAGACCCCTTATAAGTTGGGAATTTAGTGAAAAATCAAGATTGTAAAGAGTGTATCCTTAGATCAGCTATTAAGCAATCTTTCATTTTTTTTTTCTCTCTCCCCCCTCCTCCTTGTTCCAGTCATATTTTGTTGTTCAATATGATGTGTTTATGTTCTGTTTGCTCTGTAAAAGCCAGTTTGTGTACTTGCCATTTCTCTCCAGTTTGTTAGTTTTAAACAAACTAGTCATCTATTCAGTTTACTTTCCTCCTTGTCCATAGTCCACTTTGTATTTTCATCCTTTAAAAAAATTACACCAATCCTTCCCATTCTCATATTCCCAGTCTTTTGAGGGAAGAGAATTGGACAGACATATATTTTCTGGGGATACAACTCACAGCTCTCTGTCTCTTCAGAACTGCTAAGATACAGCAGTTGTCTTTCCCAGCCACACCAGAAGCACAATGTTACAGGTTTGATAACTTGTGTATAACTTGCATAAAACCTCTCTTAGTGGTTTTGACTCTTTTCCTAGTACAGTGAAGGTAGTATCTGTACATTCCTGTTTTGTTTTAAAGAACTACTGAAATTACTTTAAAATGCCCTGAAAAAAGATGGAAGCAGGTTATGAGTTTTCAAAATATGTCTGTTTCTGAAAGCAAGGATGAAAATCCACTAGCTCTCCATCACCCTTGCAATCCAGGATTCCACACAGTGTTTAAGAAGTATCTATGTACATAGGAATTTACTTAGTGTTAGGCAATGTGTCAGAGCAATGGCTTCATACCTTCTTTAACTTCCAGCCTGTTGCAAAATCATTATCAGGGGACCCTAGTAATATTTATAGTGGCCTTCTTATATGAGGGTTGCACTGCACCTCAATTTGTTAGAAATTTAAAGGAATGTTTCTGTGTTGTGATTGTGTGACTTTAATCTTTGCTTGTAGCTCATTATTATTTCCCTGCAAAATAACAAATTAATTACTGCTGGTGAAATTTGATGGAATTTCATTTCTTGCTTTTGATGGTGTAACCACACTCAGCTCCTCAGGAAATAAATCTTGTACAGCACTCTGTTGCAGTTTAACAAAATTTATGCTATTGGTTGGAGGAACTGCTGGAAATGTTGTATTCAAGGCTCTCCAAAATGTAATTGAGACTGTCAGGAGAAATCATTACAAAATACATGATTGCTCAGATTTATCTGCTACACCGGACAGCTTTAAAGCATGCAATATGTACAAAAGGTGGAGTGCTGCAGAGCTATTCAGGTACAATAGCACAGCTCTGGAACGTGGCCAAGTAAGTCACACATTTGTTCTAGCTACATATATTTTAAATATAAAGGAATGATTACCAGTGTCAGGTGCTTTATATGACTCACATCAATTTTGAGAAGAGCAGAGTATAAAACCCAAGAACTCCTCCGTGCGTTCGATTTAAAGGCAAGATACAGAGGACTCAATGAAATTGGCAGGAAAGACACTCAGTCCTTTACTCTGAGTTTTAAAAGCAGCTGTTTTATTAGCTATGGATGTAAAATGTGAATTCCCATGACAAATCTTAAGGCAGTGCATTTCTGATATTCTGATCAATGGCTTTTAAAAAATGTTATTGATAACTGCATTTATTCTGCCACTGTTCTCTGCGGTTGTTGTCAAGCTTTATGGAATAATCTTGTGATCTAACTGATGATTATAATTGCTCTCTGCAGTTTATTTATAAAGCAGGAAAGCATGTATCTTTTACACTTTTCAGAAATAAATCTTCTGCTTTAGAAGTGTAATGAAGAAAAATGACTGAACAGTGAAGAAAAACTACCCAGAATTAAGTATTACACAGTACCGCAGTTACTAATGGTATGTAGAAACTCAAACTCAGATGTATCAAACCTGAAACTACAAAACATGCATGTAAGCCAGATAATTTATATATGAAAAGAATATTGAGAGCTTGAAATTTACTTGTTCATACTTTATAAAATTTACTTGTGATAGGATTTCACTCTCATGATGTCAAGTGAAAGGCTTTACACACCTCATTGTGTTGGAGGTGTTCAAGAGGGGATTGGACGTGGCACTTGGTGCCATGGTTTAGTCATGAGGTCTGTGGTGACAGGTTGGACTTGATAATCTTTGAGGTCTCTTCCAGTCTTGGTGATTTTGTGATCTATATGAAAGGTGTCAAATGACTTAGATTTTGGGCCAGTTTTCTGTATGCTATCAAACACATTTATTGAGAGATTTGGGAAAAGATACAGGAAATGGGATTAGATGTTTAGCTAGGTAAAAATTGGAGTTTATGAAGAAAGCAAAAGGAAATAAGGAAAAGCTCAAATTTAGATGCAAATAGAATGTTATAATGGCAAAAGTGCCTAATCCTACCAGAGAGGACTCAAAGACTGAAGCTCATTTTTAGATCTGAATATACCTCATGTAATTAGAAGCCACTGCTTACTGCAGTGCTGTACATTGCCATAAGTAGGGAAAAGTGGGTTTATCACTATCTTATTTACTTAAACCTTGTGAATTTAGTAGAGTCTTGAAGTCCTGCAGATACAAAGAGCACTGTGGGTGAAATACTCTTGCTGTTTGTGTGCAAAGCTAGTATTTAGTATTTTCTTCTGATGTGAAAACCTGGTTCACAAGCAACCGTGTGAAACAGTTGAGAGAGGAAAGGTCTATAAAGACTCTAAGTGCAATATATCTTTATATTTAATGTCTTCATAATGTTTTCTGATCATGAACATCTCTATAAATTTGGGCTAATTGGACAGGGAATCAGTTGTGCTAAGGTGACACATAGGCTCCAAAACATACCCATTTTGGCTTGCTGAAAGTCTGCTCCTTGGCTTAGCTGCTCATGTTACTTTTGCCTGATTTATTTCTGAGTCTTTGTGGGAAATGAGCTACGACTAGAACAATTTACTGTCTTAAGTAACAGAGATGACCCTTCTGTACTATTTCTCATAAACACTGGAATAAGAGAACAGATGCAAGTGAACTCTGTCACATACACAGTATCAGTTTACACAAACTTATGGTTCTCCAGTCTTTAGTACTTGTGTTGATCTTAAACATTGGTCCTTCCATTTCATTGCTTGATCCTGATCATCTTAAGGATAATCATTCAGTTAGTGTCAGTGCAAAGGGACACTGCAAAGCTATCGTTCTGAGAGATGCTCCTCAAGGGAGGAATATGACATTTCTGGAAGGCTGTCAGGGCCCTCATGAAGTGTTAAGATTATTTAGGTGGCTGTGCTACAGAGAAATGTACATTAACTTGAAATATGGGAAATATCTATAATAAAGAGTTCCAGTTTATTTGATCAGGGGAAAAACTCAGATAAAGAAAACCCCTGGGTGTTTTTAAAATGTTCCTTAATGCTTTTTATATTCCTCAAGATGCAGTGAAGGTCAATGCAGTAGGAAATGTCTCCATTGATTTAGATAAACGGTACCTCTCTGCAATACATTCCATTTTCCCTTTTATCCACTTGAAGAGCTACCATAAGACTTTACCTTAGGCTGTCAGGCAGTGTGCAAATTTTTCATAACCCCTGGTGAGGTTATTAGGTTGGCATATCTCTTGCCCTTTAGGGCAAGCACTTCCACCAAGAGGCTCTTTCATTTGTTGTTGTTATCGTGGTGCTTTCATTATAAATATTTATTTCTGCTAGTAATTAATTCCTCTTGTATTTTATTAGCCTATAAACCAGGATGATGCGTGAGTTAATTTGACTTTAATAGAAAGATGAGAATAAAAATATTTCTTCTTTCATGTTTTATTTGTCTTTTGCCATGGTTGCTCTGTAACCATTTCTGACTAATACTGCAGGGTTTATAATGCACAGCAGAATACTGAAAAACAAGACAATGTCCATATGTAGTCAGCAGATCTAATGGTAGCTACTAACAGCAAAAGCGTTCTAGAAACTCCCAGTGGTAAGAACGTGGCCCTATGAACTCAACAGGAGTTTTGAAGTTTGCCTCCCTTTCAATCCTGATACAGAAGCTATTGCTACAGGAAGAAAACTTGTTTAATAACTAGATAAAAATACATAAATACATAGGATAAAGACATGCAAACATTGTGCTGTGGCTCCCACTTTTTAAACAGCTTTCACCCACTAACACACCAGCTGTAGTGCTGGAGACTGCTGGGGTTTTCAGATATACTTGCCAAGATATTTGTTTTTAATAGAGGAATGCAGATTTGTCAAGCCTTTTGATATTGGTTTAATGCTTACATTTGCTACCTTCTTTCTAGCTGCAAAGTTACCACACTGATTTGTAGCTGCTCCTGTGCTTTCAGGTGTGCTTTGTGCAGGCAGAGCAGGAACTAGAGGGAATCTATGGTACTACACACCGTGGAGCACTTGTCCTTTCAGGGGAGTTGTATCCTCTGAGATGAACCAGGCAGCACTTCACTGCCACTGTTTCTGTTCTGTATGACAGTTAGAGATTAGGGGTTGCTCTGACAGGACTTTTTGGCAGATCAATGCAGTTTCAAACCTCAGACTTGACTCTTTACTGAATTGGTAATACACGTTGCCAGTGATTAGCTCTTAGGCCCTGTAACTGAATGTCACTACAGATAAAATCAATCAGGTTTTAGCAAACTTATCCCAATTTAGCTGCAGGTGCTGCTATCCTGATGTAATTTTTATTATGATGATTTGATCCATGAAAACTGAAGGTGGCCACTTCCCAAGTACTCATAGATGGAGGAAGTCTCAGCTTTCTTTGTGTTGCAGGCGTTTGATACTCTTCTTACCCCCTTCTGAAATGGAAAAGGGGGATCTCATCAGACTGTACCATCTTACTTTTATTACCTTATTCTTTCCCTTATTCTTTTGACTGCAATGTGATTACTTTAGAAAGATGTGGGAAAAGTTCATTCTCAGAGGGGTATTGCAAGATGAGTGCTTCTATCTAAAGTCCAAAACAGATTTCTCACAGAGATTAACAGAGCATAGGCAATAATACCAGAGATAATTTACTGAAAATAAAAACATTCAACATCTATAATCAAGATTTCTTAGCTAAATTATTGCTAATGGATTGAAAGATCTTCCATTAGCTTTCACTGTCTTTGCCTTGTACAAACTTTAATGAAAAATTTGAAATGCTAACTTGAAGGGAAAAAATGCTCTGAGTTAGTAGGCTGAAGTGTCTCCATAAATATTATCATGACTGTCAGAGCTGGCTTGAGTAAGGCAGTGGCACCACGTTTGTAGGGACAAGACTGAGAGGAGTGTGGAGGAAGGAACTTTATCCAGGAAGAAGTGAGCTGTCAGATTAATTTGGCCATAGTGTGGAACTTCCTTCTGGGATGTGTATTTAGGAAAACTGCAGTCTTCTAGACATAATCTTCCCTGCTCAAGTGTTAGTCAGGAGTGGATCCAAATAGCCACAAAAGGAACCCAAAGTTGCATCTCTTCCAACACAGCTAATTGATTCAACTGTCGCATTAGTGAATTGGGCTGGATAATGAGGCTTGTTTTGTTTGAAATCTCTTGGTTGTCACCTGAATGGAGCAACAATTTGTTTTAATTGGCATGCTTTCTTTGGGGTAGGAAATAATGTTTTGTGGGCCCAAGTTGGGCTGTAACGTTGAGAGCCCAGAAAAGGTTTTTTATTGAAGAACTTAGAGCTCTGAAACCGCTTAAAACCTGCAGCCATTATTTGCATTCTTTATCTTTGCCTTCGGCCACTGAGAGCACTCAAGAGAATTTATGGCTTTTTTAGACTCTGGAAGCTGAATTGCTATTCTTTGTCAGTCTCTGGTGGCGTTTCATAGGCCATGCATGCCATAACCCTTTCTGCAGTGCAGCCAGAGTTTCCCTGAATCACTCCTGACAAAGTATACTTAAGTTGTTAGATTGCACAGTTCCCCATTGCAAAGACTTTGTAAACTCAAGCTCATAAATAAAACATATTCTAAATAAACATCTTTAGGTTAATCCCTAAAAATATTTTTAATCTAATGGAGATTTTGATCTGCACAAATTGTATTGCATCATGTTTTAACCATAGGTTAGCTTACATCAGAAAGGAAAGCTAGATAAATGTACAGCTAGCCCACACTTCTGTGTTCACCTTTGAGTATGTATTGAGCTGCTACTTCGGTTGGTTTGAAACTGCCAGCAAACAGCTATAGTGCAGAAAATTTCTGATTGGAAAAAAATGGTTGAAAGTCAGTGATTAGAAGTAGAAGTTCTCAGAATGCTTCCTTCCTTCCCAGTAACAAGGATGGCTCTGGATCTTG
The DNA here is from genome assembly GCA_033816785.1 of Picus viridis. Taxonomy (NCBI): domain Eukaryota; kingdom Metazoa; phylum Chordata; class Aves; order Piciformes; family Picidae; genus Picus; species Picus viridis. Next base: position 9,161,665 of record CM066581.1, read on the forward strand.
CCACATTCTCTTTTGATGTGAGATTCACGTGGTCAAACTGTGGTGGGGTGGAACTATTCCTTGAGATTGCATTTCCAAGACACAGTTTAAAGCTCAGCAATAGAGGGATTGCAAAAAGCGTAAATTGAGATTAAACAATGAAAAACAAATGACAGGATTAAAAAAGAAAAAAGTTAGTGTGAAGATTCTGTGCCCTTGAAATAACATTCCTAATACTTAAAAAGTAGATGGTAAAGTCATCTTGTGGCTTTTTATTTAAAGTGTTGTGCATCTCATTCAGTGTTGTACATGATAACATGAAATTGTATTTCTTTCTGAAGCTTCGTTTCTGTTACTGCCTCTTTTTTATTTCTAGAAAGTGTTTCTTAAAGAAACCTGACAGGATACTGTGTGCTGCTGCTTTTTAGAATAGAATAGAATAGAATAGAATAGAATAGAATAGAATAGAATAGAATAGAATAGAATAGAATAGACCAGGTTGTAAGAGACCTTCAAGATCATCACGTCCAACCTATCAACCAATCCAATCCCCCTAAACAACTAAACCATGGCACCAAGCACCCCATCAAGTCTCCTCCTGAACACCTCCAATGATGGGGACTCCACCACCTCCCGGGCAGCCCATTCCAATGGGCAATCACTCTCTCTGTATAGAATTTCTTCCTAACATCCAGCCTAAACCTGCCCTGGTGCAGCCTGAGACTGTGTCCTCTTGTTCTGGTACTTGCTGCCTGGGAGAAGAAACCAAGCTCAGCCTGTCTACAACCTCCCTTCAGGTAGTTGTAGAGAGCAATAAGGTCTCCCCTGAGTCTCCTCTTCTCCAGGCTAAACAGCCCCAGCTCCCTCAGCCTCTCCTCATAGGGCTTGTATTCCAAACCCTTCACCAACTTTGTTGCCCTTCTCTGGACATGTTCCAGAGAAGCCTTTCAGAGTCTAATGTTCATTTGACTGTTTTCAAGGTGCACTGAAGTATTACATCTACAGTCATTATCTTCACAAAGTACATTTTTGTCTCCCATTTGTGCATATTGGCTTGTTTCAGAGTTACTCCTGAGTTCTGGGCCCCTGGGTTTTGGTTCCTTGTTGCTTATTTAGCTTTTCTAAAAGACTATTAATAAACATGTGAGGTGATGGATATTTTGTCAGCTGAAATGTCAGTATCTTCCCTGCAAAGGATGAAGGGCAAGGATGGATTTGTAACTTGTCACAGACAGGCTTCCTTCTCATATTATCATTTATCAGTGCCATTTTTAATTGTTTGCATTTTGAGAGGAAGGTGGCAATGAATCATTAAAAGAATCTAAGAAAGTACATGCACTTTTCAAACAAATGAAACTAAAAAGAATGGTCAACCTTGGGCTCTGCCAGCCCTGAAAGTGTCCCTTTAAATAACTTAATGAGATTCCAGTGGATGTTTGTGCCCTTTGTGAGTTTCATTTTAAAACGTAGCAGGTTCCAACCTATTTGTAAACGCATTACCTGCATTTCCTTCTGTCTTCAAAGGTTACAGATTTGGAAGAGAAGATGAAAGCCATTGTAAGAGAGTGTTTGAGACTTTCAGTCCCATCTTTGCCCTTGTTTTTCACACTCCACAGGCAGCACGGTGGTAGAATGCACAGTGGGATACCTGCTTTAGAGGCCTCATTTTACCTTTAAAAGCTATGCTGCTGACAGTGCATTTTTAAAAAGGTCTTAAAGTTGAACTGGCAAAAAGATCTATATAGTAAATAACAAAGACTTTGATGTTTTTTGTTTTCTTTCCCTCTGAAATTTTCAATGGGGTTGAAAGGTCCTGTGAATTGAATGACCTACCCAGGAATAGCTTTTGTCAGAATGTTATGTGGATTTGAATGAGTCTTGCTCCCAGCAGATTATTGGAGCTTATAATTAGCTTGGCTGTAGCTTTACCTATGTGTCTAAAATATGGATTTAAGAAAACAGAAGTTTTATTAGAAGCATAAATCTTTCATCTCTGCATTATAATTCTTCTTCTGGACCTATTATTATAAGTGCAGCTATATGTGTTTGGATGTAATTATGTACAGTAAACAAGAGTAAAGCAAGCTGCAAATGAAGTTTGGAACAGTTGAGTGGTTTTGCAATTGCTCAACATTCAGTTCTTGTTTTGGTTTTCTTGCTGGGCTGAATTTTGATTGTTCAAATTTATTTTCTTTATCAAAACTAGCTAGGATCTATTTATTCACCTTTCCTCTTGAAGTGTTGTCCAATGCACCTCTGACCGATACTGATGTGATAAGTCTATACAAATATTTAGCATCCATTTATGTAAGATTTAGGATACACAATGTCTAAGTTTTCATTTTGAAAACTTCTTGTCTGCTGCTACTGCTTTTTCTGACTTGTGGTGGTACATTGAGTGAAAGATAAAAATAATAAAAACATCCTAATAGAGAGTGCTCTGCTAAATTCAACTGGTTTATGTTTTTCACAACTGATTTCTGTGCTCTTCATATCAAAGCAGTGCAGGGTGCTATCTGACAAAAGCCTGATGTATTATGTGTGTTTGTTCCCTGAGTATAGTTAGCCTACTAATAGGGTACAGAGTTATTCCAGGTCATGAGAAGTTTGAGGTCTGAATTGTGATGGGCAGGCATTATTAGCTCCTGCTAAAGTCTTCAGAAATTGGAAGTGCTCTTCTCTTCAATAGTCTCACATCCAGAACCATTACTGACACAGTTCTTTTCTGACATTAATTCTGTAAAACAGTGAAGTGGGTTTTTTTCTTTCTACTGTTGTGGGTTGTGGTTTGGGTTGGTTGGTTGGTTTGTTTGTTTTTATTGTTTTTGTTTTGTCTCTTGGTTTGGGTTTTTTCCTTCCATACCTTGAAATAACACCAGATGAGACTGGCAGACTCATGAGCATAAGGTCTTGAGAAAAGCAGGTTTTAGTGGGGTACCCAAAGATTAACCAGGGCATTTTCAGTGCACTTGAAACAGTGGCAAGGGCTGTTAAAATTTGTTTGAATATGTAGTTCAGGCTGGATTAATCTCATCTACTTGAGGTGACTAATCTCACACCTTTAGACTTTGGAGAGTCTGACACCTCCAAAACTAAGATTTGAAATAACTTTAGATATCTCACAGAATCAGCCAGGTTTGAAGATACCTCCAAGATCATCAAGTTCAGTCTCACTCTCCCCAGCCTTCCTTTTACTCATGCTTTCTGTTTATTACTTTGGGAACTTAGTGGCATACATGCCCAGCATAGGTAACAGATACTTGATAGCCTAATTCAAGCCTTTGTATTGTAATTATAAAGACGCTAGGGCTTGTTTGTTGGGGGTTTTGGCCAAGATGGCATGCACTTGTTTAAATACAATCCTACTTACTACTGCCAACAATACTTAATTCCTACAAACCTCGGACATCTGATTGCTGGTATTACAAAGATACTAAGTCTGTATCTGACTTAGCAATTTTTATATACTCTGGAGGGAGTATGTTCAGACTTACTAAAATCCCCTGCAAATTATTGTGCATTTGTTGTAGATGGCAAAAAAGATGGTCTTGAAAGAGTAGCTCCCTATGCAGATGCTGCCACTTAAAAATATCTGAAAAAAAGCTGCAGATTGATTAGCAGCACTCAATTTCTAATAAATTTGAAAGAGAAAATTAATGTAGCAGCAGATAAAATAATACATATAGCCAGCTGCAGGATTTTTCAGGCATGGTCTAGAAATGTAAATAGAACCAAACATTTGACATTTGGCCTGAATAAGGTGTTGGATCTAATTATCACTGATTAATCTGGTCTTTATGGCAGTGGCTCATTTGCCAGCTGGCCACAATTTCCATGAAATAATTCACTGCATGTTGTCTGTTGAACAGTGCACAGGTCCAAGCCTTCTTGATTTCACATGTTCTCTAGCTGTTCATTCTGTGCCATATAACATGTTCTTGGCCACCTCTTTCATTTGTGCTTCCTTAACTGTTTTTAGATAGGCAATTATATTTAAGTAAAATACATTTCACAAAATGTAATAAAGTATGGATTGGTTTTAGACAAGTTCTTCTTTACTCAAGCAAATGTATGAAGTAATTAGCAATATCATCCTAGGTCCTAGAGGTGTATTTGAAAAAGGCATAAATAAGATATCTCTGTACTTAGTTGTAGGATTTCAGTGCTGTATAAATGTTGGAGATAGTTTATGTGCTGCTTCTCTTGGCCTCCTATTGACATCATGGTAACAAGTGCTGTGAAAGAGATGTATGAGACAGAATGAACAAATCTTATGGTTAGAAATCCTCCTTTTCTACTCCATCTTCTGCTTAAGAAATCCTCGGGTTGAACTTGAGATGTTTGACACACACTGTAAGTGAAATAATGGTCTCCTGAAAGTTTCCTCTGTGATCAAGACTGTCCAAATCTGAGATTGCTTAAGGCTGTCTTTAATTAGTATCTTTGTTTTCCGCAGCTGACATAGCTCCAATATTGCTGACAGTCATGAACATGCAATACAAGGAGGACTAGATGTCAGACATTCCTGACTCTTCACTTTAAATTGGATGGAGGGTGGGAGAAACCCAAGAAGAAAAAAGTATGGAAGTCCATTGTGTGTCTGAGGGGCATTAGAGCACACTGGAGACAAAAATAGACTGCTAGTCTCCTTAGCTACCTTCTGAGCTACTGGTTCTTACCTCTTTATTCAGGCCTCCAAGGTGAAAGGCTAATAAGGCTGTCTTCCCTTGAAAGCTCCAGGGGTTAAGGCTATTGAGTAGTGATGATGGCAATCTATTCTAATGTTTAAACTACTGTTAAACTGGAATTAGATTCTAGGGTTGACAGTTTGAAACTGATGTAGATTTGTACCTTCGTTACCTTCTGTGTCTCAGCTATCTACCGAAAGCACTGCAAAGCCTTCCCCTGGTAAGCAGCTGTAATCGCAGCAGGGTCAAACCTCTAACTTCTGTGCTTTTGATTTGTAATCTCTAATGTTTCCCCTCCCTTGTATCTTTTTGATTTAAAACATTTTTGATTTACTGGGTTCTGTGTGTTAAAGGAAATTAACCACTCCCTGTCCAGAAGACTCAGTTCAGAAGTGAGTGGCCTTTGCACCTGGGATTTGTGAGTGTTACTTGTTGGGGAAGGGGAGTACCAAGGCTTAACGCAGGCAGACACTTTCAGTTAGCCCATCTCTTTCAGTGGAGTGCATATGGAGTTCACTGACTGCAGCAGACTTCTGATGCTATGTCTGTCTTTCCTATTTTCAGCTTCTAGCACAGGCTGCTGGTGCTGGTTTTTAGGTATCTCAAGGGATGTGAACTGTTCACGTCCCTTTGCAAGCTCTATTAGGTCCACCCACAGTACTCTCATCTGCTTGAGGTGAGCTTAGGATGTGAATTTAGATTGCACATATGGCAACATATTGGACTTAGTATTGACTTCAATTAGACTTGTATTAGCCTGGGGAACTTGGGCAAAGTATTCCTTAATTAAAATGAAATAAGTGTGAACCCCAAGCAGAGAGTCCAACCTTGTTCTGCTCTCATAAACATGCACACAGCATTTGATACTGACTTCAAATCAGAGAGGGCTGAGAAAGACTAAACTAATTTCTGTTCTGAGTTTTATGAGTGGTAAAACCAAAAAATCTAATTCTAGTATTAGGCTTTGCCTCAACCTTTCAATAAAGAACTATTTTTTAAAGGTGATATTCCCTGTAGTGAGTTTTAGCTGTCTGTATTATCAGGCTGTGAGTACTGTTTGTGAGCTGGTGCCATACACTTGATACTCCCTATAGATTGTAAGATCTAGAGGTATCATTCATGAAGTGCTAGTTATGTAGTTTTGAAGGCTCAAGTTTTGGCATCACAGTGAAAATTTGCTTCAAGATGGCATGAGTGATTTGCAGAGATAACTATTTTAGTTAAAATGTTAAATGAAATGTCAGTTGTTACTGTGAGACTTCAGTCACCAGTTAACTCGGAGTGTTCTGGTGCTGTGAATAGCCCAGGGACTGAGTTTTCTGAATAGCAATCCTTTCAGTTCATAAATTAGATCATCTTAATGGTTCACAAAGTGCATAGAAAATACTATTTGCGGAGATGAGAGCAATTGTTTCTAAGCAGCTGTGACATTTGTTCATTTCTAAGAAAATGTAGAGGATTTTTATTTGCCTTCTCGGTGCTGAGGTAAAAAAAGACGACATACATTGAAATGAAATTAATTCATCATTTACGATTATGTTATGTTGGGCTTTTCAAGCTGTTATTTATTTATTTAAATTAACTTCTTATGCAGTCAAGTGGTGAGGAATAAGATCAGATTCAGGAAACCCAACAGAAAATAATATGGGTCTGTGTCAGGGAAGAAACTCTGAGGAAAGTTATTTCACTAAGGGTATAGTTCATGTGTTTCCTAGGACTCAGAGGCATCTGCAACATCAAAGAGAGTTTCTGTGAGAAACTAGGAACCTGCAAATAGCTTTATTACAAATTGTTCTGGCTTAAGTCTTTATCTAAAACTGCTACTGAAACAATTTCTATGAGAGATTGTATGAAAAAGTGGTAAAATAAGAATTTTGGTAGCCTGACCATTTTAAAACAGCAAGTGAAGGGAAAACAACACATTGGTGATGATGTTCAACGTCAAATCCCGCTTGGTTTAATCTGGCAGAATTCCCATTGACTGACACGGGGGGATTCTCCTGAGTAGGGGTTTGCTTAGAGCTCTCTGAATATGGGTGGAGTTTGCATTTGAGAAGAGTAAGTCTTCTCACACAGCTTTTTAAGAAGGGGCGTTTCCTGTGGGTGGAAAAAAATTACTGAATTAATTTTTTTCAGACTCAGCCATACTGAGTAGTTCTGTGAATTAGGATTTTTTAAAATCCAGGTTGAGGGATTAATTGTAAAGCTGTTCTCTAGGAATAGGAGGTAGAGACCAAGTATAATGTTTTACCTGTGATCTCATCTTCCAGTTTTCTTGTAAGAGCTGATAGTAACTGAGAGTGTTACATCAGAACCAGGGTAAATGGTTTATGATTTGAAATCAAGCAAAGCCTTATGTTAATGCTGATTGCACGAGTTGGTGTTCAAGGAAGGCAGTGTCTGAAATGGTTTTGGCTCAATTGCTTTTATTTCCAAGCTTTTGTTACTGCAGTGTTTCTCTGGGATTTGTTTGCCTACTGAATTTACTAAATTACTAAGACACAGATTTTTTTTTTTCTTAACAAGTAACATTTGGCAGCAGTTATGTCATAAATAAAATGATTAAACTGGAAGAATATTCTTTAAATGGCAGAATGTAAGTGAAGGCATATGGGAAAATAAAAGAATATAGATATTCTGTTGTGAAACCTCACTGTATCCTGAATTGCATTAGTTGTGTCGAATCTAGCATGTATAGCCATTTGTTCATCTGATTGACGTGACGCCCATCATTCCTTCTCCTTCTGCGTTTTCATTGCTTTACAGTCACATACTTCACAGTGACTAGGCTGATCTCTTTTGGCTAGCCTCCTCTGGGTTTCTGTCTTGCCCGTTATTTTGAGGCTTTTGGATGATACTGGTACTGTATTTGTGGTGACAGCAAAAGAAAAAACATATTCCATAGTCTGAACTGGATTCCAGGGTTACTGTTGTGACTAGCTGATTCATATCCCTTCTGGGCATGTAGTGGTTGTGGTGTACAAGTGACTAGTCTGAGTGCATTGCAGCATGGTTCTAGTAGAGGATCTTTTTCATGAAAGGGACAGGATAGCAGGCAAAGTGAGCATTTGAAAGCTGGAGGGTGTTATTATTTGTTTAATGAAAATGTGAAACTTATTAAAAAAACCAAAATTGGACAAAATCCCAGTTTGGAGAATATAGAATAGAATAGAATAGCATAGAAATAGAAATAGAAATAGAATAGAATAGAACCAGACCAGACCAGGTTGGAAAAGACCTTCAAGATCATCAAGTCCAACCCATCATCCAACACCATCTAATTAACTAAACCGTGGCACTAAGCACCCCTTCCAGTCTCCTCCTAAACACCTCCAGTGATGGGGACTCCACCACCTCCCCAGGCAGCCCATTCCAATGGGCAATCACTCTCTCTATGAAAAATTTCTTCCTAACATCCAGCCTAAACCTCCCCTGGCGCAGCTTGAGACTGTGTCCTCTTGTTCTGGTGCTGGTTGCCTGGGAGAAGAGACCAGCCCCTGCCTGTCTACAACCTCCCTGCAGGTAGTTGCAGACAGCAATAAGGTCTGCCCTGAGCCTCCTCTTCTCCAGGCTAAGCAACCCCAGCTCCCTCAGCCTCTTCTCATAGGGCTTGTGCTCCAAACCCCTCACCAGCTTTGTTGTCCTTCAGCAGTCAAGTAGTTTGCAGCTTCATCATTTCCATGCTAAATGCAGAAGGCTGATAACTGAACAAACATTATTCTCTGGGCAGGTTTTGTATGGATTACAGATAGGGAAGGTGTCCATTTCTTTGTCTTTATAGACATACCTCTTTTTTTTTTTTTTGGTTTGTTTGTTTCTGTGGATGCTGTGGAGGGTATGACATTTCTTGTTCCTTCAGTGGAAGAAGGTTGTCTTTCAGTAATGTTTGTTTCACCTGAAACATCCTTTTGCTTTATTCTGGTTAAAATGAAAAGGAAGAAGACAACACCAAAGTTCTCAGGTATTTATTTTTACTGATTTTCAGTACATGAGATATAAAACACTGTGTGTGATTATACAAAGAATAGAAAGTCATCTGTTCATTTCATTGTGGTTAAAATGCTAAGTGTGAGATTTGAAGTTTTATGAATCTAGGTTGTGATTTTATAAAATTATGTGGTTTGTTCCTATTAAGATGTCTGGCTGTAATGGTGATACCTTGTAGAGATGGGATTCAAATGGCACTGGTAGCATCTACAGTAGCAGAAGTGTCTTGGGGAGAAAGGCAGTCATCTTTTTTTTTTTTTTGTTTTAGCTATATCTACTTCAACTTTGGAAAGGCTTTGAGAGTTTTGGGGGATGAGTTGGCTACAAATCCTGTGCTGAATAAACATTTTGACAAAAAATGGAAATAATGGGTCCAAATATGATTCTTACTCTGAATATCAATAATGGAAATAGAGAAAGCTTTTCCAAAATTGTATTCCATCTGAATTATATTGGGAGTGCCTACAACAAAAGCTCTTTCTCTGTAATCTTGCATGATTAAGATTTAAACAAGAACAACTGATGAGGATGGTTTCTTCTCTTCCAATAATCTTGCTAGCATAATAGTGCTGAAGAAGTTTCAGATTCAGAAGCATTTCAGCTGACAATGTAAACCAGTTTATAAACCTATTCTTACTCTAAACAACTCTTGTGAGTCTTCTAAATATCCTCAAATATCAAACTACATTATCATGGTTCATTACTTGCCATGAATGGCATAGTTCACTGACTCTATATGCTTTTTGAGTCATACTAATTTTGAGAGACTAGCACTCTTTTGCTGCTTCCCCTGGTAAAAGCTATATTTGCATTAGATTTTATTAACTTACATCAATTATTGTCTTTGACATATATACCATATTCTTTTTACTGTCACACTGTTTGCCTCACTGGACTCCCTTGAAATACTGTGTCAGCAGGATGTTCAGATACATTTGGTGAAATATCATTACAAAAAATATCTGCTTGTATACTGCTGAGGATAAACAAAGTTTCACTCAGACATTTGATTTATGAAGCTCTATATATGATCTTAAAGAGACAGCATGTGCACAACCTTTCAGGCATTGTCATAAAATACAGTTCTGATATGTTAGATGTAGTATACTTGTCCTGCATAATGCGCTTACAAGTGTATAATCATCTGATCTCAGTGAAAGTTTTAAGGTCTAATATGTCTACTCCAAAATCTGTAGCATTTAAAACATCTGAACGATGTCAGCAATAATTTGGGGTGAAGGTAAGCAACAGAGGGAGAACAGAGAGAAAATATTGTCCATCTGTTTGGCATTGACTTGGACAGGATCTGCAATAACTTTTCTCAGGCTCACAAACTGAGATCAGCACATGAACTCAGAAATAGCACTCTCTAAATATCTGTATAGAAATACACACACAGCTAACTCGATTGATGTCATAGCAGGCAGACTCATAACATGCTGTGGGACCCACAGTAATCTGTGTACATTTTCTGCTGAAGATAGTACAAATTGTACAACTTTTGTCTTTTGTCAGTTGATGTATGGAGGATATTTTTGGATGCTATTTCTATTGACTTGCATGTTCTGCTGAATGTTAAATTTCTCTCTTTGATTCTTTCTCTGTCTAGGGTGTACCTCCTCTGCATCTTTCTAACATTTTCATCTTGGTGCTTGTAACCGCCTTTGAAAAATATAAAGTCATAGAACCACAGAATTAACAAGGTTGGAAAAGACCTCGAAGATCATCAAGTCCAACCTGTCACCACAGACCTCATGACTACTAGACCATGTGTGGTGGAGTAGGAAGGTTCCCCCCACACACAGAAGAATTCCACAGCTAACTCAGCCGGAGAAGCAGATGAAAGCTGTATTTTACAAGCAGATATGGAATGCAGTGAATATGTACAAAAATATACAATATTTACAATATATACAGAAATATACAGCAAAGTATGTAATACAGGAAACCTTTCCCCAACCCCCCTACGGCCAGGGGGTTCGGCCTTTCCCCCCTTCTCCCTCCCTACCTCCCCTTTTTCCCAAAAGGGTTAGAAAGAGAGAGAGAAAGGAAGGTAATTAAAAGGGGAAAACTTTGTTAAAGCTCAAAGCGAATGCAAAAAGTTAGTTTTCTTATCTGGTTAGAGAGGAATCGTAGAGAGAAACGAGCCAGCTCACAGCACAGGGGGAAGAAGAAAACGACTGCCTGACTGACTCCCCGACTGAAAGACTAAACAAAAAAAAAACTGCAACTGGGTCCCGCCAATGAAATTGAATTAGCATATCATTGTTTTCATTCTAATATCAAAATATTCGCCCAGAGTGTTCAGAAAGTGTCTCTTTCTTAAAGGCACAGCCTAAACCGGTCACACCATGGCACCAAGTGCCACGTCCAATCCCCTCTTGAACACCTCCAGGGAGGAGACTCCACCACTTCCCTGGGCAGCACATTCCAGTGGCTAACTCTCTCTGTGAAGAACTTTCTCCTCACCTCGAGCCTAAACTTCCCCTGGTGTAGCTTGAGACTGTCCTCTTGTTCTGGTGCTGGTTGCCTGGGAGAAGAGACCAACCCCCACCAGGCTACAACCTCCCTTCAGGTAGTTGTAGAGAGCAATAAGGTCTGCCCTGAGCCTCCTCTTCTCCAGGCTAAACGACCCCAGCTCCCTCAGCCTCTCCTCATAGGGCTTGCGCTCAAGGCCTCTCCCCAGCCTCCTTGCCCTTATCTGTACGCATTCAAGAGTCTCAATGTCCTTCTTTTCTCTGGTAACTACTTTGTATCACATCAAGTACATTGGCTGATGCTGCTTGAAATTCTTTCATTCTTTCTCAAGTTCAATAAGCAGTCATATAGTGAATTTCCCTGATAAGATACTGAGGAGTCTCTTTCAGTGATGTTTGGGGAACTTATGCTCTAGCACCTTTGGCTTCCAAGCTTTGTGTGGGTTCTCAAACTTTGAACTCAGGAGGAGAAATAGGCAATCAAAAGGATTGCTTAAAAAGACAATTAACAATTGTTATTATACAGTTACCATCCTTCTAATAGTTAGATGATCGTCATACATAAGTTATATATTTAATTATCCCGAGGAGCAGAACATACCATCTATTATTTTTTGCACTATTCTCAGGTTTTGTGGAGTTTTTTTTATCCTGGATGCTTGAGATTCATAGAAATTGCAATATTTTTCCTTAAGTCTTAAGACTCAAGGGTGTACTGCATACATATTTGCACATCCTTCTGAAGCACTTTTCAATGTGCTAATAAAAGAGCTGGGGGAAAAAAAAAGAAAGTGTGACTTTACAGTATAAATTATGCATGTCAGTCTCAAATACTTCCCGGTAGCTAATTCATCATTACCAGACTATACTTCAGAATGATGTCCCAGAAGAGGTAAATTTTCAGGCAAATTTTTGAATATTCAGTATTTTTCCATGAAATGTCAAAAAAATCTGACATATGATCTGAAAGGTGCCTTAAAGCAAGGTGGTTACCTTATGTTTTTACTCTTAGCAGTCATCAGTTTGATATTTACAGAGGGGAAAAAACGACAGTTTGATTTTTACCCTATTTTTTTTTTTTTCTTAATAACAATTCCTCGAGTGCTGGAAAAGATCAAAACCCGAGATGGCATCTAATTACATGATTTAAACTTTGTTTAAAAACAAAAGCATGATTTGTTATTCTTATGAGGTTAACATTATTATGATCTTGTCTTTACAACTTGTGAAGGTTTTAACACTTCTTTTAAATTTCAGCCCGGACCTCCATATTTTTACTGAAGTGACCAACTTTCTCTGTTGTGTTGTCTTTCTTGTTGTCTGGTGCTGCCCATAGCCAGGATAGGATTATTTGTTTATTCTTGGGGAAAAAAATGAAGTACTGCTGACTGATTTTTGACTTCATGTAATTGGAACCAACCTTGCCAATTCTCACAACTGGGCAAAAGGGGAGGCAAATTATTTATAAAAATGTTTCAACTGGCCTGTGCTCACATATTCATTACGGAGAATATGAATTATATGATTTCTTTATTGAACGAGGGAATTTGAATTTGTATGGATATTTGATTAATTATTCAAGTTTTTTATATTAATCTCTCTGGAGTTTGGGGCATCCAGTTAAGCTTTGTGCTTTGTGGAATAATTATATCGCAGGAGTAACATCTAGAGGATATCAGGCACTCAGAAATGGATAACATGAGCTGCATGACAAAAAGCAAAATAGCAAAACACAGGTTGGTGTAAATTTGCCTGACATGGTTATATAAAAATTGCAAATCAGTGAAAGAACAAAGTTTTCCTATGACTCAGAAGACCCAAAGAAATGACTGCAGTTTTCCGCTGCAGTTAGTTTCTTCCCATTCAGTAGTCACTACACCATTTTACAAGTCAATCCACTGGAAGCATGCTCTCAGTAACACTGATAGGCATATCACTTCTAGGATTTGTGTTGTTTTATTAAGAATATGTCACAGAGGTAGTCCAGGAATGAATTTCAGTTGCAGCTTAAACCTGAAAATTTCACTTGTTCTTACTTTCAGGTTATTTTGTTTTGGAGATTAGGAACAGTGTTTTAGCTTTGAGATCTGTGGAGCTAAGATGATTTTTTCCCCAGCTGCTGACATGGCACAAGGATGTGGGCTCTATGTGGATCTGTTCACTGGGGTAAATAGGCCAGACTGACAGTGAGAAAACAATGCTGCCACCTAATTCTTTGAAAATCATCTGAATTCTGCAAAGGGACTTATTACACCTGTATCTGGGTAGCAAGAGGTCCACCTGCTTGGTATGAAAGTGGCATAAATCACATCCTCAGCAATGTCACGGGAACTGTACTGCTTGTATTGACTAGGCATTTGGCACAATGGAACTGTTAATAAAAGGTGTGATTTCCTAGATATGAAGTGTGGAATAGAATGAACAAAGTAAACAAACATTTGACAATGAGCAGTTCAGTGGATGGGAAAATACTGAGAAGGGCTTAGATACCAGGCTGAGTATTACTGCAGCAGCTGACATGGCAGGCTCTGGAGCCCAAGACCGTCACAAATGACTTGGAAGAAATTCTGATGTTGTAAAGTGACAAGGGAGGAAAAAAATGGAAGCAATTCCATAGCATACAAGTCAAAATATACTCCAGATTAAATAGGCTTGCAACACTAGAATGCACCAAGTGATTAAAATAATTAAAGGCAAGCAATTGAGATATAAAGACTGAGATGAATGCTCTTAGTGTGAGCAGTGTAGCATTCATTCTCCTCCTGAAAGATGCACAGCTGCCTTTGTCCTCAGAGATAAGAACATAGTGCCAAATCTCCAGTGAGAGCTGCCTAGCAACTAACCCATCTAGTGAGGGCAATGCAGAAGTTAATCTCTTTAGTAAGCAAGTGTAGCTATTAATTTAATTAGTAAAGGCAGCGTACCATGAATCAGGATGGTAAACCAGCAAATTTTTTAATGAAGATTTTTTGAAATTCTAACCTTGAGTGGTCACATCAGGGATTGCTTTCCTATTACAGTGGGACAGTCGAAGCCTTTTTAAAAATAAAGTTCAGAATACTGTACCCTGAAATGGGATCCTAGGAGAGTCTCTGCTCAAAGAGAAATTGGCTTTTCTAAGCCCAACAATAAGGCAGAATTTATGTTTATTTTAGGCTGGGACAAAGGCTTAAAAGACTGGAGGTCCCAACAGCCTCTTCATGCATTTCTCACCACTTTCATCTCTTCTGACTTGTGTTCTATCTATCAAACAGATGATGATGGCTCCTGAGAGTAGTCATGAATGTAAGCACTCTGCAATGGGGAGCATCGGTAAGAAGGTCTCTGTGGTCTGTGGAGAACTCAGTGTAGTAGGCAGACAAATAAACTGAAAAATGTTTTCAGAAATTCTCTGAGAAGGAACCTAAATACATTTGGCAAATATCTATTAAATACTTATTCTGTAATTACTGTTAAATATTTATCATTTTAATCTCTGGAAACTCTAGCGTTGGAAATTAGGTAATACAACAGCATCTAATTTGCATCATTTGAGTTCTGACTTAGAGGTGTGAAGATTTTTGCCAAATAGCCTGAAGGTGACTTTCTCTCAAAAAAATCTTGAGAGGCCTGACATTTGGTGCAACCTTGTGTTTGCTATTCATAGTTTTGTAAGTTCCCCTGCCAGCCTTGGACCAGATGAACAAGGCTAGCTGTCCAGTGTTTACTGTGAATGTCTCCTGTGCCTATCACTTTGGTCGGGTGACAAAACTGTTAAATCACAATTTATATGTCAAAGAGCTTGGAACATGTGCATGTTTTGTTGTATGTGATTTCTTTCTTCTATGGAAATATCCTTTAATAGTGCTTTTTAAAAGAGCAATTTGTTTTGGTAATTCTTTTAAGACAGAAAAAGATGGCAGTTCAATCATAAACTCTAATGTAAGATGCTTTCCTAATTGAAAGATGAAATAATGTCACAGTTTCTGTACGTAGCTATAATCTGTCTTTTGCCTTTCACTAACCAGAGCAGTAATGATTATTCATTGGAGGATTTCAGAGAGCACTTGAGACTATATGTTAGTCTTGTAAGGTACTTGTGATTTGAATTTGACTGAAGTCAGTGATGAATGTTATTAGTGTGACGGGATTAAAGGAAAAGAATTAAGCAGTTAGTGTTGCTCCTGCACACCATAGGTACATGCATATGAACTTACATGTGGCTAAGTGTGCACAGCTATGATTTTTTTCTGTAAATAATTTTCTGGCCTAAATAAAGCAGTGCAGATTATTTCATTAATTAGTTAATGGCACTGTCTGTATCAGCAGGTTGTGAACATTGGTGCAACAGCAGTAGCTCTGTGTGTGCTTGTGTTGATGGCAGTAATAGGTAACAGCCATCAAAGCAGTACTGGTTTCCTCTGAGACCAAAATGAAATGTACATAAAGAGATTTTTCATTCAGATTTTGTCCAGCTGCCTGTTAGTGACTTGGTTCTCCCTTCCCCTCTCCCATACTATACATGTAGACTGAATCAGACAGGAATTAAGGCTTCTAAGTACTCAGCAAAGGTCACAAAAAAATTCTAAAATATTATTACAGAAGAGCTTTTTAGTTCTTTATTAATTCTATTTTTTTGCACTTAGTGTGAATTATTGCAGTGAATGTGCTGTGGATTCCTACCAGTGAGTGAGAAGACATGAGCTTCATAGCCCAGATGCTGTGTTTCACTGCTGCATCCATAATTTAGCTGGTGGAGTTTCAGTAAAAGTTGGTAGCAAGAAAAAGTATTTTACACTTCAGTATTTTATTACTGAGCAATATGGGTTTGAGTTATTCTAATCACTTTCTTCATATGTTAAATTATCTAAAGAGTTTCTTTGTATTGTTAGATGGATTCAACATTTATGAAAGATAAGAATCCTTCTTAATTGCTGAGAGCAGAGCAGCCCCCAAAATGCTTTGAAGGCAGTTCCGGCTTCAGAAATGCCTGTGGTAAGGTGGTCTCATTTTTAGGGCCAACACTTAATTCTGTGCATTCTTAGGAAAAATGTTTGGGGTTTATTTCTTTTGTAAGATTTCATAGCTACAAGTATTTTGTTACGTAGAATAGACGAGTATGGAGTTTGGTGCCTCACGGCAATGTTTTGGCTTTGCTCTGCACATTTGAAGTGTGAGAATGATAACCATAGGTGGTCCTTCTAGAACAGCTTAAATGTTGAAGAAATCCTCAATATTGGCATATGCAGAAATGAGCACTCATGGAAGTTTCTCGGCTAACAGTGACTGTGCTTTAGTATCAAAGAGTGTTAAGATACATATTCTAGTCTTGTGATGGAATGTTAGTCCAGTTTTCTTGTATTAAAGCTGTATCTGTAGTTAGAATGAAGATTTTAAAATGCTGAAAATTTTGGAAGACTTGTGTCACCTGAAGGCAAAAACAAACCTTCCATTTTTACCCTTTTTACCCCACTTCCTTTTATCCTTTTTTAATATCTTATGGTCAAATGGTTTTGTACGTATGAGCGTGCTGGTGTTAAAGGTGCTTCATCAAAATTAGCAATGCTTTTTTTACACAATGGTTTTATACACTTTTGGTCAGCTTTAAGAGTACAGCTTTATTGTTGCCTCATCTTGCACTGGAGCTTGAGTTTATCTTTTCACCATCTTTGCAAACATGACACTGTCTTTAAAGTTTATGGATAGATGGAAGATGGGAGCTCCCAGTTCAAACCTAAACCAACTGTAATCATGCCTTGATAGTACTGCTGTAGTTGAGAGGTTTGTTACTGTTTCCATTACAATCCCCTGTTCCCTAGCAGTGGAAGTTTTTGCTCTGGGGTAGAAGATGTCATAAAAGACACATCAAGGGAGCAATTTTGATTTTAAGTTTAGAAACACAAACCCCAAAGATTTTTCAGTCAAAGGAAGTTAAGGAAAGGAAGTTTTCAACTTTTGTCTACTTTTATACTCTTTTGAAACTTGTAACTGTCTCTTTTATAGTGGCGAACCGCTCAGGGGATGGGGGAAATGGAAAGAGAGCAACAGCAAGAGGATATAGAACAATCATGAAATGATTGTTGTTTTGTGTAAGACTTCTGGGAAATGGTAAAAATCTGTATTACTGGATAACAAATCTCTGCAGGAGGCATCTAAGCAGTATCTATGCAGCGATACAGGGAGTGGGTATGCAGTTCCCTAGTTACTAAAAGATAGTTAGCAGTGTGTGTGTAAAACCACAAGTGCATCATTTTATATATTCACATTTTGAGGATGCTTTTGCAAATGTGCCTCTTGCTGATGCTTATCTTGATTAAGAACTGCAGGAAGCCAGAAGAAATGTGTCTGTGTAACAGCTGCAAACTCATAAATCCATTAATCAATATGGATTGCCTTTGCTCTTCCTTTGTATCACCAGCTTCCACCATTTTATGACAAGTCTCAGGCTACTTGATACCAGTTTCTTCAGTCCCCAGATCTTAAAATTGTGTATTAACAGTAGCTCACTGCATACCTACATTAACAGCTTCTTCACGTGAGTAGCTCTAGTGAAAGAACTACTCAGAGGACCAAAACCACACTCACCCAGATGTGTTTGCAGAACAGGTCTTAGAACTGTTCCTGATTGTATCGATTAAACTCAAGAATATTTTCTTTTCACTGAAAAAAAAAGAGAGAAAAGGGGGAAAAAAGCCAGTGGTATAAGTATATATTACCCGAAACTCAAGTCTTTGTCCATCAGGACAAGTGAAATGGGAATCATTATTCAATACCATAAGGACGGAGGTGTTCGAGAGGGGACTGGATGTGGCACTTGGTGCCATGGTCTAGTCGTGAGGTCTGTGGTTACAGGTTGGACTCGATGATCTTCGAGGTCTCTTCCAACCTTAGTAATACTGTGATACTGTGTGATACTGTGACACATGTTACTAAAATTTACTGAAAATTGGTAGATATGATCTCAAAGGAAGCCTAACCCTTAAATTACTGTTATAAAAGTTAATCTGAAGGTTCTTCCTTGGTAATGAATGAAAGAAGAGACAGATGCTACTGTCAAATTCTGACCTTGAGTTTCAGACCAACTGGGAGAAGTTGCTGTTACACAATGATAGTAAAGCTTCTGTAGAGCATTTATATATTGATATAATTTATGCCATCAGCTTCACAGTAAAAAGGTTTAAGCTATTGCTTTAAAGAATCATCACTGAAGTATCTCTTATATCCTTGAAAGAAGTTATTTTATTATTATAAAGAATATCTTCCATTTTTAAGGTATGCTGAGGTGGAAAAGTCAAATTTTGTAAGAGTGAGAAATTAAATGTGAAATTGGCCTAACTATGTTGTCTCAAGGATTAGATTTCAAATTTGAGGATATTCAATGCATCTGTGATACCCAAGGCAGTGTGAAAATTCTGAGCTTGTTTCAGTATGGAAGACCTTATCTGATGAATTGCAGTATGTTGCTGCCTGGCCTTCCTTCTGAACTGCATGAGATATGCATGTGTGTTCATCTGGTTATGTTAATAAAATTGTGAGGAGAAAGTTGATTGATGGTAACATCACATTTTGTTTATTTTAACTCTCCCCATACTTGCTGTTGACATTGGGTTCACAGCTACATACAAAAATTTAGCACCTGTCTTGCAGGGCTGCTTGTCTCAGGACAGGCAAAATCCCTCCAGGCTGGAGAGTCTTGTGTTTTCAGTCTTTAGCTTGGATCTTTCACAGATGGAAATGGAGTATAAAGCTGTAAGATAATGCATGACTACAGTGCTTGCTCTTGGGGAAACATTTATTTATTTATGTATGTATTTTAACTGACGTGTATGAAATTTTCTGTCTTTTCCCCATCCACACTTGTTATTTAAAATCTGAAGAACATTTTATTTCTGAATCTGAGCAGCCCCATCTGGCACAAGTTAGACTTTTCGTATGAAGAGTTTGGGACTTTGCCTTTGTCTGTGCCTCTTCAGTCAGCGAAATGGGATCACAGAGGTGGGGAAGAGCAAACAGGCTGCATTAAAATCTCTCTGGCGCTGAGATCTTGCCCTTGGGAGCACTTGAGGGAGTTCCAGCTGAGGCAGGCAGTCCCCTGTGTGGACATACTCACAAGGGAAGATCATAGAATCATAGAACTGTTGAGGTTGGAAGAGACCTTTGAGATCAAGTCCACCCACTTGCCTAGAGCCTGCAATCCCACCATTACTGCTAAACCACTACCACTAAACCATATCCCTGAACACCACATCCACATGTTTTTTAAACACCTCCAGGGAGGGTTACTCCATCTGGCAGCCTGTTCTAATAACTGATAACCCTTTCTGTGAGGAAATTTTTCCTACTATCCAACTTGAACCTCCCCTGGCCCAACTTGAGCCTATTTTCTCCTGTCCCTTGTTACATGTGAAAAGAGACTGAACCCCTGCCTCACTCCAGCTTCCTTTCAAGGAGTTGTAGAGAGCAATGAGGTCTCCCCTCTTTTCCAGACTAAACAACCTCACTTCCTTCAGCCATTCCTCATAAGACTCGTTCAAGGCCCTTCACCAGCTTAGATACTCTTCTTTTGACATGCTCTAGCATCTGAATTTCCTTCTTGAGGCCCCTCACTACAAGCTGGCACTGAGGGTGAACAACAGAGAGCTTCTTGTCACAGTATTTCCTTTCACTGCAGATGATTGTTTATATGAATTCTCGTGAAACCTCAGGAAATTGTTGTCATTGATCAATTCCTTAACTAAATAAAAATTAGGTCTTTTGCTTTTTTCTGTTCTAAAAATGTTGGGTTTTTTTATATTACCATCTGTGAGGGAAGTTGCCAGCTCTAAGGGATTGATTGAAGACTCATCTTAAAGAAGAGGATCTGGGACCTGATCAATGAAACACCTGAGCTAAGACTTCAGTGAGGGATGTGAATCATTTTGACAGGTTGTAAATATTAAAATTGATATGAGCTCAGAGACATCATTTTTTTTGTTAACTGGAGCAAAAGAGTCAATGTAGAAACAGATTAGAAATTGAGTTGGAAGTAGAAAATTTTGTCAAGTTTACTTTTCTATGGCTTATCAGATGCATCTGTCGCTGTCATGAAAAAAGGAACAGAAATTATCTGGAGGGAAGGACTACCATGCAACAAGATGGCACAATAGTAATTATAAATGGGGAGAGGGAGGGAAGGGAGTGTCCAAACGAAGATGAACTCTTCTGGAATGAAATAGCTCAGTAAATTTTCTGATTGAAACAGCAATATTCAGGATAATAAATTCAGAATAAAGACCACACACAGAGAATTCCTGGTCGGTGATAATGGTCACAGTCTTGTAAAGTGATCAGAGTTTCCAGTACTACTTTTTCCAGCAGGAAGCATCAAGGAAGTTCTGATAACATCCCCTGTTTTGATTAATGACCCAAATAAATCTGTTTTCTGTCATACTTAATCAATATTTTGCTCATTAAGCAACATAAAACTTCTGAAGTGAATCTGAGCAGTGCATTGTGTGGGGTAGGATCTATCCTGAATCTGATTTCCTTCAGTGTTTTATTAATGACTCCTTTGTTAGCATTGAAAGCACTTTTCTCCCAGTTGCTCATGATCCCAAGCCTGATTAAGGCTGCAGTTATTTCTGAGATTAGTACAAGAAAATTTGGCTCAACAGGTTTCCTGTGGTTTTGGCTTTGGTTGGTTTTGGTTTTTCTCCCCTGCTCTTTTTTCTCTCCTTTTGAATTGCAGCCTGCTGACATGTTGTGTTCAGATATGGATAACTAGGCAATAATTCCTCAGAGTTTAGTGTGAATTACATGTGGAGTCTGCATCACCCGTGTTACCATATTGAAGGAACAGAAAATATATGTAGGTATAACAAGAACCATCTAAATTAAGCTGCTTGCTTCATTCATCACCGAGGTCATCTCATTGAATGTTTAGAATAGAATAGAATAGAATAGAATAGAATAGAATAGAATAGAATAGAATAGAATAGAATAGAATTACCAAGGTTGGAAGAGACCTTGAAGATCATCGAGTCCAACCTGTAACCACAACCTCACAACCAGACCATGGCACCAAGTGCCACATCCAGTCCCCTCCTGAACGCCTCCAGGGACGGAGACTCCACCACCTCCCGGGCAGCCCATTCCAATGACGAATCACTCTCTCGGTGAAGAACTTTCTCCTCACCTCGAGCCTAAACTTCCCCTGGTGCAGCTTGAGTTTGTCCACTTTGGGCATGCAAACACTTCTGAAAACAATCTAAACATTCCACTGGTAAAGATAATTATCTAATGGTGCATATTGTCCAATGAAATGAAGGGAATATTTAGTTTGGAAGGTATTAAACAGGTGTTAGTCAAATACATGTCATGAACATGCAAGGAAAGTAATATCTGTTGTCAGGCAATGTGTGGACCATGTGGCTGCCTTTTCCAGAAATGTTCTCTGGGATTTGCATGAAATTAAGTTGTGTCTCTGCAAAGTCCAGAGGCTCTCTGCAAACTTTTTTCCCCGTGGAGCTCTATTCTGAACCTTTTCTGGTTGCTTTTGATAATTGCTGTGCTTTTGTGTCAGTGCTGCTGCTAACCGTTCCTACATCTTCTGTTGTTTTGATGACATTGACATAAAGACTCTGAACTGTTATTCTGTTCACAATCTCTGGATAGGATTTACCACTCTGGGACTTGTTTGATTCTTACTGTAGGCCACATTCTGTAGTGTAATCAGCTCATTTTATTTCAGGAAAAAAATCTGATGTATTTTGAATTTTTCAATCAAACATTTGTCTGATCTGTCTCTTCCTTCTGATTATGTGGCAGATCTGCTTCTGGTTCACAAAAATCCAGATTGCTGTCTATAATGTGAGATATTTGTATATGTTTGGTGGAGTTTTCACAAGGCAATTTTAGCAAGGCTTTGATTTCTTCAGGGGAGATGCTCAGTAGTCTCTGCTAGGATGAAGAATCACTAATAGTATTTTTTTATTTCTTGTGAAGATGCCTAATTTCTGTCAGGGGCCGAGAAGTGGGGCAATTAGAGTATCCACCACCTTCCCCTGCTAGTCTCAGTGTGTAGTGCTCACCTTCCTGAGTATGAAACTAATAAAGAAATTAATTTTTTCCAGCTACAAGGGAATGGTGGCAGTTAAGTGAGTGAGCCAGCTGATGATGTGTAGCTATTCAGAAGAAGAACAGCTCTTGAAAGGATGGTGAATTAGGCCTGGCTACAGCTCAACAGTTTTGAGAACAGATTTAGCCAAGAGGAAGGAAAGGATGAGTGCTCTTGATGATTTAATGAGGCAGATGGTTTGTTGTTTTGAAACTGAGCTATTACAGACTGTCATGTTTTAACTTTATGTTTAAAACTAATTTATTGTTTTTAGAGACTGGACTGTAGTTCTTGTTAGCCTGTTGCTGCAGCAATATTCATGTTTGTGTCACACAACTAACAGCCCTTTAAAATATACAATATAATTTAATTGAGATAAGATCAGCACAGTCCATCAAAAATTTAACAGTGCTTCATAAAAACTTATCTTTGGCCATGATTTAACTCAGTGGAATTACACTCTACGGTTAGTGCCATGGATGGTGATGGGCCTGCATCAAAAAACTAAAACTGCAGAATTTCTGTTCTAGAATTTAATGGATGGTACACTTCACAATGTTTGGGGCTTTGCATGGAATTATTAGCTGAAGCTAAACTGAAGTTAACACCAAAGAAATTGTGCAGAATTATGCATATTTGGTCTTTTAGATATAGGAAACATTTTAAATGTGTTTTTTTTTCTTGTTAAATATAGAAAAGAAAAGCTCTGGTACTCATTGTCTGCTTATTCTAGCCTCTGCAATGCTAACATTCAAAGTTTTTTAGAGATTTCCATTAATATCCTTTTTGTAATGGGGCAGTATATTAATGACTGAGAGTTTCATAGTCTGAATACTGCGGTATCATAAAGAGCTTTTAAGGGAAACCAGTCAAAATAAAAGAGATTATAGTAGGTTTTGATATAAGTTAAAAGGTTGATCTGGAAGGAAGTCTCACATAGTTTATTTATCACCATTATGACGACCTGTGACGACTTGAAGGCTGTTTCTGGGGTTGGATTGCATTGGGATTTTTTCCATCTCAGTTTTCTGAAGAACTTTTCAGCTAGGGAAGTAGACTGTGGTTCCATAGACAATAACTCAGTGAAGAAAGCTCAGTTATATCTTCTTGCATAAAAACTTAATGACCACCTTTGCAAATGGCTTTGGCTACTTGGATGGACCATGGCAAATTGTTCTAAAATCTCATTTTGCAAGCTGCTGGTTCTTTCTTTTTTTTTCCTTCAAGTACAAGTAGCTGTCTCTGTCATAAGTGGCTTGTCCTCTCAAAAAGAAAGCAGTGTCCTGGAAAGGGGCTGTTTCCTTCTCCCCAGCAAATATATATGCAACTTGCAGAATCTGTGTACCTATGGCAATGATAAATCTGAAAACCTGATGCCATGAGAGAGCATTTTAATCTTCTAGGTTACTTTAAAGACTGTTAGGAACTGCTTGAATTAATGATTTATCGTTGTGATGAGCTTAATATAGCATAGACTCTGGTGTAGAAAAATCCTTTGAAAGTGTATAGACTACTTTGCAAAGAGGAAACTAAATTAAAATGCAAGTAGCTGTCTAGGCTAGTTTTGGAGGATCTTCCATCAATGATACTACTAGAATCAACAGGAATGTTTTGGTGAAAATGAGAAAAAGAGGAAAGTGTAGTTTTTGGGGTACAACCTGCACAAATTATTGTATCATAGTATCAGTCAGGGTTGGAAGGGACCACAAGGATCATCCAGTTCCAACCCCCTGCCAACCCCCTCACACTAGAGCAGGCTGGCCAGACCCTCATCCAGCCTGGGCTTAAACATCTCCAGGGACAGGGCCTCAACCACCTCCCTGGACAACCCATTCCAGGGCTTCACCACTCTCATGGGGAAGAACTTCCTCCTCACATCCAGCCTGAATCTCCCCACCTCCAGCTTCATTCCATTCCCCTTAGTCCTATCACTACCTGAGATCCTGAGAAGTCCCTCCCCAGCCTTCTTGTAGGCCCCTTTCAGGTACTGGAAGGCCACAATGAGGTCACCTCGGAGCCTTCTCTTCTCCAGACTGAACAGCCCCAACTCTTTCAGTCTGTCCTCATAGGAGAGGTGCTCCAGTAGAGTTTTAAATATACATTCTTTAACCTATTATTTGATTATGGAGTCCATCTTTGTTGATGCAAAATATTTTACTGTGACTCACAGGAGATTTACCTGCTGCTAATACAGAACATCATGGCCCTTCAGGATTTTCTTAAGCTACCCAAAGTAAATTATACTCTTTATTTATTAAACACATTTATTAGCTGCTCATGTATCCTGAAGGCAAAATCAAATCTTTACAATTAGAAAGTTAATTCACTTACCAAGCTTTCTTAATTTAAACTGCAGATTTCTTGATGAAAAGAGAACTATCTAGCATATGTATGAAAAGATAACAAAGCCCCCCATATATATTAGCATTTCAGAGATGTGTGTGAAAACATTTACTAGAATGATGTGTCTATGTCAAGGAAACCTAGCTGTGATTATAGTCACAGCTTTTAGTCTACTTGTGTAGGCCCCATTTGCACATAAATTATTTAATTAAAAAGTGCCTATAATATCATATTTCAATCAAGTGTCATTTTAAAATTACTAATTTGCTCTCTCATCCTGACAAATTAGATGACAAAAGAAACTGGATTTCTTCTTTCAATTAGCATCTTGCCATCAGAGAGAATGTCAAATTTTAAAAAGGATCTTCTAAATCTGTTTTTAAAAGGAAGCTCCCCATGGTGTAAATAACACCTAAAAATAATTTCTAATGAAAGCAGAGAAGAAATGAGTTGCGTATGAATGATTCAAAGACTTGGATGGTTGGTTTCTGCCCACAACATTTGGAAGAAATGAGTGCTAGAGAGTAACACTGTGCTGTTCTCCATCCATGGCTGTCTATTCATAGTATCATAGTATCAGTCAGGGTTGGAAGGGACCACAAGGATCATTTAGTTCTAACCCCCTGCCATGGGCAGGGACACCTCACACTAGATCAGGCTGGCCAGAGCCTCATCCAGCCTGGTCTTAAACACCTCCAGGGACGGGGCCTCAACCACCTCCCTGGACAACCCATACCAGGGCTTCACCACTCTCATGGGGAAGAACTTCCTTCTCCCCTCCAGCCTGAATCTCCCCACCTCCAGCTTCATTCCATTCCCCCTAGTCCTATCACTACCTGATAGCTTGAGAAGTCCCTCCCCAGCCTTCTAGTAGGCCCCCTTCAGATACTGGAAGGCCACAATGAGGTCACCTCAGAGGCTTCTCTTCTCCAGACTGAACAGCCCCAACTCTTTCCATCTGTCCTCTATTGTGACTTGCTTTCTTGGTTGATGCAATGATTTAGGTGTTTCTTTTATGCCATACTGCTCTGGAATCTCAGTATCACCTTCACATTAGTTATACTCAGGCTTGGGGTTTTTCTTGATGTTGTTTCCTGCTACTACCATATTTTTCTGCCGTAATGTGTACTGAGTGCTACGGAGGAAAAGGACAGGTTTTTAAAAAGTTAAGTCTGTTCTGGAAGACAAAAATGCAAATTGTATCCATAATAATGTAAGGCCAACAGAAAGGATGGATTAATAAAATTAACATATGCATTTAAGCATTTTGTGGCTATACTAATAATAGAGGAAATACAGTGTAATTTAGTCACTTTTACTTGTATAGTTCAGACAGCTTGAAGAATCCTAGGTAGTCCAGTTTACTTTATAATTTATTCTCCATCTATTTATGCCATTAAACTTAATGCTTTTGCCTCTTCCATCTGACAGTGCTTCAAAGCTTTTTACTGAAATTTTGCTTTGTTCTGTCAGGCTGTGCAGCTCTAACTCATTTACCTCCTGTGAGTAATGCTTTTGCTCTTAATTTCTACTTATTGCAGTTCTCTTGCGTGTCCTTAAAAAAGCAACACACTACTGGTTTGGTGAATACTTCATTGTTCAGATGACAAAAACATCTGATAATCCATTCCCAATAATAATCATCACAAATATTGTAATTTTCCCTTTATAAAAATGTAGTTGCTTTTTCAAGAGAATAACCCAGACCGTTCTATCATAGTATCACAGTATCAGTCAGGGTTGGAAGGGACCACAAGGATCATCTAGTTCCAACCCCCCTGCCATGGGCAGGGACACCCCACACTAGAGCAGCCTGGCCAGAGCCTCGTCCAGCCTGGTCTTAAACACCTCCAGGGACAGGGCCTCAACCACCTCCCTGGACAACCTATTCCAGGGCTTCACCACTCTCATGGTGAAGAACCTCCTCCTCACATCCAACCTGAATCTCCCTACCTCCAGCTTCGTTCCATTCCCCCTAGTCCCATCACTACCTGATAGCCTGAGAAGTCCCTCCCCAGCCTTCTAGTAGGCCCCCTTCAGATACTGGAAGGCCACAATGAGGTCACCTCGGAGCCTTCTCTTCTCCAGACTGAACAGCCCCAACTCCTTCAGTCTGTCCTCATAGGAGAGGTGCTCCAGCCCTCTGATCATCCTCGTGGCCCTATTCTGAACACGTTCCAGTATGTCCATATCCCTCTTGTACTATGATTCTATGAAATATGTAACCTTAGAGATTAGGAACAGTAGAAGTTTTTTCCCCTCTATTTGGCATTTTCCATTCCATAAGAAATGTGTATTTTCATTAGTGAGGGTTCATACGGGAACCACAAGAGTAGATTGATTGGGGAAATTGTCATCACAAAGCAAATTTCCCTGAAGATTCAAGCCCCCAAGTAGCATAATTGTGGAATATGACTGATATAAGGTATGGAAACTCCCATAATAGTACTTAGCTGTATTTCAGAGACTGGTTACAGAGATTTTTTTCTAATCAGCCCTTTACAAGGGTAACTAGGGAAGTCTTGGTGACACAGCCTGACAAGATGGGGAAGTAACAGCCCACTGATATAATGGAGACAATACAGGCATGCCAGGTATGTGTGTTGGTATATGCATATATACACAGCATATATATGTGTGTGTGTATGTGTGACTGTATTTTACAGATAGGCATGTCCAGTGCAGATTGCACCTACTCCAAAGAACAATAAAGTCACCTGGTCAAACTGGAACAAGAAAAAGCTGTTTGTATCATAGTATTTAAGTATGGTAGTTTCCAGTGTTTGTCTCTATAAACCTGCTATTCTTGATGTGCTACACAGCAACTAGAAGCAGTGGCTTCAGGAAGCACCATTTGTGAGTCACTGGCAGTAAATCATAATTTCTGACTGCCACTTTAGGAAGAGGCTGTAAAATTTCTCTTTAGGGAAATGTATAATCCAGAAATGCATGCTTTTTAGATTGTAGCACAAGCAGCCATGCTCTTACTGGAGATTCCTGTGTTTCTAAATTCTTGACCTCAGCAAGTTTATTGTCAAGACTATTAATATACCTGGTGGTTTTGGTAGTTTCCATATTTCCTTTACATTAACTTTTTAGTTCAAGTACTGAAGCTGTATTCAGTTACTACTGAAAGCAACAGGACTATTGCTTCACATGTATTTCTTTAGTTGTGTCAGAGGAGAAGGACGTTCAGGTTTTTGAACCTTTAACTTACTATCTGTCTCAAATTTCCTAGTTTTTGATATTGTGTGGGTTTTTTGTTTGGCTCTTGGTTTTGGTGTTGTTGCTTATTTGTTTTGTTTTCATGATTTTGGTTGGGGTTTTTGTTTGTTGTTTTGCTGGATGTTGGTTGTGTTTGTGTGTTTTGGGTTCTTTGGTGGTGGTGGCTTTTTTTCTGTGTTTCTGTTGGAACTTCACAGGAGTTTGACACCTAAAATTCTTAACTGCTTTTGAAAATCAGTAGCTTTATTTGATGAAACTATTTTCTGAACAGTTCTTGATGTAAGCAGCACATGGTATTTCATGCTGCTGTAGGCTGAAATTCAAATTTCTAAACCCCAAAAGAAACTGCCTTGTAACCATCAAGTACACAATTACTGTACCTTTGTAAAGGCAACAGATTTTGGTTTGTGCTTAATTTGGGAAACTCTTTTTCCCTAGTGCTAGATTAAACTTTGAGTTTGGAATTAATTTATCATATGAGACTTTGAATAGAAAATTAGATGAAATTTCAAGAGGTTCTGAAGTAGGATTTTTACGAATTTCAGTGACATTTATTAGCAATGAAGTGATGACAGGAGGGAGATTCAGAGGTTGTCTTCTTATTTGATAGTTTATAAGAGATGATTGCATCAAATTTATCTTGATGTACAAATGCAGATTTGTGTAATCTGTATTTCAAAATTAAGATAAACACACATTTTCGCATTAAGACATGACTATCTTGGTCATAAGCTCCTCTCTCATATCTATGCTCTGCAAGTTTGTGTGCACAAATACTTGCATTATGTGGGTTAGTCATTTCAGTTGTGTACATCCCATGCATGTAATGGATTACATGAGATTACATAAACCCTAATCTTCCAGTATTTTTTTTTTAGGTACCCTGATTTCTTTCACTGAAGTGCTGTGTAGGCAGAAACGCCAGCCTACTCCCTTCAGATCTGCTTCTAAGAAGAGCTCCCTAAACACAGGATGGAGCAATGCTTAAGAACATAGGAAAAATAACCAGAACAGAATAGAGCTCACCAAAGAAGGAGACACCAGAATGGTGAGTCTATGGTTTAGTTGATGAGAAATCAGTTTCAAATTTGGGATTTTTCTGTATTTAAATATAGAAAACATCTCAGGTCTCAGAGGAAGTCATTGGGCTGTTAAGATGACTTTTCCGATGGATTACAGGCCTCAAAAATTATTGAAGTCTTTAATGTAAATGAATTACATGAAGTTATTTGGAGAGGTTTTTACATTACATTGCATTACATTTTTTTCCAGTGCTGAATTTAGTTTGCAGTATTGTGATTGATTATTCCACTTGAAGTTTTTTCACTTGGCTATACCTTCTGTGTCGCTTGAAAGTTTAAATAAACATCAGTTTTCATACGCAAATATCAGGAATAATCATACTCTTTTTAGTAATAACACGTTACAGAAATATCCATTTTCTGTTTATAATACCAGTTCACACACACTTTGCCATGGAGAAAACCATTTACAGGCAACATCAGCTAGCATGGTTTAAAGGAATTCTGGGCTACCTCCTTCCTCTGTGCCACTCGCATTAACCAAACCATTAACACCTGCTGAACCTTCTCCCCGTCAGTCATCAATCATGAGCAATCAGTCAGGTACTTGATAATTAACAGAGAGGGGGGAAAACACTTCACAAGACTAAAAATATGTCTTCATGGTGGCTTCATGCATAAACTCAAATAACAACGGGGGAAAGGTTTAATAACAATTCCAGTGCCTGCACACCTCTAAAACAAACTCTTCAAAGTGGAACCCAGTAGTTTAACACACAAGCCTGCCAGAATAGAATAGAATAGAATAGAATAGAATAGAATAGAATAGAATAGAATAGAATAGAATAGAATAGAATAGAATAGAATTAACCAGGTTGGAAAAGACCTTTGAGATCATCAAGTCCAACCTATCACCCAACACCATCTAATCAACTAAACCATGGCACCACGTGCCTCATCCTGTCTCTTCTTAAACACTTCCAGTGCTGGTGACTCCACCACCTCCCTGGGCAGCCCATTCCAATGGCCAATCACTCTCTCTGTGAAGAACTTCTTCTTAAAATCCAGTCTGAACCTCCCCTGGTGCAGCTTGAGACTGTGTCCTCTTGTTCTGGTGCTGGGTGCCTGGGAGAAGAGACCAACCCCCACCTGGCTACAACCTCCCTTCAGGTAGTTGTAGAGAGTAATAAGGTCTGCCCTGAGCCTCCTCTTCTCCAGGCTGAGCAACCCCAGCTCCCTCAGCCTCTCCTCATAGGGCCTGTGCTCCAAACCCCTCCCCAGCTTTGTTGCCCTGCTCTGGACACGTTCCTGCAACTCAACATCTTTGCTAAACTGAGGGGCCCAGAACTGGACACAGTACTCAAGGTGTGGCCTAACCAGTGCAGTGTACAGGGGCAGAATGACTTCCCTGCTCCTGCTGGCCACACTGTTCCTTGAATTGCAAGCCAGGGACTGTGGCATGGAAGAACTGAAGTAGGTTAAAGGCTTGAAGCTGAGCAAGTGAAAAAGTTGCTAGAGGACTTCTCTGTAGCCTGTTGTTGTGCTGCACTTCTGTAGCACCAGTATTCTTAAATGAAGGATCCGTCACTGCAAAGGCCTGGATTTGTACTGTTCTTTAGTATCTGAAGGTGTGCTGGTTGGATGCATGTGCTGAAAATGAAGGACAGGTACGTCCTGAAGGGTCAAACCCCAAAATATGTCCCTGCCTAGACAATGGGCTAAGCAGCTGCAAATGTGCTAACCTGGACTGTTCCTGGGGTCCAGATGGTCAAGGCAAATGTATAGCACATGTAGTTAACCTTGTGAGCACCTGTGAATGTGCAAACCTGGACACTTCCTGGGTCCAGATAAACATGTGTAATTAACTTTGGAACACAGCTGTGAACTGTGTGTGTCCCTGGCCATGTTTGGGCATTCCCCATTCTATAGGTCCAGTTATCAGGGTTCTGTGTTATCAAAGGGCATTTATTGTCTTGGGACAGTATTTAAACCAGCCAAGAAGTTAAGCAGCTTGACTTATTCTCACCCAGTAAGCAAAAAGAGCCAAATGCTGGCTGAGTAGCAGCCAAAGGACCTGCACTAGCGGAGCAACTACACCTGGGCCTTGTTCGCACCACAAAGAGACAAGAGCCAAATTCTGGCCTCGTAGCAGTTGAAGGGCCTGCACTAACAGGCAATGACTTGCACCTGGACCAAGGGAGAAAGAGGGGGGGGGGGAGAAGGGGGAAGCTTCAAGAGAACTGAGTCCCAGAAGAGGCTACAGCCCAGGAACGGAGCACACAAGAGAGAGGCCTACTAGCTTTCTCTGAGTCAAGGACTGCTCAAATTATGGCCGCAGTATCTGGGAAGATACCAGACAGAGGAGCAAGTCGTGAGTACCTGGCTAATCTGCCCCAGAATCCCATTTGTGGGAAACCCAGGATCACAGCACCTGTACTTCCAATTTGAATTGCTGTATTGGAAATGTTAGATCTGTGCTAAAATCATTTAACTGTCTTTATATGTGGAATGTAATGTAATACCCACAGTAGAATGGAACCTGTAAATATATTGTGTAGCTAAGTTACAATAGTGTATGAAGATACCACTGCCCAAGATACTAAATTATAAAATACATAAAAATATACTTTTTATTACAAGGTATTTTTAAGAATCTCAGAATTTAGGTTAAGGTAAGGCTGCCAAAAGAATTTCTCCCAACTTTTTGGTTTACTGAAGCCACTTTGCTATAACTAGCATCTGAATTAAATGAATTTGTGTTTCTTGTTGACAAAATATTTTCATGGACAGATTGGTTGGAAGTTTAGCTTCTTAAATCATTTACAGAACTGGGAAGAAATTAAATGAGGATGTACTACAGAGGTGAAAAGCTACAGGAAATCTACTATAAGGATACTTCCTTTCTGTACTCATAGTAAATATTGTGGTTGTTTTAAGGTCAGTTATGTATTTGATGTTCTGCAGTATTGCTGAGGGTGAACATATGAGAATTTACTCACTGGTGTGATAGGTGTGAAAAGGATCCCAGAATCTTGACTCCTTCCCAGAAGCATCATAGTATCCCGGGACATTTTATTGAATGCCAGTGTCAATGCTTCTCACTTGTTTTTTATTAACGGTGGGGTTATTTTATCAATTCATACTGTATCAGGGGTGTTGTTTTAAATGCAAAATAAGCTGCTTAGATATTAAGAAACCTTTTTTGGCACCCTATTCCTCATCCTTTCCTATTCAGAAGTTGCTGTGATGACTTCCAGCATGGGACTGAGTGTTGGGCAGTCACAATCCTTTTCCAGCAATTTTTTGATTTTTCCTTTCCTCTGCATTTCTGAGCAATGCCAGGGAGATTAAATAAGGAGAATGATACTTAAAATTTTCTCCATCAGGTTTAAAAGTTGATGTTCAGGCATTTGTCTGGTTGTACTTTCCCTGAATAGGCCCAGTGAGAATGCATGATGTGCTTCCCTGTGAGTGCCATAAAAAGCAGAGAATCATGTAGAGTAGCCAGGAAGGTTACACTACAGACTAGCAGAATCTCAGAATATAGAGGGTGAATGTTTAGAAGCATTTTTTACCCAGCATCATGAGCTTGTATTGCAGCATTTGAAAGACAGGCTTGGAGTAAATGTGGTCAGGTTTGTAGTCAGGATTCCTAAATGTATAGAATTCAGTGAATGGGTTGAGCATGGCATCTGACATATCTTGGGTTTTAAAACTCAGTTGGTTTATATCAGAGCTGCACTAGATTCCCTACACTTTCATAGTACACCTAAGTATAAATCTGTTCATATTTATAAATATAGATGAAAAATATTATTTAAAATATCAGAAAATTATAATGAAAATATCCTTCATGTGGCATTAACCAGTTGAAGCTTGTTTTTAAAATCCATGTTAATATTTTAAGTTGCAGAGCAGATGCAGCACACAGACCTTCCTTGCACTTGCTCTCCCACTCTATTTTCTCCTCCCACCTCTCTCCTTCCCCTTTAGCATGCATATTGCAGATGAAAACAGCAGAATAGAAGCCTGATAAATATACTGATCATACTGATACTCATGCATATTTCATGAATTTTCCTAATTTCCTACAGTTATGACTTAACTAGGCAATTATTTCACCCTTTGCCATTGAATGTGATTTCTTAGTTCTTTCTCTTGTGACCAGTGACTATCCTTTCCATTACTATGTAAATACAAAAAAACCCAAAACAAACCAATGATATTTTCAACGAAAATGGGCCACATGAGAGCTTTTCAGTGCTGGTCATGCTGGGAGTGAAAATGAATTATTGTTGTTTGGATGGGTATAATATTCCAGGGACACCCACCCTCCCCCTGCTAGTTGGTTTCAGAAGGAAAAGACCTTCCTTTCCACGCACTAGACTTCTGCTATTCCTTGTTGCTTCTCAGCCTAAAACATACCAGTCTTCTTTTTGGAAGATATCCTTCTTGTATTAATTGAGTTCTGATTTTTCAAACATTTCCTGAATTCTGAAGCTTGGTATGGCAAATACCTGCTACTGCTGAGCTTTACTCCTGTCTGCTTACGCATCTTTTCACAAGACTTGGAGATATTGAATCTGTAAGTTTCATGAAAGTCATAACTCGCTGGAAGAGAAAACTCGGGTTGACGATTCCCATTCTTCAGCCCCTCAACCTCTTGCTGAAAGAAAAAGCAGCACAAAGTGAAACTCTGTCAAGAGTCAGACTGACATCAGCCTTTACTAAGAAACTGAAGGTCATGTGTTGATGCACTTAAGGAGAACACAGAGCAACTTATGCTCAATTTCCTTCCAGAACAACTTATTTTTTAGGAACACAAAATATGCTAACAAACTTACGGCTACAGGTGAGTTTCTTAGGCTGCATGTAATGGCTTCTTAGAGATGTAATAACCTACCACAAAACCTTTGACTTCTAATGCAATAATGTCAAAATTTCCTGGCAAACATCGTAGTTGTTTATTCTCTCAGCTTCACTGTAGATAATCATAAAACAAAGTGTTGCAATACTTTCAGAGGACTTGAAAGAAAACTAGTCGTAGTGCGTGCCAATTCCTCAAACTAAACATTGAAGAACATTTAATTGCAAACTGTGGTTTGGTGCCTTTTCAGATCACAGTTAATATCCATGAATGGCCAAAGGTACCAGAACTACTTGTGTGATTTCAAAGGGGTATCTTTAATTAGGAGCAAGCTCTTAAAGGTCAGTATCTTTTATTCTAGGGTCTAGCTGTGTGGCACACACAGTGCAATGATTTTTTCCTAAATATCAAGGGGGAAAAGTGAGGGATCACATCTTGCATGCCTGATTCACAAAGGTAGTTCCGTTCACTTCTGCAGAAGTCTTTGCAGGAGTTAGGCAGGCAGGATTTGCCTCTTGTTTCTTTGTGTTTTTCCCCTAAGTCTCTTCTCCGCTTTGCCCCACAGAGCTGCTGTGTTCACGTTTGCAGAATAAGAGTGGGCACTGTCATGGTTAATTTAGTGTTGAAATTAACGTGCTGAAGTAAATGTTCAGTTTGGATGATCAAGCACTTCTTTGGGTATTGTGTACCAGTGACTCTTGTATTTCATATGACCACAGATGTAATGTGGATTTAGTAAAGAAGGATTTTGTTAAAACAAAAGATGTCTCTTGGAGGCTTGGTAATAGCAGTTGGCAGCTGGTTTGGAGAGAGATGTTTCCAGTGGTAGCTTAGCTGGGAGATGAAGGGCTTTGTGCTCCTGCTTTTCTACCAGATCTAGTAATACATTATTTGTGAATGCTGCAACTTGAAGAATCTTACTTTATGGTAATAGATTCAGAAAAAGCAAACAAACCTCACATCATCATTTTACACATTGCTCTCCTCAACAGAGGTTGCTTCCTTGAAGAAAAAGCATAATTCCTTTCAAGCTGTCAAGAAATCATGCAGTTACTCTTGCAACAAGGAAGGTTCAAATGTATGTGCTTTCTTCTTGGTACACCATCAGAGCCTGGAAGCTGTTAAAAAAAATGGCAAATTCTCAGCTGTTTTCCATCCACCAATACACAAAGCTTATTACTTCCCCCACACACCCCCAGCTTTTCTCCCACTTTCAGTTCTCTCCACGGACCTGAATGCTTCACATTGGCTTCCATTTTGATCTGATTTTGCTCACCCTTTCACTCAGTGAATCAATCAAGTAATGTTCTCATTTGGGAATGCTAATGTTCAGCTTTCCACAGCAGCGACTTGAGTCACTGTGACAATTCTATTTAGCTTATGGTAAATATTTCAGCAAGGAAAAAAAAACCCTCTTGCCTTGCAGCTTAATAAACTGTCACAGCAGATACAGCTGTGTAAAATGGATTTGAAATCCTCTTTACTTCTCTTTAAATATTTTCACTTCTGGCTTTACATTGTTCCCTGGTTGTTTAAAGCTTCTTTGGATTTCCAGCAACTCTGTTAAATATTAGGAAATCTTAGTCACAAAACTAAACAATACAGTGTAAATGGCTTCGGTTTCTTTTAGAAGGTAACAGAGCTTGAAGTGGCCAGTGGGACCTTTTAAATCCTGCCTAATCACATGTACCCTTAAGTGAGGTATATAAAGCTCTTGGGGAAGTCTGCAGAAGAGAGTCACAGGACGTTTTCAAGAGGGAGCTACTGAAATGTTAATTATCTGAACATCAACATTTTCACTTGGGGTCATTTTTCAATTTTAACATCCCACTGCAAAGTACAATTTGAGCAATGACTGTTATGGTGCTAAATGGCAAACTGAATCTAATTAGAGGATCATTAATGAGAGAGTGCAGTTTTTGATGCAGGTATCTCAACCATGTTGTGGTGAGATGACCTTGGCTAAGGTGTCCACCAAAGATGCTGTATTACTCCTCAGCTGGACAAGGGAGGAAAAAAATTAAAGGCTATGGACTGCAGAGCAATCTTTTTCTATGGCACCCAGAGCAGCTCCTCCCTCTCCTCCTTCACTGTATTCACAAGGGTTTCCAACTCTAAAAGATGGCCTCCAAAGGAGACTACAGAAAGATTGTTGAAATTCCAACAGATGGAGAACTAGTGGTGAAAGCAAGACAGTGGCACCTCAGTAATGCACACAGTAAATCACACAATTGGTGATACAGGAGGACAACTTTGTATTTAATGCAGAGAGAAAAGAAAGCCATTGCGTGAAAACAGAGTTGACAGGGTATGTGCAGTCAATGAGGAAGATTGACTTCTGGTGCTGCATTTTGAGTGGATTTCTATGGTGTAAAATGGAGGAGGTCAGGGCTGACAAGAGAAGATGGAAATACATTAGATACAAGGCCAAGGTGCTAATTTCATCTGGACACACAAGAAAGTCTTCTCTTTAGAAAATTTGTGTAGAAAGATGCACTGTGATTAAAATATCTCAGTGATGCGAGGACCAGGGGAAAAACACATTAAAAGTAGTACCTGGGCTTGAATTACAAATGAGATGTTAATGGTATTTATAAAGACTGAAAAATTACTTAGGGCAGCAAGGTGGAAATTAAATGCTTTGATTTGTTCATGCTGACTGTAAAGTAATACCTGGCATCCCACAAAGAATTATCAGTACACAGTGGGAAACTGTTTGGCAAGGTTTTGTGCAAATTAGGAGTCAATCAAAACTTTTTATTTGGTTTGTTTCTGCTTTTGTGGTTTTTGTTTGGAGTTTTAGTTTGTTTGCTGCCGATTTCTGTTCCTTTAAAGGAGCAAAAATCCCCATCTATGGAGTTAAGCACACAAGGTGTGCTATGGGCAGGTGCAGGCATACCCACATGTTTTCAAGCACTCCATGTTTGGAGAGTCAATGATCTTTTCTTCCTATGAGCATGTGTGAGAGTGTTACTCAAGCTTTTTTGATACTATGCTTTGAATCTTAGCTTCTGCCAAATATTCAGTCAAAACCAGCAGCTGTCTCAAATATTTTCAAACACAGTGCCGAGTGGAAAAATATTATATAAAACAAAGAACCAATTGTGAGAATTTTCTATAGAAAATGCTGCAGGAGAGCTGAGACTTCCCTGAAAAACCTCATTTAGTTTCTAGAAGCCTGCAGATTGATTTGGATATGTTTTGTTTTGTTTTCTGGAAACTTAAGCTTACAAAGAAGTCTCAGAGGACATAATGTGATGTCAGTGTGGGAGCAAATTATTTGTGAACTTGAGGTATGTTATGTTGATTATTTGATTAATGGGGGAATGTTGATTTACTGTTTGTTTAGAGTTGAGATTACTGAAAGTATAAAAATACAAAAGAAAAAAACAACTCTGGGTTTTTTTCATAGTATAAATACAGTTATTTTGATAAAACAGAAATTTCCCCAGTGTAGGAACAGTAACCCATCTGTGGAATTGTCAAGTGTGATGCCCTGTGCTGTCACTGTCTTCAGGTTTATGTCGTTGCTTATGATGTTATGAAGACATTCAGGGGGGAAAAAAACTACACAAACACCATACAGCTTTCATCTTGCATGGGATAAGTCAGAAGTGAAAATTCCAAACTGACAGTTCTGGGCTTGCAGTGTGTCTGTAACTGTTCTAGTTTCTCCTAGATATATTAGGTATCAATTTCAATCATTCTGGGACAAGTGCTATGACAAAGTCAGATGTGCAAAGCTCTGAAGGAGCCAGGTTTTTTTAACAAGAGTATCAAGCAGCAGATGTGTAATGGTATCTAACTGCTCAATAGGAGCCTCTGTAATGGTGATGCATTTGTGACTGAGCTAATATCTTATGTCCAAGCCCAAAACCACAATTTTCACATTTGCTAAGAATGCAGTAAGCCTGAAGTTCTTAACCTTTAAATTGTAGTGGGATTTTTGCTCATTTGTGAAGGAAAGCAAGGTGAGGTTTTTCTTTTTATAAAAGACCTACGTTCAAGGAGTGCTAAATACAAATGAAACAAACTTATAAGGATTTGAACAGTCTGAAAGGAAGCAGCAGATTCAGCTCCTTGCCCAGCAGAATGAGGCACATGCTATCTGCTGTCACCAGTGTTGGAAAAAAGAGGATGGCACAGCCACGTTGTATCCAGCCAAAGAGTTAACATTTACTTCAGATAAATTGTATGTGTGTGCATATGAAAAATTAGATTCTTTGTTATACTCCTTGTTCTGGTAGACATAACTGCTTTCCATACACTTGCATGCATTGAGCTCTGTTGGTCCTCGTGCTGGCTTTGATGGTTTCTTGCAATGCAAATTTAATTTAGGAAGGAAATGCACTCGGGTAATGCAGCAGAACTTTAATCAATGTGTGGTTCATGCCTAGAATTCATGAAAGCCCTGAAAAGGTGACCTCTCGGGTACTGTGTTGTTTCCTATACTCATCCTCAAGCAAGGAGGTGTGAAGAGAGTGCATTTTGGCTGTGCTTGTTTGATATAGTAGTCTAGGAACTGTAGCCAACTGACACACATTGATGTCCTTTGTTCTCATCAGGGGGGAGAATAGTACAGAGAGTTTCCTTTAACTTTCCACTTGATCATTATTGTGTCAAGAGACTGAGAACGAAAACCTTTATTTCTTTAATTCTGGAAATCAAAGAAGTTTCCTAGTATACTAAGGGTGGATGGAGAGGTGACATGGACCCATCTTACATAAGTTTTGGATTGCATTGTAGGTGGAACTTAAAAGAAACTGTCACAAGAGCTTCAGTCTGCAACGTTTTCACTCTGAAAGACAGTGTAGATTCAGGCATGCAGCTGAGGCTTTGCATGCTTTACCAGGATCAGCCTCTGAGCTTTCTAGAGCTAATGTGTTCTTACTTCTTTTTAATGATTCATTCCTGTAGGTAAAAAAACAAACCAACCAACCACTCTTCACTGAATGCATGGTTGCAATCGTGCCACTGATAGCAATTTTAATACCAAGTGTGAGTGAACAATTACAACACTTATTGCCTGGCCTGTCACTTATATAATCTTGTATCTCATAGTGTAGGTCAAACAAAATGCTTCTGATTTAGATGGGTTTCATATCGCGCTAATTTATAGCACAAGGAACATTACTCAGTATGACCTGACACAGCCCTGCAAACTGTTTAATACAGCATCACTTTCTTCTGGATCAGATATCTTTTTTCCATTTGCATAGAGGATACTTCATCTGAATTTATTGCACTGGAGACAAGTGAGTCAGAAATTATCATGACTATACTCACTGCCTGACTGCCTACTGGTTTAGAGAGAGCATAAATTAGTTTGCCATTATTAATCCTATCTTGAGAGAATAAACATAATTCCATTCCAGTAAATGTGTTGCAAGCAGTTTATTGCATCAGCTTTCCTTGCATTTTTGTACATCTATCATATTACATGTTGTAGAGAGCACACAACAGTTTGCTATCTTGTCTTTGTCCTGATTTGTATTTGAATGCATCCCTGTTGTGTTAGCAACAATAGCTTAAAAAGATCCCAAAACACTTCCATGTCCTTACTGACAGGCCCAGACACCTCAGCTCAGAGCTCTGCTCTCACTCCAGTTCCTGTAGGGCCAAATTGCGATGAAGTCTCTTCTGCAGCATGTCTGTCTTCTCATCTGTTAGCTAGTCAACTTCCAGCTGATCTGCTGAGGCTACCCTTGTTCTAGGTACCTTTAATACAACTTACTTTG
The DNA here is from genome assembly GCA_033816785.1 of Picus viridis. Lineage (NCBI taxonomy): Eukaryota > Metazoa > Chordata > Aves > Piciformes > Picidae > Picus > Picus viridis. The sequence goes on from CM066581.1 coordinate 9,201,065, forward strand.
TCTTTAAACTAAGAACACTTCTTTTTCTATCGTTCCTCCTGACATGCCTATACCCTCTTCAAGAAAACTGTCTGCTCAGCTCCTCCTCTGTTCAGTACCACTGAGGAAGAAGCTGTATTTCTTTTTATCTCAGTATCACAGTATGGCTAAGGTTGAAAGAGACCTCGAAGATCGAGTCCAACCTGTAACCACAGACCTCACGACTAGACCATGGCACCAAGTGCCACATCCAGTCCCCTCTTGAACACCTCCAGGGATGGCGACTCCACCACCTCCCCGGGCAACCCATTCCAATGGCCAATGACTCTCTCAGTGAAGAACTTTCTCCTCACCTTGAGCCTAAACTTCCCCTGTTGCAGCTCGAGACTGTGTCCCCTTGTTCTGGTGCTGGTTGCTAGGGAGAAGGGGCCAACCCCTTCCTGGCTACAATCACCTTTCAGGTAGTTGTAGAGAGCAATGAGGTTGCCCCTGAGCCTTCTCTTCTCCAGGCTAAACAGCCCCAGCTCCCTCAGCCTCTCCTCATAGGGCTTGTGCTCAAGGCCTCTCCCCAGCCTTGTTGCCCTTCTCTGGCCACATTCAAGTGTCTCGATGTCCTTCTTAAACTGAGGGGCCCAGAACTGGACACAGGACTCAAGGTGCGGCCTAACCAAAGCAGAGTACAGGGGCACAATGACCTCCCTGCTCCTGCTGGCCACACCATTCCTAATGCAAGCCAGGATGCGGTTGGCCTTCTTGGCCACCTGGGCACACTGCTGGCTCATGTTCAGGCGGCTGTCGATCAGCACCCCCAGGTCCCTCTCTGTTTGGCCGCTCTCCAGCCACTCCGACCCCCACCTTGTCTCTTTGGGGCAAGAAATCCAAACCCTCCTGGTAATGGCTGCCTCTTAATATACATTCAGCTAACAAGTGGGTTTGAAATGTCTTTCCCTGTCGTGAAACTTCTGGTTTAACAATGCTCTTCCCGGGAGGTCTATTAATCCAGCAGTAATCCGGAGCAGCCAAAATAATACTATGCGCTTGGAACATTTTTATTCTTCAGGTAACCTAGAGATTCATTTGTGTAAGTTGTATTATTTAATTTTTAATTAAATGCTGATTATTGCTAGACTGTGTCAAATAATATAATATGCTCAATGTCAAGAACTTTTACAGCACGGAGTGCTTAGATGAGAGCAAAATGTCGCAGAGATGAAAGTCAACCACTGAAAGCTCACAGGCTTGGAAAGTGTCTTTCACAGGGCTAATGCCTAAACTATTTCTACATAACAAAACACACACAAAATATTCTCCATCTAAATTCACACAGGCAGTTTTGCACTTCATTGTGCTTTGAATTTGCCATTAAGTTCTGTTAATAGCCTGAAATTTTATCTGGTATTTAATTTAATTTTTCAACTGAGATGGTTAAACATCTACTTGATACTCTAAAAAAATCACTTTTAGTTAACAGTTATTTCAAATTAGGATTAGCAAATGTTTTAAAATGTCTTGTACTGCAGCTTGTAGGTTCAGTTACTCTCCTTAAATTACTTTTGAATGCTTCTCTTTGAAAATTGCCTCAAAGAATTTTGCCACACCTTGAGTACTGTGTCCAGTTCTGGGCCCCTCAGTTTAGCAAAGATGTTGAGTTGCAGGAACGTGTCCAGAGCAGGGTAACAAAGCTGGTGAGGGCTTTGGAGCACAGGCCCTATGAGGAGAGGCTGAGGGAGCTGGGGTTGCTTAGCCTGGAGAAGAGGAGGCTCAGGGCAGTACCTTATTGCTCTCTACAACTACCTGAAGGGAGGTTGTAGCCAGGTGGGGGTTGGTCTCTTCTCCCAGGCACCCAGCACCAGAACAAGAGGACACAGTCTCAAGCTGCACCAGGGGAGGTTCAGACTGGATGTTAGGAAGAAGTTCTTCACAGAGAGAGTGATTGGCCGTTGGAATGGGCTGCCCAGGGAGGTGGTGGAGTCGCCGTCCCTGGAGGTGTTCAGGAGGAGACTTGATGGGGTGCTTGGTGCCATGGTTTAGTTGTTTAGGTGGGTTGGATTGGTTGATGGGTTGGATGTGATGATCTTGAAGGTCTCTTCCAACCTGGTTTATTCTATTCTATGATAAACATGGATTCACTTTTTATACCTCTCTCCAGTTTGGAGAACAACTACTTTCACCAACACTTAAAATAAAATTTCAGTTGTGGACAGATTTGTTAGCTGTTTGAAAGGACCCCCAGGACTTTTTGTATATACCAACATCCAGAGTAAGAGGTGATTTTCACCCTTTTTATGAGATATGCTTCAGAAGGTATTTTTTTGGTGGATTTTTGTTGTTGAGAAATTAAGTAATAATTGTAGTGAGTGTTCAGCTTTCATCAAATCCCAATAATTGTGTTAAATTAAATGGTAGACATGTCTGGGTAAAGGTAATTATGTTTTTGCTATAACAAAGTCCTAAGAACACAGGCAAAACAGGTTTTTAAATAGTACTAATATCCTTTTTTATTAGACTGGATGATGTGGCTGCAGATGTAAATGATCTTTAGCTACCCAAAGAAGGTTTTCTGTCTATTAAGGCTTGGTTGTTTTATCAGTTAGTATTTAGCCTAATGAAAGATATTTTACTCAACCTACAAACCTATTTTCTCTCCATAGATATGGGACATGGTTCTATATCAGTATTCTGGTATAAATATAAACCAATGTTTTATCTTCATATGTCACTATTCTAGTTGGTTCTTGGTGTATATTTCCTTGTACATACATTATAAATCATTACATAGGCACTGGTACATTAAAAGGATTGTACGTATGGGGTTTTGTTTAGGCGAATTTTGGCATGATTTTTTTCTCTCCTGTAGTATAAAAAGATTCTTTTCCCCTTATATGCCCTCTTTATCTTTTAGTTGGTAGTCTGACATTAGGCAGGTAGATTGTTTGCCAGTGAGCTTAGATACTTTGAGCGTTCTCTTCCACATTTTAGATTTATATATTCAGTGTCGATCCCCATTTTACACTTATTCATTGCCTAAGGAATGATTGAGATTATTTTTTTTATAGTCTGTTCCTGTTTTAGGATCTTGCAATTTGCTTTTATAACATGGTGGTGGCAGAAATTTCATTCAATACTGAAATGCTCATCTACCAAAATTCTGGCTAATTTAAGGTACAACTTGCATTTGTCATAGAAACAGAGCATTGGACAGCAAGGTGTGGTGTAAATGTTTTACTGGCATCTCTTTTGGATAGATGTATCAAGGATTTCTGAGTAGCAAAGCCATGAATGAGTTATGTAGGTCACCCAAGTGAGTGCCATTGTGACAATATAGTCATGCTTTTAGCTTTTGCCTCAAATATTCTCAAAGAACCTTATTAACAATGGAATTAGGCTGTTGTTCTTATCTAGGTACTTGCACAGACAGGTTTCCTTAGTAACATGAATCTATTTGTTTTACTCTCAGAGGGGAAAACAATTCAAAAGACCTTATGAAATGCTCTATCAAAACTGCTCTGTGAATTACAATGATTAATACGATCTGATATTTTTGGGCCACCTATGCTTGGACATCAATGTTGTATGGACCACAAAGGGTCTAAACCTGTGTTGCTCTCTGGAATGGATTCTTATCTACTGCCTCACCACTATGAAGCTGTGAGTGTACTGTTTCCCCAGGAACAAACGTTATTCTATCTAAGTACTATGCTTTTCATCCTGAAAAGTGAGAGTGATCTGTGCCTCCTGTTCAGGATTTAAGAAAAAGAATCAGTCTCACATATTATAAACTATGAGTTTCAGCATGATCTTAACTGTGGGCTTTATAAGCTAAGCTGTCACCCTTGGATAGCATCTGAGAGATGCCAGAGTGTCCCAGCTACCTAGCAATCCCTTAGACTGAGCTCATGGAGGTTACAGAAATTGCAGACAGTTTTAGATGGCAGTCTGGTTTTCCTTAATCTTGAAACCTTTCTCACTGCCTCTTTAGCAAACAGGTGGATTTCATACATTTCAAGATGTAATGAGTGAAACCTGACAGCAGGATCAGAGTTTTTCACTGAAATAATTCTGTGATTCAGTTGAAAAGCTATGGATGAAACTGGAACCTTCTTCTGATTCCCAATGTGCCAGTGCAGCAATGGGTGCGTGATTTCAGGCTTGACACTGCATTTTCTGTGTTTTTTTCAGTGGAGGAAAGAAAATAGAAATCTCATTTGAGAATACCTCTTTGTTGAGGTAGTTTGCTCAGAAAAAGCTGCTCTGTCCATCCTCTTGCCATGAGTTTGGCTTGCCTGCTGCTTTCCAGTTATTCTTGGTACTAGAGGATAACACATTGTAGCATAAAGCAGCAACCTGAATTGGCTCAAGACTAACTTTAAAACTCGGAATGAGTGGGCTAAAACTGTTTACCTCTCCTTCCCTTCCTTGGCACATAATCCCCTCTCCACCTAGGTAAACTATGAAATGTGTTCACCATTCAAGATTTCCAAGTCTTCAAGCTTTAATTTCTTACTGCAAAAGTTATGTGTTTAAATTATCTAAGGGGCATGCTAGGACTGAAAGCTTTTTTTTTTGTTACCTATGTTTTTCATGACAAACCTCTATTATTCCATCAAAAAGCTGAGAGTTTAAATTACTCTATACACAGTGTAATGCTTTCTTGTGTTGTTCCTAATGAAGATCAGGTTTATGAGATAATATGGTATTGTTGGGTGGTTTCTAGCTGCTTTGTGTGCTATTTGACAGCTCAAGAAGCAGCAATTAATTTACACAGAAAATGCTTCCCCATAAGCAAACCAGAACATGCCCACAGCCATATATATGTGTGTTGGTGGACTGATAATGTTTCAATGATAATGCTTTTGGAATGTGTGTGTTCCTAAGCACAGAATACTAGGTCAAACAACAGTATTTTATGGCTAGAAGGGAGCTTGCTTTTATTTCTTAATACCTGTCCTATTTTCTGCATACAGTATTCAGTGTTAGTTTTGACACCAAATAAGACAAACCAAAGAGAGGTGATGTTGTAGTGGGTACATGAACAAAGGCTTCAATGCCCCTCACACAGGACACGCCGTTTTAATTGATAAGGTGCATGGTTTATTTTGTTGGGAGTACAATGAGTCCAGATAAGTTGCATTCCAGCAAGTTAAGTACACCTGCAGGACCTTCATGCTACTGAGACTTGGAAGCCTAGGCCAGTTCATTTAAAGCTGGGTTTGGTTTTATCCATAAATTGCTCTGGAGCAGGTGAGTCTAGTAGAGAGGCATCCCCACCTGTGATGGGGAGCTTGGAGTAGATGATCTCAAAGGTCCTTTCCAACCTAAGCCATTATATGATGCTCTAGTAGGAGTGCATATGTACTTATTCTACAAGGTCCTTCATGGCCCTTTACAAGCAACTTAGAAACCTTGAAGAGCTTCAGTTTAATCTTGTAACTTGTTCTTCTGAGGTGAAAGCAAATGGGGGGAAAAAATCATAGGTTTTGTTATAGTTACAGTTTTTGGGTGCATTTATTTTTCTGCTGCTGACATTTTGTTTATTTTTATACATGCAGTGGAAGGTTAAACCAAGTAGAAGTATGGTATGACACATGCAGTAGCTTTCTGCATTAGCCATTAGACTATCTGTATTTACAGTAACATGGAAAGGTCAGCTGAATCAATCATATCTGTAGATACAGCTTTCAAATGTATATTCTCAGAAACACTGCTTAGTGACATTTTAGTAACAACCTGAGTTTTCATGTGACCATAGCACAGCAGTAAAAGCAAACATAAAATGTTGGAAGCAGAGCCAGACACAATGCTGCTTAGATTCTTGTACTGAAGACTGCATTTCATTTTTCTTTCTGTATTAATGCTGTTTGGAAGATGTTTCTGCTTTGTGTACTCAGATGATTTCTGGCTTATTGCATTCCCTCTGAGTGAAATCTGGGCTTTTACAGGAACAAGTCTAGAATCAGAATGCACCCAAAGGCTTCCTAATGATGAGGTTTCTTATAACCCCGGCTTTTCTCTCAAACATTCTAAATAACAGGTTTTAAAGTTTGCAACATGCAGTTATGAGCTTTTGTTGTAGTTCACGAGGGGTGAAGCAAGACTTCAGAGGAGGTAAATGTGTGGAAAAAACTCTGCTGTGATTTAACAAAGGGGAAGTATGTACATAAGCTCATGTTCAAAGACAGAAAGTTTAATTTTAGAAGGTCTTTAAATAAAATAAGGACTTAATATCTTTCATATAAAATTGTTTTGAGAGCCATCATTCTGCTTGTCACTGCTCTTAGCAATGTTTCCTCTTGGAGTGAAATTCATCTCGGTAAGAAAAGCTGAGGCAGATCTTTCCACACCACTTGGGGCTTGTGCTGACTTCTGTGGCTTTGCACTGTCGGTTTGGGCCCCAAGTAACTCTGAAAACTTGCACATAGCAAGTCCTGTAGTTGGGATAGGCTAGGTCAAGGCTCATCAGTGCAGAGTCTGGCATACTGTTTAAGTAGCCTGGAGGGTTCTGTATGCTTTTGAAAGTGTTCCTGAGGAATTAAGCTAGATGGCAAAATGACTTGTAGGAGCAGGAGAACAATATATTCTCAGTAGCCCCCTTTTGGTGGGAAGCAGATATCTACTCCATACTTTACGCTTCAGCTTTCAGTGTGAATTTCATGGTTGTTCTATATGAGACATGAGGCAGATTGTGAATTGTTTCAGAGCCAGCTATAGAAAGAGAAATGCCTAGTTTTATGTTGTCATATTATTTAACTGAGTACATAAAAAAAAGCACATCCAAAATTCTTAGTACCTATATAGAAGATGTTAATTGCATCATCTGGAGTACACAAGAAAAAGAACTTCAAGTGCTTAAATAAAATTTAATTGTTGATATGATTTAAAGTAACAAAATGGTTCAAGTGCATGTATATTCCATGTGTGGCTTTAAAAGCAGTGTAACCAAAGGGAAAGTATTTCCTGTGTATCAAAAGATGTTGAAAAGTAATTCAGTCAATCAGTAGACTTTGTGTAAATTTAGTTGTGTGTGTGTTACAGTCCAGAGAAACACCTTGCTTTACAGAGTATCACGTGTTCAAGTGTTGGAATGTGGGAGACCTATAAGTTTTTATTCACCTGCTTCATCAATATACGGTTGGAAAGCTTATAATTAAAGATTTTAATTCCATTAAATTCACATTAAAAAGTGAGGTTCCCCCCCCAGGATCCCCATATTTTACACTCTGTGTGTATAGTTTTTATTTGTACTTATACACAGATGTACAGTGGTCACCAGGGGGTTAATTGTTCAGTGTTTGCTTGTATTCGATCATCTGGTGCATACCCCTAAGCCTTATTTACTTTGCTATCCAAACCCCACAGAGTACAAGATTACTATTTTCCTTGTGTGTTCCTCTCTTACAATCTTCAGCTGTAGTACTGATCTGCTTCACAAACCCCAAAGAATTTATCTTCCCAGCTATCCGGAGAGTTTGCTTGTCTCTTCTTTTCTTATCTACTTCTAGTGCAGAATTAAATTGAAAGCAGAGAGCTTTCACTGATTTTGAGTGTTGAACTTGATTCAGTTTTCATCAGTCTTAGTAGTCATATAGGACCTCCTGAATTCAACGCTCAGTTCCTATTCCTTTAAATACTCAGCACATCGGCTTTAGAGACGTTTGACCTGCAAATCACTGGACTCTGAGGAATATTGTTTACTACATGCTCGCTTTATTCTTGCACTGTGTCTTGAAACATCATTTGGTCAGCATTAGAGTCACTAGAGAGAAGATCCTTCTGATTTGATATCAACATTCTTCTTTTCCAGAGGACAAATTTGATTCAGTCACAGCACTTGGCCTTTTTCTAATGGAAGAGGGTTTGTCATTTGGGCTGGGGGGCAAAGAGGGGAAAAGAGGAAAAAAACATGGTGTATGTGCATATTATGCGAGGCAGCATCCAAATTGTAGTGTTTGTGTAAAGAATCTAAGCTCTGTGGACAGTATTCCTTTATTGCCTGCCTTTTGGAGCACTTTGTTTTTCACTCTTAACTTTTAACACAATTAATCAGTGTGAAATTTCCTACTTTTTTTGAGTAAACAGTAAAAAAAGAAAAACTCTATCATGTGGAACCACACTGATCTCCACATGGAACTTTGAATTATATAGCACTGCTTGATTTAACTCAGCAAGTTGGTAAGCTGGGGTTTTTTTCTTTTCTTTCATGTAGGCTATCTAGTATAGATAGAGGCATTAGGATTTCAATCTGTACTACTTGCTGACAGCAGAAAAACATTGAGACTGATATCCACATGTGCAGATGTGGTGGTATCTTGTCACGTGTCTATAAAGAAGGCATCTGGAAAAAAAAAACAGCATTATGAAATATTGATATTGATATAATTATTATTTATGTTAGAAGGATAAGAATTTGTGCAGCTCAACACCTCATTATCAGTTTTGATATTCAGAAGAAAATAATTATTTGGATTTACCTGGCAAGCAGCCCCACATTCAGTTCTTCTGAAAGAAAATTTGTAGTCACTTCCTTATAATTTACAGGTGAAATGATGTTTGATGGAATTGTCAACAATAATGTACATGTCTGTTACTGAGCAAATGCAAAACTGTACATTGAGGAGCAAAGAATTCAGATCACTTGTAAAGAACGTGGCATTGCATTCCAGAAGGCAAAGAAGTCAATTTAAGTAGCTTTAAATAAGTGTGAATATACATAGTTTGTATGATTTAGATAACATAAGTTACATTTAGTGTAATGACCAACTGTAGTGGTTGTCCTTGAGCACTCAACACTAGGTCAACCCTGTTGTTTTCTAGCGGCAGAATGTCCTACCTCATTACTCCACAACTGTACACAACCCCCCCCTTCTAAAGCCTGCCAAGGGATCAGGCCTAGCCAACATGGATTAAGGAGGGGCAGGACCAATTTGATCTCCTCCTGTGATCAGGTGACCGCCTGGTGGATGTGGGAAAGGCTGTGGATGTGGTCTACCTGGACTTCAGCAAGGCCTTTGACACTGTCTCCCACAGCAAACTCCTGGCCAAGCTGTCAGCCCCTGGCTTGGACAGCAGCACTCTGCGCTGGGTCAGGAGCTGGCTGGAGGGCCGTGCCCAGAGAGTGGTGGTGAATGGTGCCACATCCAGCTGGCAGCCAGGCACTAGTGGTGTGCCCCAAGGATCGGTGCTGGGCCCAATCTTATTGAATATCTTTATTGATGATCTAGATGAGGGGATCGAGTCCACCATTAGTAAGTTTGCAGACAACACCAAGTTGGGAACAGGTGTTGATCGGTTAGAGGATAGAAGGGCTCTCCAGAGGGACCTGGACAGGCTGGACAGATGGGCACAGTCCAACATGATGGCATTCAACAAGTCCAAGTGCTGGGTTCTGCGCTCTGGCCACAACAACCCCATGCAGTGCTGCAGGCTGTGGTCAGAGTGGCTGGAGAGCAGCCAGATGGAAAGGTACCTGGGGGTGCTGGTTGGCAGCTGGCTGAACATGAGCCAGCAGTGTGCCCAGGTGGCCATGAAGGCAAATAGTATCCTGACCTGCATCAGAAATAGTGTGTCCAGCAGGAGCAAGGAAGTCATTCTGCCCTGTACTCAGCACTGGTTAGGCCACACCTTGAGTCCTGTGTCCACTTCTGGTCCCCTTAATTTAAGAAGGATATTGAGACACTTGAATGTGTCTAGAGGAGGGCAACAAGGCTGGGGAGAGGCCTTGAGCACAAGCCCTACGAGGAGAGGCTGAGGGAGCTGGGGTTATTTAGCCTGGAGAAGAGGAGGCTCAGGGGAGACAATATTGCTATCTGCAACTACCTGAAAGGAGGTTGTAGCCAGGAGGTGGTTGGTCTCTTCTCCCAGGCAATCAGCACCAGAACAAGAGGAGACGATCTTAAGCTGCACCAGGGGAGGTTTAGGCTTGAGATGAGAAGAAAGTTCTTCCCAGAGGGAGTTGTTAGCCACTGGAATGTACTGCCCAGGGAGGTGGTGGAGTCACCATCCCTGGAGGTGTTGAAAAAAGGATGGGATGTGGCACTTGAAGCCATGGTTTAGTTAGTCATGAGGTGTTGGATGATAGGTTGGACTTGATGATCTCTGAGGTCTTTTCCAACCTTACTGAATCTATGATTTTTTTTCCCTATGAAAACCAAACCAAATCTTACATCAACATTCAAAGTCAAGCCGGCCGTAACTTGTGGCTACCATGCCTTGAGAGTATGTGAACTGTAACCAAGATGATACTGGTGTGAATCAAATGTGGTACACTATGTGCATTATTTGGGTATTTGTAAGCTTCACTGGCATCACATTAACTTCATGTCTTGTTTCTAGGAATATATTCTGTGCTACCTTAAGAATTTGAGCAGAACCATACAGAATGAAACTAAAATCCTTCACCCCTCAGGGAACACACTTTTCTTTCTGGGCAGCCACTCTGAGTCTGTTGGAATTACCACTATTACCAGTAATTGGATGATTATCTACCTATTGCTACTATCATGTCTGTGACCTACAATGACATTGAATTTTAGTACTGGGCAATGATACACACAGGCGTTTCTCAAAACAAATGTAGCCCAGAAAAACAGTTAATGTGGCTGTTATTCTGGAGAAAATTGTAATTGGGTGAATTGACCACACAAATATTGTAATGGGTAAAGCCATGGAAGCTTGAAGATCGCTGGAAAATTACAATTGAAACATGCACAGTTGCTGAATGTCTAGGATAGTCCCACACATCTCTATGATGTCATCTCCAGCACAGTCACAGACTCAAGTGGGGTGGAAGGGGATTCCAGAAGTCAGCTAGCCCAATCTCCAGCTCAAAGCAGGTCCAGTTAGAACTGGTAGCTGGTGGCTGTGTGTGATGAGATTTTTGCAAGCCTGCAAGGGTGGAGATTCCACAGTGTTTCTGGGCAGCCTGTCCTTGGCTTTCATCCTGACTCAGTTGTTCATTTAAAAAAATAATAATTATTTAAAGCTTCTGTGAGCTATTATTTTTAACTGGCTTTTGTGTGAAAGTTATGAAATGAATAATAACAAAACTTTAAAGCATGTCCAGTCCACAGTCACCAGGGGAATAAAGGAGTGAACTGAGATAAATTTTCCCAAGTAGTCCCTACAATCTGGTTACCACAGATTGCTTGCACAAGGAGCTGGAGTAGGGAATCTGGACTTGGTTTGACCTAGTCATCCATGAGGGTGTATTTAATACTATTAATGTTTTCTTCCTTCTGGAATCCCTTTCTTTTAAAAAGTAAGGATTTCTGATGTTCTTGTGTCTCTGTTTCTTATTAAAAGAAATTCTCCATAGAAAATCTCCAAAAAGTAGGAAGATGCTTGCAGACAACAGGAGGTAAACAGACTCTGACAGGAAGGGATACTTGCAGTTTATTCATAGGGATTTGCATCTGTTACTAAATTTGTACATCTAGGCCATCAAAACAAGCTCTTACATGCTTCTTGAGATATTGAACGTTGCTTGGTTTCATACAGTTGACTAGATTATTCATAGAAAAGTGAGTCTATGCAATTTTAGATGAAACAGGGAAGCATAAACATTATTTTAAGCTTGATGGCAGTTAAATGCAGTATAGAAGTTACTTATTTTATTTCTGGAGGCTCAACTGGCTTTTTCTTTCCACCACCTTAGGTGGTGCTTGTTACTTTTTTACAGCTACCTTGAATCAAGGAGCACCTCTGCCGGATAGTAGGATTATTCATATGACTGCTCAATTCAGATCAGGTTTCTAAGCCAGGTGAAATGTTATAATCTTTTCTATGAGGCCCCCTAATCATTCTTGTTTCTTGGTGGTGACAGTTTCTGACCTATCCTTTTAGTTTCAACAAGAAAACAAAAACACAACAAAGCTAAGCAAACCCCACACAGAGGATTCAGCCTTAAGTGCTCTGAAACACCGTAGAATTACTTACTGTTAGTCAACCTTAGAATTGTCTTTAAACTTAAGCTGGTATATCATTAGATGCTCTAATTAGACATTATGTATGGTTTTTAGTACAAAATGCATGACTCTTGTTTTGCTTTCATGCATTTGTGCTGTATGTCACTTAATATTTGCTGTCAGGAAACGATAAAATACATTCAAGGCTGCTTTGATCTTTGTTGTCCCTATTGAATAGTTTGGGTTTTGAAGTTGTCCTGCTGTTTATTTCCTTGCTTACATAGCCTAGGAAGATAAAAGAGAATCAATACTTTTGAATCTCCTATCAGCTTCTGCTGAAGGATTTATCAGCTGTTCTTCCTCTTTTCTCAGGTCCTAAGTTTTATTCAGCATCACCAGACCTCCCTTTTGGCACTGATTCATGTATTTCTGCTTCAGAAATGCTGTCTCCCATTTGTCTTTCTGCAGACATCTTGCTTGTCTCTTTATTTTTTTATTTTTCCCCATTAAAAAATAAGATTTCTGGATTAAAATGAGAACAACCACCGTTATTGCTGCTTCTGTCAGGTGTTATTGCCTCTGACACGCTAGGTTAGAAATTACTATAAAAAGCAGAGGATACAGTTCACCATGTACTTGTTCAATGTTGCATTCTCTACCTTAATCAAATACTGGAAAACAGTACTGCTGGCCCTGGTGTTTAACTGTATTTTGGGAGAGCTTAAGTGAGCATTATCTTCTCTCTATTTCATGGTCCAAGCTAAACTCTATGCTTCATTTGTTAACCAGAATTAGTTTTTTAAAAACAAAATTATCCAGCTATTATTTTTGAAGTGCTCAGTGAAGAGTACAAAAAGCAAAACAAATTTAGATGCATTGAAACCCATGAAGCTGAATGAGACTATTTGGCAATATCAACAAACACTCAAACTATCTAGGTGTCTTTTGAATGTAAAATTCATGTGAGTAATTGTTTCAACTTTTCAATGCACTGGATGCCAAGGCAATACCAACAAAGGTGTCTCACACCTTCAAGGTGGAAGGCCATACCTGGATTTACCATATTGTTTTTGAAACTGGATTTTCATCCTGGCAGATGAAGCCAGCACAGTAGCAAGGAAGCAGTAATATTTTATGGATAGGTAGTGCAGCCCTACCAGTACGTCTTTTTTTTAGTGGTTTGGTCTTACTACCATTCTGCAACCTATCACTGTTTCATGTCCTACTACTTCTAAGAAATAGACCTGAACATCATTTACCACTCTTTGTCCAAACAAAGAGTCTGAATCCAATTTATTAGAACAGAATGAATGTAGCCTTTAACTTCTCTGCAGAGATACTATTGTTAATTAAATCAAAGTCCTTTCCATACACAGTGCAAACAGTGTCCATTCCCCAAACAGTACACGACATTGATGGATAAACTCAATTAAAGCATGAGCATTAGAGAAGTAATGTGGAGAGCTGAAGTGATCTCTACCAATCCACCTTTAAAAATTGCAATAAATATTTCAACATGAAATGTTCATAAATTACACTGAGGATACCTGTTAGTGAGATTGGATGGAAATTCAGTTATTCTAAGTAAGCTTGGGTTTGGTTGGCAATAACATTTGTTATCTCCTCAATTATGTTACAATATATTACAGCTAGATTAAAACCAGAATGCAGCTAGTGCAGAAACCCCTTCACCTTTATCCATAGCTAACAATGAAGGGGGATGCTCTTTTCTTGCAGCCCATCTTTTTCAGAGTGACAAATATTTTTATATGACATTGATATTAACCATGTTAGTATGCTCTTATGGCTCTTACTGTATACTCCTAGAGCAAAGCACCAGGACTGGTTAGGCCACACCTTGAGTACTGCATCCAGTTCTGGGCCCCTCAGTTTAGAAAGGATGTTGACTTGCTGGAACGTGTCCAGAGAAGGGCAACAAGGTTGGTGAGGGGTTTGGAACACAAGCCCTATGAAGAGAGGTTGAGGGAGCTGGGATTGCTTAGCCTGGAGAAGAGGAGGCTCAGGGCAGACCTTATTGCTCTCTACAACTCCCTGAAGGGAGGTTGTAGCCAGGCAGGGGTTGGTCTCTTCTCCCAGGCAGCCAGCCTCAGAACAAGAGGACACAGTCTCAGTCTACACCAGGGCAAGTTTAGACTGGACATTAGGAGGAAGTTCTATACAGAGAGAGTGATTCCCCATTGGAATGGGCTGCCTGGGGAGGTGGTGGGGTCACCGTCATTGGAGGTGTTCAGGAGGAGACTTGATGGGGTGCTTGGTGACATGATCTAGTTGTTTGATGGGTTGGACTCGATGATCTTGACGGTCTCTTCCAACCTGGTTTATTGTATTGTATTATTGTATTGTACTTCAAAAATATACATACATGGCTTTAATGAGCTGAATTACTTCCCCCTCCAGTGTTAAAACACTGCTTGGGGCTTGACCTATTGATCGACACTTGAAAAATTAGGTGGCCTAACAAAGGAAAAGACGCAACCAACTGAACAAAATAAAGAACAACTCCTTGGTTAAGTCCTCCTGTATCTGCTAGTCAAGTGAAGCGTTGGTGTTCTTGCCATGCCTGCTTCCACCGGGACTTGGATTTTCAGCGTGCCTCTCTCACTAACTTTCCTTCACAGAAGAGCTAAAAACTCTTGTCGATAAGAATTGTTCATTGCATAGAGGAAACTGTTGGATGGAAGATGATGATGATACTAAGAATCTTTGCATTCCAGCAGCGTCCTGGAGCTAGGTACGCTTTTCTGTACTGTGGAGATCAAGGTACAGGAAAGTGGAGACCTCAGACTTTTCTAAAATATGATGTTGAGAAGTGGATAGTCAAGAAACTAGAAAGAATTTGTCAGGCCAAGCTTATAGGGCTTTTTGGTTTTCTTTTTCCTGTTCTTGGTGGAGTATCTTTGACTTGGGCCTTTATTGTTTCATTTTTATTTTCAAACTTGTTGTTTTATGATTGTCAGGTTTTAACATAGTTTACAAGAAAAATCTGGAGACTCAGGAATAAAGTTTTAGGAGACAAATTTCAGAATTTCCTTACCTTTAAACCTTCCAAACAGAGCTTTGCATAAATGCCCATCTTTAACACATTCTAATCACCACTGTTCCTAGGCTGATATGTTCATTTTATGTCAGTGAAATATTTCAATAGACACTATTTTTTCTTCTATTTATCTTGCTAAGATTTACACAAGGTTTATTTTGGACTTGCTTGTATTTAAATAATTCAAATAGCTTCAATTTTTTTTTATTTGGATTCAAGAGATTTGGGATTGATCTTTTTTTCCAGGATAGAATTGAACCAAAAATAGCGACTTTTAAAAAGCTGTATTTAAAGATGACTATTTAATTCACACTGGAAATAATTAAATTTCTTCACAGCACATGGAACAACTTTATTGGAATTGAAATGTTCTAATTTATTAACAGCTTCAAGTACCGAAGTGTGAAAGAGGAAGCAATAACCTTCTTGAATAGCACATGAATATTGAATGTATTGAAAACAGATCCTTGGCCAACATTTTCCAAGACCCTCAAAAAAAGCATTTTTAATGTCTACACACTTTCTCCTATATGTCTTCCATTTGTTAAGGCCCCCTAAAAAGGTAGTGGAGAATATGTCTGTGGATGTGATATTTAAATCACTTTGAAGATTAGAGTGACACACAATATTTAAACCTAGTGCATAGGGTATTAATATGGCGTTATCTTTGCACTTGGAAGGATGGTCTAAGGATAAGGACTTGGATGTGGAATAAAAACAGGGTCGCTTTGCTGTTAAGTGACAGCTATCCTTTGTGATGTAGTCAAACACCTCTGTTTGCCTGTGTCTTTGCCCTCCACTTGTGATGTGCAAGTTGTTATTTCCCTCCCTGAGCTTTTATCATTCTCAAGAACTGTTCATAGTTGAGAGACATTCAGATGGTCTGGCTTCTTCCTCCACAGATTGAGATTAAATTCAGGCAATATGAGAGAGAATTTGCCAGATCATGTTAACCACACCACTTAAGGGCATCACTGATGCACCTGATAATTGTGCAGTAAAATAATGACCTTTACAAGAATATCCACTTCAAGTAGGGGGAAATCAGAACGATTTTCCCCTGCGTGTAACTAAATTATCTTTGTCAGTTGGTAC
This sequence comes from Picus viridis, assembly GCA_033816785.1. Classification (NCBI taxonomy): domain Eukaryota; kingdom Metazoa; phylum Chordata; class Aves; order Piciformes; family Picidae; genus Picus; species Picus viridis. The sequence continues at coordinate 9,217,097 of CM066581.1, forward strand.
AGCCTTGTGTGACCCAATTAAGTGAATACTGGACGGTAACGTCAGAACCAGCTTTAAAGTCACAAGTAGCCTTGTTTTGATCTGTTTGAATAGACAGAATTAGGGCAGACTCAGGTACAAAATATTTCTTACTGTATGTGAGTTGTTCAATATTTTCTTCCAAATACTAAAAAGGACAAGCATGATTCTTTTCATTTTTATATTTTTGAAACATTTTGTGTGGGTTTTTTGTATGATTTTTTTCGTGTGTCTCCCCCCCCCCCCCCCCCCCCCAGGTGCATAGGTATCAACCATAAATGCACTTGGGAGCATGAAATAGGCACTGCTGACAACCACTAAACCCCTGCTCTGCAGCTGCTGAACCCTACAGTTTCTGCCTGTGGGCATGCTCTTAATTTAGATGTCATGATAATGTTTCACTGCTAATGACCTAACTGGAGCCCAATTTGGACGAAAGCTGCAAAGGTGGGATTTTCAGCAGTGTGCTTCATTCTTATTTTAAAGTCAATTTTTGTCATTAGTAACCTGAGCAGAAGATCCTACACAGAAATATTTTGAGATTTGTACTCCGTTTCTGTATCTCTCCATCCCGTAACATAGGTGAAGCTATCTGTTTCTGATATATATACCAAATAAGGCAACACAGGATGCTGAACCTGGGTGTCCAGATGTTTGCAAAAGTAGTCTGAAGACTCTGTTTTGCTTTTCAGATATAGGAAAACCATGATTATGCCATGTGCTACAAGAGAAACATACCTGAGGCTGAATATTTAGCTGTATTTTGCTCTTTGCTGGTGTTACCTTCTTTCCATGCTGTCTCCTGTTGACTTTTCTGATGTAGTGAAACTTTTCAATGATCAGCGCATAGAACTCAGGCTCCCTTAATTTGAGCCTCAGTCTTAGAAATAAAAAGGAGTTAAAAAGTAGGACAGCTGGTATAGTATCACCTGGGTTCCTATAAAAATTTAGCTTTTAGTTCAGCTTTATGAGAATTTTTAGTATGCAATGGAAGATGTATAATGGCCTATTTAAAACACAGCTTTAAATAGCCATGTTTGTAATCATTTTAATTTCAGGAGAAGGTGATAAACCACCACCCCTTCCCCAAAGCATATGAACCAATGACTGAAACTTAAGCTAAGCATTCATATTGTAAACAAACAATCCTAGATTTCCTTTGTCTCTTAAGCTGCTTGCAAGCTGCTGTGGTTTTTCTGTCCATGGATTGTGTTTGAGAAATTGGCTGTGGAGGATGTACTTGGATGATCCAAGCTTCCAACAGGTCTTTGACTTTGCCCCTTTCAGTCAGCCGTCTCTGCAGTGAACTATAGCTTGGCATCAGCTTATCAAGCTTATTTTTCTTTGACCTCTGGAAGATGCTGCTGTGTGAACAAAAGAGCCGTGCATTTGGTGGTCATGCCTTCTGCAAGTTCCTTGTGCTGGAGTTCTGGCTGTGCATGCGCTGGAACAAATCAGCTCCACAGCAATTTTGTCAGGAACGTGAACAATAAAAACCAAATCCTGAAGTCACAAATCACACCAGCCTCCTTTAGAGGCACAGTTTGCACATTGGATGATGATTTACCTGACATTTCTTGGAGTGAGCTTATCTTTGTGAACTGTTTCTGCCTGAACATGGAGTGCAAAAGCTGTGGTCACACCGTTAGTTCAGAACTGACTATTGGACAAATTGGCATCTACCTAGCAAGCAGTTAGGCAACTTCTGTGTTTGCACTACCATTTAGCATCTAGACAACCTACTTTGTGTGCACTGCAATTCTGTTCTTTTAAAGTAAAACTTCAAAGGACATTAGTTGGAGTCTTTTCTGAAGGAGAACTGGCAATAGACTACTGGGTGATGAACCAGATAGAATTCCATGATTTTGATGATTTTAGAGTGATTTTAGAGTTTGATTTTATCTGGTGCATTAGGGTTGTCTTTTAGGGCCTAATGCTTAAGGAGAAACTACTGTAAATTACCATTTCAGGTGCCACCCCTTATAATGGATCCTCCTGTTTCAGAATATTGGTGATTTGAAGTGATGGACCAAGTTGTGAACATACCTTAATGAAAAAATATGCTTTAAGGAAGAGGAGGAAAAAAAAAAAAGGAGAAGGTTGAGACTCTCAGTGGGGGAGTCACTGGTAGTGTCATGCTCTTAACTGGTGTGGTCATGGAGACTACTGCTGTGGTCAGCAGTGGGAAGCCAAAATACAAGTTAGAGGATATGTGGTACATATCATCATTCTGATGATATAAATAAATCTGTGGAAACACCTGTCTCCAGTAATCACCACGAAGAAATAATTGGCTGGTTTGCACATGTTAAATCCAATCTCCATTGCCTTTACTGAGGCTCCACAGAGCCTTAAACATCCATTTGAGCTCTTTGAACATTCCAGTGTCCAACAAATAGTAATTATTCTGAATACATTAAACAATACCTAGTGATGCTTTTATTTTTATTCAATGGAGACTAAAAAAAAATTTAAAAAATCTACAAATTTGATTGCAAATAGCCTGCAGGTGATATGTGAAGACCTGTGGTTTGTCAGGGAACTCTTTCCATATATATGGGACCTGGCTGATTTTTAGCATGGCGGTCATATGGTTTCTTAAAGATGCAGCCGAACTCTTAAGCTCTTGCCTAATTGTAAGCACTCAAGCAGGTATGTTTATGCCACAGCCAGCCATAAATGCAGGTGCTTTAAGTGCTTCTACTGAATCGAGGCCTGCATGTGTTTACATCAGAGTTTCCCAATTTTTGTGTAAGCAGCAAACGGACCAAGCGAGATACGGAAAGCCTTGCAGCCCGAAAACACGAAAATCAAATTCTGGTCTGCAGAAAACTCTCTAGCAATCAAAAGGATGGAACAGATTATTACTGATATTTTGTCTAGCTATTGTATGTAAAGAGGATTATGTAATGAATAAAAGATAAATGCTCTCAGTTAAAAAGAAAAAGGAAGAAAAAAAGATTTACATGAAATTGGAAACTTATTACCATATGAAAGTTATCAGCTCTTATACTCCATACCAAATGTGCTTGAAGCATGATTGTCTCAAAGACTTAAAAATACCTGATCACACTGAAGAAAAAGCATTTATAATTTAAATTAACATAATCAGTGCTTGTACCTGTAAGTAGTCAATTTTGCTTTTAAGTAATTTTAATTATTAAACAGAGTGAAGCTTATATTCAAGGAGGATTCTGTAAAAACAATGGATACAAATAAGATTATAAGGTACATTAGAGTTAAGAAAGATTAAGTGTCATTTCATGATTAGGTTTCTTTATGGCTAGCAATCTTCAAAGAAAATAGGTGAACCTTCTCCCCATGAGTGACCATCTTTATTGTTAGTGTGCTGATTTTCATTCTTTCTCATTTCATAGTTTTAGTCTGGTTGTGTTAGCTTGAATATCACAACGATTTGAACCAATAATGAAATGAGCAAACACAGCGGCGAGGATTTTAGATGAGAAAGAAATAAGACTTCATAGCAGAGAGTGTAATAGAAGTTCCACTGCAATCAATAGGCCTTCACACATGGAGTAACTCTACTGGAACAGGACTCTAAATAACCCTATAATAATGTATTTGGTTAGAGTCAAATGAGCACCTGTAAACTGATATACTGAGACTGAAGGCATTTTCCCAATAAAAATGTAGAAGGCTATTGGTTTTGTATTCCATATCTTATTCAAGAAGAGATTTAAACTAAATTGTATTGGAACCTGTGAAAGGTGTTTTAGAATTTGGTTTATGGATCACTGTAATTGCTGGATTTTTCAGATGACCCTTGTTAACTTAACATCTTTTTCTTACTCTAGTCTATGGAACAGTTGGAATAATACATGCCAAGACCCATGATGTGTCAGGAAAGAGCCAGTGTACTTGCATTCTGCAATATCCATGTGCTGAGTAGAGCAGGTTAAGCCATTCATTCTATACAACTACTTTGGGGTTTAATCAGTTTTCCTGTTTGTGAATTATCCATGACCTGCTAATGATTTTTTTTAATGTGAATGCATGTGTTTTATGTAGTTCATCAAATAATCTTACAATCACATTAGGCTTGTAGAAATTAGCAAATGCTCCTCTGAGTTTAATTTGCAGGAAGAGATATTTATGTTGGTTACCCAAGTCACATGGAAGTGTATCTATCCTTTTATTTGTTGACCTAATATATGGAAACAGGACCACTAGACTAATGAGATCTTTATAAACAGGGTATTGGTTGGATGAAAAGCAAGCACAGTGAACCTTAAAGCCTTTCCAGTCTGTTGTTTTCTTTCTATTGAAAGGGTTTCATATGTTGCAGAATACTACCTGCACTAGAAATTGAAGCTCTGTCCTGAACAAGAAGGCATAGCCTAGATTTATAAGAAACTTTCTCAATACCTACCCCTAAACAACAGGTGCCATCTCTTGCCCAAATGTAGAATTGAAAATATAACAGCTTCAAAGGACTTGAGCTGTCTTTCTCTTTAAGGACTCATTTTGCATGTAGTCACATTAAAACTGTTTTCTTAATATCTGTAAATATGGTTTTACTGAGTTTCTTAAGGAAATGATGGCTTAAAGCTGCTCTGTCTATGCATCACTCTTTGTTTACTCTTGAACATAGCCAGCAATTTCAGTAAAATTAGAAAGAATGGAATTCAAAGAGAAAAGAATTTACCATCTCCAGTGTAGGGAAGCTTGGTAGCACTGATGAGTTGTTATATCCTGTGTGGCAGAAGCCAGCTTGCTGTCTTCTGCGTGGTTTTGTGTGATGACTGAGAGTTGGAATTTATTGTGGTGTTCTGAGAAGGCCCTGAGGGCAGTGAGCTGTATCAGGCTAGGCTTCATTAGTTCTGCAGTTGATGGAGGGGTTTTATTTTGCTTTATTTTAAAATTAAGCTCAACATTCTAAAGTGTCCATCTGAATACTGGAACAAAGAAAAATATCATTCTATTGCATGCTTTGTGTTAAAAGCTAATACTTATTAAAATGACTGCTCTCCCAGTTGTGATTTCAAGTGAAGTAAATATGTTGGCTAGATAAAGATGACTCTAGAGGTCAAGATAAGCATGGGATACTTGAAAGATTTGGCTCAGATACCTGAAAATATCCTACCTGCTGATGGTTATCCTTTAGTACTCCACTCCTCCTGTGATGTTTTAATATGGAATATTTCCAGGGGCCATTCTTTACCTTCTTGTACTAGAAGGTAATGAGGTTAGGAAAGTTATTTTTCAGGTCTATTCAAGAAATTAAAAGAAAGATAGAAACTAACCTATGCATTTATTCACCCAGACAAATTGTTAATTTAAACAGAATTAAGTAATCCATTTAAGACTGGATAACCATCATTCATAAAATGAGACCTCTGCACAGAAAGAGAGAGCAGTGGGGAATGAAGACTGGACTTACGAAACAATCACTTCTGACTTCTGTCCCCTCTCTATGTGAATTCCAGTGGTTTAAATGTGTATGAAAGTCACAATTCAACCTTAACTTTTTGGAAGGGTCATTTATTCTCAAAGACCAACACATTTCTGCAGCAGCATTTTCTTTCTCAGCAGTGTAAGGGCAAGAATGAAATCCTGTACAATACAGTGCACACGAATCCTTCCCAATGAGAGCAGCTGGAACATTTTCTGCAAATAAAGAGACTGTATTACATAAGGAAAGTTGGGGGGGGGGGAAATGAAACAACTATTTTAAATATATTTAGAAGTTTGTAATGGCTTTTAAAAGTAGGTGATAGATCAGGAGCATAGAGAAATGCTAACTACTCAGAAATACCTTAGGAAAAACAACCAGTAATAGGGTTCTCGGGAGTTTTATTTCTAAAAGATTAATTTTCAGAAGCAGAGTCTGTTACAAAAAAAGATATTTGAAAACATTATTGGGTTACATTTAAGAGGATGGCATGTCTTCAAATCCTTCTCTGATGCAGGCATTAAGAAAAAAGAATATTCGATGATTTCAACACCTTCTCTAGTGATTTAATAAATAAAGTCATGGGGAACAGTTGCTTTATGAGTTTGACTCTTGAAAAACTGGTGAAACAGTTTTACTAGGGTGAAAGTGTGTGATGTTTGGTGATATCATATCCATGTCATCACAGAGGTAGGCAGAGGATTTTTCTATTAAAATAGAAAAGATAAACTTGAAATATGAAGGGTTCTTTCTTCACTGCATTCAGGGATAAGCCATAATTATGCCACCAACTTGAGGTATGTCAAATGGTAACACATTTCTATTTATATGGGTTCCAGTATAGCTATTCTTGGATTCCAGGATCTAAAGGAGATCAAAGATAACATGGAATATGATCTTTATCTGAGTGCTGGGAAACCTTCTGCTTTCCCAAGTGTTTGTGGAAGTTTTATAGTTTATTTAGACTTCATACTCCAAGGGAAAGGGTGATAAACAACCTAAGTTTAATCCTTTTGTGGGTCTTTCTCTTGGTATTTGCTTGCTTTATCACATACTGGCTTAGAGTATGCATAGCATTGCTCCTGTATTACATGAATTAAAATCATTCTGCTGTTTCTCTTGACCACCTGGAATAAACAAATCCGTATCTTCTTCAAGGCAACACAGCAATACTTAACAGTCCCCTTCATTGTTCTGCCAAACCAGCGTTCTCATGTTTATCCACATATTTAGCTCTTACAGTCATATATTCTTGACAACATGATTGCTTGCACTGACTGCCTCCACTGTGGCTACTTCTGATTGAAAATATAAGTATCTACATGCTATGTGCTGCAAACAGAGGCTTGGGTAACTATGATCCTATGTGCTTTGCATGGTGAATTAAATGGGTCAAGAGTCACACAATGAGAACAGCAAACTGCTTAATACGTAGGAAAGAACAAATACATTATGTTCCTGAAATCCCACCCTCTTACTCTTTATCATGCTATTGAGAGCTTTATGCATGCATCTCCATTTGTGCCACCTCTGCTCTTGGGAAATGTTTCCTAGTGGTAAAGGCTTCTAACCAGCTTCTCTAAGAAGTGGCTGTGTATCTATTTCTTAAACAGAGCTGGGCAGGAGCGATAGTCATAGAGCAGCTGCTTGCTTCATGCATCTTCTCTTTATCACCAGGAAAGTGATATGAATCATAAAGTAAACTGAGTGGGGCTCCAATTTCAATGGAAATCTTAACTTTGCCCTTGAAGCTGATCCACTACGTAGAAAAGGATTCGATAGTCACAAGAAAAGAGATAGTGAAAGTGAGACCATGACTCACATTGCTTAAGCATGCTGCAGAACAAGGGCTATCGGCATCTCTCTCCCCTCTGCTTACAGCAGCATTTGTGCAATTTACATTCAACAGTTAGTGGCTACAAGACATAAACAGCTCAGAGAAGAGGGCCTGAGATATTGAATGAAAGGTTACTGAATGTTGTTTTCACCATCTCTGTATTTTAGGACAAAGGGAAACTGCTTTTATCACTTGATGTTAGCACTTTACTATAAGTATTTAATTAAATCAGCAAAATTATCTAGCCTGGCTTCTCCAGCCGTCAGCAGAGACAGTCACTTTCTGAATTCAATTCAGGGCCTTTTTGCTTTTAGCTTTGAACAGCCTTTTTCACTGAAGGCTAGGGGAGCTTTCCCATATAATTTGTTTGCCAAAGTAGGTACCTACAGACCCTGTACTGGATTTGGTCATTTGCAGGCACAAGTAAGATAATTTGCATACTGGTTTGCCTTAAAATTGTTTTTAAGTGGGGCAGTTCTGGGCATGGAAAACATCTGCCAGATTAGGAAACAGCATTAATGTGTACAAGAACATAGCTTGAAACTCTGACGTGGAATATACCCATGTTAGGTACCTTCAAGTTAGGCAGGTGCTGAGTTGGGGGTTTCAGGACAGTTGCTTTGGATTTGATTTTTCTGCTTTAATTGCATAGTGGGGGCCCTAGCTTGCTTGAGCTGAGTTTGTGTGTTCTCAGTTTTAATTTAGCAATCCAAATTTTAAGGTGAGAAAACCTGTTTGAAAGCAGTAAATGTCCTTTGATTTCCTTACCTATTGTTTAGTGGCTGCTGTTACAGATGTACCTTTTTGTGGCGTTCTTCACTTCCTGATCGTGCCCTGGGAGGTTAAGAGATGCAGCTGCTGAATTCTTTGTGGTGTGCGATGCTGTTTATTCCAAGATTTTTTTTGTCTTCTGCATGTGAGGGAAAGAAAAAGATGTTAATTTGAGCCTTGCTAAGAAACTGAGATAAATGAGTGTGTCAAACACAAAAGGACAAAATTAATAGGGAAAGACATCGGATTTTCAAGGTTCTCAGAGGGCATTAAAACAGAAGTGAAAAATAATAAAATTAAGAAGTACTCAAGAATATAATTAAATATTCACTGGGTGCTAAAAGTGAATGACACCTGCACAATACTTCCTCTTACGGCAGTAACCTGAAATGACCACCCTCTGTCTCCGTAAGCCTTTAGAGTTCTCTTCCCCTTTGCAGCTCCTTTGATACTTTGACAGAAGAATCAGCACCCGTGGCTGCTCACAGTGTGGCTTGGTAGCTATAGGTTCCCCATCAGTCTGTGATCTGTTTTTCAAGAAATGGCATTTGTTCCTCTGAATGGCATCCTGCTGGTGTTTGCTCAAATCACTTGGCTGGCTGCTGGTTATTCTGTAAGTCTGGAGCTCTCCTGGTGGTTTGATGGAGACTCAGGTTGGTAACAACTATGCTTTTACTCCCTTTTCATTCACCTGCAGCTCTTAGAGTCATACTTGCTTGAATGGAGCAATGGAGTCTGGCTGTAATGTCGCTCAGCAGGTTATAGCCACGTGGCATTGAATTAATATTTGAAAAAGGTCAAGAGATTGGGTTCATATGCATCATAGCATTTTATGCTAGCAGACTGATAACTTGCTTCACCTCTTTGCTGGATCCCCCAAGCTGAATGCTCCATCACATGCTTTCTGATTGGAAGTAGAGAGTGGTGACAGAGACACCCAGGAAAGAAAAATAGTGGCTTCCTTCTCAGATAACACTCTGAGCACACAAGGCACAGGATCAACTGGGCTCAAAATGAAGTTGCAAAACTCAAGGGCAAAGAACACAGCCACAGTGAAACAACAGTTCTTTCCCTATATACCCTGCCTTAGTTGTTTGGGACTTTACTGCAGGAAGGAGCATTTCATATACTGAAAGCAGGAATTGTGGTTGTTGAAGATACAGTGGAGTTGGAGAGGAGATTTTAAAATAATGCTTTGAGTGGAAACTTAAAATTTGGCTCAAATATGTTTTGTAGCATATCCATTAAATCCTTAAATCATCCCTCATGTAGATTATAAGGGGAGACTTATCTTGTGTAGAGAAGTTGCATCTCTTCAGTTGTGTTTTCAGCTAACTTATGGAAGCCAGCTACAGGAGAATAATTTGGATGGGTTGTGACACAGGCCTCCAAACAAGAGGTTTGGGGGTTTGCTTATTATTAGGCATTCAGGAGAGAATTGATCCTTTGCATATAGAAAAGCTGCAGATCTCAATAGACGTTAATAGAAAGGTCCTTATCCGAAAATAGTATTTTTCCCATTACAAATTTATAAAAACAGATTGTCTGTGGTGTTCTCGTTGGACATTGTTCTCATTGCTTTCTCTGTCCCCTGCCAGCTTGCAGAGCCACAGATTAGCCCACAATAAATTGCAACTCCTTTCCTGACCTTCAGTAAGAGCATAAAATTATTTCTGTGTGCAGACAAAAAAAAACACCCCACAATATTTGGGGCTGTTGACAAACATTTAGTAAAGCAACTTGTAAATACCTCCATTTCCTTCTCCTCAGCTTCTGCTCCTGTTAAAACTTCGTGATTCTTTCTCCATCTAGCAGGAGAAGTAACAAAATTTTCACCAATAATGTACCCAACAAAGTAAGGTGGTTTGACACTGGGTTTATATTTTCCATAGCGGAGCGTGGCTACAAGTTGAGGATTAGTCATTTAAGCTTTCTAAATGCAATTTAAATTGCAAATGTAAACTATCAGAAGGAAACACCTGTAAGTATTAAATCAGGCAACTACTGATTTTCAACCAAATCAATAATTTGTAACAGGACAATGTGTTTGTACCATCCAATCAAAACAAATAAGGACTATCTTCTTATTATCATAAAAGCAATAAAAAAGTCTTGCACAGAACTCTTTAACTAATTCCTCTTTCATTCTGCACCATAAAGATAACAAAGTGTGGTGTTCTCTTAGAACACACTGTTTCACTCTCTCTGTTTTTCATCACTATAGTCTGGAGTATATTGTTTTTTAATTTGCTGATGGAAACCATCAATTAGAATTAGCTTGAGTGGTGTGAGAGGATAATGACAATAGATATGAAGGGAACAGAATAGTATGGAGCATAAATTAATAATGCATTTATTGTGCATCTCATTAACTTGGTGCAGGGCTTGTTCTGTGAGTAAATAACTTACAGTTGTATCAAAAGCCGGGGGAGTAGGAGGTTTTGCTTAGAGAACCGTCTAATTATAGTCACTCATCTTAGAATGAAGGACTCCTTTGATACAAATCTGATTAAAAGAAATAATATTTTTCCAAATGTCAACGTTTTATGTACAGACACAGTCTGTGCAAATATTTTCTGACACCTGTGTCATTTACAGAGTCTAAGACTCATAAAAGTTTATGTTTAAAAACAAAAAAAATATTAGAGGAACAGCCTTATACATCGCATAACTTAAAAATACTTTCCGTTTTGGAATTCAATAAGCCTGTATGTCATGTGCTTGTAACCATTTGCAGCTGAGGAAAGAAAAATATCCTTGTTATGCATCATAAGCTAATGAAATTTACTGTGCTAAGGTTTTGATTATGCTGGTTTTCTACTTCTCAAATCAAGACAGTTACAATAAAAGCTCTGATACCTTCAGCTTTAAGTAGAAATTGTCATCAGGATAAAGAGGGATCCAGGCTTCAAGCTATTATCACTGGCAGTAATGAAGAGTTGTTGCTTATCCCAGACTGAAAATACCCAGAGGCCTAAGTGTTTGAGTTTTCTTTGTGGACACACAGCCAAATCCTGAATACTTAACTGAGTAGGACAGTTAGGAAGGAGATGTGGATCTTTTCATAGTGCTGGGTGCAAACAGGTTATTGTTTCTGTGTGCAGATAAATAATGTGCAGTAAAAGTATAGATAGGTTTATTAGTCATTATGTATCTGTTTTGAAGCTTGATAAGGACAGTATCGCAGTATCACTAAGGTTGAAAGAGACCTCAAAGATCATCAAGTCCAACCTGTCACCACAGACCCCATGACTAGACCATGGCACCAAGTGACACATCCAATCCCCTCTTGAACACCTCCAGGGACAGTGACTCCACCACCACCCCGGGCAGCCCATTTCAATGGCGAATGATTCTCTCGGTGAAGAAGTTTCTCCTCACCTCTAGCCTAAACTTCCCCTGGTGCAGCTTGACACTGTGTCCCCTTGTTCTGGTGCTGGTTGCTAGAGAGAAAAGGCCAACCCTTTCCTGGCTACAACCACCCTTCAGGTAGTTGTAGACAGTAGGACAATGAAATAGATTCTGGGATGGGTTTTTTCCACAGAAATGGCCTTATTTAACCAATGGAAAAGGTGTTAACTAGGTACAGTGTGTTCTATGAATCAGTCATACTGGGCTGTTTTGAATTCACTAATGTATAGTGGTGTTTCTTAATCTCCTGAAACAGGTAGAAAAAAATATTTTAAGTTGTGTAATTTAGTCAGCCAGAATGAATTAATCCAGACAGATCAACCTAGAGCCCCTCCTGCCATCCATTGTACAAGAGGTATGTGATTTCTAATTAATGTTTAAAGTGCAGTTCACTTGTACTTGATATTTAATTTATAGCTATAAGCAAAGTATGTAATCTAACAGTAACATGAATGATTTCTTCATGACAGACTCTGCCCCCTTGAAATTGTGGGAAGCAGGAAATACAAACAAAAAAAGTTGCTTTGTTCTCTTGTATAATAAAAATAAATATTTCACTCTCCTATTTGTTTCACCTTTAACTAAATTAAAATTTTATGCAAGATAAGAGCAGCAGAGTAATTGGGACAGTAACATCCTTTAAGTCAAAAGCTGCAAAACATAAAGCCTGAAATACGTGAGAATTACTGTCAGGCTGACAGTTTCTGAGCATTGCTTTTGAAATCTCACTGTTCTACCAGAGCTCTGATTCAGTGATGAAGAAAATGATCTTCTCACGGTTGAGAGTCATTTAATCAGGACTGGAAAATTTGGGTCCAGCTTACCCAAAAATAGTCTGCGGTTTGCAAAGCCAACTACCAAATTCCTTAACTACAATAATATGCAAAAAAACCCCCAAAAATCTTCGTGGCCAACTTGGATATATACAGAGTGTAATTATTGTAATAAAAGCAGTAGAATGGAACCAGCTTAGAAATGTATGCTATATTTGTTCCTCTTGTGGGAAGGAAAAGAAAAATACCTCTGAAATACCCTATCAGGTCATTTAGAGGGGAAAAAAAATGCAGGTTTGGATCGCATGAATTAAACCTGAGCACGTAGCATTTCCCCCTCTTATCAGGAGACATATTCAGCAATGCTGACTCTGTGGTTGGAGTATGAGGGATCTTGAAGCACGACGTATAAATTTTTATTGTGGCTTGAAGTACTTCTGAGCTTATAGTTTTATCTCACAAACTGTGCTGTATATATCTCAATGAAGAGTTTTGCTCTTACTGGATTTCTTGGTGACAGAAGGGATATACTGCTTTGTGCTTTCTGTGCTGGGTGTGCCCTGAATGCTAGGTCTTGTAAGAAAGATGTAAGCATTATTTTACTTCATCCCTGTTGTGGCTTCTCTGACTATCTTGTCAGCCTCACCACTTTAGAGAGCCTGCTTGATCTAGGAATCAGTGGTATGACTAGCCTTTTAGAGTATTAAGCCTGGGCTTTGTTCTTAATGACCTGTATGTAAAGTTCTCTGTAAATTGTCAGGTATAGCTGTGGGAGGGAACTGTAAAAGTGCAGGAACTAAAATTTTAGCGATGTGACCCAACCTTGCAAATTTTTTGAGGTCTTTTTTCAGGAAGTCTAATTAGGGGAAGGGGGGGGGGGAACAAAACACAACAAAAAACCACCACCAAACCAAAAAACAACCCCACCTGTAAATGTTGAGTTTAAAACTTTTAAAAACTGTGAAATATGAAAGGAATTCTGTTTTGATAACAGGCTGTGTAGAAGAAAGGGAATGTATAATGAGAGCTGTGCTTCAAGTGGCAGGCTTGGGTTCAGTGTCTTTCAAGAAATGACAGGCAGCACTGACTTCTTATTTATTGACGGAGGAAGCTGGTGACCATTAGCGATGCTTTTTCCCAAAGTGAAGCAGCTTTGGTTTAATCATTAATAAAGCTGAGCTAAATGTCTAGCAATGCAAGATGATAGCTTTAGTTTTGAGCCTGGACACATGCTAACTTGAGCAAATGGCTACAAGTTGAAAGAAAGCAGGGGGAGGAGGAGTGGAGAAGCAGCAGAAATAGTAGAACACTAATCATCATCTTCAGTGAATAGGTATAATTACCTGCAGATGTTCAGATGCTTCACCACAAATCTGAAGGCAGTGGAAAAAGATACTAATCCCATACCAGCAGGTTTCTGTCACAGAATACTGATACAATTTGCTCCCTCTTGAGACTGGAGAAAAATAATCATGCAGGGAGATCTCCTTTGTACAGGCAAATGACGCTGGTGTAAAAAGAATAAAATGGGTCAGAGTATGTGAATTTCCCTGGCCAGGTCTTGTGAGTGTGACTTTGGAGATGCTGTTAACACACTCTTTTGCCTAGGACTAGGAGTTCATACATGTTTCTCTGATGTTAGATTAAATATCAGACTCTGTAATAGGAATTTGTTTTTCTTGTTTGTTATTTTTTTCTGTCTGGTTGTGTAGACAGGATAGTGCTGAGAAAGAACTGGCACTTGTAGTGCACAGGATCATGTGCTCATCCAGGCACCAGTGCGTGTTTCTGAGTGCCACCTGCTGGCTTTTTGCCTGTTAGCCATTCATAGTGACACAGATACTGTTCTGAAGGTGTATGTGCTGTTGTGTCAGGTGCCAGTTCCTGAATATAGCCTTAGAGAATACAATTCTCTTGTGCCTGTCAGCTGTCTTAGGGTGATTCAGACCAAAAAACAACTCTGTGTGTGTGCCAAGGCTGTCCTGATATCCTGAGTAAAACTCTAGGTATTGCTGCTCATCTTTACTCTTCCATTCTCCTGATAGACATGTGCAGTAAAAGAAAACAAACCCAAGCAAACAAAGAAAAATAAATAACAAATAATTTTTAAAACATTAAAATGAAAAAAGCCCATGACAAATGTACAGTGAAGTTCATGATTCTGAATAGGAACAGTTTATATTGCAAGCATGCCCACAACATTGATGTGTGAGGGAGCCCTTGGCAAACTGTCTGCTCAGGGTCCAGGCGTCACGGAGTGAGATAAACAGCAGCAGTCATCTTCATGTTATTACTCCCTAAATAACATGATCCTGTCCACCATTTGTGCATGAGATGTGTGCTCTGCTTGAAGGAGGGGACGATAGGCACACCATAAAAACTCTTTTTGTGGAGATCTGGGTGTGAGATAACTATTTGGCCATAACTGCACTTGTAACAGCACAGCTAAGACGTTGGTAAAACAAAAGAGAGATTATCCTTTGTAACAGTTTGTTCTGAATAGACACTGTCTTCACTGTGGATGGGGAGTGCTGTGATGAAAAGTACTTGTTTTTTCTCCTGATTCCCATAGAGAGCAGGCAGGAATAAAGTGACTGGTAACTCAAATCCATGTAACTCCCACTGGATTTCTATTTACAAACTGCCAGAAGACAAGCTGTCTCTCCCAGTGGCATTCTCTGAGGAGGCCTCCGTGTTGTCTGTGACATTCATTACACACGTGCCTGCACAGCACCTGTCAGTCACTCTCACCCACAGAGAAACCCATCACTTCTAGAGACAGTCCATGACTTAGATGAAGAAATTTAAAAATACAAAATGTTGGAACTGCGTGAGCCGTGGATACCTAAGCAAGAGCTGGTAATGTAGACAAATGTATGCTGAGACCTACACTATTTGCTTTGTGTTTTTGCAGTCCCTTTTCAGATGCCTCTGCTTTCAAAGAGTTTGAGTGAATCACAGGTTAGCAAATGGCATTGGGTTGGAAGGGACCCTCAAAGGCCATCTTGTCCAAGCCCCCTGCAGTCAGCAGGGACACCTCCCACTGGGTCAGGCTGCCCGGGGACACATCAAATCTGATCTTGAATGTCTCCAGGAGCAGTGCCTCAACCACATCTCTGGGCACCCTATTCCAGTGTTTTACTGCTCTCATTGTGAAGACTTCCTCTTAATGTCCAACCTGAATCTACCCTGCTCCAGATTCAAGCCATTGCCCCTCATCCTATTGCTACAAGCCCTTCTCTCATTCCTTTGCTTTTTAACCACTGAGAATTTGGAGTGTGGTATGGTTTGTGGTGTTTTTTTGGGTTTGGGGGTGTTTTGTTTTGTTTGTTTCTGATTTGCTGTTTATTTTTGGTGGGTTTGTGGCACATTGTGCTTCTCTCTCTCTTTTTTTAAAATGTCGTCAATTTTCACGTTTTGGTAATGAAGACCTGTTCATCATTGGGTTCCTGGCTCAGGAGCAAATCAGCTAAGTGCAGAGTGGGGGTGTGATCCCGTGGCTGTCCTAAGGCATCCCGTTTGAGTTCCTTCTGAGTACTTTGCTGGTTTTGACAAAAGTTTTATCAAAATAGGGGTGTCTTGAGTGAAATGTTTCAGGGTCAGTTCATTGGCATTTTTTAATGAAAAAATTTCCAACAGTTGAAAACTAGCCTGGTTTGCAGGGGAAGAGAAAGCAGCTGTAATATATAATGAAACAAATGGGGGAAAAAGGGATGTTGATAGCAATGAATAAATGAATATAAATGAGGAGTTACGAAATGAAGACATTTGTAAAGGAAGCAGAAGGACACAAGGAGAAACCTTATGACCATTGGAATTAAAGACTTTTAAAAGTTTGTTCAAGAGGAAGAAATTCCTAAGGATGACATTAACTTGTTACTATGTGGAAAAGGCAGAAAGGTGTGTAGAAATGAAGTAGTGAGTAAACATTTCTGTTACATATTTAACCAGCTGCTTTTGTGAATTCTGTTCTAACCTGTCCACCTTTTTTAGCAAAAAAATAGAATAGAATAGAATAGAATAGAATAGAATAGAATAGAATAGAATAGAATAGAATAGAATAGAATAGAATAGAATAGAATAGAATTACCAAGGTTGGAAGAGACCTCGAAGATCATCGAGTCCAACCTGTAACCACAACCTCACAACTAGACCATGGCACCAAGTGCCACATCCAGTCCCCTCCTGAACACCTCCAGGGACGGAGACTCAACCACCTCCCCGGGCAGCCCATTCCAATGACGAATCACTCTCTCGGTGAAGAACTTTCTCCTCACCTCGAGCCTAAACTTCCCCTGGCACAGCTTGAGACTGTGTCCCCTTGTTCTGGTGGTTCTAAAGGGTATTCTGTAACCTCTTCTGAGTGGATTTAGGAGGCCCAGAGAGAGTACTTCCAGGGAGATTGTTGATTGAGCAGATGTAGATAGGGGGTTGGCTACTGATAGGATTCAGTAGCCCAGGAGCTGCAAGGTGGTAAGAGATGACATGAGATTAATTTTGAATAGATTTTCACTTATGCCTACAGATTTTACTCCATAAGCAACCAAACTGCTCTTGTCAGTTCAAATCCCTAGGTTTTCTTAGTAGTCCTTACCTTGGCAAACAAAACTTCCCTTTCCTGGGTTCTCCAAGACTAATAATCTCCCCTTGCAACCCTTTGGTTTTTTTCTATTTGCAGGAGTTCCATCTACTTCTTCCTTATTGTCTCACCTGCTGCTTTTCCCAAAACAGGTGGAGCTAAATTCAGGTTAATGTGTATAATTTAAAATTCTTGATGATCCACAACACTCCTGGTTCTCTGTGCAACAGAAACAGGATGATACCAAAGCTGAAATGCTTTGTTTCAAGAATTAACGAGAATGAAAATGGACACAAGCTGCTAATCTGGGACCTTTCAAATCCATCATTTCTTTATATTTAGGTGTCAGATATTACAAACATTTGAGGAACTCAGTGGACCATTGCTGTTGGTTTTCAATAAAATAGAAACAGGAAAATTCCAGAAGATGAGAAGAAGTCTATTGTTGAGCCAATGTTTTGAAAGGGTGAGAGAGGTTACAGTGGTAGTTATAGGCTTGTCAGACTGACATCCTTCTTAGGCAAAATAATGGTGTGGCTGTTCTAGGACTTAAACAAAGAAATAAGGCCAATAATAATTGTGAGGCTTCTGAAACAGAGATACTGTAAAGCTAATATGACACCCTTTAGATGAGATTACTGTTTGGGTTGATAGACATAAGAGAGATGTTGATGTAGGGAGGATTTTTTTATGGCAAAAGGGGAGTTGGGAGGGCAAAGAATTTTGATGAGGCAGCTAGAACAATTCAGAGGGGTCCCAGTACATGCTGAATGCATGAAGAGTGGTTGAACAAGTGATGAGTAATTATCAAGCAGGCACAGGTCTCATGGTCTTAAGTAGGGATTGTCATGAAGTATGTAAGGGCTTGTCAGTGGCCTGGGATAAACAACATCATCAGTGACACAGTGTGCAGGTGTCACAAAGACAGATCTGAATATAAAGGGCTTACATCACTGGTACTCAGAGCAACATAGATGTTGGTAATTAGAGTGTAAGAGAGAAAACAGCATTTGGATAGTAAACAAAGAGATGAAGGATTAGTTATAGTGTAACCAGCTTCACAAAGTATGAAGCTGTTATGTGGTGGACGACATGACCTGTGTAGTCCTTACAGGCTTAAGCAGGAACACTGAGTGGGAGAAGAGAATCTACTTCTATCATGATAGGTATTTGTAGGTTCTGTAGTTTTAGGTGGCCACAGAGATTTGGTCTAATCTTGCAATCTGGTATTAGTATTAAACATGGCTATATTCTTGTTTCATGAGTGTGAGAGTTTCTGGAGGTTAAAGACCCAATAAGTACATCAGACAACTTTGGATAACTGTAATTTATTAATATTTTGTTTGCACAATTGCTTATCTTTTTGAACAGCTCAGGGCTTTTGTTCTTCAGCACAGCTGCACATGCAAACTGCTTTCCTTCTCAGTGAAAAGCTAAATTCTCTTCCTTATTTTAATCAGCTAGGGTAGGTAGATGTAAAATGAACAAAACTATCAATGTCTTACTGGCCCTTCATTGTTCATCTCTCATCTCAAATGTGTAATGAATATGCCAGAAGTCTCCATTATATTTGTCCTGTCGAAGGCTGTAAGGGAAATAGTCAAACGTAAATTCCGATTTGTGTGCGACTGCTTTGGTGTGTTTTCTTTTTACCAACGTTTTTGTTCATTCTGTGCTTATTACCTAGAAACATCTAAAAATGTCTCTTTGTAACGGAGAATTGTTTATTTCATGTTGTTGTTTATTGTTTGGCAGCTCAGTTTAGAGGTACTACACTGTAGACTGACACATCTCTCTTTTCTTTTCTACTCATTAGCAGGGAGTCTTTAATCCCTTCTTGCTCTGCTTTTCTTAATAATCACAATATCTCAGTTTCCCAGTGGGATTCAGCCTAAGATTGAGTAGAAAATTAGACTCACATCAGGCAGGCTGAGCTTATAGCAATGCTGAAGAAGTAACATAACATAAAAAATGACACATTTCTGCTCTACATATGGTTTTAATTATTGTAGCTTTTGGAGTCTAATTCAAAAAACACACTGAATTGAGCTGAGGTTGAAAAATCTGCTTTATCTCTTAAAATGAGAGTATTAAACATAATCTATTATGTTTAAAAGTGTGGCAGGATATGTTTACTGTATCTTTATGTAGCTTGTGTTGGAAAAATAGGAGCAGTATTTTCAGTGTTGTCACCAAACTGATCACCAAAGGAATCTGCTTGTAGCCATTAAAGATATTTTTTCTAACTGATTTACTTTCATTGGGTTAGTGAATATAAGTAAAACCCTAAAATCCCCTATTAAATATTTTCTCCTACATTTGTATCCACTGGTTTTCTAGAATATCATCTTAATTTGCCACCAAATGTATTGTAACTTTGGAATTAAAACACATTTAACCATATAGTTTAATTATGTTGTTTGATTGAAGTATTTGTGCAGATTTGTCTTTCAATTGAACATGGCCAAAACAGGGGAAAAAAATAATCTTGGAGTATGAAGATGATTAAAAATCATTGGGATATTTTAAAGTACCTTTATATGTATCTGTAAAGTAATAGATACTACTAATTCTGTAAGATTATTTTTTCCATAGTAGTTTTTGACAGGGAACTGTCAAATGTAAGATGATTAATAATAGTTTATGGCAGTTCAGAGAGTACCAGTTCAAGTGACTGGCAGAGCATTCGTCCTGAGTCTCCAATTGGGAAGGCCCTGCAGCTCACAGCTAGGATGTCTGGGGCTCCACGTGTTTCGGCATGTCTGATCTCACTGCATATTCCATACGAAGTCTATCTGTACAACCCTTGCTTAAAGAAGCAGGACTAGAGTATATAAATAGTCAACCAGCCAGCACTGAGGTTCACTCAAGTTCAAATTTAGTTCAGTCAGTTAAAATTGTCTTTTTTCTTCATCCAGACTAGGATCAGGTCCGGTGATGTTAACATTAGTAAAATCTTTGTACCTTATGAGCAACCTAAAGTATGTTCTTGAGCAGTTAATTACTTTTATTCTTACTGGTTGGGGATTTTGCCACAATTTGATTGCGTTTTGCATTTTCCTCTCAAAACTCTACATAGCAGGCAAACAGGATTTTCTGTGGTTTAGGGAGATACAGAGTGTTGAAAGGTCAAAAAAACCCCAGTGTATCTTTATTCAAGTGCTGTTTATTTCTTGGGTGAACAGCATTTATGTGTATAAATATCTTGGTGGCCCTGTGCCACAATGATTTACCTTCAGACACGTGAGAGAAATTTGCAGAAAATCCCCAGCTGAGCCTGGCTGCCCCTGCATCTCAGGTCAGCCCCCTTAGCTGCTATGTCGTTCCCACTGTTGCTCTGGACCTAATCTTGATGTCAGTTATGTGACTCTTTTCATATGCTAGCTGGCTGGCTTAGTTAAATACATAAGCAAGACATGTTTAGACCTAAATCCATTTCTGAGATTAGAATAAAACGTGTTTTGTATTCGGCTGTGTTTGGATGTGCCCTTTCACTTCTTGATTACTTTGTAATCAAGAATAGACATCCCAGCAGTGTGAGATCCATATTTAACACATGCAGATGTAAGACATACAAGTATGAAAAGATAATAGCTTAACAGTAATGAGTGTGCTGTCCTAGTTCTTTGCTGATATCCATTTGCAATATTAAGTATTGGGAGATGACAGGACAGGGTGATCTCTGATCTTTGAAACAGATAATTTTGAGTATACTTCTGTTACTCTGATCTGGCCTCATTAGGAATAACAGTGAGATGTTTCTAGTTTCCTCTGCTAGAAATGTGCCACACAATTGCTGTCTTTACTTGCCAGTGAACTTTTGAACAGTCCTGATTTTTCCGTGGTTTGGTTATATTGAGGGTATGGCTGAAAGCTGTCTGATTGCTCATCTGCTAATCCTTCCCTAGTGGCTTCTGAACCAGCTGATCAGCTTCCTATAAATTTGAAGGACAGTAGGAATCTTAAGTTGCAAGTTGTATGAAAACTCCAAGCGGGGCAGAAAAGAGAAAACAAAATGTTTGTCCTCCCTGTGCACTTGAGGGAAAGGCAGGAACGATTCAGCTGCTTTATTTTCTGTTTGGTCACAGGCAGCAGGTCAGCCAGTATGAACATAACATTTTACATAAACTATCTTTTGGCCAGTGGAAAAGTCACAAGGATGCTTAGAAAGACATTGTGAAGCACATTGGGGTAAGGAAAAAAATGAGATGGCTTTATGACAGTATAAATATAGGGGTAAGAGGAGATACACATTTGTGTATCTGCCTGTTCAGTCTTTCAGAGCTTGGAAGTTCTCTGCAAATGCTAGTCATAAGAGTATTGAAACAATAAAGCCTTCTGTATGATAATGACATACTTCTTGATACCACTAATGAAAAATACAATTATGTGTCTAGATCTTGGTGTGTGAAGGAGGAATGAAGTTCAAAGCTTTGTCGTTTTAGAATCTGGAAACAAAAGCTAGTGCAGCTAGCTGCGCTGGTGGGGATGGGGCTGTGAGAAGGTGTACGCCGGTACAGTAATGCACTCTGAATGTCAGGCTGCTGCATAATTCAGACCACTCTTTCTAAAACTCTTTCTTGTTAATGGAGCTCTTCACATCTTTCTTCTGTAGGGTTTGTGATTCTTTGCTATAAAGCACACTTTATTTTTTCTCCTTTTTTTTTTTTTTTTTCTCTTTCTTTCTTTGTCAGAGCAAAAGGAGATATCTACATTAAAAAACAAGCAGAAATAGATTTTGTGTACCATTTATTAAAATCTAGGTAGGGTAGCTACCTATATGTAATAATATAAAATCTTCCTTGCCTCTAAGTCTATAGTCTGTTCTATATATGGAGTCTAATATACAATCCAGTACAATACACCAGGTTGAAAGAGACCTTCAAGATCATCGCGTCCAACCCATCAACCAATCCAACACACATGAACAACTAAACCATGCAACCAAGCACTCCATCAAGTCTCCTCCTGAACACCGCCAATGAAGGTGACTCCACCACCTCCATGGGCAGCCCATTCCAATGGGCAATCACTCTCTCTGTATAGAACTTCTTCCTAACATCCAGCCTAAACCTGCCCTGGTGCAACCTGAGACTGTGTCCTCTAGTTCTGGTGCTGGCTGCTGGGGAGAAGAGACCAACCTCTGCCTGGCTACAACCTCCCTTCAGGTAGCTGTAGAGAGCAATAAGGTTGGGAGTTTATTTCCCAAGGTAATGCCAGGAGCACACTCAATAGCTGGGCAAGACCCATTGGTTTTGACAAGTGATTTGACTTACAGGTCTTTCAAAACTGGGTACGCACTTCCATGCTTTCCTTACAATGTCACAAAGTTGTACAGGCTCATTCAACATTTTGGTTACTGGCATCTTTGTAAAACGCCTTTTATGTCGTGTCCTAGTGCTAAAAAGTTTTTTGGTGTATCATTATTTTCCTACCATATCTGATTTAAAATATGTGTTCTTCAATTGACTGAGATTTAAAATCTCTGGGTGGTTATGACTTGGAAATTATAGGAGAAGTAAGAGATTGTAATAAAATAGTGGCCCGAATAGTCAGTGTAATATATGAAATAGCATGAGCTAATACAGACACAGAATTTCCTTGGGTAACACAGATCTTGTTCCAGTGCAACCATGTGTGGGAGGTGATGCAAATTTGCTCTAAAACTCACCATTTCAGTGTAATATTTTAACATTTGAAATGTTCTCTTTTCCATCCTGTTGTAAAGTGGGAAGTGGTAAGGATTATTGTGGTGAAGTTAACTGTGACTGTCTATGAAAAACCAGCAAACTTTTACTGGTGACTACAGTCTATGTGGCAGGAGGAAAGTTTGCATTTCATACATATGGAGGGAAACAAAGAGCTGCATCAGATCGAAAGGGAACTGGGGCAGATTAATTAGGTCCCTGAGCAGCGAGTCAGCTCTCTGGTGTGCTTAGACACTCATACTACTTTCAGAGTCTGGAGCCTGCAGAAGCACTAAGCAGTGGGCCAACTCTGCTCCCATTACACTAGGTGATAAAGCTTCCAGTTAAAGCCAATGCTGAGCAGATTTGAAAATGCATCCAAAGTGTTCACCAGTGGTTAATCTGGAAGGTGGATAATGAGAAATATTTGCTGGTAAGGGTATAAAGCATATTCCTCAAGACATTTCTAGTTGTTGTTCCTCACCACTTTGGCATATAAATATACTTATTTCAATACAGTGCTCTTGTCTGGTACTTAAAATTCAGCACAGTAAAAGGTGATATGTATTGTGCTGTCTGCATTTGCCAGTGAAAGTGCACACACATCATAGAAAAAAAAAAATAAAATATTGTTTTTAAATGCGTGCAATTTTCCACCTGGGGAGAGAAAGACAGAAAAATGCTAGTCATGTTGCTAAATGCACTAATAGAAAGGCACTTCAGTACCACACTGACAGGAAAAGTATGAAAGCCTGATAATAATATTTATAACTGGTAGCTTGTAAGCAATCCTGACAAAGGAACAGGTCTTTAGATTCTTGTAATGTATTGCATACAGCTACAGTCCTGTATAAATGGTTATTACTTAGAAGGTATTACTTAAAATATGATGATACTTGTTAATTTGCACTATATGGCATAGATACAGATTAATTGTTACTGTGTGTTTAATTTTTTTCCCTTTTTTCCCCACTGGCTGCATAACTGGCTCCATGGCTATCTATTATTAAAAATGTAAGAGAGGAACATTTTCTTTTCCTTATAAAACCACACATGCCTTAGTACAAATATACCTTTTCATTTCTTCACTGAATTTAACCTAGACAAATGTTTGTTCCTATGCATTTTTTTATGCTGTTGCATAGCGAAATGTGATTATAATGATGACATGCCTGGAAATCTAACAGTGGTATTCTAATACATCTGCTTATATGAAAGACATTGTCACTTAAATTCAAGGTATGGGAGTTTAGAAGGACACAGTTTAATGATCAACCTGTAACACACAGGACTGTTTCCAGGTCATTCTGATTGTGTGTTAACTTGAGCATAAACCCTAAAAACCTCTTACATATTCAAGAGAAGCAGGGGCATGAAACTTGCCAGAAGTGCAGTAGTAGCTAAGCTTTCTTTGTGGAGATGATTGTTGGTTTTTTAAATGTTTGGAGTTGTACTTTGCATCTTGTGACATTTCAAAGGAGTGATTCCTCTTTGTGTTGGGAAGCATTCAGCTAGGGAACAATCCATGGAAGAAATTTATATATAACCATGTCTGTGGGCCAGCATGCAAAGTCTTTGACACCAAATTAACATCATGCTTCTACTAATTAGTAGGTAGGTCATACCAAACTCTGTCCTGGTTTTGGGGGTGCTGAACACTAATCAGATGTATTCAGAAGCCTATTACACTTGCTGAGTTCTGGGAGAAAATTGTCTGGACCACCTGAGGTCCCCTACCATTCTGATATACCACAGTATCTTAAAACATTGTCATTTCCATGTTAACATTCATGCTGTGTCCTGCAGAATCAAAGAGGTGTGATTTTTCTGTTAGAGTGAATAGCTTCTGGTTTGTCATCCCATCTTAGCTCTCAAAGCAGTCATAGACCTGCTAGCAATAGTCAGAAAGGTTATTTTCTATTTGTAGCCTTGAAGAAACCCATCCTTTGAATAATACACTACTTATTATCCTAATGGGTAAGGGATCTAAGCAGTTTTGTTGACACCTTAATCAGTGAAGTTTATTTTAGGATCTGATTGCAGGTGTTTAAGAGATTAACAGTGGGGAATAGGGTTTTTTTTGAGCAAGAGATAGATCACAGTATGTATAAATATGGTTGGCATTTTGCCCTTTAGGAAGAAGGCCATAACATTAACAAGATAAAAATCTAATAAACATTAAAGGTAGGTTTGGAGTCAATGCAGACAAGACAGTGTGTCACACCTTTAGGCCTTGTCCACATACAAAATCTGCACCTGCTTAATTGAACTCACATTTAAATAAATCAATTCAGTTACAATCCTGAAGCCCACATATACTTACTCTTAAATTGTTTTACAGAATGCTTATATTGATTTACCTTAAGTAGATTTCTTACTGACTTAAGCTAAATCACAGGGAACTTGTTGCCGACCAGTTTGAAAGTGTTCACATAGCTCTGTACCATTAATTAAATAGGGCCTGCAAAACAGTGGACCTGAAAAACTATTTTAGTGAGAACAATGGAGTTTTTGTCTCGAGGCTTACTGAAAGTAATTGCCATATTTCATGTGCGTTTATGGTTGGGCTTTAAACATTCTTGGGCATTTAATGATTTCTTTTCATTGTTGCTGTTTTGAAAATACTTTTTGTCCTACCTTCTGTGCCTGAACACTTTCTAACGTTTAACCTTTTTGCTACTAATCCATAATAGTTTTCCTGTGTACAAGTCATATAATCAATCATTTGCATTGTCTTTAAAAAAAAAAAAAAAAGACCTCTAATAACCTAAAAGTGTCTTAGGTGTCTTAGTGGTCAGTGTAGTAAAGCAAGCACAGTCCTAAATCTCCATTACATGGTAGCTTGGCTCTAAAGTATGCTAAGTGTCTGTTAATCAACAAGAACAAACTTCTTTCTCATTCATTTGTTATTGCTAAAGGTTGTATCTTGTACTGTCTTTCAGTCTGTCCACAGGAATTAACTACTTCTGACTACCTCCTGGTGTAGTTTTACACCTTGGTAAATAGTTACTTGGAATCCTTCTTGAAGGGTATAATTCAGCACAATGGGTTACTTTGTGAGGTAAATGTCAGAGGCTGACAGACAAGGCTGTGCTGTAGGCTGGTTCTCCTCTTGAAACCCATTCTTTGCAGCAGTATGACCCAGAGTTTACTCCCAGTTGTATGAAAGAGCTATCACTGAAAGGGATGTGCTCACAGATGCAAAGGTGAAGGAACTCTGTATCCTGATTCAGTTTGTGATAGCAAATGTCTTGATGTGTCACAAATTTTAGTTTTGAGGCTGCTCTTTGAATGTGATCTGCTGGCCTCTTGAGTATCAGGGCTGTAAATGGTTAAATTTTCTAGGTGGAAAAATGAAGGGGGAAGTAAGAAAACTTTGTGAATTATGCAGGGTTTTGTATATTTTCAGCATGGATAGGCCATTCACATTGGATCAACAGCAGGTCCCTAATTCATTCACATGAAGCAATGTATAACAACTTTTCAGTTATAGCTCTGTATTCAAGTTCTAGCTTTTACACCAAAAAGGCACATAGAAAATTAAATGTAAGGAAAGCCATTTCCTTCACAAGAATGAATGCAATGACAACAAAATTTCAACATGCACTATAATTTTTAGGCTGAATGTCTGACTCAACAATTAGTAGAAATGTAAAATTTTAAAATGTAGTTTGAATCATATCATTGTTAGGGTTGGAAGGGACCACAAGGATCATCTAGTTCCAACCCCTTGCCATGGGCAGACACCTCACACTAGAGCAGGTTGCCCAGAGCCACATCCAGCCTGGCCTTAAAAACCTCCCGGGATGAGACTTCCACAACCTCCCTGGGCAACCTGTTCCAGTGTCTCACCACCCTCATGGAGTTTGAAGTGTCAGGATAATCTCCTGGGGTTGGAGGTACCTGGGCAGATGTGTTCCTTTGTGTTCTTTCTGATTTTGGCTATTATTTTGAATGCTACATCCACCATGGGTTTAGGAGGAGGCCTTCTGGAGAAAAAGCCTTTTGAAGCTGTTATGTCTCTATGAGCAATTTTAGTTGATTGGGAAAAAGAATAACAAAAATCTGTTTGTGAGTTTATTTGGTTTTGAATTAGCTGGGCTACAAAATTTTTGGAAGATCATCTGGGAAGTTTTTCTTAATTAGGATCTAGGTGGCGCTTGGTGTAACCAACTGGTAGATGCTTCTGAATTCTGCTATTCAAAGGCAGCGTATCTTGGAGGGTGGTAGAGACTGTATTATTTGGAGCCATTTCTAACTTCTCAAAGGACAGAACTCAAAGTGATGGGCAAATCTGCCAAAGTTCACTCATGTTTTTAAATCTCTGCTTTGCAAAGCTTCTTCTTGTAATGAAGAAAAGGATGTCAGAACTGAGATTATAAAATTCAGGCCCTGGGCAAATCTAATGATGATAGGCTTTTTTATTATTATACAGAGATATAAGAAGCTATAGTGGGGGAAAAAAGAATGCATGAGACATGCAGATCATAGAATAATTAAAGAAGTGAGTAAAAATCCTTCTGGGATGTTAAAGTAGCGTATGAAATAGTAGGTGGCAAAAGGAGCGGCAGCAATGATCAATTCACTTTGCTGCCGAAGAGAACAAAATAGCGAAGAGACAGCGGGGCCACTGAAAGGATGAAACTTTGACACAACAGAGGACCACAATGAATTCTTCACCCTAATGATTATGAACTGTGGAGGTGGTAATATTCCAGGAACAAAGAGGGATTTTGCTCACGTTTTTTCCATTTTGTTCCTAGCACATGAAACATTAAGTCTTTATCACTGTATGAGAGCAGATGATAATAAGGCAATTAGAACGATCAAAAGCTGACAAAGAATCAGGCTCAGAAGAATCATATATTAGGATTCAAAAATTATTAGCAATAGAAAAAAGGAAGGTCTTCTGCCAAGAGCACTAATAAATGTCGTTAGTAGTAGGGGAGAGAAAAATGTTTTTGTAGAATAGTGGGAACTAAGGGAATGCACCAATATTCTTGGGAAGATAGGGCAAATTCTGGCAAAACTACAGGATATTCAGACACAAAACATCACATTCACTGAGAGGTCTCTTGACACAGGGATCAGTCCTGGGACCAGTCTTGTTCAACATCTTTGTCGGTGACATGGACAGTGACATTGAGTGCACCCTCAGTGAGTTTGCTGATGACACCAAGCTGTGTGGTGCAGCAGACACGCTGGAGGGAAGGGATGCCAACCAGAGGGACCTTGACAGGCTGGAGAGGTGGGCACAAGCCAACCTCATGAGGGTCAACAAGACCGAGTGCAGGGTCCTGCATCTGGGTCGAGGCAGTCCCAGGCACAAATCCAGGCTGGGCAGCAACTGGCTGGAGAGCAGCCCTGAGGAGAGAGACTTGGGGGTGCTGGTGGACGAGAAGCTCAACATGAGCTCTCAATGTGCACTTGCAGCCTGAAAAGCCAGTCAGATCCTGGGCTGCATCATGAGAAGTGTGGCCAGCAGGTCAAGGGAGGTGATTCTCCCCCTCTACTCAGCTCTGGTGAGACCCCCACCGGGAGTACTGCCTCCAGTTCTAGAGCCCCTATTACAAGAGGGATATGGGCGTGCTGGAAGATGTCCAGAGGAGGGCCACGAGGATGATCAGAGGGCTGGAGCACCTCTCCTATGAGGACAGACTGAAGGAGTTGGGGCTGTTCAGTCGGGAGAAGAGAAGGCTCCGAGGTGACCGAATTGTGGCCTTCCAGTATCTGAACGGGGCCTACAGGAAGGCTGGGGAGGGACTTCTCAGGATCTCAGGACTAGGGGGAATGGAATGAAGCTGGAGGTGGGGAGATTCAGGCTAGATGTGAGGAAGAAGTTCTTCACCATGAGAGTGGTGAAGCCCTGGAATGGGTTGTCCAGGGAGGTGGTTGAGGCCCCGTCCCTGGAGGTGTTTAAGACCAGGCTGGATGAGGCTCTGGCCAGCCTGATCTAGTGTGGGGTGTCCCTGCCCATGGGAGGGGGTTGGAACTAGCTGATCCTTGTGGTCCCTTCCAACCCTGACTGATACTATGATTCACAAAGAGGACACCGAGACTGATAAATGTGTTTCATTTGAATATTACTGAATTAGTAGATAACAGTGAAAGAAACAGCTACATGGCAAAATTTATTGAGGGTTTAGGACATTTGATACTTTGATGGATTTACAAAATCATGACAACATCCTATCAGCCAAACCTGTTGAAACAGAATGGAAAGTAGTGTGGGCTGGACAAGCTTCTAGTAATAAAGAACAGTGTGTGCAGAAAAAGCTAATGATTTGCTTATGCTCTTTACAGTTACATTCAAGAGATTACCAGTGACAGTGTTTACTGGTTTGTGAGAGAAATGATAAAGGATCAGGGGCAATAGCTCAGATTTTGAAAAAGCACAGTTGCCTTATGGGTGAATTATAAATTGCTCTCTGATCACGTGCTAGCGATACATACACTTGCTGACATTTCCTGCATATCTTGTAGCATCTCCTAAACCTCTTAGAAACTATTGATCATGGTGAATGGGAGGAGTGGCAAAGGAAGTATCTGTTGGAATCTAGAACAGTTAGGAATAACAATATAAACAGGCACAGCTAAACAGATATAAATTGAATTGCCTCACTTATTCTATCTCTCTCCTTTTTTATGTACTACTGCCTCAAGATGACTCATATGCTCCTGGTACAGTCTTATTACTTCATTAAAGAATTTCCAGTTTGTCAAAATCTGTACAGAATGGCATCACATCCAAAAAGTATGATCTTCTTGTTGGAGAGAAGTGAAGGTAGCATTACTGTGATTCAT
Source organism: Picus viridis (assembly GCA_033816785.1). Classification (NCBI taxonomy): domain Eukaryota; kingdom Metazoa; phylum Chordata; class Aves; order Piciformes; family Picidae; genus Picus; species Picus viridis. The sequence goes on from CM066581.1 coordinate 9,246,390, forward strand.
TTTTAGTGCTGGGTAATACTTGGAGATGCATCATGAATACATTTATTATTGTAGTGGAATGAACCATGCTGTGCAAAGACCTTCTTGAAGAATGGTGTTACATGTAGGGTATAGTACAGTACATTACAGCTCTGCTGCTACACTTAAGACTCAGTTGACACTTCCATTATCCTCTCCTGATTTATTGCTAGTGTTCATATTACAGAAACATCTAGAAGTCCCAGCTGAGATCATGCCTGCATTGCTCTGCAGAGCTTTTACTCTGAGTGGGTAAGATAGAGAAAGTGGGAGGAGAAACAACAAGATGAAGCGACTTTCCCATGACTGAGCACCAGTTCAGTTAAGAGGTGAAAGATGAGAGGGGTCTGATCTTAAGGCTGAATAACTACCCAAGCAGAGACCTGAACTTACAGGAATTTGCTTTAGCTCTCAGTGGGCTTGTTAGCTCAGTTCTCTGGTAATACAATCTCAGTGATTTTAGCTGAGGACTACTCTGCCAACAAACAATGAGTTTGCACCTATCTATTTTTATTACTAATGGGCGTATTTTCACTGACAGTGCCTAGTTTAGAACCTGTATTTCCTAATTCTCACTCCAACAAACTCATTACATTAGACACCCCATTTGGATGGGTTTTTGTGCCAGATACTGTCTCCAATTTATTCTAACCACATACTTGCATAAAAATGCAACCAAAAAAACCCCAAAACAAAACAACAAAAAAAACCCCAACAAACCCGACAAAAACAAAACCAATCAAAACCCACCACCACCACCACCCCACCCCCCCAAAAAAAAAACAAACCCAACCAACCAAAAAAACCACACAACCAAACAAAACCCCACCCAGATATTTTTGTTTTAAAATGTTTTAAGTAGGTCAGGTGGTTATTTCCACAGAAACAAGTACTGCTCACCTAATCTATGCAATGGGATTGGATTTCTGTTGGGAAAAGTACTAACCAGCACACGGCCCAGTAGAAGAATAGGATTCTGCAGAACAACAGTGCATTGTTTTCTCTGGCTGTTTGCAAAACACACTGGTGAATGCTCTACAGTTCTGTTTTTCTACTAATTAAAGGTGTATTTATAAGTACCTATTATAATTGATCTGCCTAGAGAAAGCCTTTATACTTATATGAATTATTAATGCATAAAAATGCTCTGTAGTCTTTTCAGAGATGCAAGGGATAATCAGTCTTAGAGCCTGCAATGAATGTAAGTATTGATTTGCTAATATGAAGTAATTTGTGTGATCTAAATACGGTGCATAAAATGTGTGCAAATTGATTCCAGTTAATCATTTTTGACTGTCCTCCTAAATCTTGTTAAGTGAAAGGCCTGGTTTTCCCTGCTCGGATTTCTTGGTGGCTTTCAAAGGATTGATTTTTCCTTTAACTCTCTGGGCCTCAATCCAGTATACCACTTGGTGGCCTGCTTAGACTTAATCATGTGAACATCTATAATGACAATAACAGAAAACTTCATGCTTAACCTCAAATGTGTGTTAACATATTTTGCTGTATGAAGATCTAAGCTTGCATCTTATTTGCTTTTCCTTTGGTAGTAATTATTGGATGAAAGTATTGTCAGCTGCCTGTTAGGTGATGCTGTATTAGTTTTAAAAAACCAGAGCGAAGTAGGACTGAATTAAATGCATCCATTATACAGTGCACATCTACTATACTATTAATTAAAGATTTAACAGGATTAATTAATCTGAACTCATAAATTGGTGGTTAAATGGTTTTGATGTCAAATGCATGTCTCATTAATCTTAAATTTATCAGCCTGGAAACCTAAGTGTGGACATTTTAAGGGTATGCTAGCAGCTAATATTTAATATGTCTTTATTAAGCCATTTTAAATAGAATGGTCTTATCTGAAACACATGTGGGTAATATGGCAGGAAAACAGAGCCTTGTGGACAAAATAGATTCAGGCATTACTGAAAGGAGTGTTAAAAGCCATTATTAGCTGCAGCACCCTAGTATGCTGATGACAATGCAAATTAAGTTTACAAATTATAATTTGCCTATCTAAAGTCTTCACTATGAGTGAATTTAAGAGAGCACTAACCTGCTACCACTTTCAATCTGCTGTTTTGTGTTCCGTTGGCTTTAAAACAAGCCAATTATCTTTGGGTTGTCTAGATTTCAATAAAACATTGAACAGCAGGTTATATACTATTTTCTTTTCTCTGCTGTGATCAGATGAACCATAACGCCACAAACACATTTCAAAATGCACACAAACACATCTAATATAAGGACTTCTGCAGCTGTGTGGCCATATCATTACTCACATCAGTTTTTGTTTTTTTCAGTGCATATTTGTGTGAAGATAAATGTGTCCATTTGAGTGTTTATGGAAAGTGACTGAAATAAGTCACCAGTGCATCACGATGCATCTATAACTGGATGCATATTTGTAAATGCTTAGTGGTGGTAGTGCCATTTCATTTGTGATCCTATATTAAGAAATGGGGTTTCTGTCCACCTTTACTGCCACAAAGAACATGAAAATAATAGAGTGTGTATATATATATATTTATTTATTTGAGAAACCAATGAAACTATGGTATCTTAGAGCCTTCTACAAAGGTAACATGGAAATCATACCAAAAAGGATAGTAATTAATGGGAGCCTCTATTCAGTGGAATCATAGTAGTTTCTAATTGTAATGCCTACATGATGATTCTGGACACAAATGTGTGCAAGTGACTAAGTTAAGAGGCAGCAGAGAAGCACCACGCCTTAGCAGCCCTCATCTCCTGCCTCTCAGGAGATGAGCATCTGAAAACCGTTGCAGAGGTTAACACGTTCACAAGAGTGGTTCTGATTTTTTCAAACTGAGAAGCATTAATAGAAACACAAATTCTGAAAGGATGTTTTTTAATTAGCATGTGGAAAGGGACAGAAATTAGTGTGTTTAATAATTAATTGTCACTACATAATAACTTCCATATTAAATGTGCATTAATTGTTTGGTGTGGAGCATTTCTTTTCTCGCATAGCTATGTGTATCCAGTATTGCGAGAACAGATTTTGTCTTTTCCAAAAAAAAACCCCTTGAGATCAGGGTATGAAAATAGTTTACTTTGTGTATAATACAGTGGGGCAAAGTATCTAATTCAGTTTGGTAGCTACTTCCCTCTAAGAGCCTGCACACTCCTACCATATCCTAAACATAGATTGATTCCTGTCTCCTCTAATTCCCTGTCAGGTTTCCTGTGTTCTGTAGAACTCAAGTTGTGTCCTTAAAAATCAAGTACTTCTTAAAAGCTATACCAGCAAAGTATAAAAAAAGGCTCCAGGGACTCTTTATAGCAGCCTTCCAGTATCTGAAGGGGGCATACAAGAAAGCTGGGATGGGACTGTTTACACGGGCTTGTAGTGACAGGGTGAGAGAGAATGGATTGAAGCTTGAGGAGGGGAGATTTAGACTAGAAATTATTTACAGTAAGGATGTTGAGACACTGGAACAGGTTGCCCCGGAAAGTTGTGGATGCCCCCTCCCTGGAGGTGTTCAAGGCTAGGCTGAATGAGGCTTTGAGCAACCTGGCAAGTAAACAGCACTGTAGTTTCCCTTCATGGAGAAAATGCTTAGTAAGGCATGCTCTTAGAGCTATGGTCTCCTGTACCATCAATTGCAAATGCCAGCTTACTTGTCACATGCAGCTTCTTAGTGCTGTGGGAGAAAGCAACTGGGAAATAGGGTGGCTCACTTGGTGTTAAATCTGAAACTCACTCAGAAACAAATGAGCGTTCTATATCTAAAGAGAGCACCCTTCAGCAATGTTTACCCAAACAAGAGGCAAATAAACTTTGTCACATACAAACACGGCTGTAAATCTTGAAACCAAGTTTCGACCGTGCACAATAATTAGGATTTGTTAAACTCAAATCTGTTCTTTCAGGTAGCTGAGCATTAGATGGATCTCTGAGGGCCACTTACGTTCAGCAGCCATGCTTCATACATGGCTGTGTAGCAACCAGGAGCAAGTAATTTAAAATATCATCAATGTATACATTCCTGCTATGTGAATAAGTAATACCAATTTAACTTTGTCTCACTTCAAAGGTATTACTCAGCTGAACAGTATCCTGTGTCTCTGAGCTGCAGGGTTTCAGTGTGAATTTTTATCTCTGTGTCTCAACTTCTGTTCTCTTTGATTGGAAGAACTATGGGACAGAGACTGCCTTCATTTCAAGTACACTCCACACTAGTCAGTTATTCACAAAGATAATGTTACTATGTAGAGCATATTGCTTTGTGTTATTATTGCCAGCATCTGGAAAACAAGAAGAACATTTTACTGATCATCTTCTCTTTAATGTCAAGAACAATTCATCGGTGCTTTTGCAACAAACTGTGCACAGCAGGGAAAAAAGGGAGAAGTGTTTTTCCTTAAAGTGTGATGATTTTAAGCCTAACCACCTTTGCTTAAAGACATTACTTTAGCAAAACTATTATTCTGTGTAGGATTGAGCTGTTCTTCCTTTTGAAATGAGATTGCATATCAGGAATATTTTCCAGCTCCTGAATGTGTTTATATTTCTTAACCATCTCAGAGATCAAAACCCAAAGAATTCTGTTTGTAAAGCATTCAGGATACAGAACAGCATTTTTAAACTGATAACTGAAGTTGAAAGCACACTTTTTTCCTGTTTTTCATTTCCTTGAGGAGTCTTGTTAAAAACACGAATGTGCGAAATAGGAAGAACATCTGGTAGAAAATGAGGGACAATATCTTGCACTAAATCTGCACTAGTTGCTAACATATTAGGCTATTTATTTAATCAGCTGAAGTCAAAATAACCAGGAAACATTAAAATTAAATTCCTCAACAGATACTTGTTCCTGCTGCAATTGTTCTTGTATCCACAGGACCAAGCAGGTGGTGAAATAGTTGGTTGCCTTAGAGGCAGGCAGAACAGGAGGGTCTGTAAAGTCTACCTGCCTAATACCAGTGTGAATCTCCAAGTAAAATGATAGATACTGTATAGTAAGTGACCAGTCTTAATTTCTTTTCATGATTTTGCTGGCTATGTTACTTCTTCCAGGAAGATTTGCCTTAAAATGACCTGTGCTTGCCACTAGGTACTTGTAAGGGAGAACTTTAAACTGCTAGTTAGCAGAGACCACCTGTGTATGCAAATAGGTAAGCCATTTCTCCACCTTTTGTACCAGTAATACAGTTTGTGAGCAGAGAGACAGTCAGTTGACTGAACATGTCAAGAAGGCCAGTGGCATCCTAGATGTATTAGAAACATTGTGGCCAGCAGGAATAGAGAGGTGGTCATCCCCGTGTGCTCAGCTCTAGTGAGGCCACACCTGGAGTATAGTTCAGTTGTGGACCTCTCACTATAGGAAGGACACTGGGGTGCTGGAGTGTGTCCAGAGAAGGGCAGTGAGGTTTATGAAGGGCCTGGAACACGTGACCTACAAGGACCATCTGAGGGAGCTGGGGTTGTTCAGTCTGGAGAAGAGGAGGATCTCTAAAGCTACCTGAAAGGAGGTTGGAGGCAGGAGGGGGCCAGCTGCTTCTTGGTGTCAAGTAGCAAGACTAGAGGAAACGGTTACAATCTGTACCAGGGGAGGTTTAGGCTGGATATTAGGAAAGGGTTCTCAGACATTGGAATGGCCTGCCCAGGGCAGTGCTGGAGTCACCATCCCCGGGGATGGTCACGTGGCTTGTGGACCTGGTGCTTGGGGACATGGCTTAATGTTGACCCTTCAGTGTTGGATTGAAGGCTAGGCTGGATGACCTTGGAGGTCTCTTCCAACTGGATATATTCTGTGATTCTGTAAAAGAGGTTTGCTGGTTAGCCAGACTATTCAGTCATACCAGTTGGCAATGATGTTCGCTGTTGTAGCAGAGACTAGGTTGTAAAGAGTGAACCCATATTGGGAAAAACTAAAGCTAATGCCTTGTAACATGGCATTCTGATTAGCCTGGGTGTTTCTCTCTGTGTTTATCCACTGTCATTTGGAAGGTTGTCTTTATTTTTCTCTGTTAAGTTGCCATGTTCTCATTTGCACATCCTGTCATTCCTCAGCAGGAAACTGGCCAGTACTTCACTCAGTCTGTATCAGAAACTGACACTGGGGCTCAGAAAGACTGCATCTCTACTTGAGAGCTAGAGGCTTATTTTGTTAGCCTGTATAATGTCATACCTGCTGTATGTAAGTGAAGCTTGCTCATTAAGTGAATTCTGAAGTTCATTGCAAACAGTGGAAGGCCTGGTTTTGCATTGCAGTGCATCAAGATTTCGCTTATTCCTTCTTGCTGTTGGCACAGTCTTATTATGTGCCATCAAGCCACAATAATTTCAGCATCTCAGGCTCTCACTTTTGTCTGCTTTTCCAGTGCTAAGAATGGTGACTTGTAAAACAGAAAGCATTGCAGGATGGGTCCTTCACAAACCATGATAAAGAAAAGGGATGTTTATTGATTAAATTTTAAAAGTATTTATTTGTCACAACTATTTTCATGATTTTTCAGCCCTCCATTGATTCTCATATTGTCTGTAGTTTCTTTTGTAAATAGCCTGTTTTTCCTACCATGGATGCAGCCGAACATTGTAGGCTTGAAGGTTCAGCTCGAGCACTGTTGCTTTTTTTCTGTTCTTTTTTTTTTGTGTGTGTGCATGTGCAAAGAGAAAGGATACCGAGAGAATCAGTGTGAGGGAGAGGAAATAGAAGAGAACAGAGGAAAAAGAAACAGTGCTATGAAACTAAACACTGTAAGAAATTCAATAGTTTTGATTCACAGCAGCAACTGAAAATGCTTTTGGATTAAGAGCTGCTTAAATACTTGTTGTGCTGTAGAACATCAAGCTTTTATACTGCTGCTGAGATGTGTCTCCTGGACAGAGCTTCTACTAACACAAAGAAAATTCACAACTGACTTTGGCCAAGTATGGTGATCCTATGGCCAGCTAAGGACGGGACCCAGCACTGCAGCTACAGAAAGTGTAGAGGGGCAGATTAGACTTCCTAAAATTTGTTTCTGGTCTTGTCTTTCTTTGTTTTGTCTTGTCAGATGATTTTATGTAAAGATGAAAGCATACCATTAATTAGACTCACTTTGTTGCCTGAAGGGCTTTTGTAGAAATGGCTTAAGGATCTATTGTTTGTCATTGAAGCAGCTCCATTAGATTAATTTAAACACAGTGGATATAAGAAATAGGTAAAGTACAGCTTTCTTTGTTAATGCTACATAATACACCCTATTAAATGAAACCCTTAGGCATTGTTGCTGGAAGTAATATGCTTCAAGTATTTTCCAGTGGGAAGAAAAGTTAGTACTTCTCTAAAGATAGGCCAAAAAATTGTGGTTTATTATCTCTGTTACCACTGTTCTACGATGGAGTCAAGAATTCTGAATTTATATGCAGTAGAAGCTTTGCATCGTGCAAGAGAAGGAACAGATAAATACAAGATTTTAACTTCAGGGTAACAGAATAGAGTTTCTAACAGAATTATGTCTTCAGAACGATTGTCTTGATAAGTGAAAAGTGAAAGGACTTTTCACATTGAAATGTATGGAAATTTATGTTTTCTCAAGGATTATGATACTATAGTTATGCTTTTTAAAAAGGAACGACTCTCTTCTTGAGTCCAAACACGGAAACACTTTGGTGCTGTGTCTCTGTTATGTATCCAAAAAGACACCAAATGGAGACACCCACATTTAGTAGCTGTCTTGTATTGTACTTGAATTGTGGAGTGCTCCTAAGCTGGAAGGCAAAGGAGAAGGGAGATAGTGTCAAGATGTCTGGAATCTTTTTCCTCAGTTATTAAACAAGTGAATCTCACCAATTCTGGAGCGTGAGCTGCAGGAGCTCCTATTACACACTAGGGAAAAAAATATCAAAAAATCCTAGTGTCTAGAAAATGCAATTAAGCTATCTCTATCTTGCTTGTTTTGGACACATTTTGATGGTAGTGTAGGAAGGGCATATGTTTCTCTGAGAATGTGCTTCAGTCTTCTGAGACACCTTTGACATACACTGAGCTGGAGATGTTTTCCCCCAGGGTGCTTGCAAATGATATGTAACTCTCTCATTTTCCCAGCAGCATCTTCTATAGGTCTGTGCTTTAATGTTACCAAACAGCTATAAACATGAGGATAGGAATTCTCTCACCTATATATCTATAATTCTATTTGCATATACAGTGAAAGCAAAGAGCAGGAAACCCACTCACTTATCAGCTGTATCTTACATCCTAAATAAATTGTTGCTCAAGTTGGCTAGAATTTACAGAGAGCACAGTTGACACATTCATTTCTCCTAGTGCTCTGTCTTCCCTATTTCACTATTAGTTAAGTGTCTTTCTTCTGCATCCTGAACTGTTAATTCTCTTTGTTTTCTGCTACTTTTGAAAATGTATTTCATGAGCACTAGGTAGTGAGTATGTCTGCTAGGAAAGGAGTAGCTATTCTCAGTATGTTAACTGATTTGCAAATTTAGCTGTCAAAATGACCCTGAGAGAAAACCTCAGCAAAACTTTGGTTTCAATTAAGCTGCTATCTCCACAGCAGTGCCGTGGGCTGCTGTGCAAAATTCCTTCACATCTAGACTCTTGGAGATCAGACACACACAGAGGTAATGCCTTTGGCCCCTAAGGGAAGGAGTCAACCACAACATACATCTCTTGGATGAGTCAGTTGGACTATCATTAGCTGAGATGACTGGAGGTCAGCCAGGATTCAAAGTCATGACAGTGGAGGTCTGGGAATAAGAGAAAGAGAAAAATCAGTCTTTTTGCACAGGCTCTCCCACATTTTTCAGCACAGCATTCTTTTATTATACTATGAAGAGAAGGTAGAGGAAAAAGAAATAATCAGCCTTGCTGGCTATCAGATGAACCAAAAAATAGTTTAAAATTTGTATGCATGGAGAATAAAGTTAGACCAGTTTCTTTTGTGGACACTGTGGTCAACAACATTCCACATTCTATGGAGGATTTCTCGCGTCTAGTGGCAGCTCCCGATGGGAAAAGACGCGGTGGCAGTAGGTGGCAGTGCAGCTCTTCCTTTGCAAAATGGGAGTCAGCAGCATAAATCCTGCACTTACAAAGTACAGCTTTTTCCAGATGCAGGCCTCAGGGCCATATTCAGTCCTGCAATTCGCTTCTCATTGCTGGGGATGTCTCGTTAGGAGATTAACTGTTTAAAATGCAGTGCTAATGTGAAAGTTTTAATTGGGAAATCCTGTGCATGTTAAATTAATCTTAAGTACTTTTATCTAGAATGCCTGCTTCCTTTCCAGGGTGCTTTGTATCTTTAACTACCTTACATGCTTTTACAACATATTAAAAAAAACTTGGAGTAGACCAACAATTATGATTGTTTTTACATTAGAGTTTGCTGAAAATACTTCAAAAAGCTGGTTTCTGAAGCCTCCTAAATCCTGAAGTACAGAAATACCTACATGCAATGTGAGCCGAACGGCAGCAGTACTATGGGATATTGTCAGACAGTTTGTATCTGTGGAGAGAATGCAGGGCAAAGGTTTCATCCTAACCACAGCTTATGTTTCATGGATAAGCATGTTATGCATTAGGAAATTCTGAGAACAACTGGGATTTACAGTTTGAAAGAAAAGCCCATACTAACTCAGCTAAACATTTAGCTTGAGATTTTCGAAGTGGCCCTGGGGATTTTAGAGACTGGAATCTCAGGCTGCTTATAAAAATCCTCACTCCTTAGGCCTATTTTCTTTTTCTTTCCTTCCCCCCCTCCACCCCTTTTTTTTATAAAGGCCTTTTATGGCTTGTAATTTTGTAATTTGACCACACCATACTCGCAAAAGACTTGATATATGGTAGAAGGGGGCAGGAAAGAGAGAATCAAAAGTTGCAGCACTACCAAGGCATAGGTGTAGTACGCCAGTTCTTACCTTACGTTCATGGTTCAGATTTTTGTCTGTGTACTTTTGTGGTTATTGTTGCTCTAAATCTTGATCTTTCTTAGGGGCACTGTACACACCATTTGGCTGTCTCGTTTTGTCCTCATCTCAGGCTTTTTTTCTGAGAGGGAGCTTGGCAGCAGCCTGGTTGGACTCAAAGGCAAGAGTCCCTGTGCATGGTCTACATTGCCCAGCATAGTCATTGCTGAAAACATGAGGCTAGTCTGTGAAGTACATAAAGGTAGACAACTGGCTCTGCTTTTAACATATTTTAGACTTTGTGATTAAGCAGCATTGTTTGTTAAGGAGTAGTCTGTTGTTTTTTGTTCTTATTTGTTTGTTTGTTTGTTTGTTTTGTTTGTTTAAATGCCTGGATAGAGATGTGGCCAAATAAGTTAAATTATAAAGATCAGTCACAAAGCAGTGGACCGTGAATGGATTGAACTGACCCATCACGATGCAGAGTGTGTGTGTGTGTTTGTAGGTAATGTTACTTTTGCAGATGAAGAAGTAACATTAATAGGATTCAAAGTTATCTGTTTGGAAAAATGGATATAATTATTTGCATTTCAGGCTTACTGAACATTCTCTTTCATTAATATATAAATAATGTGGCACACAAGTTACCATGTTCTTTATCAGGATTAAATTTTTGTGATATATGTCCCAGCTATGAAAGCTAAATTTCATATTCATCTCATGTGGAATGCTTGCAGGGTAAAGAATACTGAAGCCCACCCTTTGGCAGAGGAGCCAGACCTAATCTGCCAGTGCTGAGGTTTTCACGGTGCTTTAGCAGTTAATACTTAAAATGCAGATGCTCATGGTTTTTGTTTGCATGATTTCAAGGATTCTGATGAAATGTTCCATCTGATCTAGTCTCGGGAAAAAAACAGAGAAATATGTTAAGGGGCGTGATTCGTGCCTTGCATTTGTGTTTGCAGAGAATATGAAAACATAAATATTATTCCAAAATATGAATCTTGTACAAATTGCTGAATCTTACCTTTCCGTGGAACTCATCTCTCTATAGATGTGATGTATTACCATAAACAGGAGGCTTTATTATTGGAGGTGGTCTGATTTTATTTGGCCAGAACAGAGGATTAGTTATGTGTCCTTAAACAGTAAACTGAAATACTAGTGACAGCAATTTGCCTTCAGTCAGGGAGAAAATGGCTGAAAGCAGTACAGGAAATCTGCATCAGGTAAGGCCTAGTAAACCTCTCTCTCTCTAAATATCCATGTTTACAGATGTTTGTGGAGGGAGGGGAGTAAAAGGCCGAAGTAATTTTAAAGGGGGATTCAGCATAATAAGGTATTTGGAGAGAAGAGACATGCAAAGACTTGGTAAAAAGGAAGATCGTTGAAGTTCTGAGGACCTTTTGATACTTTGGGAGCCAGGTCAGCTAGTTTTTTTAGCATTAAGTGGCTTAGAAATATTTGTAGCTTCTTGATGGTTTTTGGTAAGGGGTAAGGCGTGGAGGCTGATAAATGAGAAATTGCCTTGCATATAGGAAATGGAAAACACCGAAAGCCTGAGAAAGGATGGTCAAGGATGCCCAATTCATGGATAACCTGCAGTAGGAATGAATTTTCACTTTTTGACTGCAGGTTAGTGCTGAACAATTTGAGAGCATCCATGCAAATTCACCAATTAGATATTACAAATAATAGATGTCCAGATGATTTTCAAGTGATGACTCTGCACGGAACAGACACCGGAATGTAATATGTTAGAACCAGTAACTTCTGTAAATGTATAACCTCTGCTTTAAGCAGGGAAAATGGGTTTTAATTCATATTCTGGGCCAATTTTTTTTCACTTCTTCAAATTTATGTTGCTATCAAAAAAGATGTACCAATTTATCTCTGCAAAGAAAGAAGCTATGTTTGCTGAAGCTTTAGTATAATACCCACATGAAGCATTGGAAATAGAGTTCTTCCTTTTTTTCCTACTTGACAAGTACAGCATAATCTGCAGCATTGAGTCTATTTACATTACTGGATTAAGGTACTGTAATGGAGTGAACAGTTACAAGTGTTACAGTGCGGATCAGTCCCCAAATTACTTGATACAAAGACTGTTTCCTGGACTGTCGGTGAGCATATCCACACCATATGTTGCCATTGCCCACACTGTAGGCCTGCAGAGCATGACACAAATTCAACTCAAAGTCATGTGGAAGTATTTTCATGCTCACAAGCTCCAGATAGTATTTGTGGCCTGTTTGTAGGAAGTGTTTGCTTTGGTTTAACACTATAGTGACCCCGCTATGTGGCTTTCAGTCAGCTCTGAAGGTAGGCAGAGTTTGCTCACCTCCGTCCAGGATGTGAGCAGGGACAGATGGTGTCTTTAAGCACTGTGCTGTGTAAGGGTACTTAGCAAAGGATGCCACTTGGTGATGGCTTTTGAGGTGTGGATGCCAGAAACTAAACTGTTACCAGTAAACTCATTACACACAACACATGCAAGGTAAGTAAATGAGAGTCCTTGCATTACAATCACTTCAGCTACTGTTGATCTGTACCGAGCAGTTAATCTGAAAGTTAAAGGCTCTGTGTTCTGCTATGATTTCTAATTTCCTGAGCCATGCAGTGCCTTTGTTTGTTGCATTGACAGAACATTAATAACCAGTCATGATAAGGTATTGTTTAGTTTCATTTCTGAGCCAGTTGAACAGCTGCAGTGTATTGACACTTTTAGGCTACTTAATTAAACCCCAAAGTGTAAACCTAAAGTAATTAATTGCAGCAATCAGTAGATATCAGATATAAAGTATTGAACACAAACTCATGATTCCATGTTACATTGTAATAAAAGATTTTTGAAAAAAAGACAGAAGTTGAGCCCTCTCAGAGGGCATCATTTGCCGAGAATTTAATAGCACAAATGGGACAGAATTTCCTCTTTGGGGCTACTGCTAGAACTTCATCTGAAGCAGTTCATGAAGCATACATGAGATTTACAGTAATAAGCAGTCATGTAAATAAATACATTATACATAGAGAAGCCAAGTAATGGTGTGAGGTAGCAGTCTGTTGGTAGCTCTTGAGCTGGATGTGCTATGCAAGCAGTGCATTCCAGTTGCACAGTACCCTAAACCTTCCTTAAAGAAGCAGAACGGCTGCAATCACATGCAGTGAAAAATGTCTTTTAATATTTTATTTTATTCAAATGTTAGGATATCAGATAATGAAAAGTAGTCTAGCCTTTCAGATTAAAGTACTACCTGATTGGCAAGCCTCACTCCCCTAAATCTTACTTCCCTAGACATCAAGTTGGATTTTCAGTTGTCTCTAGATCCATTGTTTAACCTTAAATAGTTACTTTAATAATGGATCCTGCTGAATATTGGTATAAAGCAGTCTTACTTTCATTACTAGTTTGTCGTGAGTTGAATTAATCACAACTGAACAACTTTGTGAAACTATGCCTCAAGAGTTTTCAAACTATTAAATATTTTTCTGTTCTAAGGGCTCAGAATTGTTCACTGCAGAGAGTAAAGTACCACTTTTGCATACATTACACAAACATTTTGTGCTTCGTGAATCCACAATAAATTTTCTTGCTGATTACTTGTGTAATCTAAGGATCTCCTGCGGTTTTATGGAGAGTCTTATTAATTTTATTCAAGTAGTAAAATTAGCACCTGTAGAGAAGCTTTTATGGTTTTTAAACTTTGATCATATTTGTAAGAGCTGGTTTCATTTATCATTTAACAGCTGGTTTATTTTATCTTCAAAAGCATTTATTGATTCTCAGGGATTTTTAATAAGCAAAACCCCAGCATTTAAATAAAAGAAATTATTATATCAGCAATGCTACTTATTGGTGATAGCTTCAAGCATGATCCCCAGATGTAGAAGACAGATTTTTCAGGTTTAAACACTGAGAATTTTGATGTTCCTTTTGAAGCCAGAGGGAGTGCTGAGATATTAGCATGGTACCTCCTTATCTGTTCATTGTCAGTAGAAACCGAATGAGATACTCATTTGCTAGCATATATGTAGAGATTTTGTTCTTAGAGGGTCAGCGCTTTAACTGGTGGATTCAGTCATAGAAATAACTGAATTGTAGAAAACCTGAGATTGATGATAAACCTCAGGAAGGGGAACATCAGGACACTGAGAAAATTTGCCTTCCAGCAGAGGAAGAAAGGCACAGAAGCCACATCTTAAACTCTCCTTTGATAAGCAGGCTTCTGTCATGTATCTGTGTGATACTGTCTTTTTCTTCTTTGTATTGGTGATTCCCAGGAGTGCAAGCTTTTAGCAAACCTGGATATGCATAGTCTTAGGTGAAATATGTTAGGATAAGTGCTAATGAGGACAATAAGGTTAGAAGACCTTGGTCAGTACAGATGAATATTGTGTTACTGTTTACATAGGAAAAGTGTTTCAGGAAAATGATGCAATCTCTCTTCCTTTAATACAGTTTTGTACCTGTGGCTCAGTGCTATTTTTATATTTCTTCTGAAAATCACCTATTTTCTGTTGTAGAGGTGACTTAACAGCAAACCCTGAGTACTGAATATTCTTTGTAGAGGGAAAGATGATGACAGATCCAGAATATGGACTTGTGTTGATGGACGGAAGTCCTTCATCAAAAGCCTATGCTCGTTAATCATTCACCTTTTCATTAGTGTATGTTCAAATAGGCTTGGAAAGATTATAAGTCTTGTCTACCAAAAATATTGCTTGTGACTCCTTTTCAGACAGGAAGCATTAAATGAGTGAAGTGGTTTCTAACTCACATATGTCAAGGGTTGAAATATTTTCTATTCATCCCCCCCAATCCTGTTGCATTTTGAGGCACATTTCTTAAAAAATACATTTGATGTGGTTTCACTTGCACTCCTTGAAGTGAAAAAGATGTCCTTGGTTATCCAAATTGGGGGTTAACCAGTGACATCTGTAGCATCAAGGTCAGGGTTCAGGCCACTGAAGCAGGGAACAGCAGAGGTGGGACCCGTATGTTAGCTGCGAGGAGATGCGGCTGGATAGTCTGCAGGACTGGAGTGGAATTCAGTATTGTGAAATCAACAGGGAACCTTGCTGTAAGTGTAATGGTGACTGATAAGATTTCAACCTCTGTGTGAATTTCATCTAATTTCTTTCAGGGAACAATTTTCCATGACACCACAAGAAGTGAATCTAAGACTTGAGTTGTCTTGAACTTTTGTTTGGTTATATACATCTACCTGATAAAAAAAGTTTGGAAAGATTCTTTACCCAACTGAGTGATGTGCTCATTCTGAAAGCAGGTTCCCAAATCCTTGATTATGTGAGGTCTAAGTAAGCTGCATGTGTTAAATTGTGCCAAAAACTGCTCAAACAGAACTGCTTTTCTCAAAGATGAGAACAGAAGCCTTTTGTTTGTTGGGGTTTGGTTTGTTTGTTGTGGGTTTGGTTTGTTTGTTGTGGGTTTGGTTTGTTTGGTTTTTTGTGGGGTTTTTTTGTTTATCAAATAATTTTTTGAAACATGAAAAGTGTCATCATTTTTCCTTGTCTCCTTCAATTAATTAAATTAAATTTATACTCTAAACTCAGTGTTTCAGTTTTAGAGCATGAGTTATCCTGCATTCTCCAATGTGAGTTCAAGCTCAGGTATGACACCCTCCATATCTCTTCAGTATAGCTCAGGTGGGCCTTTGGGTAGGTCGCAGCCCTGTAGAAATGATCTGAAAGGTTTATTGTGATCCCTTGATTCTGCTCTGTCTTGGGATGTTCTTAATTTTTTTTATGATCATCAGTGGCCTGTATACCGTGATAATTATGGTGGAAATAATAATTTAGCAGAGTTTAAACTCTTCCAGATAATTAATACTCATTTTTGTTATTATAGAATTAATTACTGCTTCAGTTTCAAATGAGTCTGTACCGCATAATGAGCCACAGGTTTTCATAAGTGTCAGCAAAAAAAGTGAGGTTAGGAAAGAGATGTGAGGTTGAACTTTTTATAAATTAAAATGTTTATGGTCCAAATTAACAGTGATAGGTATTTCTTAGTGTAGTTGGTTTGTTGTGGGAGGAAATAGTGCTCAAAGAAGCACATCTCTGAAACTTGAAGAAATACATTTCACATGCTGCCTGTATCTCCATTAAGAAAATGAACGTGCCTTCACGTATATGCTCTGTACATTAAGTATTCTTCTGGCTTCTGCAGCTTTTATTGAAAACTTCAACACCTTTGCACGTAGGGATAAGAGCTGTAGCCCTCACATGCAGTTTTTGAGTTCTTAAATGGAGCCTAGAGATACAAATTGTATGCAAGTCCAGGACTGAGCTATAGCCAAAAAGTGGTGGTTTTTACAGAACCATTAATTCAATGGAAAGTTTCCTGCAGAGTATCTGGGGAAAAAATTACTGAAGTGTTTAAAATACAGTAGAAAATGTACTTACTCTTTCATAGAAAAAGTGTAGGATTCCTCTTTCTGAATGTCTAACAGAGAAATGTTTCTATATTCAGTTTTCGAGCAAGCCTTTTTGAAGCCAGTGAATCCCCAAATCTTGAAGTATCAGGGATGTCAATAAGCAGAGTGTTTTTCATTTGCAGTCAAGTCTTCCATAAATCATGCTGTGACATTTTAAAACCTGTGTATATGTTCTTCAGAGAAACGATGACCTGTATGACTTCCTGTGTAATAAAGGCACTGAGCATTGTGTCATTTAGACATCATCTGGAACTATTGTTAGTAAAATGCAGGTAGTCTGGGAGCTGTTAGTAAAATGCAGGTAGTCTGGGAGCTGTTTTATCCTCACAGTATTCTAATGAATTTATTAAGAACCAAGACTGAAATCACTCTGATATTTTTTTGCTTTCTGAAGATCATTCAGAAATGACAATGTAGGTCATCAGAGAAAAATAGATCTTAAGGCAATTAATGAGCTTCACTGTTTAAATTGCATCAAATCACAGAATCTGGCAAAAATTCTTTATGGGTGGAATGGAGAATTAAATCTCCCCGTGAAATTTCTTTTTGATCATGCAGTGAGATACGAGGATAGAATAGAATTAACAAGGTTGGAAAAGACCTTCAAGATCTAGTCCATCAGTGTTTGATGGTAAAATATCTTTGATATCGAAGAAATATTTTGGAATGGCACCTGCTAGATGAGGGACAAACTGATGTCACAAAGGCTGTGTACACAAATATTAACCTTTGCTCTCCTCTCCCTCCCTTCTCCCCATTTGGACTACATGTGCAGGTTTTGATAATCAGTTTCAGACAATCCAGTCCAGTGACACAGAAATGAAATGGTCATCTTCCTGAACTAAATTTCTGCTCTTACTTTATTGAAGTAAAGGCTTGGAAGTATTAACAATGTTCAATTTAAATTACATGAAGGTATTGCAGTAAGAATTTAAATGGCAGCAGTTACATAATTTCTGTGATATGAATCATCTTTGCCTGAGAATTAACTTATTAATTACAGCAGTTAGGTGTAATTATTCTGCCTCTTAAGGTACCTTATTATTGCTTTTTAACAATAAGACAAATTCTGCTGAAGGTAATTATCATAACAATAATTTGGTGCACACTTTTGATCTTGTTAGGAATACAATATAATCTTTGTGAAGTGATCTTTTCCATGTTAATCAGTCATTCATAGAGCTGTCTTTCATGTTTCTTACTCCTCTGAGAAGTGGAATGAAGCTCAGTAATTGGAAAGGCAGTGAATGACAGCAGAGAATGTATTGCTCTGTGTCAGGGTCTGCTTTTGGCCAAATACAGCAATGCTTGCAAAAGCTGAATTAAAGTTCTTCACACTAATATAAATGTTGCAGATTTTAATAATTCACTTTAACTCAGTCTCAAGCCTCTCAGATGTATAAATTCCTTACTGAATTGGTATGTCACCAGATATTACCAGGCATGCAGAGACTTTAGCTCTTCCCATTGTGTTTGCTGGTTTCGGAGTCAGGTTTTTTTGATTTATGCATTTTCTTACATCTAGGCAGAATTTCATAGAAGTGACAACCCCTAGCCATTAAATAAACTACCCACAATTTTTTGACCAAGTACAGACCTAGCGAACCTGGGTTTTTGTTAGTATTATAGACTTTACTCTGATTTTCATATTTGTAACAAAGATAAGTTTAGTAGTGATAATGAGTAACTCCACCCTCATGAATAACCGCCTTTCCTTTGCACCTGTATTCAGGTGAGATAAAAATACAGCAAGCCTCTCTGTGAGACAGTGGGAGTGGATATCATGAACCCTTAAAAATAGGTTTGTGAAAGTAAATTTTTGTTTATTGGTTTTGACCTTGGAGAAGTTCCTCTGCAAGTGTAAGACTGACCATAAAGAAAGATGAAAACTTTCTCATCTAATATATGCTAATAGTGGAACAAAACTTTTAATTCTTTTGCAGAGCTCCAAGGTAATTGTTGACTTGCCTAGAGGATAAATAAATTTTTCTATACTATGACACAATCACCTCTGCTAACCCCTCAAAGTAATAATCTTTTTTGTATTGAGGTCTTTGTCTGCTGTAAATAGATAACAGGGCCGAGGCAGGTTATAAATTTATGACACAGATTTATGTAATTGTTTAGTGCTTTATGAGCTAAGTGTGACTGATAGTGTTTGACAGCCTTAAAAAGTACTTAAATTTATGAAAAACATGGGGATTTTTTTTTCTGAGATTTTGAAATAAGGGGTTGGCTCTATAGGAATTCCTATGTGCTTCAAAAATGTAGATGGAAACCCAGTGTGGCAAGTAAAAGGAAGAAGGTCTCTTCAAGGCTACCTGCTTCCTGTGGCATAGTAAATGCTGTTAGTGTTTAAAGATGCAGTGAATGTCTGCTGACCATGTCATGCAAATTTCTGTTCAAATAAAAGCCTGAAAAGTCGTTTAGACAGCTTTTCTTTTATTTTCTTTTTTTTTTTTTCTTCCCCCAGCAGTGTGTTCTTTTTACAGGCAAGTTCTCTTCTCTGTGTGGGCGTAAACCATTATTTGGAGCTCCCAGAATTTAATCCACTCATGTGAATGATGCTCCGAAATTAAGCAAGTAGACTGAATAACAAAATGCACACAGAAAGGGAGAAGCTGTAATACAGCCTCTAAACAGGATCTTGTAATTCACAAACTTCACACTTAGAGCTAAGTTTTCTTTGACTTCATTTCAGCAGTAACTAAAATGTCTCTTTCTGAGATGAAGTGCTGCTTGCAGCCCCTCTCAGGTCAGGAATTACTTACCCTCTCCTGAAGGATTTTCAATATCAGATCACATTCCCTTTTTTGAAATAAAACCGTTTTAGGAAAGCAAATAAATGTATTCTAGGTGAGTGCATAAATGCTGTGTATTTCCTTGTCTTGCACTCCTCTGTTTCTAAATCCCTCATTTCTCTCTCTCTCTGTTGATATTTGATTATGGGGTGTCATTCTTCTCAGGTCTCTGACTGCCCTGGTTAGCCGTGCAGCTCAAGCACACTGATGCCCTTTTCAGTAAGAGTGGAGAGGATGAGGTGATGCATGCCCTTATCTTATCTCAGCAGATAATCAGGATACTGTAGGATGCATACATTGATTCCTCAGCTCACACTAGGAGATGAAGGATTGTTTTCAATAACGTGTAGCACCGACTGCATTTTGAATGCAGCTGTAACACTAAAAAAATCGAAGTGATTTTCATGCCTTTTTTCAAAGAGAAAACAACAACAACAGAAAAATAGCTGCACAGCTTACCTGCTTTTGAAGGTAAAAGGTGTTCTGCTAGGGCTGCAAAGCTGTTATTATGTGAAAGTGCAAATCTGAATACCTTCATTCAGATCATCAGTTGGAATGGGACGCAACATGTCAGTGATTCTGTCAAGTCTTCCCATTCAAACTGATGACATGACAAAGCAAAATAGAACTAATCCAAAATAACAAAAAACCACCCCCAAAACAAACAAACAAATTTCTTATTGAAACAAACAAAAGCCTTACTTCTTTAAGCCTGGGATCTCAGCTCCTTGGCTGAATGGTGTTTGATTAGCACATAGCACAGACACCACTGCTTGAGTAAGAACAAAAATCAGAGCTGTGATTAGATTAGAGACAGTGTTAAACTTCTGCATTCTCTTGCATTGTTAAGAGAAGAAATTAAAATACTAAACAGCTGTCTTGGCTCAGGAAAAGGTGACTGAGTGCAACTGGTTTAAGACATTCTGTGTACATATTCATATTACTAGGAGAAGTCCTTGAGCAAGATAAAATATATCCTGAACAGTTCTACAAACTGTAATAATATTCTGTGGTATGGGATTGTCAGTTTATGTAGGGGGAGGTATTGGGGCAAGTTCAAAAGAGGTGGATGAAAATTAGAACATGATTAGCATGCCACACTTAGAGTTTAGTGTCACCTAATAGTAAAATTTGAGCAAATTCTTCATTGTTACAACAGCAAGCATTAGTGTAGCTCAGTTGCTCTACATGGTAAGTAAGGTGGCAGGAACTGAGCTGAAACACCATTACATTTTTAAATTAAGTAAGGATCAATATTATTCAGCACAAATATATTGAAAATGACAGAGCCCTGTGGAAGAAGCAAAAGAAGAATCCTTGTTCTAACTTAAGATGGGCAGCCACTTCTAGAAATAATGGGATATGATAATGTTGCAATGATTGCCTTTTATTTCTGAGAGATGTTTCTCAAATGATGAAAAGTCATTGCTTCATTAAAGAAATTATGAAGAATGGCAGTGCATGTGTGCAGGATGATAGAAAGTGTGTTTGTGTCATCTTTACATCTTCTATTCTTGAGAATCAGAGTCTTGCTTTAATGCATGCTGATATCTGAGAGTCTGACATCACTTCTGAGATAAGTACAGTCTCTTTACATAGTACACACTAAGGCTGGATAAAAATGCTCTGGCAAGAGTTTTATGAGGACTTGAAAGCTCTGTTGCAGTGCAGTGTGGAATAAGAAAAGCTGTTTGAAATCTGGAAAGTTAATGGACCCATAATATTATTTCCTGGTCATCTGTATTTCAGAGTGTTTAACACACTACCCCTTTTAATTTACTTGTATGGTTTGTTTGGGCCTGTAAACAGAATGTAGATGATTTGTATTTAAATGGTCAATTTAATAATAATTAAGATACTTAGTAACAGGGTATACTAGTAATTAGAAATGTAAATAGTTACATTATTACAGAGGTAAGGCTTTTGAGAGCCTCCTATGTTTGATTTGGAGGAAAAACAATTAACAGGATTATTAACTGCTTTAAGGATATTTTCATGATGCAGGAAGTACTCCACCAAGTTTTCTTTCTTGGCTACAGGTTGACTCTTTCAATTGTACTTTAATTTCAGTAATATGTTTTGAATAATGTGAAAGAACAGGGGCTTCTTCATAACATTACTCACAGACCTACGTAAAAATCATGTTCCTGTTGCTCCTTAGGTAGTTTTATTGTCCGTGTCACCATAGCTGAGTCGTCATTTTTAAGGGAAATCTCACAACCCTCTTGTAACTCTAGTTTGACACTTAATTAGACTTGGCTGGTCTGATGAGGTTGCAACAGTAATTACGTCTGTATGTTCTTTTTCACATGAAATATTTAGTTATTAGCCATTGTCAGCTGCTTTGGCCTTTTGAGAAGAGGAAGCCAGCTCACAACTCATAACAGCTATTTGAAATGTCTAATTACCTAATGCAGATCTAGTCCAAAACTAAATGTGGACATTGGTAAACGCTCTTAGACATTTTGAGAAGTCATCTGAAAGAACTGAGAAGTCTAGTCAATTTGTAGATATCTGTCATTGTGCAAATATGAGTCTGACTTGTCATTCTAATTACAGGTTGCATATTTGTCTGAAACTCCATCTTGCCCAGCGCGAAATGACAGAGATGACACAAAATGGCTTTTGCCATCAATACTCAATGCTATGCATTACATCAAACACTGTGCTTCATGCAGCATGGAATTATTCTGGAGAGTATAACATGGAACTATTGACCATAGTGAGTATCTTTAAACTTTATAATCAGTATTGATTCAGTACAGCAGAAGTGATACTAGCTGATACATTTTCTTTTTTCATTATTATGATTTTATTTTCATCATAAGTTATATCATCATATATAAGTTGTATTCATCATATCTATTTCTTTCTTGTTATTTTCACTGCCTTTTATTGATGTCATAACTCTGGGAACACTTTTCCTTGATCAATGGACTTTTGGTGATGTTACTGCAACCATTGTTAGTTAAATCTCTTGAGATGGTACTCTCATCTTGGCACCGGTTGAGATTGCAGAATGTTAGGGGGCTGGAAGGGACCTCCAGAGATCATTGAGTCCAACCCCTCTGCCAAAGCAGGACCTAGGACAGGCTTCACAGGAATGCAGCCAGGTGGGTTTTGAAGGTCTCTGGAGAAGGAGACTTCACAACATCTCTGGGCAGCCTGCCCCAGTGCTGTGTCACACTCACCATAAAGAAGTGTCTCCTCATGTTGAGGTGGAACCTCCTGTGTTCTGGCTTGTCCCCATTGTTCCTTGTCCTATGACTGGGCACCACCAAAAGGAGACTGGCACCTTCATCTCAATACCCACCCCTGAGATATTTATAGACATCGATAAGATCTCCTCTCAGCCTTTGCTTCTCAAGACTAAAGCACCCTAGTTCTGTCAGTCTTTCTTCATAGGAGAGATGCTATTGGGATCACAAGATGGAAGCTGTACAATTTAAAACATTGTGTAGACCTTGTCCATTTTTAACATGATAAAAAGGATTGCTTAGCACAGAAGTATCAAGAGGGCAGTTGAATTCTTGACATGTAAGTTGTTGTGTTCTGTGTTTTACTCTGTTTTTCTGTATTCTTAGCACACTGTCTCGCTGTGCATGTCTGGGGCTCACACAAGTTATTTAGAAAAGCCGATTTGCCAGCCTTCCTGATTGGCATTGCCAAATGCTCAGAAGTCAATTTCTTCCTTTTTGAAAGGAAATTGCTGTGGATGCCTGAGTATAAAGAGAGATGACTTGATTGCACATAGAGATGACAAGTCAAACAATAGATCTGAATGACTCAGACTTAAGGAAATTTTTATCAAAGTTTCTGAGATGTATCTAGAATTGTTATTTTGAAAGAACATGACAGCTTTATCCATCTTCCAGTTTAAGTATTCTTTATCTCATCATGCAAGTGAAAGGAGTAGAAAATAGAGCGTAAACTCTAAAGTGTATTCCTGTAACTTGTAATTGGTACTGTAACCATATTTCTGTTTGCATTTTTAGCCATGTTTGATAGCAAACAGAACAGACAGGATGGGTGTTTTTAGCTCTGCCTTCTACATGTTAGCAAATTTCTGCAGAGGAGGCAAACCTGTGTTTGGCATGGAATGTGTGATAGGCACTGAGTGCAGCCTTTTAAGAGAATTGACATCCAGCCATCTTGATGTATGTGCTATCAGCTCTTAGACAAGTTTGCGTGACACTGAGCTAAACGTTAATCGTGGTTTAATTGAGTTGATTTACTGATAGAAGGTGGGGAAAGAACATCATCTTCCATGCAATGCAGGTATCTTACTATTCAAGTTGTGCTATGAAGAACTGACTTTCTTGAGAAGGTATCTTAAGATGCCTTAAAAGACAAAGGTATCATCACCATATAGTGCATGTTCAAATCCAAAGCTCCAGCAACTCAGAAGATAAAGACTTAATGTAGCCACTGTTTGCTATCAACTTCTGAGCGGCAGTGCTCTGCAAAAGGGAGAGCCAGAAATTTATTTGTCATTAATTTCCTCTTACAAGGAGGTTAAATCATTGAACATGTCTGGTTTAAAAGGCGTAGAATCACTCAAGAACTTTTTGAAATCCTATAGTTTGAGTAGCTCTCTGACCAAAACATTCACGTAAGAATTAGGGCAGTAAAACTCTATTATCAAAGTTGTTTAAAGTGGGGGTTTGTTGTGGGGTGTTGTTTTTTGGTCTCATTTATTTGACACATTTCATAAATATGTGTCACTTCAGATTTCTCTGAACTGTACGTATTATGTGAGAATTATTTAAGGTTTGAAAACTAAGAAATTGCCAATAGACGTTTTTACATTGGCAAAACATTGTCATCAACATTAAAGAACACGAGAACACTTGTCAATAAGAAGTCAATAAGAAAAAATAGGGGTTTAGAGCAGAAACTTAAAAATATTTTCCCCTCCAGGATATTTATTTTCTGATAATCCTCAATAGAACAGTTGAGTATACAATAATTTGTACTAAATCCATATTTTTCTTGATATTGAAATGGGCAAGAACTTAAACAATTTGAAGCAGACCTTGGATTTGGAGATGTTTTGAATGATGTTAATATTATCCAGTTTTAAAGGTTATTTAGCTATTGATGCGGAAGCCCTAACTAGGGCTTCACAGAGTTGGCTGTGCATTGAGGTGATGCAGAAGGCTTCTAAGATAGTAAGCAGCTTTGAGGGGCAGAAAGGAGCTGGAGGGAAGTAGGCTAACTGCAGCCAGAGCAGCGTTTGTCCTAACATAATGTGTAAAGAGGTTGTGGGTAGGCAGCACTGTCTTTTGCACCACACGAGTCTAGGGGATGGAAGATTGGTAGTGCAAGCGTTAAGAGTTGCCCTCACAGCTGGAATATCATCTATAAAGGTCAAAGCATTAGATTAGAAATGTTTTGAATTAATTTCAATATTTATTTGGAGCTGTGTGAAAATGCACACATGTAAATATGTCATCTGGCCCTGCAACTACACTGTGACAAACTAAGTTCACCCAAGCAGGCAGAATAATTTCCTATTTTGCTTTTACAGTAATTTAGCTCCACAGGCTGAAATGTAAATAAATGCATGTGAGCCACCAGGGTAGCCAGGTGTAGTATCCACAAAATGGGAATAAAACTGCTTGATTTGAAGTAAGAGGAGAAAAAGGCAAAAGGAAAATAAAGAATCAAGTTTGAAGGCACAGCAGAACAGTTTCTAGTTACTCCTGTGTTTTCTTGACTCTTGTTCCTTTAGGATAGCTAAAGCAATTCAGTTTCATTGTTCCCTGAGTATCTCATGAATATTTGAGTTCTAAATGGTTGAATGTTGTTTTTATTAGTTCGTTTAGATTGCAGCACAAATATATTTTCCTGCATGTGGGTGAGATTTAGAATTAGGCAGTATCTGTGGCATGAAGCAATAAACAAACACAAAATTCACAGTGTGCAGTTCAATACAGTTGTAACAATTGAATGCTTTTTACAGTTCACACTCTCAGTGCTTCGCAGAACTGGGACTTGACCTAGCATACCTTTTATATGTTTATATTTTAATATTCATTTCTTGCCAATAGCACTGTCTACTTCCCTCACCCTGAAAAGTCATCAGACTGTGAGAAAAAGACAATCCTTATACTCCATTTCTTTTTATCTTTCCAGGGCAGTTTTCTTGTTTTCCCAATGTACCAGTGAGCATCCTTGAAAAGAGAGTTCTGCTGAGCCACTATCAAGAAGCATTTGCAAAGCGTGTTCCTGATGTGTGAATTTGGTTATTTTGTTGTGATTGATAGTATACACAAAAGTGGGGTAGTTCTCTGTGGACAAATCAGCCATAGATCACATCGCTGTCCCAAAGAGAGGGTGAATAGTTTAAAGAAAAGAGGGAAGTTTATTACATGTATGATACAGGTTGGTCCATCTGCCTGTTCATAGTTCTGTGATGTTTCTTTGTTTTCCCCCTTTTATATATAATTCATCATTATACTTTTTGTTTAAGTTAGTGAGGTTTGATTCTTTTATAACTAAGGCAGACCAGAGTCCTCAGACTTTCCCCCTGGCCATGTTTCCTCAAATGCATGGCAGCACGTAGGCAGGTATCAGAGTGTGGTTTCTAAAGAAGCCTATTTAAAAATATTTTACATTGTTAATGAGAGGCAGGATATTACAAGGAACAAAATCCCTCGTATGCTGCCTGCTAGACTTTAGCCTGGAGCATTTTGTTAGGTGCTGGCATCCAGTCTAAATAATCAGGTTACAGAAATGAGGAGAAGGTTCCTAAGGAGTGGTTTTAGCAGTGGAGATGTCAGGTAATGACAGGACCCAGAGGCCAGAAATTGATAGATACTGTTCCAGCGTCCAGAGGTATCTGTGGTGCTTCTGGAATTTCTTCTGGGTCAATAGAATGTAATTAGGTGGTTGATGGATTACCTAGTTTGCTATGTTGACCTTGATTCCCTTTGGGGTTTGTATCAG